>CADEHL010000394.1:3787940-4987940 GCA_902827135.1 Harpagifer antarcticus
TTCAAAAGAAGACCATTCACTTTGATATGTGAATCATATGGCAATAGCTAATTAGATTATTAAATGATGTCTTCTTTCCAAAGCATGCAGACCTATACCATACACAAAGCATTTTTTCCAAAACAGTCAAATTAATGCAGAGTGAGGGAAAAAGATGTGGAGTGAGATACAGAAGAAAGGACTTGAGATAGTTCGGTGTGATTGATGCTTTTATCCGAACAGTGAAAAGCATTGGCTTCTACCCAGAGGGCTCGTCTGATTGGCCAGCAGGAGGTTTCCATGGGAGCAGTGAAAGTGACAGCTGAACAAAGGGTTTCCATTAGAAGCCGTGTCCCTTTCGCTCTGCTACTATTAAGACTGTGACTGTGGGACACCTACTGCCGCTGACAGATGAAGAGGAGCACAAGGCAACATGGGGACAAATACACTTTGGAGGCAGATTTCATTCACTGCTGCATGTCCAAATAATATCAAGAGCAAATATAGGGTTTAGTAGAGGGTATATATAAAAAAGTGCCTACACCACTTAATGTTTAATTCAATAAAATATGTGAAATTAAAAAGAAAAACTGACTGGAATGCTCCAAAATTCATAAGCATGTATTTTCAATCAAAGCTAGAAATGTCTGTGAATGAATCCCAATCACTCGTGAATTAGAAGGACTTTAATTGGGACTAAATTATCATGAATTACGCCAACGAGCACATAATGATAATCCTTAAGACTCTAATGATTCTGCAGAAGAGAGATCTAAAAGTGAGGATTGCAATGTGGAACTAAGAGATTCAGAGAAAAGGGCGCCCAATTATATACCAAGAAAAAAGCTACTTATCGTACCACGTTGAGCGGACAAATGGAATAAGATCAGGTCATGTGCACGCGGACATCATCGACACATAATACAGGGCCGGAAGGTTAGTTAGGAAGTAAAAGCAAGTGGTTTGATTTCAAGATTTTGAATAAAAATCACAGCCAAACAAAAGATCATTGTCTACATAAGAGGAAGTAAGTAGTAAAACGTTTGGTAAATTATTTCAGCCATTGATTCCCAACGATTGACTTTAGGACCAGTTTTATCAACAACAAAAAAAGCAACATTTATTTTAAATCATGTCGATATTGGGTTCAAATCCGATAAAGGACAAGAGATAAGAACACAAACAAGTTCAAATTGACAAAAAGTACCTTCTGTTTGCAAGGAAATCACAGTGAATCCAATACAAATCAACAGACTGAATATGCAAGTTGCCCTTAAGCAGCTCAAGGATTTAGATATCCTCCAACATCTGCACAAATAATCTTCTTTACATTATTCATAAGATCAGAGGATCAGGACAATACAACGTGTCTTCCTCATGGCGGCATATGACCCTATAAAGGGCTTTGTGTATTCATAGACCACACACACTTACCATATAGGTCACGTTTAACTCCATTGTATGGCTGTCTGTGGGTCAGCAGTACATGAATACTTCACGTTTGAGCCCATTTTCGTAAAAGCACTGTCCATGCCGGATGTAACAGGATTGACGTGGGCTGTCCACGGCTGTGAAGAATGTGTCAATCAACGTCAGGACAGTCAACGAGGGGCTTACAGTCAGACCCCCAGCTCTGGGCACAGGAAGTCAGTAGGAGCAGAGTAGTGTATCTTATCTGAGCGCGAGCTGCTCCTTCTTCACAAAACCCAAACTGAAGAGCCGTCAGAGGTGAAGTAAATGACTTATATAATAGCATAGGGTGAGTGTGCACGTAGCGGCACCATTTTGTATTAGAAAATGTGTTTTGTCCAATTTTTACAGTAGTCCATAAACCAATGGGTGACATCACTGCGTGGCTTACGTGGATGTATGTTACATGTTGAACTGAAACCATCTTTTATAAGACATTTACTGCACAGGCTGGGTGTCCCCTGTATAGGTGCCAAGTTTAGTAAAGGCTTAATGGAATAAATAAACTCCATAACTTGGCTTTCCAATGTGTTTGTGGGCTGTATAACCCCTGCATTGTGTGTGACAACTAGTAATAATAATTAATATATAGCGCTTTTCTTGAACCCAAAGACGCTTTTACTTTAGTGTTTCCATCTGCGACTACAGATGGGCATGGTCACATGATGTGAGTTACAAACACGCTTACAGACACATGGATGTACAAATGCATCTAAACTGATGTGTGCGTGGGGAGTAATGTGCATTCAAATGAGAGGCCATTTAGTATGAGCATTTGTATATACTTTGTCTAGTGGCGTCAGATCAGAAACAGTCTGATAATTGATAGGATTAAAAAGTGCATAACGACACAGGTGGTATTTCCACATCCTTAGATTTGGTACAAGTAGTGATAACAACAGAGGGGGTGATCTATAAGGTCCAGCCGAGAGAAGAAGGGACATTATTTTCTCCCAGTCTAACACGTGTCTGGCAGAGAGGCGAGGATGTTGGAAAGTGTGAAATTAGCCGGGGGTATAGCGGGTGGGGGGGAAAGAGATGTCAAGTCTGACTTCATCTATCAGATTGCTGGAGTGGTGTGACACAATATGGACAGACTCTGCTGTCCTTGAGGCAATTCTGAGAATCCACTGGCTTCTGACTGTGTGGGTGTGACTATAACGTCTTGTTTCTTAGTGGGATTATTACGTTTATCAATATAGTGTTTTGTTTTGACAGTCATGGAATTTTCTCGAAAAAAATGGTTATGTGTCCTCCTGTATTTCTGAATTTGCAGTATCATCAAACTCAAAACTAGACTTAGGGTTTTGTCTATTGAAATGTCACTTTTTTTTTGAGATTTAAATGAAGTTCTTAATGAAAAAAGGTAAATATTATGTCGCACACACCTCAAATGATGGGGTTTTCGGTCGGAAAACACACCTTTGTTTAACAGTAAAGGATGCTCTCCTGTTTAAACAATAGTGTTTTATGACTTTATGAGAAAAATGGTGAGGAAATTAGCCGTTAAATCCTTAAAATGTAGTAAAAACAACTATGAAAACATGATAAAAACATAATAAATAATAATTAAATGTCTAGTTGCCAATGCCATTTTTAAAATTAAAATAATGATTGTTTGACTATGACATTCTGTTTCAATTTCATATTATCGTCTGATAATCTAGAATGTTTCTTTGCAATGAACTTGTGACCTGTCAAGAAACCCCCACCTTTAATAACACTGTGAAGGCATGGCAATACAAAAAAAAGGTAGTGAGGGGCAATAACTACTGTAACACACCAGGGGGGATTCACAGCATGCTACTGAGGATCAAACGTGTGTGGGAAGTGTGGTAGGGGGGGGTGCTGTTAAAGTGTTACCCCAGACTCGTTCAAAGATTTGCCCCGGATCTCTGCCGACCCTGGAAGGACCCCTGCAGCTCAAGGTGATGGAGAGGTTACAGCAGCCTACACACTATCAGAGCTGACACCCCCCCCCCCCCCCCCCCCACATGTGCTGTACATCCATAACAAGTAGGGTGGGAGAACTCCTGCATTTATGTCATGTCATTAAATTCAAGCAGCCAAGTGGGAGGAACCAATAGCATCTGTCTTCTTGTGTTTAATTAGGAGTCTGATATATGGGGGATTTCTGCCAACTATGTCATATCTTTAAACATCGTAAAAAGAAATAAACAGGCGTCAAAATAGCTGCGACTACCAGATAAAATCAATATATAAATAGGGAAAGGACTACAAATGTGTGAGGCCACCTCTGAGGGTGCTTTCAAGTGCTGCTGGGTTCCATTTTTTTATGCGTGTGTTTATGAGTTAAACGTGTTAGAGTTGTATTACGTAGAGTTGTCGTTAATACTTAAGCGGGTGTTTACATGTTTTCTTTCGAATATTTTACCGTAACACAATGCAGCATAAATAACCTGTAATGTATACAAAAGTGAAACATAATTCCTGTATCCATCCCGTGATTTGGATCTGCTTAAAAATACAATGGGTTCATCCTTGACCCATGCTACGACCTACCTACACGTTTCACCAAAAGCGGGAGAGTGCTATTTGCAAAAGAAAGAAAAAAAAGCCATAAACATAGCCTCTTAGTGAAAGTACTACGTTTACAAAGAAAATTGGGTCCAGTTAACACATTAGTGTTTTATCACCTACATGGTTTGTTTAGAACAGTTGTAAATGTTATGAAGCTGTTACAACAGGACGTTTGCTTGTTCTCCCTGTTCTGCTGTAGTATGAATACATCAATCATTTAAAGTGAAGAGAGCAGTGTGTGATGGGAAAACAAAGGTGTCACTACCTTGTATTTCAGCCAAGTGCATGCAGTTGAACAACTAGAAAGGATAACAGAAGTGTGGGGGTTCAGTGTGTGTTCAGGTATTGGATAAGGGCCATGTGGATAACACGACAGGAGGACACCTTTGGGTATAGAGTCCTCTTACAGCTCTATAATGCACAGTGAGGCTGAACGTGTGGGAGTGTACGTTAAGGTGGGAGGAGGTGTTATATTTGGGGATGATTATGTCAGTTCAGATCTAACAGCCCACAGCCAAACTTCAAAGAGACTCATTTCTTATTAATGTCCTCTCTGAAGGGAGACAATGCATTCCTGCCGCAGGGGGGATGACCAAATACATTATGCTGTGTGTATGCATGTGTTTGAATGTGTGTTTACGGGCTGCATGTGCGCATGCTTGTGTGTGTGTCCCTTCATGCATGAATGTGTCTGTATATGACCGATCAAAAGGGGGACACGAAATTCCGAAATAATAAATTGGGTCCTCTTTGGGCTGCCACTCTATATGATGTCCTACACAACAGAAAGTGAACGATCCCTCCCATGGCCCCGAGTGCACGAGCCGTGAAAGAACGACACATCAAACTGGGCGACTGGAGTGGAGGGGGTGTCACGTCACATCGGACAGGAGTGGAAGTCGCTGCCTGTTAACCTTTCAGGATGGCCAGATGCATCAGACAATCGTTGCAGTCGCACATTCAAGCCCCCCTTCCTTATTCTACATACTCCCCCCTGCCTCTCGCTGAATATTTTCACATTCCCTGACTCTGAAAACACTGTTAACAGCCCGTGCGACAGTGAGAGAGCGTGAGAGTGAGGGAATGTGTGCGCTGGATGTGTGATGTGGTTAGCGCTCCGGGCTACGCCGAAAAACGGCGCTCGTCAGCCAATGTGAACAGACACCAAAAAAAGAATAATGCATGCTGATGAGTAGGGGGGGGGTGAAAAGGGATTGGGGTGAGGCTTGAAAGTTAGGTGGCCACCATTGCATGGCTCCACACTGGTGAATAATTCTCTCTCATGGGGGGGTTAATGTCACTGGCACTGCCGGCGTGCCACTCAGGAACACTGTGGCATTTTGTTGTTGCCACACTTGAACTTAGATCTCTTTCCGCCTACACAAACAGATACATGAATAACTTAATTGTATTATCATCTAAATCCTGCACACCCTTTTTGCCATGTTCACATTAATATGGTGTGGTATTACTACGTAACATAAGGACATACATTTGTAACACTCACACTTCTATTGGCTCCAACACATTGTACGTTATATGCTAAGGGGGGGGACATTTCCATCACACCTCTAGGCAGTTGATCAATCACAATAGAGGCGTCCAACCAACCAATCAGAACAAACGGGGCTCTGGTTTCAGACAGTGTGAATAGAGGTTCTGCAGCAGAAGCAGTACTTTTTGAACATTTAAGCATGTGTGACCCTGAACATGTATAATATATACTCTTTCAATACATGTTTCAATGTCAATAGTCATGGCATCAGACAACAGAAAGTTGGAGCGTTATTAATGGAGATAGCATTTTTACCCCAATAGGGTCAGCTACAATTCTTTGTCGGTTAAATGAGATGGTGCAATGCTCAGAAAAACCCATTCGCAATTATGATCTGAGGTTTTATGTGTATAGAATATGGTTGGACATCAGTAGTTACAGTAACTCCCACGTGATATAGACCATGGCATTTTCACTCCGTACTAGTAGAGTAGGACTTTATCAGGGTCGTAGGCATCAAAATATAACGCTCCAAATATTACTCAGAAGTGCACTTGTTTATGTTAAATTACTCGGTCACATATCCTCACCAAATACTGTACGAATGTTGTGTAGGCTAACACGGAAAAAATATGCTGAAGAGGTACCCAACGTGTTAAAAAGTGAAGCCAACTGGTCCTGACCAATATTAATACGTTTCAAAAAGCATGGAATTAGCTAGGCAATGTGATGTCAACATGTCAGCTTAGCACCACATACCACCAATACATATAACAATTCAAAAAGGAGTCAGTGTCTTGTAGCTTTTTAGGAACACATGATTCTTCACTTTAAAAGATACCAGGCAGACTTAGTTTCTTGTATGTATTCCAGCATTTATTTTGCTGATGAGAAAAGCATGCAACAACTCCATTTCATCACACACACTGTATCTGATTCTTGTTTGCTGTGGATCAGAGCTCAGATGTGCAGTGATGTTGTATCAAGGGAATGTTATAGACGGAGACTGCCAGGTTGAGCTGAGCATGGTTAGATAAGTGCGAGAATCTCAGGCCTCGTAAGGCTTCTGTGGTCGCAGTGCAAACACTCGCTATGGTTTGGAGGGAGCCGGCGAAACAGGATGTGGGAATCCTTTTGGTGTTTTCACTTCTCTCAGTGTGTGTGTGTTTCTACTTGAGCATGTGGGACAGTATGTCTCCTTCCAAATTTCCATTCTGTAAGGGATTCACCGCAGCCTGACTGTCAATCTCAGATGGGCGGGGTTAGCTACAAAATGATCTGTTGAATGTTTTTCTAAAGACAACATTTATAATTGCTAAATTATGGAAAAGTGCTACTGGACATGTCAGAAAAACACACATCTCCAAGGGATGCTTCAATCACTAGCAGCCTCTAGTCAAGATTAGAACACATTTAAAGAAAGAACCATGGCAAAAAAGACAGAAGAACTGTTGGACATAAAATTAAAATGTGATGCTTTACTGCACCTGCTTTCTTTTTGATACATTGGCATCTAGTTTCAGCCTTTAGGGATTGGTTAAACTTGCTTAACTAACCCGATTGTTAACAGTATGTGGACAGAACAGGCCTCGGGCAGTGTTTCTATGATTTGGAATATAGTTGAACACATGTCTGAGCATATATAAATAATACAAGCTATAAGAATCTGCTATTCAAACAACAAAATCCATTCTCCATATATTCTGAGCTCGCCAGTGCCTGGGATGCCATTCATCCTGCGAGTGATCAATACATGCTATAAAACACATCATACAGCAAATACAGAGCACTTCAGTGTACAATAAGCACCCTTTTCCTGGTCGATGGATGATTGATGAGGACTATTTTGTGCACTGTGCAGAAGGCGGAGCCCAGTTAAAGTTCATTAGACTTGTGCTTTAGAGGATCCTAACTGTGTGTACTATTGATAGTAACTTAGGATGTAGATCCTTGAATTCACGGTATATCCAGGTTAGTTTGCTAAGTAGAATGGGTTATAACTTTGTTGCAATCGTATACATTCCTATCCCTCAAAACGGTGGACTTTGTGATCCAAAAGAGTTCGCCAAGCATTTGCCATTCAAAGTGATTTTCCTAATAACATGTACATAAATCGACAAATTGTGTGTGTACAATTAGGTTGGACGATAATAACGTAGCATGTACCAATCAAACTGTTAAGAAGACTCTTCGGAATGCATCAGAGCTGAGTCTGACCTCTGTTTTGGGGTGGATCTGAAACCAGTTTCCTGGACCACGCCCAAGTTCAACTACAGCTTTCACACTTCACTAAAGCTTTTAATCTGTCTGAGAAAATGGCCGTGGGTCTAAAATAGGCCGGTGTAGAGGGAATTCAATAAAAAACAGCATTTTCCTTTGAGCATTTACAAAATAGCAACATTCCTCTGCATCAGCCAGGTTTCTCCTATGCTCGTTCAGATGTGGAGGCAGACGTTGTACTTCCAGGGGCAGGGTCTGTCAGGCTGTCTTCCCTGCTGCTACTGCCAGACACATGTGTTCTCGCCAACTGCCTCACTTACCCTAATGAAAAAAAACTCCGCTTTGCACTAGAGGGACCCCGCGCTGAACAACAACAGCCTTAATTAAGCCATTTGCGGTGACGCATGCCATTGCCTCAGAAAGTGACAGAGACGACAAAATAAATAGTTTTCTGTGATTGTTTTGGAGAGGGAGAAATCTCATAGTGAAATCCCAACAGTGGTGTACAGCATGGGTAGGAGTGATGTAAAACTGTTGAAATGCTACTTCATATTTTCTGATTTCCTAACAAAGAAAGATGAACCTTAGGCCTGAGACAAAGATGTTGTGGGATGTGTGATGGGGTGTGTCTAGGCCACAGGACCTTCCTCAAGGAGGTCTGACTCTCTATCATCCCCTCATGGAATTTCTAAGCAGGGATGCCTTTATTGTGCACACAGACGTCTGGAGAGAAAGAGAAAGAGGGAAAGGCCCTGAACGAGTGACACATCACAGTCTGAGACAGCTCACTGTGTCAGCTGGAACACACAGAGGCTCATTGTGGGGGCTCCATTCAGCCTGTCTCACCAGGGACACCCAGGAAGGCAATGGGGAGGGGGTGGGGGAGATATAGAAAAAAGGGGATCCACAATCTCTTTTTTCTTAGTTCTTAAAAAGGAATGCAGACGGAGGAGTCCTTGGCGGATCAGAGACAACGATGAAAGAGCGGTACAAAAGTCAGCCGAGATAGGGGAAGATGCTCATGGCTTGTAGAGAAAGGCTTTGGGTATTTCCTGACACTACGGTTGACAATGTGCAGCCAATAATACATTTCCCATTATATTTCTTTCACACTCCGATATCATTTTGATAGCTACATAAAACAGCAATTATTATACCTAAAAGAAAAAAATAGGATGTTTTTTTATTTCTATGATTAAGATGACATATTATCAAAATGGTGGACATGTCAAACATAACTATATTTTAATATAAGGGGTTGTGGTTAGTAGTCAGAGTAGTGTTAACCAATCATGTTTGGCTTTTTGTTAAATAAATGCAAACGAGCTTAACATTATATGAAATGCAGTTTCTGAACCCATCGACTATCATCTGGTAGATATTTGTTTTCTATTATCGTACCCATGCTGGTGGCTCAAAACATTTCGACATTTTCAAATGGAAAAACTTAAGGAAAATCACACATGATGCTCTTAACTTAATGTGTGTACACCTCTATATCCGAAAATAATCATGAAGCCGAAAATCAGATGATGTTGTCAGTAAAGTAGGGGTTGTCGAAGTGGTGGCCATGACCCAAAATGAGCTCTCAATTATTAATTTGGCACTTTTTGTACAGGAGAGAAGAACAAGTAAACATATTTTCTCCGTCAAAGTGTTGTCAGGCTGACGAAAGATGAAACTGTATTCTTCTAAGCCACATAAGATTGAATGTCTCTTCACGATACCCGTTATGTTTGGTCTCATCCTCCTCTCTCTTACGGATTGAAAATGCAAGAAACTGTCCCTCAGTGGCTGAACGGCTCTCGCTTATCCCTTCAGCTTGGCTGCATCATAAATGGAGAAATAACAATTTTCTTGTGTGGAGTCTTGGAGTTGGGTATCTTGACAGAATGCGAACAGAAAGGCAGGTTCACAGCCAAGTTGCCAGCTTTGCCTTTTCTCCTACAATGGCGCTGGAGGGATTTTAAACGGGGCTTTCAAACCAGGGAAATCCATTAAGTTGTCAGTTGTCATGTGCTGGCGAGCGCTTCACACAGCTCACCTGTCTAATTTTATTGCTAAAACACGCTTTTTTTCCACAAAGCCGATGCTTATTAAAGGGCACAAGACAGGCTTTGGGATCACAATTGGTCTAAAGGGCTTTTTACACAAATTCCTGCCATCACCTTGTTCTATTGAGAGGAGCAAAATGGTTTACAGACCTTAATAATGTAAGACAATCTGCAAAAGGGCCACCACAAGAAAAGGACCTAGCCTTTTAACCGCCCCTTACAAATTGGTTGTAAAGCCATGTCATAAAAACATAATTGTATTTGGAGTATTACGTTGACTTTCAAATGTCGTCCAAATCCAGCCTGTACATGCACATGCTCTTCATGTCCAATTGATGCCATTATACTGAACTAACCTCCTCACTACTATCAGGGCAAGTCAATCAGAATCCGTATACAAACTCAAAGAATAAACAAAACACACACTTGATCCCAGAAAAATACCCTGAGCTTCATATCGGCCACCTTAAATGGGGTTGCTGGTGTCAAGAAGTTCAATCAGTGGGTCACTCTCACACATCCAGTCATGCGGTTGTTCAGCTGGTTTTGTCATTGATGTGACAGCTTCTCCCTCTGCAGACGGCATTGCCCTGTCTTAGACGGTGAGCCAGATCACAACAACGTGAAGTGGACGGGACAGCCACATATACACAGTCCATACACAAGCATTGAAATTGTCAAGACAATGCGCACACATATACACACAGAAAAAGGCCGTGCGGAGTGTGTGTGTATCGCCACAAGCGCACACACTGATCCAGAGCACAAACTGAAGGAGACAATGACACTCTAAATAACCTCGAATTGAGGCGACAGGGACGAATCTGACAAGGAGTCCCGTCATCTGTCAAGGGCTACTTGAATCCAAGGCTATTACCAGGTTTTTCATTCAATCTCTGGAGAAAACCAAAACATCACAGCAAGCACAAACTACCTTTTATCAGTTATGATACATGTGGCTGATTCTACATATATAGTGTAGGTTGTGATTGTTGGATATGTGTGTCATTAACCCAATATGCATGGCATTGCTACAAGGTCAAATATTTAAATAACGGCATAAAAGACTATCCAAGACTCACAACAACGATGTCTGATGATGAAGAAACAATGTCATTCTACAGTTGAATGCTTTGTAATTTCACAAAGTATGCAAATTAATGTCAGAAAATGTAATATGATGATGAATATGATGGAACTTCTTGCTCTAGTATTTATCTAAATAATAATTTTTTCTATATCACACATTTTATTATGGTTGTACATTCTTGGATATATTGTCATTCTTGCTACACAATCTATTTTCATTCGTATAGTACTTTCCCATAAGTCTGGAGTATATCAATACAGATGGAAAGGAAGTTAAGGTGTCAATACAAAACAAGGTCTAATGATTCTAAGTTATGAAAGTTCTGATTAATAATTTATTTTTGGTTAGGACAAACTAATTAAATGTTCAAAGATGAAGAACAAGGTATAACATTTATACTGGCATTATAATTTGCGACTGGCCACCAATTATTGTTTAGGGGGAATGCCCTCAGACTGTGTTAGATTGCTACTTTTCCCCACTGGCTGGCTACTCTGTATCTATATCTTTGTGGGTCGCCTCTTAAAGCACTCAAAATGATGTAATCTGTCCATGAGGCCGCGACATGACACCAGTGGACAGATCTGGCAACCGCAACAGCCGTTAGCCGAGCACAAAGCGGGCTGAGACACACTAACCGAGTGATCCAAAACCACTGCTAAAACGAGAGTGGAAACATTGGGAAAGGAGAAAACCACAGAAGACTATGGAGATGTTAACAAGGTAATGAAAGTAGTTCTCAGAAGAGACTTGATTAGAAATGTAAGCCTACATTCATGTAATCCTCCAAAAATGCAACATAAGGCCCATAAACTAAATCTGTTAATTGCAAACCAGAATAAACTGTTTTATGTGATATTACTGTGAGGAGTCGGGTTATAAAGTAGCTTTGTTGCTAAATAGTTGCAGGCTGCGGCTGTAAACAGAGCTGATAATCGAAGCAGGCTGAACTATATATTAATGGTGGTGTGAAACCAAAACAAAGTGCTAAAAGAAGCCAAAACGCTTCCAACGTTGATGTTATGGGGCTACGTCTGTGTGTCTTAACACTTCTTAAACATCTCCATTGTCAAACTCATTTCCCATGTGCCTTCTGTGATATAGTGAGATGCATTAAAGTCTTTGCTGTGACACAGCTAATCACTGAGAAATGAATAATGCAAGAGACAGGAGTAGGGGTCTAAGTGTGTGCTGTTGCTCATGCAGCCGGACCTCATGGTGTCAACGCACTCTCATTAATGAGCAATGGTCAGCAGATCTCTAATGTGAGTTTCTCTAAGTGAGAAAGCATGTTTAGCTTGACAAGAGTTAGTTGAACTAATAAACAGTACACAACTTTGTTTCACAGTGATCACAATATGTTATTCAATTAGGGAAAGTTTTTGTCACATCACACACCGTGTAGGTAGGGCCCATTAATATTAGATCATCATTTTGTAAATATCCTGGCAACACAACGACCTAAGGTAATCTTTATCTATGGTGGTTAGTGTTTTTTTGCGAGGGTAAAAACTGTTTTCGTGAAAATTGTCTTGAGTAATTGTGTTCTAATCTTTTTCAGTAAATATACGAAACAAAACAAAACCGAAAGAGCATCACTGTACGTCACTTTGGCATTATAATAAGGTTTCATTTTAAAACAAGTTGCTTTTACGGGACTGAGACTTTTAATAGGCACTAATGGTTGATTGTTACATCACATTACATCACACACACTGCAGACCCCTTAATGCCAAGTCGTATAAGTCCTTCTGTGCCCTACCAATGGCTCCCACTATTCCGGCACATTAAACCTCTATGACAGCTGATTTCACTTTCTGAAAAAGCATCTGTTACAAGATTTACCTGAGTGGAATCAGGGGTAATTTATTTAATGTTTGAAACCCACTAGACTCAGGGGCAGGGAAAGCTTTTACTATAATGTGTTTTTTCGTACTGCTTTTTGTCCAAGGGGACCACCAATAGAGAAGCATAGCAGGAGTGGAGACCTGCAAGCTTTTTGTAAAAATAACAAAAGGTTACATTTGGTTACCTCCATGTTGTCTTGAATCAAAAGGTTAACATGTGCACCACCGTAGGGATGTTTGGTTCAATTGTTCTACGCAGGTCCATGCCTTGAATACTGATGAGGTTTACATAGCTGCTAAAGTCAAGGCCATGATGACGCATGATTTTTTTCTCCATTCTATTTCATTAAATGGTACATTAGCGTAAATGTACCTGGGAGGAAGGGTTGGAGTGTTTTTGAAGACACAACAGAAGTGCCATAGGAGATATAACACAGCAGATGGAAGGAAACATAAAAGCAATAATTTAGAGTTTCCAGAACGCCAGGCTACAAGCTGCTTCAATACATTTTTCTTCATCCATCTCTCTCCCTCAATCATATCTTGTTTCCCTCTCCCCACCAGAGAAGATAAACGCAGTTGGTGGGGTCTGTTTGCTTTATTCCCTTGTGATAATGGAAGATGGTGCATCCTGATCAGGCCCACCAACGACAGGAAATGGGATTTGTCAAACAGGCACGAGGCAGCGCGGAGGTGAAGAGGCTAGACATGTGGAAGCACACCGCCCCTCCATGTTTAGGCTCTGGGCTGTGCATGTAATACTTGCTTCGTCTATTGTTTATTCATTGCTTCCTGGACCTCGCAAAGTATTGGAAAAGCCGCAAAGGGTGGGTGGCGGGGAAGGGGGGGAGATGATTGCTGTTTTTCTTGCTTGGTGACATTTGTGTTCCTTAGAGAAACATACAGTACAGTGCACCGCCAACTGCTCCAGGCAGGCTCCTCACATGGTTTAGAGTTTGTGCTTTAACAGTTGAGAGCTGACGACGCTTTATAGTGGCCCTTTGGAAACAACTCGTAAAAAAGGGGGAAAGATGGATGGCTTTATTCCGACAGCAGTAGTGGAAACAAACAAACAAAGACAGATCCCGGCCTCCTTCAGATACACTAATTACACTATTAAAATATCTGAGCTCTCAAACCGTTATACATGAAATAAATGGGTACATGGTTGTTATTCAACTAGAAGAAACAGTATAGTTGCTTATTGCACTGCTTACTTGGTTGTTGAATAATCCTACCTCAGTGATAAAGCAGCTTAATGTGCAAGGAGGCAGTCGTTGATGAAAGACAACCTGACAGGGTGGAACCTGATGTGAAGCAGACGGATCTTGAATACCCTTGATCATCCCATACTTATGTAACTTTCATTGTTTCATGTTTGTGTACCATAGCCACCAAGAGCCCAGACAAGCGGTACTTTCCCCACGTTCTTGTACCATTGAAAGGCAATAATCAAGGTCTGTGCTACCTTTTGACTTTTAATGTCACAGGGCATACAGCAAATAGCTACAAACACGTTTATCATAAGCACTTATTACAAATCGAAGTCAGCGTACACAATGAGGAAAACGTATTCCTGAAGGCAAGGCAAGGCAAGTTTATTTATATAGCACTTTTCAACACAAGTGCAATTCAAAGTGCTTTACAAAAATGAAGACATTAAGAAAATGCATTTAAAATCAGTCATTAAAAAGAAAAGCTAATAAGCCACTTTGTTTGCAATGTCCTCCTCCAACCTATTTCCGCAAACCACCAATGAAGAATTAATGCAACCAAGTAGATGGAGTGTAGTTTGGGATATGCCCCCCTGGCTCTGAAGGTGACATGTATTTTCCATGATGTCTAAGGTCGAACCATTTGAAACAGCACTTTTATTGCAGCAGTAATCTGTTGCAGACGACTAATTCATTCATGAAGCCATTGTCCTACTGTTCATTTCTCAAACCCATAAGCCTCTTTATTTAAGAGAGCAAAGCACACAGAGGTTTTGTTCAGATAATGAAGTGCTCCTATTAAAGCTCATCTGAATAACTTTGATAAGGAAAAACATAGTCTGACAATTAAAAAGCTTAGGACTGTTATAAATGTGACTCTGCCATTTCAAAAGTGCCAATAGCCTCTGGAGGTTTCTGAATTATTCAAATGAAGTGCTGCTAAAAACTCCTGGACATAAAAATAACTTGTTTGAAAGCCATTAGAGCTTTACCGGAGGGGACGAGGCTCGGTGATAGCCATCACATGCTTGATTCCTTACATAATTTAGTGTGGAAATCACTATCCGGCACGAAAGGCAAACACTGTATTATGAGCCGAGTCCCAAAAAAGAGTATTTCATCCCTTGAACACTTGACTGTTCATTCAGATTTTTTACTCATTTGTTTTCCAAAAATTGGCAGTAAGGTTGAGGAATAGTTAAGTTGGCCATCTACGGAGATACAACAGAACGGATAACAGATAATTAAACAATGGTGTATTGGTTGTTCACACCCGTGGAAAAACAACAAACTGATAAAGATAATTACAATTGTGTATTGTGTTGTTCAACACCCAACATTTATTTTATATTGCCACTATTATAGTTGTTTCACACATTATATATAACAATGTTTATTAATGAGCACAAGAGGCCATTGATTAACAGTGAGCTGTTAATCGTCAACAGTAATGTGCAAAAACCCGATTACTAGTTTTTAAACCACTTGTTTTGAATCTGGTCAGGATAGAGCCAGAGCAAACGCATGTAAATGGGTAGAGACTTGCTGTGAATCCTAAAGGGTGTAATAACGGCAGCGTTGTGGAGTGGTGGAGTTGGAGAGGCACCGTCTAATTGGCAGGTCTGAGCGCTCAGCAGTGTGCTCATAAAGCGCTGCCTCTTCCTGAGGAAAAGGCTCATTTGAGGCAGCGGGCGTGCAGCAGCAGGCTGTGGACAGGGCTGCACAGCGGAGGAAACTGTCTCCGTTCCAAACCTCACACACCTCTGGACTGAAAGCTTGGCAACACACACACACAGGGATAGTATTTAACAGCGAGGAGAAGCTCGCTGCCTTCCCCACTCTGTGCATTGTCTGCAGGTCAGTTAGTGGGCATGAGAATGACCAGTGTTTAAGACATTGGTGTCTGCATGTTCAAGCATGTGGTATGACATCTCTTGGCTACCAAGTCCATTCAAGTATCCCGCTGGGACCCGGAGCTGGCATGGAGAAAGCGAGCAGACAGAGGGCAGCTGTGTGTGTGTGTGTTGTGGTGTGTGTGTGTGTGTTGTGTGTGGTGTGTGTGTGTTGTGTGTGTGTGTGTGGTGTGTGTGTGTGTGTGTGTGTGTGTGTGGTGTGTTGGCGGCTACAGTATTGACTTTCTGTAGAGTCCATGTAGTGGAGGCAGCTGTCCAGTTGCCATTCCACTGGAAATCTGTACTGTATTGAAAAGGAAGACCTATGTGCCTGTGGTCAGCAGGGCTTATCACACACAGCTAATGAGGACAGAAGACGTTTGTTTCCAGCATTTTCATTCACTAACGGTTAGTCAAACATTCTGTGTGGCAGAAATCCAAAGTATTGCGTAACTGCAGCATGAACGCAATGACTTTTCATTTAAAGGGTTGTTCCACATTTTAAAAGTCTTAAGGACATGATGTAGTAAACAAATATAGATAGTTTGCTGCTTATTGAGCAGTTTTCAGTTGACCATATTCATTGTATTGGCTAAACTCAACACATTTGAATTTAAAACACATAACCTTGCCAGGTAAAAAATCACTAAAGTCGATAGAGTTAGTTCTAAGGGGGGCATGTTTGAACAAGATCTCATGGCAATCCATCCAATTGTCAAGACATTTGACTCAACACCACATGTGTCAAATGTGTGACTGGTGCTAGAGGGAAGGACTCAACAAAGTTATCAGGATACAACCATGTCATGCATGTGCCGATCAATCTATGTTTTGATATTTACAGCTTATGTGAAAGCATTTGACTTCTGATGGTGCTAGATGAAATGTCAGGGGATTGCCAAAGTTTGTGTTCAGTACCAAATTGTATGGCTAACCATCTAGAGGAAAGATAGTGGTCAAGGTCAAATTAAACTAACATAAAATAGACAATTACAGACAAAGCACCTACACTTGTAATGTATATGTATTTGTGTCGCTATTACATAAAACAAGTTAAGGTTTAGGAGGACATTCATTCTTTGTATGATCACAAAGTCCTGGTACAAGATTTGGTCTCAGAGGTAAATTCCAAAGCAATTTCCTAAATATGTGTCCACATCTTTAATTTGTGTAGCTATATTTAGTAGCACTTCTGTTTTGTTGCTATGGTACTGTGCTGATTAGTCTTGGTGGGATGAAGATTTGGGCGATAAAGTTCAACTCATTTCATTAGGTGGTTCTTAAGGTCTTGTCAAGTCTACTTGCATCACTGTGGGACTGCCATATCCATTAGGCGTTAGTTCAGTGAAGAGCCTTGGTTTACCACAGAACTCTTAACTCATGACACATCGTGCCCTCAGAGCAGTGACGGAAGCTTTAGCAGGCTGAGAATCATGCTTAACGAAGGACAACCTCGACTTCAAGGCGTCACCATCAGGAGAACCATCAGAGGACGGGAGGGCAACGACAGAGCAGACTGAGCAAGAGAGCTCATGAGTCCAATGCCTGAAGGGACCTGCCATTAAAAATAAAGGAAAAGTACACAGAGACGCGCCACCTGTGGAGTGGAAAGTTTGCCCGGAAAACACAGAGAGCAGTATTCTGTTTGAACAAATCAACCTGATCAAACAGTTTGCTGAGAAAAGGAGGGAGGAGGAAATGCTTGTTGACAGAATATATTCTAGTGTGGTGTTGCGGTTGAAAGACAGAGGATTTGCTTGTTGATCGAAGATAATTTGTTGGCTTTTGCATTCAGGAATTAAGCCTTTAGAATAAATGAAAAAGGAATATTTTAGCCAGGTGACATTTCGCAAACATTTATGCACTCGTAAAAAAAAAGAATCTGGATATACCTAGCCAGTTTTCACAGGGTGTCACTTTACAATTGTTCTTAACATCTACAGAAAATAAATATATCGCCAGGAGCTATACAATGTTAAACGCATGTATGTAATGATGTACAGTTTGATGGCGCCTGTCGAATACTATCACTATCCTCTCAAAGATCATTGGCACCTCATGGCACTTCCTGTTAGCGCTGCATGTGTGTCACAATGCAATGCCCTGCAAAAAAAGGTATTCTAGGTCGTGAGCAGCAGTTCTAACCATATCGCCGCCTGGCAGAAACTCAATCTGACCAACACAAAGTAGTAGTCCCCAAAAGGATGAAAAGGACTGTAGAAGACAGAAAAAAGTCTGATGACTCAACAATGCAGCTTTGAGGTTTAGACCGTGGATAGGAAGTCATTCTACGACAATATATCCAGAGCCATCTAAATCACTACTTATAGAAGATCGGGAGCAGCTGGAGCTCAAACAAAACATATCATTCTGAATAAAAAACTACCCCTCAAATGCGGGGAAGAGAGGTATTGAATTCATTGTAAAACATTGGATTTGACTTCATTGGACAGTATAATACTGAGAACTAGAGTCTTGGCACTTTCTAAGGTACACATGTTCACAAGATAACCATTTCCACTAAAACCCACATACACAAAGAAGGATGTTATATACAAATAAGAGATTGGTTTACATTTTAACCAGCCACAACATGTTATATTTTAAAATGGTTCCTTGACGGATGTTACTGGAACTCATAATAATTACTACTTTTAAACAGCCTGCACTTAATGATTGATTGTGATGGCTGGCAGTAAACATGTCACGAGTAAGGGCTGTTATTTCATCAAAAACAGACCAAATCAAGATTTTGGGACATCTATATTAAAACCCTTTATGTCCCCTACTTTATATGCCGTAAACTACTTTCCATGTATGACTTCTACTCATATTCCACTATCCTCTTGCTGTTAGATGGGATCCTTCTTTACAGTTTGAATGAGTAGGAATGGAAATTGATCACATGCCATTATCGGTTCTGCTCAACAGTCCAATCCTCTAACCTTTTCCTTATTGGTTCCTGATCAATTATCTAAGAGGATCAGTTTTCAGAGTCAACTGATACATTGTGTTATCTCTAAGTCTGGTGAGTCGCCCACTGCTACTTCCTGTTGCAAGACATCTGTTTTACTCCGACATCGATATGAGTCTTCGATACATAGGAGCATTCAATTCTGATTGATTGGACAATTTGGAACCAGTTATTGAATTCCATCCCTACAAAGGAGTATTGAATGAAAAAGTAAGGTAACTAAATTGAGAATAACATCGTCTTTAGTTGCATAATGTAAATAAGCAGTATATTAATCACAGACATAGCCTTTCAATATCGTGATCTAATCCCATGTGTGCCCCCAGGAAGTGTGCCGGACTCTGAGGAAAATATTCGTTGTGTCTAAACGGCGGTACTACAATTTCCGTATCAGTCCGTGATGTCACTGGGCCCAGAAAGACATTTCCCCCATTGACTAACATTGGGAAAGAGACGTCTGTAAATCAGCGGATATTTTTTTTCAACTAAAATAAACTACACAGCACGAACACTTTTATACTTATTAGAATCATAAGGTCCTTAAAGTTGTAAAATGCGCTAAAAGCCGAATCCAGATTTATTTTCTCTTTCTATTAATTCTACTGAGCCAAGAGCGGGAGCTCGGGGGCGGGCTTAAGGGCTCAACTGCGCATGCTCTATGAGCGCACATACTGGTACTTCTGCTCTGACAGCCAGGTATGACGGGTAATCTGTGACTTTTGCTCTCGAAAATCTCCATTTTGTCATTATGCGCCAATGACAGCTCTAATAGGAAAGAACGAGACCCCGCCTCAGACGCTGTATGTTCTTATTATACATCCATGGTCAGTGGACGATGGCATGTGTGTGAGTGGCAGGGAACGGAAACAGCCGTAAGGGGTGTCTGGCCTCGTCCATCTCTGTGTGTGATTCTGTTTCTTCTCCACTGCTTCTGTTCTCCTTCTACTCATCTCCGTCTGCTCCGTGGGGGGTGTCAGGATGAAACACTTCCCTCATTACAGATGTGCTGGCTATGCATAAAGCAAAGATGCAAAACAACAGTTTCCAGCTAAACAATGGCTTATTTTTAACCGCCCCCCCCTCTCGAGAGGAATACTTTTTCTATAACAACCAAAGTAAGTGTGACTGTAAATAAGGTATGTATGTTTGTAGATAATCGCAATGAAGTAAAAAACGTAAAGCGTGTAATAACATGTTGATACTTTTTCGATCTAATAACCAACCAAAATAACTGAAACATTACCTTATTAATTACATTTGCATAAATAATCATGTTGTAAGCATTCATTTAATGGTAATTGAAAGGGGATGGTTTTAATTACATTTCTAACTCAATTTTAGCTGTAAAAGAGGCATCAGTTCTAGATTTTGGTTCTTCATGCCATAAAACCATCAAACAAATTGATATAACTGTATTTATTTCCTTAACTCATAATAAAGTAAACGCTGCAACCACAATATCAGAAAGTGTAGTGATTGGAATTATAGCTGACTTGTAACGTTGGGTCTACTTTATCAAAACTGCCTCCTCTTCGGTGTCCTGATAAGAAAGGCTGGGTTTTGCCCATCACTTTCTTTTATCCCTCAGCTGTCTCCTCACATAGGGCCTGAGAATGAGTTCTTATCTGCTGTGTGTGGGCTCTGAACACACACACACACACCACACACACACACAACACACACACACACACGACACACACACCACACACACACACCCACACACACACACACACACACACACACACCCACACACACACACACACCAACAACACACACACACCCCACACACAACACACACACCACACACACAACACACCACACACACACACACACACACACACACACACACACCACACACCACACACACACACACACACACCACACACACACACACCACACACAAACACCACACACATCACACACACACATACACACACATCACACACAACCTTCACACACACACACACACACACACACAACACACACACACACACACAACAAGCAGTAACTTCCTATAGATTACCGCAGAGATTACAAGCAGCATGAATACATCAATAGTCCTAGTGATATGATCCATGCAATATTAATCAGAGCATTATCAAACATCATCTCAGATTGACTCTCACATGCCGATCTACTGCATTGAAATGTAACACTAAACACAAACACACACACTAAACGAACTTGAAGTACATCTCTGCAAGCGGGGGGGGGGATTATTGAAGAGAATTGAGGAGAGATTACTTTTGTTAGCTTGAGATTGTTTGGTATATCCAGTGTCAGAGAGGTACAGCGACATTAGCTATTCCCTCAAGTGAGTCATGTTCCACTAGTGTATAAACACTAAGCCATATGTGAGGTGAGAGGAGGTTTACACCAGGGCCCCCACGGGTTTAACCGCTCAAATGAACCAAATAGGGAAGCAGCATGTCCCCCTATGCCTTGTTCCCATAGATAAACAAACATATACACACATAACCACTTCCAGTAGGTTATGCATTAGCACTGGGAGAGAAGTGTCATTGGTCGGGTGGCACGAGGGAGGATAAAGGACAAACGTTTTATTGCACTAGAGTTCAGCAAAAAAGTGTGCATCTCCAAGCAATGACCTTCATGACTCCAGGTTTCTGGTAAACTATGATTATGGTCCAAACGTTTTCCTCAGGGGGTTTATAAAGTCTTCACAGCATTCAACACCTCCTATCCCTGAATCAAAGATCTGTTGGAAAGCCATTATTACCTGGAGGAGTTCATGTTTTGGTTCAAGGGGTTTGTTTGCTAGATGAAACTTGATGAAAACTACAAGCCTGAGTTCGATGAAACTTGTAGCATGGGCCAAAGAAGAATGCACTACATTTTGGGGCAGTTCCCGATAACATTATGTGTCACTGCTGCAAAGAACATTGGTCGAGGTTGGCATTCCCCAAGTGCCCTTGTAGTTTATCATGTAAGTGGAAATAAATTAATCAGAGTAGCGCAATAAAGACAATATAAAGAATACAATATTTGTATGTGATGCCAACAAAGGAAGTGTTCACAATTAGTATTAACATGAATCTTTCTCGTCCAATCACAGGTGGACAGCTCTTAGCACACGTTGACCACTCTTGTAGGTGTTGTGGGTCCAATATGGCCAATTTATTTTAGCAGTATGTTCAGAAATGTTTCCTGTGCCTTGAAGAAGGAATGCTCAGACATCTTCTACGTTGGGGCAGACTATTCTTAGTGGCGCATCAAAAGCAATCTCAAGTTGTGTAGGCTGGTTTTGAATCGGCCATAATACGAGTGTGTCAATCATCTTGGGCGACTTTGAAGCCTGGAACATGCAAATGAAAATATCCAGTTTGTATTATTTTGATTTTTTGCAGACTAGATAGATACAGGTAGTGGATTGCTGCCATGTGCCTATCAAAGACACCACTTGCAAATGGAAATGACGCATGACACACGAGGAGACTTATTTTATTGCCAGATGTGAACTGACGTACTTCAAGATGTCCACTTGTGATCAGATTACCCAAGATGCAGAATAATGCCAGATTTGAACAGGGCACAAGTCTCATCTTTTCTCAGAGTTTAGTAGGTTTATGCTCTCGTCTTCCTGATGCTTCTACTTCCGTGCCCTCAAGGACGAGGGGGAGCCTGTCAGGCCACGTTGCTTGGTATTTATGTGAGTAGGTGGGGGCACTAGCCCTCAGCATTGTTACACCTCACACCTATCACCTATGTGCATATGCATCTGCAAGGAGGTGGTGACCAGCAGTAACCAGGTCAGACAGACGGCAGCAAAAGGGAAGGATTGCGGAGCGGCAGCTGTTCCTCATTACCACCGCCTGGGAGGGTCAAGCGAGTGTCTTAGTCTAAGTGAATGAGGGATCTGAGGTTCCCTCTGACGTCTTTGCAGTAGCGAGACACTCCTGGGTTTGCTTTCATCCTCTCCTAACTTAGGCAGCAGAGATGTTTTCTTTTTCTCTCAATTGCATTGACTAAGAAAAAACCTTTCTGTTGGATTTATGGTTGCCTGCCAACCACTTAAATTATTTTCATTCTTACATTACTCAGTTTGGCACTCATATTTGTAAATGTGCATCTGAAAAGCATACTGTGACACTGAATCTGTCCTTGACCTTGCAATCTTGTAGGTATACTTGACTGCCATCATTTTGAGAGAGCACTTCAAAGATTGAAGGGCATTCAACGGTGAATATACCATTCCTAAAGTGTTTCTTGAAAAAAGTTGTGCGGCTATAGGTGAACCAAATCTAAGAATTACACATTAAAACAATTACTGGATAAGGGTTAGTGTTGATGACAGATTTAATCAACATGTTTTAGAGTAAAGTCAGCTCTTCAGGCCACACAAACATTTATTTAAGGAATTATTGAAGATAAAACCTTCAAGAGAAAAACAGTCGCAAACTGTGTAACGTTGATTCTGCTCTGCCTTTGATAACACTCGTATGTGCATTGCCTGGCATCATCTAAAAATACTCTTCCTAAATAAAACAAGGCAGTTTGACAAAATGCTTCACTTTGAAACAAATCATGCTATAATTTCTCTCAAATCAACTGTGTTGTATGTATGCGAGCACGGTCACATAAATTATTAAACTCAATGTCATGTATCTGGAAGGAGTTTTTCAACTGGAAGTTAGCCCATGATTTGTGTTGTTGTGACGTCAAGCTGATTAGCTCAATGCATTTCATATGAGCCCAAAAACGAGTAGAAGACCAGATATGCAAACAAATGGGACCATGGTATGCTCAGTCACACACTGATGCCTCTGAGGCGTGCTGCTGGGCGAGCAGAGAGGGGGAATTCTGTTTTTTATTGCATACGCTCGGATGACTTAAATTGAGCTGAAACAACCTAGGGATGCAACAAGCCATGAATCCCAAATCACTGAGCAGCGATCTGAAATGAGAGCGAGAAGGAATATAACGGAGAAATATGACACCATGACTGTTGTTTATTAGACTAACTTTCCATAACGAATTTAGACATTGTGGTGTTTGTGTGGGAAGTCCTATAAAAGTTATGTAGCCTTATGATTTTAAGTGCAAAATAACATAGAATATGCAAATTCCAAGTGAGGAAGCAAACAAGGAAACAATGTGAAACCAATCAACTTTTGACAGCTTTTGTAAATGTCAGTCCCCGATATTATCCAATTTATTATGAGAACGAGCCACAGGAATTGCATGGTAAAAACATTTTTTTTTAATATAACATGTAAGATTATTCTATTTACTGATCTCAAACTAAATCAAGAACTAAAGCTTTACAATCAAACCATCAAATAAATTAAAACCCTAGACAAAGAACACTACAACAGTGATGAAGTTCTGTCTGGAAAAGGTCAAAAGTTGGCAAAATACATCTACATCACCAATACATCTTGCTTTCGATCAAAAAGTTAATAAAATAAATGATTTAGAATCAAATTCAACTTCACTCACAAAGCTTGATTAGCTAATAATTCAGGTTTGTTGACAATGTTTAAGAAAGCAGTGTGATGCGATGTTTACAGGAGACAAATACTTTCCCACTCTATATTTCTCATGAACTCCCCTTCCTGTCTCGATGTCAATAGTCTTGTTTCCCTTTACTAGTCCTCCAGGAGCCACGGTCGAATGATGGGCTGTTGGGAATATTTGTTTACTCATCTTCAAACCACCGTCATAATACCGTACTTATTGAACCCAAGCGCAGAGCTTATGGGGAGCTGTGCAACACAGTAACAGATGATGAAAACAGTAGGTATATGCTAGTCTTTCTTCCATTCCTCTCCTATCGCCTCTCACAGGACCTAAAGAGTCATTTCTCCAGTCTGTCAGAAGGCTCGGGTTGAAAGGATCCCATAAGAAACTGCCATTTGTACAGTATATATATTCCATATTCGCGGCTTCAGACTTATCGTTTTTCTTTACTTCTCCATCACGGAGGCAGGGGAAGTAATTTAAGAGCGAAATATGGAGAGTGTCAGCCAGTGGGAGATAAAGATGCCGGTGCCTCTTTCCCCTCAGGGAGAAGTGGATGGTATTGCGTTTTCAGCAGACAGGCTCTGGTTGTGAGGCGATGCTTTTGGTTGCTAAGCCATATACTAAAGGAAGTAGTAAACCTTCAAATATTGCACCTTATGAGCTGTCATGTCAGAGATGCTGGGTGTTAGAGACTATTCAACCAAGGGATGTGTAAGCAGTTGGATGCGACTAAAATACTGATAGACCAATACTGCGTTAAGAAAGAAGGGCACTGTATAGGTGGCACAGCAGCATACAACGTCAATGTAAAGATACACATTTGCTCTAGGCAGCACGACTAGACTTTGTTTTTCAGACATGAGCAATACATATTCACATGTCCTAAAGCTGATGAGTATACAAATGCAAGGACGGATAAAATGAACTGGAAAGTAACTGGAATCTGAGTCTAAGCTGTCATAAATGGTTTGTACTAGCTAGCATTAATGGTTTGTACTAGCTAGCATTAATGGTTTGTACTAGCTAGCATTAATGGTTTGTACTAGCTAGCTAACGTGCTAGTATATAGGTTGTTGTTGGACCCTAAAAAACAAATAGAAATGATGGATTTAATTGTAGAATATTATTAAGAGGCGGTCACAGAATCATTGTAAAGACAATTTTTACTTGGATCAATTCAGGAAAATTTGACTGATGAGCAGTCTGTAAAAAACAGGTGACTTAAAACGTCAATATCAACCCTTGACTTTAATTTGACTCTTCTAAAATCGTCCACAAACTCTGCTTCTTTATCCTCCAGGTTCTCTGTTTGGTTCTGGTTTCCGTATTTTCAGATAATGATCGCTCGAGTTGAAAACAGTTCTAACACACGTGGATGGTCATTGCACCTTCTAGAGCAAATCATGTTTGTCATGTCTACGTATGTCTTTCTGTTGAATTTGGAGCTAATTGAAGAGGACAAAGGAAAACAACACGAGGACTATATTTTAAGGTTCAAACACAGGATTGATTTCTGATTGTATTTAGCTTTGACAAAGGAACAACATTTATCTCAAATGTAGATCAAAACAAACCACCCTCTCCTTTATGCGAGCAGTGTGGTGGGTGCTACCATCATGATATGGTGTATTGTAACTAATTGATCTGATATAAGGCGATGGGCCTGTGTGTGCCTCGGTTGTTCTAACCGCCAGATAATCATGATCCATTTCCAAGTCAGCCATCCGGGGCCAAGATGTTGCATCCTAATATATTCCATCGAGCTGGGTTTTGTCTGGGCAGATAAGTGCGGTAATTAATTATATTAGAGCGAGAAACTTCATTAGCTGGCTACACATCGGCTTCGGCACACCTTAGCATGAGAAGCTCATGTAGCTGATACTCGTAACTGCAGAGTCATGCAAATACACTAAGGTAATTATGTTCATGTCATTGCTCATTCACATGTTTATGTTCATGGGCCCCAAAGGAAAATAGGAATTATTGCCGCTTGTCAAAGGCGTTGAGTTAGATTCTATGCTAACAATTATGGGTATTCCTGCCTCCTTCTTGGATTGCTTTTTGCAACCTGAGGGTCTTTCTGTTTAATGACTGCATGTCTTAGAAAAGCATTTTGGTTTGTGTCCTCAAATATATATATTATAACTGTAGGCATCCACTTTTAAATAATCACAGCATAAAATGTATGAAGAAGTTAATGGATTTTTCTATAATTGTTAATTATCAATGAACCAATTATGTATTAAAAATACTGTCGATCCATTGAATGGAAAGCATGGGGAGGGAGATGTAATAATGAAGAGTCACATTGTACACGTTTCTGAGTATTTCACCTCAACATCACTTTACTGTGCAACATTTGCTCTGTATGACATTTTATATTTAGTCCAACTCAACTCCCACAGTGACCACAGACATGTGCACAAACACTGTGTCACACTTTACATAAAATGTCACACAGGATGAGGTTATGTACTGAGAAGTGATATATGACTAAAAGAGGGTTGGGAAGGGGAAAAGTACACGTGGGCCGTGACCTCTTAAGCATCACCGAACCCTCAGGAAACAACCGCACCGCATGCTCCTCGGATGAATGAGTCAAACATGTGACATATGTATCGTAGCCACAGTCCAAAAGTTATAGAAATGTAACATAAGACAAACCAAAGTAGCCAGTTTTCTATTTGAGAACAATAATTGTCAAATGTTTGAAAAATGACTTAAAAAAACGAAATGTCCTATTCCTAATTGATTAATTAACTAATTGAGTATTAGTCTTACTAGGCGATCAATGGAAATATTATTGCCACATATTTAGATAATGGACTATTTGCTTTAGTAAGCGTTAGTCGTTTTGAGTCTCAAATGTCAAGATTTCCTTATTTTCTCAGTTTCTTTTATCAAATTCAACTTTGACTCACTTGATGAGACCTCCTCTGAGGACTGAATGTGTTGTAAGGGCAGACGATTACACTGTTGTCCTTCTTATTGGTCCATTAGCTTGGCAACATCATGTAATTACAACAAACCTGACTAATCAACCTCAGTAATTAGAAACACCTGAGTGGGTGTACAGGGTCTTTAATGAATAGACCTTTGTCCCGTCAGACATGTTGACCTCTTATAGATGGAAAACACAGGTGAGTCTAATTCCATTAATGAGGGGTCAGTTAGTTACTACAGATACTTATTGGCAGGTGTAGTTATGGCAGATATCAGTAAAATATATAACGCGCAGAACGAATGGCAGTTAAATTATGATGGCAAACAAAACATTGTCTTATCTTTGAATAATGCAGAATCTAGTACTAATGTAAAAAACAACAACTAATTGCTAATGTATTGCTTATCAGGAGTCATATATTCTTACTAATCTCTAGGGATATTACCCCTCATATGCCAGGTAATTCTTAGTCCTGACACACAGATAATCTGAGGTGCAAGTAACGAGAGAACAGCAACACACACACATTCCAATAGAGCCATATTTGCAGAGATAATACACTTGAAATGTAAACACATGGTCCCGACCCACAAGCAGCAGGGCAAAGCAGTCACTTAACAATAACTGCAACCTGATGAACTGATAGGACGCAGGGCTTTGTTCTGCACACACTATATTAATGACACGAGTACACAAGACGGATCAACAGCTGGACTTGCAGAATCAATAAAATATTCAGCCGGCGGCTCCGCGCTCAGCTGAGCAACAGAGCATACCTCGTTGCTTATTCAGAGGAGCAGCCGCCATAATGAGCTTCCTCATTAAGGTGTGGGAGGACTGATGGGCAGAACGAGTGTGTGTCTGGCCAAGGTGTGTGTGTGTGTGTGTGTGTGTGTGTGTGTGTGTGTGTGTGTGTGTGTGTGTGTGTGTGTGTGTGTGTGTGTGTGTGTGTGTGTGTGTGTGTCTGTGTGTGTATGTTCTGTATGTTGTAAAGTGGCAGCAGCATTTGAAGGTTATTAAGAGTGAGCACTGAGCCATAAGAACTGTCTGTGAGTCTTCTCATGTAAGATGAAAATCACACAGAGCAACTGCCGTGAATAAATGCTATTAGGTACTTTCGAACTGACGCTAACAAATCCCAATTCATCTTTATTTCTTCACATAAATATATAACATTTAACATTTTTTTTCTTGGCAGATGAGAAGCACTATATAAATTACATGTATTATTATAGTGTAATATGCCCTTAACAAGTACCATTGAATTCAGTTTTTATATGTCCAAAACTAGACTCACCTTTAACTATTATCCACAGTTTATTTCAGTTTCTATTCATCACTTCCTTGACGATATACAGTATATACATTAACATATGTATTTTGTTAATGCCCTTTATCTCTGAGTGTTGTTCTTTGTGTAGGAAGTGCTAATGACTACTGTAACAATTACACATTAAAACACTATGTAGAATCCACTAGTTTGTGTCACCGTAACTTAGACCAGCATTTGTTCATTACTCAAACCTGGGTTTAAATTAGAATTGTGTTTATTTAATAACTGCTAATATACAGAAAGTGGAGTTTTCGAATACTTTTTGTATTCATCAACATAATGCAACAAATATTGGAATTCATGGTCATAACGTTTCCAGTAACGACTCGTCACAACCTTTTTTCCATTTGCATTTAACTGCATTCATTTGAGTCATGTATTTGTTTTCATTCTACCCCTTGTGCTTTTTCTCACTTTCATTGTTTACATGCACCTCTTTGTTTCACTGCCAATTTCATCCCCCTTCCCCATTTCCTCTCGTCCTGACAGTCAGTCTATTGGGACATGGTAGGGGGTGAGACAGAAGCTGCGCTGAAGAATTGATTATTAAGTGCTGGGAAGAGGAGGGAATAACTAGGGGCTCCTGACAAAACGTATCGGCTTGGGAGACGCTTTGATTCCTGTCCTTCAGGATTCCAGCGCAGACAAAAACACACCTTCTTAAACACACAAACACCTTCAAGGACAAGGGCAGAGCAGGTAACGTGGTCAGGATCAACAGTGAAAACAGCAGCAGAATAAATCAACAATAAATGGCGTTTTTCTTCCCCTTCAGCATCCCTGAGCTAATGTTTAATGCAGGTTAATCTCAGATTGGGGCCAAACAAGCACCACCACATTTCAAGGTCACACGAAAACAGAAAGCCAGATGTGTCCTACGCAGGTATAAACATAAAGGTCACAGGTCAAACCATTGGGGGACAGGCAGAATCCACTCAAATCTCCACCAATCTTAGGAAAGTAGGGTATCGAGGTCTATAAGGGATTCCAGGGCTATCTATAGTGAGTGTGTAATGATAGCCCACCGTGCAATAAAGCTCTATTCAAGGAGGTCTTAGAGATTGGATTTCATCAGGGAAATTAGTCATTCTAACAGCCACTTTATCTACTTCTGCTCTCTAAAGACTTTCTCTTTTCGCAACCGACACTTCCACCCCCTCCCTGTCACTTCAACATGTGCAAAAGAACAGGGTTTTTTTTTTTATAGTTGAGCAAATAAATATACGGTCGGATAAATATGTATTGAGTATGCCTCAAATATAGCTTGCCCCTCAGCATATTCTGTTGAATAGTAAGCTCCTGTACTCACCCATGGCTCCATAGAGAAACACCTTACAGTACTCTCAAGTGTTAAGGGTTCAATTCTTACTTGTGTAAATTGTTAGATTTCTAAAATGAGCCCAGTGATGATGCCAGTACAGTCAACCTGGGATGGGGGAGACTACTGCAGAAATGTAGGAGCTGGTTTCAGATCTAAACTTCAACCACAAATCAAAAACATTGTCCAAACAAACTTGCGAGAACCAGCCTAGAATTAAACCAATGCCCCTTCAGTCTAATATAGAAAAAGTAATTCTCGATTTATATTCTCGAAACTTGACTGGAACTCTCTCCTTTTTCGTATTGACCAAAAGTCTTCATGAATCAATTCAGAACGCCTCTAGACGGCATCACCCATCAATCGAATCCTGACTTACTGTATCTCCATTGGCTCCATGTTAGATCTATCACTTCAAAAAAGGTCTAGGTCCGGCCTCAAGTTTTACAGGAATGGGTATAGAAGAACAGGTTCCAGAAAACTGTTTCCAAATTGTCAGCTCTATCAGAACTGTATGCCTCCCAAGTCCTTCAATCAAAATGGGCATGTTTGAATGACATCACAAAATTGCAAGACAATAATGTTACATTCACGGCTCTACGCTGATGCAAACAAAAAGAAAGAGTCATGCTGGACAGGAAGAAACGGTCCAAAGCTGGTAAGGCCCCAGCTACCCCAAACCAATGTTCTCTTCTTTCATCCATTTTGGACAGATTGTTGTTCTACTCTGTTGCTTCACTGTGTTCAGAATCAGGGAGAATAAAACCGTTGCTTTGCGGACATAATGCTTTGCCCTAGCAAGGGTCAGTTACAAAACATGGCATGACAAAGTAATTAATGAATTTTAATCAGCCCAGAGCATCGGATAGTGACGTCAGTGTTGATTGACACCATGGATCTATTTTAGACATGTGCGTCAGCTGTTTAAGGCCTCTCTCTTGACATTGAGAGAGACTGTGGTTTGTATATGTTTTTACTTTGACAGCTTAAGTGAGGCCTCACATGTTCACATTGCTTCACACAATGCAGTGACAGAAGCTCAGTCTATAGGGACTTGGAGGGGTGCTGGTTCAAGTCTGAGAACGGACAAAGTGTAGAGCAGTACTTTGAGAGGTACCAGTCTTTAGGGCAATGCCAATGTGTCTTTGAGCAAAGAATACTCCTCCCCACACACACATAAGAGACTAGATTTCACAGATTTCATTAAAAGCCCTAATTTTCAATTTCCAGATGCATGCATGTTAGGACAAACTCCTGAACATTTCTTTGGAAATGTGACCCAATGCTATGTGAAACCATACAAATACATTATTATTTCTTTCTCCAGATGATTTCAAATGTTGTTTTTCCAACATATTCTCAACTGCTTGTTTTCAGGCAGCCAAAATGGAATGTGTCAGCAGCCTCATCTAAATTCACATCATTGTACTGAAAGTAATCCCACGTGGGAGTCTTTTTCTCCCAATATATTTTCAACGATGTCAGGGGGAGGAGAGCTGTTTTTGTATGTCAAGCCGAACAATGATGGGGCTAATGAAAGCAACAAAAACACAAGTACTCCCTCAGGCTCACTGATTCTATCCTGACAATTGGCCAATCATTGACGTAGTGTTTAATAAGACACATGAAGACAGTGTTTATTTCAGTGCAAAGGTTGGAGATAGCAGTCAACATTTCTGGACTGTGACAGTTCCCATGCAGCTTTACAATCCCAGGTGATCCCATGGGGAGGTAGCACAAGGGACACTGGGACTTTCAAACTGACAAGAGTCGATATGGGACTATGTGTGCCACCTTGACAGGTCAAAGCTCTGTTCTCTAAAGCCCAGTGGTGGATGGCAGGTGTTTACTTGGAAAACTCTCCCTAGATTTAGATAGATTGTACAGTATAGTGTATAGAATATGGGTCAGCGTATAGAATAAAAAGTATGAGTAAATAATTGAACACACTTGAGATTAATCGTTGTAAATCAAACAAGAAATGCCTTCTCAGGAACACCGATTGAGAATCTCTGTGTTAAAGGCATGAGTGTGTTTGTTCCCGTCATCCCTGATCCTAGTTTATTTTGGGTCTGCATATTAGCCCACATACAGCAGGGCTCAATCAGCTACTGTGAAAGGAGATCATTAAAAACATGCAGACATTACGAGGCGGGTTGTTGCTGCCTGGCATCCAAACCTTGGCTCAGATAAAGAGGAAATGTTTTAAAAAATCACAGTGTTGCCCTGATAAAAAAATAGGGGGGAAGAGCAAAGAGATAATGCCAGCAGGTGTTGATTGATCTGGTATTTCAGGGCAACGAAGCAACAACTTGTATCAACTAAGGCAACAGGGTGAGATCTTTCTGCCACAGAAGCACAGTCAAACCCTCCTGGTACAACATTGCATGGAAATACAAAATGAAAGTTATACAGTGTTACCTCTTTTCTGTCTCTATTTTTTATCCCTATTCAACATCAAACCCAAAGAAAGTTTGAAATGAAAGTCGTTGATTTCTCCTCTCTGTCTCTCTCCAGTCTGCTGACCCCCAGATGTCTCATGAGTCTGTCTGATGCGTCTCTGATATGACGCCGCATTAGCCTTAATGACTTGTCCTGTCCTCTATGCCGCATTACATCTGACTCTGGATCGGCCCATTAGGTCTTACTGTCTCTCACATCATATGTAATGTGAATGTAGCTGTGCACATCGGTATCTGTATGCATTGTAAGCGCTCTGTTTTACACCTGTGGTTCCCTGATGACCCTTATTAAAATAACATGAGTATGAAAGTGTGGAATCATGACATTTCTCTCATCATCTGGGTCAACTGCTCAATTTGCAAATGTTTTGAAATACTTTGCTAGCTATATAAAGATATATGAGAGTCCCATGAGGAGATTAAGTCAAAGTTGTGCACAAAAGGTCACTAAAAACCTTCTATTTGCAGCCTCAGTTTTTTGGTAATACATATTAATTGTTATGATGACTTTTGACATCTGACCCTAATTGTTCAGTACATTGCAAGAAACACATATCTTAACTAGGGATGCACGATATTGGTTTTTTGAAACCGATACCAATAACTTCCTGCTTCTCAAGACCGATACCGATACCGATAACCGATAATAATATAATATATATATATATATATATATATATATGTAACTGTAGTTTTTGCACACCTGGTGGTAAAAAAAGACTAGTAGTGAGCAAATGACATGAGCATTACTACTATGAACAAAACAAAGTCAAGAACAGTTTTGACTGTGCAGCTGGCTTTGGATACGCCGCTAGTTTAGCAGCGCAGGCGTCTTCGTACGCTTTTAACACACCATCGTAGCGATGGCGATGTTCCAGGTGACTAATCACGTTGGAAGTATTATAGCTCGTTGCCTTTTTCCCTCCTCGTGGAACTTCTGTATTGCATTTGTTAATACAAATAGCAAGCGAACTATCTAACTCTGAAACTTTGAAATAGTCCCATACTACCGACGACATGTTTGTTTACTGTCCTGGCTTCACGGCCGCACACCATCTACGTCACAGCCAGGCATGAGTTAGGGAGCGCTGGATTTGTGAAAAACTCCCCTCTTCCTAAACCACTAATACCACAGTACTGGCAAAACGGGAGGAGCCGAGTGAAAAACAAGCGCCCCTCATCCCAATCCACCCACACCGCAGTATTTTTTTCTTTTTTTTTACCCCAAAAATATATTATAAATTATCGGGGCTATTAATACTTTTATCGGGTTTATCGGGATGACGTCATAATTCCTAATATCGGACCGATAATTATCGTGCACCACTAATCTTAACCTATTAATTTGATAAACTTAACAGCAATTTATTGTTTTCTAGATGTCATGACCCAGTTACTCAAGATACTCTATGCTGTATTTTAAGCAGTATTTTAAGCAGTATCATGTATTAACTATTTAATATGAAAACTGTCTGCGTGATGGTACAGATTGCATTCTTCATTTGAAAGAAATAAAATAGTTAATAGGTAATAGGATAAAGCATAGGAAATTATGAAGTCCTTCCATCTAAGAAATAAATAAATAAGGAAAGAAAGAAAGAAAGACAGGGATTATACTTTTCACCATGCTCTTAAGCCTTTATGGATATTTGTCACCCAGGAATTAACGATAATAATTGGAGAAGCATAAAAGGATAAATGAAAGCGTAAAAACTATCAATTGTTACGAGAGCACTTGTAAAACAAGATATCTTCTGCCACAGTAATCTCTTAATACCTTTGTAAAACCTGTACACTGTGATATTAATGATGGCCTGGAGACATGAGCACTGATCCTCACAGGCACGGGTTGGCACAGCGGTGGGTAATGAAGCTGAATAGGTGTCTGCATCAAACATGACTCCATCTCATTTCTCTGTCCTTTCACTTTGTGTCCTCTTCCTTTAGATTATATTAGCATCCATTAATGACCCGGGCCATACTGCAGCAGTCAGGGCCTCTTTTGTTCCCGCTGTGTGATGACATTCAAGGCGTCAACGTGGCTTTGATTAAAGATTACATTACATGTCACTTGTTAGACGCTTTTATCCAAAGCGACTTCAATACTCAATACTGTGGACAATCCCCACAGGAGCAATTTGGGGTGAAGTGTCTTTCCCAGGGACACAAAGACATGCTGCCTGCAGTGGGGTTTGAACCTGTGCCCCCCTGATCCGAACACCAACACACTACGCCACACGCCTCCAAGATCAAATCAAAAATGTGCTTCTTCAATAATAATTCACACTTGGTGATGATATTGTGTTCGCCCGCGAGGGAAGATGGATTCAGACAAATGAGAACAACTAAAGAGACGGTGAGTAAAATGTCTTCGAGTGTCTTTGGTAGATCAGCTCGGCAGAAAGGAGCCCTGAAGGGGTTTTCGACGGAGATTGATCTTCTTCAGATTGTTAGAGGAGCACGTGAGGCTTGGACTTGTATTGGGAATGGAGAACCACCACTTCATCACTGATCTATAATGGATCAAACACCACCGAAGAAGAACTAAAGAGGAAGAAGGATGCACAAATGAGGCATATTTTCAAAGCAAAGTCTGTCTCGACTTGGTAGCAGGTCTTTTTTGTATTATTGATGTGAGAATATGCTTCATGAAGGATGCATACACATTTATTTTGTAATAGTTCTAGCAGGTTTAAAGGACAATCTGGGGGTTTTGTATGTTTCAGACAATAAACTACAAATTGCTAATTCTGCCCAAAAGGCGTACGGTGAATTTTCAGATTGATAACACAGTGTTTTAAAACCCTATAAAACCAACTTGCAGATTGGTAAATCCGCTTCAAGCAAGGACAATATTAAAAACTCTCCGTTATTACCCTATTGCAGAAAACCCCCCCACCCCAATGCAAATTACTTTTGGAAAAGTTGGTGTCTAGACGTGTAATGTCATGTTTATGTAGCTAGGCTTTGGCTTGAATTTCTATCTATATTAAAGAATACCATGATATGAGACTGCATATGGTCGTAGCTTTTGAATATTGTAATATTGTTAGTGTGGTCTTTTATGTGTCTTAAAGGCTGCATTCAATTAAAAAAGGGTTTTTTAGAGGTTTCTAGGCTTTTCTATATTTGCCTTTACCCAATAAGTTATTACTTTCACATTACTGATGAATATGTATCCCACAGACTCCGCCCCCTGCTGAAACCCCTCGATTGGACTCCTTTGTTTACTTCCAGAACTGACATCACTACCAATAACACTCATCTATTGGCCAACGCTCCAACACATTGTAAGTGATAGGCTAAGGGGCCGGTACATCTGTAAGCAGAGCCGGCCAGCTAACCAATCAGAGCAGACTGGGCTCTGGTTTCAGACAGAGGGTGAAAAGAGGTGCTGCAGCACAGGCAGTGTGAGACTACTGTATCATTTTCAACATTAAAGCAAAGAAATACGTCACAGCAGATGCACAAAATACTTATATGATTTTATATGAAATATAATAAATAAACCGCCCAGGGGGGTATTTAATAATTTGTTTAAGTCTGCTGCCTGACATTTTGTTTTGTTGTGTCACATACAATCATTTATAGTTAGACTGATCTTTTCAACACTGCATGTATGATCAGTATATTTGGAAATTCATGAAAAAAAAAAGAAAGCCTTGTGACCGATTATACTGGATTTCATTGTATCTCGCACTGAACGAGGCTGAACATGAAACTGTTTAGCTGTATGGTCCTTGAATCCATCAACAGGGAAAGCTTTCAAAAGACTCCTAGCTTGAGTGATCATAATGTAGTGTTTGATTAAAAAGAGGACACTTCCTGCACTTCTTGAATTTAGATGAAGTTATATTAAACCCCAGGTGTGTGACAAAAGCTGGAAACTCTTTCAAAAACCACCAACCATTCACCGTGGAGTAGGTGTGGCACCGCACTGCTGCTACTGTGTGGTGGCAGCAGATATAATATCACTGAATGCGTATGTTCAGGTGTGTATCGAACAAAGACGATACATGAATGCGGATGACACGTTGGGCTTTGAAGCATTTCCTCCGCGGCACATCGCATTGATTAACATTCATCTCTGTGTAAGTGAGTGGAGACAGCAGACATCTTGCACTGCATCTTACAAACCCTCAGCGATCAATTTCGTCCATAAGCTGACGAACGACAGAGAAAAACACAGAGATGGAGGAGGCTGAAAGTTACAAAAGAAAATGATGAGCCTGCTACTCCTAATGGAAAAGAGAGAGGAAAACTAGATTGTGAAAAAGAAAATTGTATGACATTATAAAAGTGTAGAAGCTTTTAGCCAGGCTTGTAGATAAACAGCAGGCTAGCCACTTCATTAGCGCCTGCACTGACGCACTAATGACTGTGATGACGGCATCTAGCACACCTTCACACCAGGAGAAATGTGCTGCTGAACGAGCTGTGTTCTAGTTTCTGGGGAAGATTACACACTTCTGGTTGTAGATGATGGATTCTGAATAGAGAGCACAGAACTAAAGTTAGCATTGAATCACATATAGCACAAGAGCCAATCATACAATGGTTGATTGGAGCTCTTTAACAGCAAATCAAAAATGTTCTACATGGTGTGTTTTAAAATGTGACTGCCGTTGTTTTCATTAGTTGATATTTGTAGCATCCCATTCCTTCAAGATAGTTTGATTGGACCCAAATGGAGAACAGCGCCACTAACTGACTATCGGGGTATTTTCAACGCCTCATATTCACAAACATTAGTGGTTGGTAAAAAAAGATTCATAAATCTGCATTTTCTTAGATTTTTCTGATTTCTTTTTTAAATCTTGACACATTGGAAAAAAAGTTGAATAAGGGTGCAAATGTGTTCAGTTATTGTAGAAATGATAGAGAAAATAGAGTTTGATAGATTTCTAAAGCCTTTATGACCTCTATGACTCTGGCAATAGTGCAAATATATTGATTGATAACCCCCATGATTCCTGAGTCGGAAAGGTGCTGGACCCTGCTGACCATCAGACAAGCACCTCAATGGAAGAATACTGACTGGTGAGGTAGGAGTTATCCCAACATCACTTACCAACATTCCTAATGCCCTAGTGGCTGACTGGTAGCAATTTCCTGCAGAAGAGTGGAAGCTATTAAAACAGGAGATAAACGCCCATGGTTTCGGTAGGAGATCAAAAGTCAAAGTCAACTTTATTGTCAATCTTTCCGTTTGTGTGTACAAACAGAGAGATCAAAATACAGTTTCCCACAATCCCGAATACAAAGATATAAATATGTATAAGATGTGCGACAATACCATATGTGTATAGTTTTCTAATAAGGTTTTTTAGTATTGTTGCAACTACCCACAGTAAAGAGTGGTGCAGAGATAATGTACTTTTTTGTAGGCCGATCTGAAAGATACGCAACGACTATCACGACAACATGCGAAAGAGATTTTTCCATTGGATATTAGAATATTGCAGAAAAAAAGCTCTGCGGCCAACGTTTAATTCCGCAAGACTTTCTCAACAATTTAACACCAATATTATATATTTTGAATCGTAAATGCAATCTGCAGAAGTAAAAAGCTTTACGTCACCTCCACAAAGCTAAAGACCGTTTTTATGACTTATCGAGGCCTCTGACATTCACAAGTGGGGTATTGACGGACTCCTTTTTATGTCTTAGTACAAAACGTGAAAACTGTGTTTAAACCAGACCTTATTTCAGGAATTCATTTGAGAGTAGAGAACCAGAACTCATTTCCAGGTTTTAGGACTTATTTCTGTACTGCTATGTTATAATCATTATCAATGGGTCTGTTGACTCTTCCCAATTGAGGGATTCATCTATAAGCCTTTAAATTGTCAAAAAAACAGTTTGAAAGAAATAGTGCAAGTTGTATAAAAAGCTGATGTTTACAAATGTAATAAATTGTGTCAGGCATCAAATGCTAGGGGGAATCCACAAGCAAGCATGGCACCACAGTGTTGTTTGTCTGAACTCAGTGTTCTCATGCGTCTGTGTTGTTATCTGAGATGCCTAATCACCCCATTCTCTCTGTGTAACTGCACCCTTCAGACTGCCTCCTTTTCATCTTTGTTTCATCTCGCTTTGCAGTCTCTCGGCCGTACATTCATCAAACATAGATGGCCTGTTTTATGCTCCATCATTAGTTTGACTTTACTTCCCTTCCATCTTTATTTCTGCTCTCATCCTCTCATCTCCAGACGACTAACCGAAAACAGAGTCTGACACTCGATCTGACTTCATCTAGGTGAACATGACGGAACCAGAGAGTGGCAATACAGAAAGCAGGAGTATACTAGTTTTGACTTTGCTGTAAATCCATTTTTGGCACATTGAATTCACGCGTTGCTCCGTCGCGCAATAACATCGCTCGGTAATTAATGGAGTCATTATTTTGGAAGATAGTCCTCTCAACAGCTACAGATTGGTGGGGTTCTGCTAATTTTCGTCATGGTGATTAACATACTATCGTCTGAATTTACATAGCATCTTGATTAATTAGGCTAAATTGACAGCATCCTGAAGGTATACCCATTAATTTGCATAAACGCACCTCCGAGACATGGAGTTTGAAATGATGCGTTTAGAAATAGAATCATTTTAAAACAGAGTTGTGCATGACTAAAACGCTGAAAACTGTGTCCAAAGGCTATTTGTTTTCCAGAGAGCCTTGCAGGTTTTTGTGTGACCGAGGCATTTTAGAGTACCATTTTCTTCCCCAAAGACTAGGCCATGTGTGAAGACAGAGGAGGGATTATGGTTGCATGTTTTTGACAGGGTATCATATTTCAGAAAAACCTAATTCCCCAGTCTATCATAACATAGAAAATAACAAATTGGCCTCACTTAAAGTATCCTGCTCACAGCTTGGACTTAACAGCAAAGGCTTCTTTCTTAAATCAGGCTCAGGTTTCCATCGCAGATCAAATTCAAAATGTTCCAACTGGCTGCAAGTGCTTAATTAGACAAATAGTTCCCAGTCACTGACTCCTGAAGAAAGAAAAACTTCTACTTGTGGGGGTCCGTTGGTTGAAATCTGAGAAAGCTAACGAGCACAGGGGTATTAAGGAAAGCAAGTTGGTGGGCTGATTAGATCTCCTGATTATTAGGACAACATAAACATAGTCTGAAGCCGTGCCAGAGCTGAGCGGGTCCAGCTGAGTGCCTCTAGACATAATCTGCTTTCGAAATGGCTGGTTAGCTTTTGGGTTAATTGTAGACAGTACAGCCCTCCATTGGCTCAACACAACAACAAATTAAACACGGTAAAAAGTTGAATCCATGAATACCAAATTAACCCACAAGGAAAAGGTATCAAGGCTCTTAACAGGCACACGGAAGTATGACCACATTTCCCCTGTTTTAGCTTCTCTCCACTGGCTGCCAATTTATTTTAGGATCCATTTTAAAATTCTCTTATTTACTTTTAAATCCCTAAATGGCATGACGCCACCATACCTTACTGAGCTGCTACAGCATTACACGCCGAACCGCCCTCTCAGGTCAGCGGACCAACTGCTCCTGAATGTGCCTAAAACCAGGTCAAAGCTCAGAGGGGACCGTTGCTTCTCTGTAGCAGCTCCCAAATTGTGGAACGCTCTGCCCCTGGAGATCAGACAGGCCTCCACACTGCCTGCTTTTAAATTGCTTCTTAAAACCCACCTCTTCTCCTTAGCGTTTTAACATTTGGCGTTTTAACATCTTTCAGTGTTGCTTTTTGCTTTTAAATTGTTTTTTGTTTTTACTTGTACTTGTTTTTATGCTTTGTTTTATCTATTTGCCTGTACAGCACTTTGGTCTGGAGGTTTAAAGTGCTCTATAAATAAAGTTGTATTGTATTATTGTATTGTATTATGTACTGTTTCTGACGTCATCAACCATTTCCATTGGTACACAACACTTTTACAAAGCTTATTTTCAGCCTTACAGTGTATGTGGTTTTACAGTAGTCTGTAATACTTTATGGGCTGCTGTCAGTGCTGCAAAATAAAAATAGTTCTTGACAGTGCTGTACATTTTTTTTGTATTTTGTCCTTAAAAATGAACAAAAGCTGCAACTTTGCTGTTTTTCTTTCAAAACACCAACACATTAGGACTGTTTTTCTTACATTAAATGACTGTGCTTTTCTTCTGCAGATATTGTCTATTACTTTATTATGTGTGGCTTATTGTCGTGCCGCTCTAATCTTCAAAGCAATGTCTTCATGTTAAAGAGAGCTCAAGCCCTGAATGCAATCGACATAATCTCCGGAAACATGCTATTGACCAAGGCCATTAGTGTTACCGTGCAACACTTACTCACAGTTTAGTAGTTAGCTGTTGTTTTTTTTGTTTCTGTCCGAGTCATTCACACAAGCACACAGTGTTGTTTCACAATTATCGAAACATTGGCTGACACGAACGGCCCATTAGCATCGTGGCATGCACACAAAGCATCCTCTCCTTTAAGCAAGCGTGCAACAAAGCAAATAACCTCAGAAAATCAATTAAAGCATGCTGTGTGTGTACATATGTGTGTGTTTGAGCATTAATGGAGTGTGTTTGTATTATTGCTGTACTCCAATAGGTCACAGAGATTATTCCACTATTAGAGCTCATTTAGACTGTCATTATCGTGTTAATCCCGAGTCAACACGAGACAGAGCCAGCAGTCCATGATGCATCCAGTGGTTGAGCAGTTTCCCAGAGGTTGTATACATGACCGCTGCTGGCATTGTTTTACTCTATAACCACTGCGGGGGTTCTTAGCTTTTAGCTAGACTACACTGAACTAAATCAAACCACTTGTGAGCGCATTGTCATAGTAATCGATTACATGGTATGCTTACAGAACCTGTGAAGAGACAGTGTAAAGCTCAAGTCCTCGGAAAATGGGTTTTGAGCCTTGAGAGGCGACTCTGAAAAGCATTTATATTGTGTTAACTACCTTCCTCTGAACTGTACTTCACAATTCCCCTGTACATCTGTATGTATTATATAAAGATGTAAACAGTGAAATCGTTTTTTAAATATCAAAACACAGATCTTATTTCCTATTTATGGCTGTGTTGGAGAGAATCTACTGTTGGGGTTTTAGCCTTTGCAGACTATTTGCATGCACACACAATAAAGGAAAAAGAAAGCCCCAAAAAGCACAATAGGGGCCCCTTCAACTGCTGTCATTCTAGGTATACATACAGTTCTCCCCAAAAAGGCAATATGCAAACTTTTCAGAGGCACCTTTCAAGCCTAAAGGGATTGTGTTTGGAATATTAAGATGTGACAACTTCTGAAAACTGAGACCTCTATAAATAACCATCTCTCACGGTTCAAAGCGGGTATACACGCATTCCTCAGTGCAGATTGGAGGCTGGCACCACAGCAAATAAGCGTCAGGTTTATGTATTCCCCATGTGTGACAAAGGAGGCTCATTTAGACTTCAGCAAGTAGGTTAAGAACCGATGAGGCCCAGGGGCCTGTGAGTCACCCAGCAGCACGCAATCAAAACCCTGTCAGCTTCGTTATAGAGGACGGTCTGAGGAGGAGAAACAATTTTGGCTCTCATATGAACGTAAGCATTAGAAACCAGCTGTCAGAAAACAACCGTCACCGTGCGTGGCATGATGATGGCACATTAAGGCCTCCAGGGAATAGACAGGATGATAGATGACCATCACAGTGACGGGGACGACAAGGACACAGCTTGTTTCCCTGGAGATGCCGATCGTGTGGTTGAACTCTGTACTTGCTCTCTGACAAAAGGCATTTCCCCAAATCATATCCTGCTGTAAACCTAGGGACACTACCATGGTTTTCCCACACAACTAGGCCATGAAAAGTATGTTCAAAAAATCATGACTATCTGAGAAAGATACAATATGGATATGGAGGTTAAGGGCTCTAATGGAAACATAACCCACAAGGACAGGAAATGATGATTATGCAATGTACTTGATAGGAGTTTAATACAAGACGTTTGAGAATAATTGCACTTATGCAACTGTTATATCATTGTCAGGAGAGAACTGATGGTTTCAAGACTAATCTGGATCTCAAAGCCCGATCAAACGTTAGGGGTCAAAGAGACTCGGACAACAAACTGGACGCTTCAGATATCACATGTAATGCCCCGTTGATTACAGATTGCCTGCATTCATTTTAGATGTATGGTTGAAGAGATCAGAAGAACATAAACAAGCTTTCATGATCATTTAACAGAACCATATTGTATTCATATTAATAAACTGACCAGTGTTGCATAAAGAACTTCATCCGAATAGAATACGGTCAGAATTTAGAAAAGTATATGTAAAGAAGAGTCATTGTTGATGAATGATACCCAGCCCTATATATAAATGATGAGAGTAGAACAGGAGTAGAGAGTACAACATATTTACTTTACTTTAAGAAAGCACATCATACAAAACATGTCGTCTTCATTTATGGCCTCTTTTCTATAGCATGAACGCTGCTGTTTTTGTTCATTTTGGCTTACGGTTGCTTTAAGAAGCTAGTTCATGAATTATGAATAGATTTTCACATGTTTTAAGAAACGTGTTAAACAATCAGTAGCTGTGATATTAATTTAAAAAAAGAGAGAAAAGAGCAGGAAAAATAGACTAAAATATCTAACCAGTGCTAAAACCTTCTAATAACGTGTTGATGGCACATCTTAAGATCTTTCTTGGGGCTGCGAATTACAGCTTGTCATTGATTTCCACTTTATGGTCCTGCACAGACAACGGCTCCTTTTCTCAGGGACAAATGAAATATATAAATAAACAAAACCAAAACAAATGTGGCCCCTGTGTTGTGTTTGAGCCTGAGGTTATTACTTCACAGGGAGATATTTCTATTCATGCTTACCCGGGAGGAGCATCACAAATCACAATCTCACGCCCGGCCACAAATAAAGAGCTAACACAAATTCATTCATGCACACGCACACAGATGGGAGACCTGGCTCCTTGTTCTCATAATCTCCACCATCCCAGGGTGTCCAATCTAATCAGTACTTAAGTGATGGACTTAATAAACATGGCTCAAAAGAGCACAGGAGCTGGTGGTGCTATGGAAGGGGTTGGAGCTAGATGTAAACCAATTCTGCCCCGCCTCAAAACTGTTGGATGTGACATATTAAGGTCAAATCTAATTTACCACAGAAAAGGAGATGGAAGCATAATGTTCCCATTCACAAAATGCTTCCTACTTGTAAGTACAAGACCGAGTAAATGACATAATTCAGAACTTTCTAAGCAGTATTGGGAGATTTTAAGATAAATGAATACTGTGCTATTATCCTCGTGGATTCATCTTCCTATTCTACACACATGCATTTCCAAACATTTGGACTACCTATGTTGCAAATGTATTATCTTTTCAATTTACACACGGCATCTATTGCACGTCTGTCCGTCCTGGGAGAGGGATCCCTCCTCTGTTGCTCTCCCTGAGGTTTCTCCCATTTTCCCTTTAAACTGTGGGTTTTCTCCGGAAGTTTTTCCTTGTACGATGTGAGGGTCTAAGGACAGAGGGTGTCGTATTGTCATACTGATATTCTGTACACACTGTGAAGTCCACTGAGACAAATGTAACATTTGGGATATTGTGCTATATAAATAAACATTGATTGATTGATTATGCTTGCGTCCGAGTCACGTTTTTCCTGTCACAATAAAAGCCATAGACATACACAGTGTATTTCGCTTAGAGGCAACTCTGCTTACAGTAGCTAAACAACAGGTAGCTGAAAAACAAAAGGTAACATCAACTATGGAAAAGTGTTTTTAAGACGGAGGAGGTAACAGGACTTGCTTACTTATTAATACTAATTGTGCTTTACTGCTTTATAACTGCGCTAAAAGGAGATTCCAGTTCAAACAAGGACTCTTAGGCTTACGTCTGCTTTGGACCATGACCTTAGCCAGAATGCTAACGGTAGGGTTAGGGTTATGTGGTAATGGTGATGTCAATATTTACAGGAACACAGTGAGTGTTTGTAGTGAAAAAGACCAAGATGCAAGAAAATCAACTGTCCTTCATTGTTTGTCTAAATCAGTTCAAGAGCTTTAAATGTAAAAACGATTAAAAAAGAACTGGGCACTGGAAAGAAGGAAAACAAAAGGCATGGCATATACAAACTTATAACAACAGTTTGTCATTTCAGTGGCTTGACATCTGAAAAGCTTCAGCCTTGTTCAAACAAAGGGAGATACAATAACATGACAGTTTAAATGGTCATATTCCAATCTGTGTGATTGCAACAGCATCCTGGTCCTTGATTATCCGTCTGGAATCAGGAGACAAATGCACAGCTGCACATATGTGATGATGAGAGGAAGAGACACGTAAAGAGAGGGAGACAACACGGCCATGAGAACATGTCTGATCGTTTACATGCATCTTTCGTGTGACTGTAACAGACTGAACGTGTGCATGCAAGCGTGTACATATATGTGTTAAACCTACAAGTGCATGCATCTGTACATTATGTGTGCATTTCTTTATGAAAAATCGCACATATGGGGAGTCAGACCCGGCAGAGCATATGTTGTCCGCGGGCTGAACACCATTGAGCCTCTGCTGTGAGAATGAGACACACAACTTCCTACCATTGTTTCCGCCTCTCAGAGTTTTTTCTCAGCTTCAGGCTAGAGTCAGACTTCTCGCCACCCTGCGCTAACCTTCCTCAGATCCGGATAACCTGCAGCTGATGAATTGTGGGACAGCTAAATTAGGATCTGTAGCTTTCAATTTACAGGAATCTGGTGTTGCTGACATTTCTGACAGTTTACTGTCAACCCGTGGTATTGAGTAACAGATGATATTGTCTCAACAACTCTTAAAATAATAGCCATGTCATTTAGTAAAGCCATTCATTGTTCCCTTTATAATGCGTTGCTATAACTAAGTTAAAAATAAGTATTTTCCTGACAGTTCAACTAGCAGTTAATTATCATTTGTCATAGTTTGGTTTATGACTAAAATCTCTGCAAAGCTAATGACAGCTAATTACCAAATGTTAACATGCTAACAGTTTAAACAAAGATGGTGAAGATGGTATCATTCAATCTGCTAAACATAAATGTGTTAGCATAGTCATTGTGGATATGCTAGCATGTTGTTGTTAGCACCATCTTGTTACTAGTTGAACAATGTTTTAATAGAGCCATAGCCTTTGTTATACTTAATACTATTATTGTAAATGTATAACTTAAAAACTGCTTTACTAAATCAATCTCTCTTAGTAACACATACATTTCTGTGGCTTTAAATGAAAAGTTTTGAGAAGACATTGTTATGTTGGTATTATTTTGTAGAGCTAATCTTTGTCTAAAAATGCATACTCTCCAATGTGCCATTTTGCCTATATTGTTATTATATGTATGGTAAGTGGTTCTGTTTTAGTAAATGGCCAAGTTTAAATACAGAAAAGTATAATTTATTACAAAACATATCATTAAAGACATATCATTAAAGTATAGGTCAATTTTGCTCAGAACTCAGGAGAAGCTTTTAAAAACATGTAATTACCTAATAATCATCATTACCAACACTTTGACAGTAGAACGTGAGGACTAATCCTTTTTGGGGCTCATTAAAAAGGTCCACCTGCTAACCTGTGATTAGCATTATGTGTATTAATTATCTGGGGCTGCAGGTAAATACAGCAGCGTGGCCTTTGCCTTTCCCTTCTCTTCTCATTATCCCGCAGTATTAGAGGGCCAATTACAGGGCATTACCTTGACAGCGGGATAGCTAAAATCCCACCACTGTAAGACTACACCTCCCAGCTAGCTTCAAAGGACACGCTGAGGAGAGTAGACAGAGGTTATAGGTAGATGTAGATGACCCTAGCACAGTTAGCTTTGTTAAGCATTAAATCATGATGTTGAACATCTTAACTGATGAAAGGACTGTTTGGGTACCGGGTAAATTAGGAGATAGCACTGGAAAAATGACAGCTATTGATAGTTTAACTGAACTCTCACAGGAATAAAGTGAACGGAAACAAAAAGCTGAGGGAGAGTTCATGGATTGTCTCCTAATGAGCTTTTCACAGAGAGATTCAGGCTTGACTCCAGAAAAATAAGTGGAAAATTGAGCAACGTCTGGATCAAAACTGACCAGAAACACATTTAAAAAGAAACAAGAGGAGGATGATGATGGGAGAGGTCATTCATGGTGACCGAGCTCTTCATTAAATCACCAATTCCAGGAATAGATGAAGTTGGGGGGAGGGGAACAACGGCGGGAGAGAGCAGAGAGAAATAGTCGTGTCCCCTGGGAGCAGTATTAACAGACAGACGAGATGAACAAAGAAGAACATGGCAGCTCTGGTCAGGTGAGGTCATGATGAGGACGACAAAGACATCCTCAGGCGTGGCACTGTGGCCAAATGCAAAGTCTACATTCAAGGCTGAGTGGACCCTAACCTTTGCCCTGTGTGCCCTAAAGCTTAGAGAGGCTGCTTAATGGATTGAAGAGAGGTTACATTTTGGATTTTATACAGTTTGGTTTTACCCCAAAGCTTTAAATTATTTTTGCTGTTTCATAGTATGCTTTTTCCTGGGCAGCTTATTATTCATACTTGAGTTAGTCATAGCCTAAGCAGTTGTTTGCATTTGTTCAGTATTTATTTTGACTGTACAGCTTTTGTGCTGCCTCTGAATAAAATGTATTCTATTTAAAATAATCTTTCTGGCTATAAAAACATACCTTTCAATTATTAATTTATTAGCAAGATGATTAAGATACTTCATCTGTTTTGTTGTTGTAAGCTATTTTCAGTAAAATCAATGTTTTATTTTTACTTTTCTTAAATAGTTTATTCAAGCATAGAAATAAATAACTACTTCCATTTTTTTTATACATGAGACATAACATGAGTAATTGGAACAAAGCACATATATGGACAGTTTATGCTTAGTAATTACAAAGTGCAGTCACTGTAAGCACCTGTGTCCATCCAATGTTGGCATATTGATTATTGTTATGCTCTTAGCTTAAGTGCATGTATCAGAAACTAAATATATATATAATATATTTGTAGCAACTCTCACTGCTGGCACTAGTGTCAGTGTTGACATAATCGATATAGTGCATGGGAAACTTGAAAGTCAAACCACGACAGTGAATCTCCGCTGTCTGCCCGGTGTTTTACTGATCAGGCTTTAAATGGAAACTTGTGTAGCTTTAAGTAATGACTGACTGACTCAAATATAAGAGACAAGAACGTCTTGGTGTTTTGGTTACTAAAATGTGATTATTAAAATCAAATGTCTACAATTTGAGTGAAACTAACAGGGTTTCTTTGAAAACTTGTTCAAAATTAATCAAAAGCAGAAACCAAACAACAACTGGTGATAGGCTGAACACATTTTTGGCGACCTTACAGTTAAGAGTGTTTTCAGTGTGATCATAGAACCGAGGTTACAATATGTAACTTTCTTTTTTTGAAGCTTCAGAGTTTCAGTGTTTGTAAAAAGCTATGACAAATCTTGTACAAGTCAATAAGTATTTCTCAAAAAACTAAATAAAAGGAATACAATAGACAGAAGCATAACAAATCCCAATGCTTGGCTGGGAAGACTATTACTGCCAGAGTGCACATGTGTGCCCCCTGCATAACAATGGCTCTCTGTGCTCAGCTCCTGTCATATTTATATTATTCTGTCAGATTTTATCAGTGATCTATGATTGGCTTCAGAGGCATTCTCTGTAGCATTTAAAAACATCTGACAGACTGTTTTCTTTCCTGTCTGTCCACAGCCACGGACCAGTGGTGCTAAAAATGAGCTCTGATCCATAAGCTCTGTTTTTTAATCATTTTTGCCTAATTTTACAACAGAATTAATCTGCTGAGGGCTGATAAAGTTGTATTGTCAAGGATCAAGCCCTTACACAGAGGATGTGGCCCATGTCTATTAAGGTGTTTGTGTTCTTTATTTTGGGGGGTGGGGTCTTACCGCCTGCCTGTCAGCGCCTGATAAATGATTCCATGTGAAATATCTCCATTAGATATGCCTTTATCAGGGATAGAAGCTAGCTCAGCCCCCCGCCATTAGCATTGCAATTTATGGGACAGCTCCCAGGCTCAACAAATCAATTCCCAAGTGTACCTGGCCAATTCAGGCCAGATTAGTTTAAATGAAATGAAAACGGAAGGGCTGGTTTTTTATAATAATGTGTCTGATTATTACTGCAGCTTTGAGATATCTTTGGTTTCCCTCCCTGTCTCACACACTTCGCTGCTCCTTTGTAGCTTGTAAACCGGTGTCCCACTGTGGCGTTTTTCTTTTATTGTTTGTGGTGTTTTGGAGCACAATAGGTCTAAATCTGCCACTGACGCGCTATGTTAGCATCACAGACGGAGAATATCACCCTAATAATATTGCTTTCGATAAGCAGCCAGGGATACAATTGTTGAAATAGACGACAATCTTGTTTTTACAGACATATGAAAGAATATTCGGTTGTTTTTGTGACACGCTATTTGTGTCTCCTATTCACAATAGTTGTTTTCAGAGATACCAACAAGCCACCTCTACAACCTTTTCTTGATTTAGAATGAATTTGTGTCGGGAAAGCCCATTCAACACAGGGCTTTGAATCTCTCTGACACACATACATGTGATTGTGTCTACGCTGTACAGATGATGCAGCCTTTTTCAGTTTCTTCTGCTCGTGTCTGGCCTTGTGTAACCTCGTCTCCACTTTGCTCTGCCCTTGCGTGTCCCTGCTGCTCTCTGGTTGCATGACATTAGGCTGAGGGTGAATGACATTTGTGGAAATCGGACATTAAGGCAGTTCCGGAAGACCAGAGATGTTATGGCGAAGCTTGTGCACCTGCCGAGATTATTCACTATGCATAGTATTATTGGGGGATGGGGTAAGAGATTCATGTAAGAACATTTTCTTATCTTTAGAGATTCCGATTTGATTCAAAATACTGGTTATGAAGTGTTACTTTGAGTACAATTTCTAATAATAGTTTAATGATAAAATACTTTCTTGATAATAAAATGGCATCTAGTCAATTTTGTTTATGTGATAGTCAGCCTTTCTTATTCAAACTAAAATGTGTTATTCTTAATGTCATTGCGTAATTAGAGATATTAAAACATTTGGTAAAACACATATGCTTTAGCATGAATGCCTGCTACATATATTTTGTAATAAATTATTGCAATCAATGCAGAACATGTTAACTAATTTTAAAAAATGTACCTCCCTAATCTCATTCACACACTTAACTCTTTTTTCAATGTTATCATTTCCTTTTGAACTGAATCATGAATTGTTCTTATGCATCAAATCTTGACCCCAAATAATCAGAAATTCATGGCCCTAGAGCGTATTGTTTATTTATTATTTAAATAAGGTATTAGACCCTTGTGGCTTTTTAGAAATCACGACAAGTGAAGCAAAATGGGCTAGTAAATGAGACCACACATTAGAGACAATAAAAAGATGGACTCATTATCTTCGTACAGCTGGGGGGAGGGGCCCTTATCAAACCCCAGATGCTGCCAAAAGGCTCCGACAAGCTGTGAGAAATGGTTGGCCTTACATCGGAAAGATGGCAGAGGGCTTCTGGAAGGTTGAGAATTTCCGTGACTAAGAGAGGGCAAAAGTAAAACGGCAGAGGCCAGAGGTTGTATAAATAGCCTCCTTACTAGACAGGAAGTACAGGCACAACATCCTACTTCTCCTTGAGATGCCCACAACATCAGCTTTGACTCATGGGTAGAACTTTCACATGAGATGACATGTTCAAGATGTTAGAAAAGCACTCAGATGTCAGCTTGATGAGCGATAGCGTGCGGTTTTGTTCTCATGTTGGTTGTGTGTTTTCTTTAACGTTTTTTGTGTGTGTATTTGGGCGAGGTGGTCCCGGCCACCGGGAGCAGAGCTTATTGGATTATACATCTTCCGGTCATATCGGGAAGAGGCAGCTATTAAGGTTATGAGCCGAGGGAAAGGGGAGAATGAGAGGTTAAAAAAGGAGAAGAAGACGGAGTAGTAGTGATGTGCTGTCTATGTCTCTCGTCACTGTCAACATCCAATAGAGAAAGCTGCTTGTAGCAATCGCTCTACAACAACTGAAAGCAATAACTATCAGCATCATGACTCCATGGCATATCAGCATTCAAATGTGACTAATCCATTTCCAACTGCTGTCATAATCAAAAAACACGTGATCTGAGTCAATTCAATTCAAAACCTTTATTTATCCAGGTGAAATCCCATTGAGATCAATTATCTCTTTTTCAAGGGAGACCTGCAGCAGTAGATTCCACATGAAGACATAAAAACATAAACAACAGAACAACAAAAGGACATCGTACAGCAAAATGTACAGGGATTACAATTTACATATCTATCCACATGTACAGGTACCAACAGCATCTGATTGTGTAGCATCCAACCGAGCTTTAAAAACATGTGGTGGTACCAGATTGGTCATTTTCCATTCTTCTTGCAGACTGTTCCAAGTTAGTGGAGCTGCTGAGTGACAGGGTTTTTAACCCTCTGAGACATAGGACATTTCCGTTTTTGTATATTTTTGTGTTTTGTATATTGTAATTTCTTTACAGTATTATCACGTTTTACACATCCCAGAAATCAGCACAACCTCAGCTAATGATAGATGTCACTCATTAGAAACTTCTATACACTATAATAGGGGATATTTGCCCAGAAATAAAAAACGGAGCTTGAATTAACATTGAAAGAAACATTCAACACATTTATTATCATTGTATCAGAACTGATAAGATTCTAACTTATTCTATTCATTAGTTATGCCCATTATCTTGGGCAGTGTCCATGCGTTTCTTTGCGAGGAATTGTCATTGTTTGTCCTGACAATTTTGAAGACTAGCCATGATATATATCATGTGTAGTTCCTGTCCACACTCACACATGGCATGCTGAGAAGATTCATCTGAATTTTCATCGACACCTTGAAAAATCAGCTCCAAAGCCTCAGCTGTAGTAAACTTCCTTGCCATACCTCAGTCTACTTTTAAGACACTAAAATAACGTATTCTAACTTTTATTTTGTTTTTTCAGCATTCTATTAACGTAAATCCATTTAATATTATACTCCTGAACCTTAAAAACCCTATCACACATTCGTCAATTGAATGTGTGCCTCCGTTTGGATGTTTGATAGATTTTTAGTAGGAAAGGATACGTTGTCAAATGTTACTGCCAATCCAAAGTCGCTGTTAATGAGTATAATATTAAATTGATTTACGTCAATAGAATGCTATTTTTATTTATTTATTTTTTAGAATGCTAGATATTCTATCAACAAAAGCATGCCTTGGAACATTTAGATAAATAATAATGTGTTTAAGCTGTGATAACTTTATTTTCCAACTCATGGTTATGGGTTGTTAAGATACATTTTTGCTTTTTGGACTACCAGGGTAAGCCCCATTCTAACATGTTCCAATAGTGTATATCTTGGTGAGACATCAAAATAGTTTCACTGAGGAAAAGTGTAATGCTGCTTAAACACTGACATTTCCATCCTACTTTTGTGTGATGTTAAATATGATATATTTTGATTGATCATTATAGACTTTCCGGTACTTAATCGGCCTCCAAAATCCAACATTGGTTGAGTTCTTTATGGAACTTTGCAACTTTCTGGCAGCAAAATGTGAAACAAGAAATACCAACTGGAAATATGAACACTGAAGCAACCAAATCAAAATTCCAACTCTCAACGGTTGAAGAAACAATAGTTCTGGTCAACACTTATGTCAAGGGTAACACGAAAAAGTGAATATGTAATACTGTGGCTCTGGCTCAGGGGTCTAATGAGCAGATGTACCAATCAGATGGTCATGATGGTCTAGTCCACATGTAGATGTCCTTGGGCAAGAAACTCAACCCAAAATTGCCACATATGCCAAAATGTTTACACTATTTAAGTGTATGTAATGTTTGGGAAAAAGATAATATGTAATGCAATGTAAAATGAGAAGCCAAAAAAATATATTTTGGTGTATTCAGAAGTTATAGAAGTTGATATCTCAAAACTTTGCTGTACAACATTCCATTACGCATCAAAGCTGGCCCATAATGTTGGGATCAAAGCAAAACACTTGGTATGTGGATGAGTCAGAAAGTATGTCGAGGTCACCAGTAGGGTGCCAAGACCCCCGCCTGAGCTTCTTCTGACACACAAACTCCGACATGGCTGCAGTCTGACCTCTGTTCACCGGCTCCCTTCCTTCGTTTCCTTACCTTGAAGGCGGATTATCTTTTCTTAGCCGACCCCAGGTCAGCCCCCTGCACATCTACCTAACATTGCAGCAGCATCTAAGAAAGTCAAGGCCACAGAAAATACTCATGCCGCTGGAATGTGTTCACATCAGCTATGAATGAGCAATCTATAAACCAGAATTACTTCAAAATGTGGAAAACAACTGAACAATATTTTTCGATATTAATGCTGCTGCGGTAGTTCAAAAGAAAATACAACAACTTGTCTTTAAGGGTAAGAGTTTTAGCAGTCATAAATAAACTCACATATTACTAGTGGAGTTGCACTAGTTAAAGAATACAGAAAACGACTATAGAGGATATACAGAAAGATGAGGGAGGCCAAAACAAGACGTTAGGACTCTTCATTTCCCCGGGCTACATGCATCTCATTACTTTCCTCTGCATTGCCTCAGCATAAGAGGTGAAATATCACTGCATTTTACATCAAAGTGCTGAGTAATACAAAGGTATCAGAGCTGTTGTTCAGGGGCAAATGAAAATGTTTAGTTGAGCAGAGCTGCTTTCATTTGAGCCGGCAGGGTGTTTAAAGGGCTTCTGGGTATGAACACCAAGACAACACAAACTAATATGACTTTCTTTCCTTTATTCTTTATTTTTGTTATTTTATGGTTTTTTTGGGAAGGGTGGGAAAGAGTTATGGTGGATTTAGTACCCTAGGGTGGAACTAAACATGAACCTAGAAAGCTTACCCTAAAACAGACGTTTTGTTATACTATTAAAGCCAATTGCAGACTTGTTTTAGCTTAGATACAAGTCAATACAATCTGATACAATTGCACATCTCTCGTGAACAAACACATTTTGGTTTTTCTACACTTACTGTGGTTTAAGAGGGTTAAACAAATAACTATATTTTGAAAATGTCTGTCACAAGTCACAGCACTGTGTACCTTCTGTACATTCTTAGTTTTCCGTTCACCATTGACATATTGACTCCTGATGTATTACTCATTGGATACATGCAAAAAATATGAGGTCATATGATTATTTCATGAGTAATAATAATATGTGAATATATATTGGTAATTTGCTTAGAACAAACCTGGTTGGGTTTCCTTGTCAATCCCAAGGTGGTCCAGAACAAAAGTCAGAGCATTACATCACTAAAGTCATTGGGGATTATGGTTGTCACACTATATTCTGTATCATTCTGAGTCAGTGTTAATTCCTTCATTTCACCCTTCTCTCTTTGTTTCAGTGTCCTTTTGCAATCGGTGTCAAATAGCAAATCCTTCAACTCCCAGACTGTGTCTATTAGGCCATTATACTGCAGCACTGGCTGACTCACAATCGACTTTCACACAATGACACACACACTTCAGGCTAAAGTCATCAACGAGTCACTTGAGATTTATATGAAGTCGTGTCAAGAGCAATACAAAGTCAGAAAGTGAAAGTTGGACTTCTCGCTGGCTGTATTTTTGTGTGTTTCTATGTGAGCGTACAAATGCAAATAAAAGCATGTACATTAGGTTTATGGGTGGCGTATTCTTTCAATATTTTAGTATGTGAGGCCTGTGTTTATGAGCCATAGCATCACCCCTTGACTCAACTCTGGCTAAATGGGTGAAAACACCTGGGGAGCGAGATCAATGTCGGAGCTTTCACACCGGGAGAAAGAGGAAACGGCGCTCTATGGTCCATGAGACGCTGTGCGCTGGAATGATTTTCCTTTTCTGGGAGCCAGGCTCAACCCACAACAGACTTAAACAGAAGAAGAAGGAAAAAAAAGCATGATCCAGGCGTTTCAGACGCTGTTAAACATCCCTCAGTGCGGCACAGAATGAGCCTCTGAAAACAGCAAGAGGTTCCAAGTGATATTGGAAAAGCCAGAAGGAGGAGGTGATGTAGTAAACTGCCAGCAGAACAGTGCAGTGTTCTCTTTATAGTAACAAAAGAATGTGCGTTTGTGGCAGAGACTTGGCTAAAGGGATGCTCGAGTGTTCCTTTAGCTGCTTTTGAATGTGCCCAAAGATTCAACAGCGCACAGTTTACATTGATCCCATGTCACACTTAACTTCAAGGGTTTGGATGGTGTTCTATTGTATTTAAAAGACTTCAAAGCATTATGGATTAGTGTGAATTAACTTTAAGTTCTAACTTTGTTCTATTCCCAAAGAGAATATGGTTTATAGCCGAATGTCAGTAACACTTTAAAGAACAAAAAATGCACCAAAAAAACGATTATCTTATATTTTGTTCTTTATTTGCAAGATATTATTTACCAGTACATTGTTAGACAGTGTTGTAAAAGTACCAATATTTGCTCTATTATTGCCTTTGCTTTGTCATTTTCTGAGTGAAACTGTGACTTTAATTAAATCCAATGGCTGGGATCACATTTCAGAACATGACTTCACAATTGACAGTGAATTATGCTAAGTGGCGGTCTACAGCCATCTCTGTGTAATGAATGCCATCCAGTGTGACTGCTGCCTGCGTGCATGTGTCCCCACAATGCTGCGACCACCACACACAACGGCCACTCTGTTCAGGACGGGTGGAAACATGCTGTACCGGGAAGCCTGACTGTGCCAGCAGGCTTACAAAGTCTCCACTGTGTCTGTGTGTGTGTGTGTGTGTGTGTGTGTGTGTGTGTGTGTGTGTGTGTGTGTGTGTGTGTGTGTGTGTGTGTGTGTGTGTGTGTGTGTGTGTGTGTGTGTGTGTGTGTGTGTGTGTGTGTGTGTGTGTGTGTGTGTGTGCGCGCGCGTTGGACTTCAAAAGCGCTCCATGTTGGAGTAGTGTTGCAGGTGTGGGTAGATAGCTATTTTACTTTGGCCTTTAATATTGTGCACAGCTTGGCCCCTTCTGCCTGCATAGTGCAAATCCCACTGGGTTGAACTTAAAAATAAATGTTTCTTTTACCAAGAAGAAATTGGATTACATCAACAACCCCGGACCAGATTTTTTTTGTACACCAGAAGGTCTGACTGCAGAGCCTCCAGAGTTCTTTGGATGGTCTTTTTCCAGGTTCAAAACCTTTTTCTGTTAGTCTGTCTTTTCAAGCAGGCCTTTACTAGTGCTTAAACAATCAGTCGACACATATCAAGTTGTAAGTCAACTTTGAGAAGCGTTTACAGATAATGTACTAATGTGTTCACACTACATTTACATAATTCTCACTGGTAAAAGCTTCTTAAATATGAGCATTTACTGCTTTCTCTGTTTTGACATCATAGTAGGTTGAATATTTTTGTCAACTAATGGGCCTTTAATGCTAATTTCCAGATATTCTTTTTGTATGTTGTGCCTCTAATGTGACATGTTTCCATGCTTTAATGTTGAAAAGGTGCTTTATTTTTCTCATAGTGCATCACCCTTTATATTTCTTCACGTACTATGTGTTGAGCGCTAGCCAATACAACAGCAAGTGTTACACAGTGATGTCATTATGGTAAGAAATAAAACAAAGGTGTCAAATAGAGCAGTTTCAGGCAGGGAGGGAATGTGTGGGAGAGAAACTCCCTCTGGAGGAAACTTTGGGAGTTTAGCCTTTGCAGACCCTTTACATGCACTAAAACCTATATTACACACTACATGAAAGAATAATAGCACCCCTTTGACCTAAAGAAACAAGTTGCATATGTCCTATGTGTTAGCTTATAGAGAATGTGTCCATTCTTATAGCATATTGCATTGTGCTTTTGCCAAATTTAGCGGCCTGAATAAGCGTAACCTCTAGTACTTCAAAGTTGTGAAAACCAAATTGTGCAGAAAAATATCTTGTTCATCTCGATTCATCTTGTGAGCCCTGTGGGGATCCTGACCCCCAGGTTTAACATAAAGAAATATGTATGCGGGACATGAAGACACAGGAAGAACCACACCTACTCCTCAGCACTGTGTTCATCACTGCAGCTCAGGAAGCAGCCCTCTGAGGAGGACACTGACTGAGGGGATTATTGATGGTTGCCATTTAGGCTGACACAGGCCCAGTCTGGCAATAAGCTTCCTATCCTCTCCGCCATTGTCTGCAGTGAAACCACTCTCCTTCATCACAAAGGGCAGTAAGGTGCCCAGCTGAGCAAACGCACTCCCACTACAAAAGGATCGGCGGCAATGTCACTCTTCAGTCACTTCGTCTTTGCTTCGTCTCCATTACGTCCTTAAGCGTGCTTTCGTCTTTCTTTCTTATCCTCTAATTTCATTCTGAAAGTAGCTTGTCTAGTCACGTCTGTATCTGTTCACCTCAAACTTTGCTGTTCTCCAACATTCTTTCTCCTGTCGATCACATGACCTCTGTCTGGCAGTGTGTTTGTCTTGGCATCCACAAGTGAGTGGGTTTCCCCTTACTTCACCTTTCTCTGTGCTTGTCTTAATATTGCATAGTCATCATTTCAGGCTGATCTGAAAAAGTTGGTTTAGAAAAAACACTAGGAATTCTAGTTTTATGGAGGTTTTCTTTATAAACCACCAGATGTTTTATAAGGATTCCATTTTCCAATTAAACCATTACTAAATTGATCCAGAAAAAACAAATGCACATCACAAGTTCTCTGGCATCTTACAATTGTAAATATATTACAATTATAATGACAGAAAACAAAGAATAAAAGCAGATCCTTTCTGAGCTGAAACCAGAGAATATTTAGCTTTTTGCTTGATAAATGTATTCATTAATCTATTATCAGAATTGATTAGTTTTCAGGCGCCGCTCCAGACCTCTACAGGCTTCAAGAGACAGACATCTGACTGAGCGAGATTAGTCAGTTTCTGTCTGTTCTCCTCCATCTCGTCCTCTCCTAATCCCTCCAGCTTTCTCCCCCTTGAGCCTTGGGGGAGCGTCCAGAAGCAAACTAATTTCTCTTCCCCGAAGCCTCCCTGCTCTCATCGAGCTGTGTCTCCCCTCCACCTCCCCTCTACCTCTTTGTCAATCTTTCGGCCTAATCTCCATAATGCAGTCTCTGGCAGGAAGCTGCTGTGCGAGCTTTGTCCAGGGCCGGGCCGCGGCTCCAGGATGATGAGCAGGTAGCTATGGGCCCTCTCTCTGCTGGTAATTGCAGCCCAGGCAGACGGAGCACAGCAGGGGGGGTGGGTTAGAGGCTTGCACATTCACGCACACAGATGGAGATGAAAGTAAGCACAAGTATTATTTTCTGTGGGCTGTCTCACCGAGTCAGAGGTGGGGAAAATGTCAGATATGGTCTCCTGAATACATCCGACACTTCTACAAAAGTTTCAGCCCGCAGTCAGGTACAGGTGAACTATAGCAGTACAGACTGCTGTATGTGCTCATGATTATCTTTTGTATTTACTCTGTAGTCTTAGTTTCATTTCATTTCAAACCTTTATTTAGACAGATAGGTCCCTTGAGATCATGGATGTCTTTTACAAGGGAGACCTGCATCAATTTAGTTCCACATGAAACATAAAAACAACATAAAAACAAACCATAGAGGACATATTTACATATTCACCAACACTTACAAACACCGATAGTGTCATAAAGCATTTCGTGCAGACGTGCCTTAAAAACATTCAGAGAAACAAAAGTGAACAATTTCAAATTGGACTGTAGGCTGTTCCAAGCAAGTGGAGCTGCGCACATAAAAGCTGTCTTACCTAAGACAGTCCTCACTCTTGGTACATCTAATAAGACTACATCCTGTGATCTCAGACAATAGCTGCTTGCAACTTTCTGCTTTACCAGAGAACAGATGTAATACTGGAGTTTGCCCAACATAGCTTTTTAAATAAAGGTGTACCAGTGACTGAGCCTCCGTACGGAGAGTGATGGTAAACCTGCCTTGGTATACAGTGTACAGTGATGTGTAAGCTTTTACAATTTGTGACAAATCTCAGAGCGCTGTGATACAGTTGTTACTGTCTGTTACTGAAAGCATATTGTGACCATGTTAAGTGTTACTGTGAACTCTGGGAAAGCCCGATCAATACAGGTGTTGGTGAAATATGAGAAGACATCAGGTCATTACAGATATCCGGGTATTCGTGTGTTGCACACAAGCAACTGAAAAAAAGATGGAGAAAGAACTAAAAAGGTTTATTGTCATAAAAAAATGTTTTGTCTATATTAAAGTAAAATCAACTTTTCTGGTCAATCTCCAGGTAAAATGTAATTGTAGAAAATAATACATAAATAAAGACAAGACATTGTTTTATGTAAAAGAAAGTTCAGCAGAGCCAAGAATATATATATTCGGACATTTGACAATAAAGTATATAAAATTGGCCATATTTCTATATTAGCATTTGACAAAAAATGCAATACAAAATATCAATCCCTTTTTATAAAATATCTAATAACATATTTAATGAATGTTATTTATGTATACTATATAACAATTGATTTCAGCTTGTTTTGAGTTGATTGAATATTGCTTGATTTTGACCATTCAACAATGAGCATCCATGTTTTATTATCATTATTTTATGTTTTTACTTTTCTTGTGGCACAATCTCTTCTTCCAAAGGCAAGCATACAAATCCAGCAATGTATACTTTTATTTTATTATTTTCCTGTCCAATGTTCCACCTGCCCAACATAGGGTTAGTGTTCCCTTAAGTGTGTAAAGTGTTACCTTTACCTACACATCAGGCGGTCCACCCCATCGGCCACATAGAGCCTGTGCATCATTACTACCTGCTATGAGGCACTTGCAGGGAAATAAATGAAAAGTAGCATGGAGGATGGCATCAGTTTAGTGGCTGCTGCAGTGGGGGGGGGTTTATAACACCTGGCAAGCTCCCCAACATCGCACAATAGGGAGCCTGGTCGCTAGCTTATTTATCGTCCGTATCAAATGACCATCATCCGGGTAAAACACAATAATCAGAAGCAAAAAAAGAACTGAGGTGAGAAAATGAAATCTACTGGGAAGATGAAATACAACATGGGAGGAAAAGTTGTGAAAATGAAGCAGGGGAGAATATTTTAACTATATGAATTTGGCAGGAAGGTGGTACAGCAGCAGGAAGTGGGTGGATTATTAAGATCTATAAAAGGTAGTGGGCTAGATTAACTCGCCAATATCAGCCTTCCGCCATCACAGTTGAATGTGTTGCTACTTTCTATTATACATGCCACGGGTAATGAGCGACCATGTCATCCATGTCATTTAGTGTAATTTCCATTTTACGGCCCTTTGATAAGAGGAATCAGAGAGCACTGGCTCCAGCAGAGGCTTTATGGCCCTGGGCTTCGGGGTGTAAAGTGTGTGTTTGTGTGTCCGTCGCTGCCTATGTGCCCCGGGTGTGTCATGTCGCACTTTGATGTGCTCCTGGTGATGAACTGGACCGTGTAAAGAGCAATGACAAAGTTAATGTCTGCCATAGACAGTGCTGTCAATGATCCGATTGAATAAAGTGGTTATTTCCACTTTCACGCATATCTGACATGGTCTTTGTTGGTTTGCGCAGGCGATAATCCGGTGTTTATGTTCCCAACTGAACCTGTTGGACCAAGATGGAAACATCTTTAATTGGGTCTATGTTTGAGCATACAAACACCATTTAGGATTTAGCTTTTGTGAGCTTCAGGTGGTCATCTGCAGTTTAATGGATGATGAGAACTGAGGGTTGTGGGTTCCTCTGACCCGTGAGGAACACACTGACTTGTTGGTCCCTCGATCTTAGGTGTCATTCTTACTTCAGCATCCCTCGAGCCAGTAAAGTTTCAGTTTATTACTAAAGGAAACTTCAGCAAAGTCGGTCACTGGTGATTTTGGTTCATTGGGACTTCCATCTCAATGTACTGTTTTGTAGAGACGGGAATATAGACCGCAACTTTGGAACAGCGTTTTACTTCACAAAAACTAACAAGTGTTTTCAAATGTCAATAACAGTACACATTCTAACAAATATCATGACCTGAATAGGAAGCACGAGTACTTTAGAATTACCCCTGTGAGGAAAATATTTGATTCGATAAACCTTAATGTTTCTTGATGCCATACGTGAGAAAGCAGTGAACACGCTCATGCCTTATGTTAAGTCGCCTTTTAGGGTGACTTAACATAATCCAAGCAGTCATAAAGGCATATGTGGTAATGTTTACTTGATGACTAATCTCCTGATGTGTTCGAATGTAAACATTATATTCATTAGCTGATAGCAAAACCTTTAACGATGGGCTGATGCACACATGGCAGTAAACACATGGTCCATTAACACTTATAGGGTGCAGCTAACTGGCTGAACGTTACATCCTATCTGCGCCGATACTACTAATCTGTCTGATCTTTCAACTTAATACCAACGCTAAGAGTTGGTATTAAGCCGAAAAAACAAAGACAATATTCAGACTTAATTCCAATGTCTTTGCAACCCATCTGTTTCTCTGAAGTATTTTGCCAATAGAGCCCTCGTGTCAACAAACACTGAGTATTCTTTTCACGTGCCATCTTTCATGATTTAATCGTGGTTTTTGAAAAGCAGCTTATTCCGATGATCCGGCAAAGCTAACTCGACGCTGTGCGACGTTTGTGCCAAATGTCTCCTACAAAAAGATCCGCTGCAGAGTGCTGAGCTTCTGTTTAAAGCATGACACAATGGAGGTTTGGGACATTATCTTCTGTTTTAAGAGCAAATGGGGTTTTATTACATAACATCCACACACATTCAAATGTACGCACAATAAGTGTGATTTATGAGCTAAGTGGTTTTGGATGTCAGCCCCACAGGAGAGTAATCCCTGTGCAATGAAAAAATGATTGAGGACAAAGTCACTTTTTGGTGATTTTCTTCTTTTTTTCATGCCAGTGATTCCTCAGAAAAATGTACCTGTCCATCACAGCCATCCCTGCAGGGCCTTGGAGGGAGGAATCGGGGGAGGAGAAATAATGAGAGCTTACACCAGCTGCAAGGAATGCAGAGACTCCTGCTCAGTGGGGGCCCTTCCTCTTTATCCCCTCACTTAAGTCCTGCAGCGCTCCACTGACACCACCCCAACGACAGGGACAAACCCTCCAGTGACCACTGACTCGCAAACCGAAAAGGCAATAGAGGGGTGTGATCTACTGCAGCAGGCTTTTGGGAAGTCCGCACTGCACTCCAGTGATCTGGGAAAACTTCAAAGAGCTTTGCTGAGCATGAAGCATGGGCAAAATCACGTTGTCTCCATCTATCAGTTTGTCTAGCGGCACAATGTAACATTCACTGTCACCCGAAACAAAAGAGGCCAATTATTTCCACAATAGGATGTAGACAGCACAGAGCATGCAAAGTTCAATAAATGGGTTTTTATACACTTTTACTTTCTCTTGTCTGGAGGATTTAAATGACACTGTTGTGCAATGCTGTCAGAGGGAAATGGTAAAGCAGATGGGGGATAGAAAGAAAGTTTTAAAGACAGAGTGCTTTTTTTGTCTCCAATGATTTTTTATTCCACAGAAAGGGTTTTAGTACAGCTAAGGTTGGTAAAGAACCACGTTAGTTTTTACCAAATATTGTTATTAATGATATTTACTTGTAACGCTAATTACTGCATATAGTAATTATGACTTAAAAGCTTGTAAAACATGAACATTATATAGTTATTTCATGTTCTCCAAAACCTCATAACTCGCAAGTTTGATATAATGGTACGCATGTTTAACAATCATTGTCTTTTCTCAACATTACATGATGCTAAATCAATAGGTATAGGATTTCTAATGATGAGGAAGCATCTCCATTTGTATCTAGTTGTTTGGTTGTGAATGAGCTTCCAAAGAATAAAATGGGACACTCATGTGCAGGAAAAAAAGTCTATGGAGCAGGTGGGCAAGGAGCAGCTGGAGGGAATCCAGATGGCACCCAACATTTTATTCTAATGACATATTTCGGGTCATCTGGACTTCAAGCTTTCGCTCATCCATCACGCAATGTAAAATTGAGTTGTCTGAATAGAAGTCGATGGGAACACCAATCCATCTCTTCCATACTGTAACTTGGACACCTAGTGGCCTCATCCCTCACCTTCCAACAGTCAGCATCCCTGTATCCCTGACAACGACCAATTTCTCAGCAACCACCTGTTTCTGCCAGTATCCCGGTAACAAGCTGCAGGAATAATGAGGTTGTGGGAGTGAAGCGTGGAAGGGAGCAACGGAAGGGGGTCTAAACACAGAAAGGGGGAGGAAGTTCCCATTTATAATTCATGTCAGAGGAATTATCATCAGCGCTGTGGCATTTGGAATGAATTATTGATTGTGTCTTGGAAGCTTTATGTAAAAACTTGCAGTTGGGGGTCCTGATGGACAGGGCGTGAAGTAAGAGGGCACAGGGGTAAAGGAAGGAGCCACAAAACGGTCTGCCGAGTGTTTTCAAGGAAGGTTATGGAGATAAATTCTCTCTACACTCTCTCTACCGAGTGTATTGCTGGATCAAGGGGACATGGTGTACAGCAGTGGAGGACGTAGTCAGAGAAGTGTAGAGAAGTAGAAAACCACAATTTAAGAATACTATTGATTGGGGGATTGTGTGTGGAAGTTTATCATATGATACATAGTATTTCATGAACTGTTCATCGGATTGTTATGACAATTTAGTTCTCTAAATGGAGAGTTCAGCAACAAATATGTCCGCTATCAGAGTGTCATTTCCTCATCTGCAAACAGTGCAAAAGTCCTAAATCAAGTGAAGAATACAGTGTTTGAATTAGGATTCAGAATGAAATAGTTGAGGAAGGAGTGATAGAACACTTCATATCCACTTCCATAATATATAACAAATAATTTCATCGTTCAAAAGCTGTCTTTTTGACCGAACTCCTTTAAAGTAGCATCAAAGGTGAAGTACCTCATGTTGTTATTTCAGCTACTTCCCACCACTGGGGTCCATAGAGAAGACATTGATGTAACCCTAACCCACGCTGAAAAAGGTGTTCCACATATTGCGATAACCCTCTTAGCCCTCCAAAATAGACAATGTAACTGAGAGAATCATAGGTTAAAACATCTATTTTGCCCTCCATAGTAGAGGACTGCTGCTGAGGAGGTGCTCACTAATGGAATGGGACGGGCCAACCTGAGAGAGTGACCCTGTCTGCTTGACCCTTCAACCTTCCTCCATCACTTACTGCGGCCCCTCCAGCCACAGTCTGACAGGCGTGCATCACTACCTTTCTGCAGTGATTATTTTTCATTCCAAAAAACGTGGTGTGAATCGATACCAACATGCCGTGCATGATAATGGACATTGTTCAGTAGTCTGGTATAATCTGTCTTGGCAAACAGGAACACACAATCCTCCAATGTCCATCAACAATGAATGGCTATGAATGATTTGGTCACTTATAGTCTTAGTGAGACTTTCCCTACGGTAAAAAGGGACATTTGTGTTGATTGTTGTCTGTATACCCAGTTACAAGCAAAAACGAAACAACAATAGTAGCTATTATAGCACGACTATCAATTGTATGCTACAAAACAAGTGTAGCCCGCAGCTAACTTGCTGATTGCTAAACAACAAACACCTCAAGTCTCAGTCCCACAAGGAAAGATATGAATTGTAGTAACAAAAACAAATATCAGCAAGAGATAAAAATGTTAATAACTGTCAAAATCTGGGCATGGTGATTGCCCAAATAATAAATGCTTTTCTCAGTAGCCATTAACATATGGAAAGCCCTACCCAGTCATGTAGAACGTAGCCATAACCCTATACACATATTGAGGACAGCAAGGGGTTCAAAGGTTTAATGTACTGTTGCATGCAAAATGTTCCCAGCTAGAACAAATGATCACAAGGCCGTGGCTGAGGGCTTGAGACTGAGGTTAGATCCAACTTCAGTAAATAGCACTCGGGTTGGCAGACGGGCCAACAGCGGCTGAGGCACGTTTCCAGATGTAAGCAGCACTGGGCGTGGATGCTAAGCAACTAGCTATTTTTAGCGGCAGAGCGCAGGAAGGAAATGAAAGGAACAGAGTTCAGTGCGGGATTCAGAGCAGAAGAGAGAGTAATCAAACACCGCCGACCAATGGCAATCACAGCGCCCTGACACAATGGCTGCTCGCCTGCCGCTGGCTTAGTCTTATCACAACATACTCGCTGAGAGTGTGGGTGTGAGATGAATGAGTCGGGAGAGGAGGACGGTGAGACAGAGGGGGATAGATGAATGGGGGGGAAGTGAGGAGGAAAGAAAAGTGGGGATTTATGTGTTTCCTTCACATCGCAAATCCATCTGTTTCAAAGTCTGATCCATGTTAAGTAAACTGATTACATGCTGGGAGTCAGACAAAACTTCAGAAAACTCATACAAAAGAACATGCTTATGGTAGCTAAAATAACTACTTTATTATCACAGATTCAAGAAATTGAAATATGTGATATATAATACGGGAGGCTCCTGTGGGGATTGCCCACAGTATTGAGTATGTAAGTTGCTTTGGATAAAAGCGTCTAACAAGTAACATGTAATAATAAAAAAAAATTGGAAGGGTTTACAAATCCAAACAGATTGCTGAAAATATGTCTGCTGTTTCCTTAAAAACAATGAGTGCACACTGAGTGACTAATTCCCATTCAGATGCAGTGCACAGATAACATCCATTCACCTTGACAGGGATCTATCAAGCCAATGAGCGGGGCTTGGATGGCTGACACTTGGCGAGTCAGTCAGTCATGACTCCGGGGCTGTTTAGATGAGATAGAAAGTGAAGCGAGCAACACCGTCTGCATTTCAAACAAATGACGCCATTCCCGTTTAATGAAGACGGCAAAGTCAGAAAGCTTCCTTCCTATTCGCCGCGCTCCAGCCACAGACGGGAAGATTACCAAACTGTTGATAGATGGTTAACAGGTGCGGGCTAATTATGCTAATCATGGCAACAGCCAAATAAACTGATTGCCATGTTCATTTAAATGACAGCAATGTTCCTTTGGTGGCTAATTAAAATAGGTCGGGATGAAGTAAACGAGGCGGCTGAGTTTTCGGTTTGGAGGGAGGGTGTTTAAATAAAAAGCCTTCTCTGGGGTCCACTGTAATAAGCTGTATTTCATTGGTTTAATGATGTCATAATGAATATCTAATGACGGGGGGGTCAGGGGGCAAAGAGGAGAAGTGAGCAATATGTGCATTAAACTGTAAGGCTACGTTCTCCCCCTGCGTGAAGCGGCGGCGACGAGGGAGCCCTAGCTCATGTTGCGTGTGGCGCAGGCTAACCCTGGTTGAAATGAATGGGTAATGAAAATAAAGATCGGTAGAGGACATCGAGCATCGTATGTGCTGCATCTGTTTCGATAGTAGCCCCACTGGAAAGGGTAGGGGAAGGTGTTGAAGGGGCAATTACTTTTTTTCCTCAGCATTGGGCCCAGTTGGCCTCGGTCTCCATTTGCATGTGACCCGGAGAAAGGCATCATTAGACGAAGAGAAGGCGGTTCAAAGGCCAGGGGAGATGAACTCTGGGGGACCCTGACAGCCACCGTGCAGGTATGAAAAGTGGATAGGGGCTGATTAATGTTTATAGAGGCAGCTGCTGTCGAAACCCTCCACCTAACCTCGTCTCCCTGTAGTCCTTTGTTTTAATTCCCTTCGTCCAGAGGAGATTAAAAATCTACAGTGTAGGGTATGTCTCTGCAAACAGCCCGTTTGTTTCCAAAGGGACTGTGCCGGGGAAACGGGGAGAGGTCCACCTTTCCTTTCACTAATACTCTTCCTTCTACCTTTATTCTATTTCCCCGTCTTCTTCTGCTACACTTTGATAAAATGTTGCAATTTGAATTACTTAAACCAACGTTTGTCTAATCCAAATTTGGATTTCTAATCACAACGCCAGAAGAGAAACAGGTTTTGCTTGAGTGCTTTCTAATCTTGTCAGCATTGGAGGGATGGATCATACAAATTGCATCCAATGTGACTGAACTCAATGACTGCAACCTATGTTCAAGCTAAAAGGTTAAGCGTAAGCTAAAGACAGAACAAGCTTAATCAAAATCTTCTAATTTTAACAGAACATCCTACAGAACTACAGTAGCTGTTGTTAATGTAAAACAATATTGATTTGTATACTTAATATGATGGGGTTTATAATGGCTCTCAGTCTGAAAGGATGCAGCCTTTTATTAAATTGTGGAAACAGTTCACAACCTGGATTTTAGTCTAACAAAACGTAAATTCTTTATCTAAGCGTTTCCACTTCTTCCTAAGTGTCAGGTGGAAAACAAAAGACAAAAGAATGATATGGAGAGAAAAGACGAATGATACTGTACTACGATGTATGCTTGAAGTTAGACTTCCTTTTGTTTGCAGTCGGATGTGCCCACAAAGAAACCTTTGTGTAAAGGTAACAAAAGAGGAAAGAGCACATCCAGGGATGAGATCCAACAAAAAAAGAGACGTACTACTGCAGGTATAAAAAATAGCCCCCTTTTATCTTCCGTTTATTAGGCATTCTCATTATTTAAATGTAGCCACATTAGTAGGGATCTGCTCGATTCAATATATTATAATGTGATGTTTGGCCTTAATGGAAAATCAATGGCGAGACAAGCCCGCCACCGCTGCGACTATACAAAAGCAATTTCCAAATTGACATATGGAGGGGCTGTGTGATTGATTCTGACTGATGTTGGATTTTAATACCGTTCACTGCGAGCTCATTGACTCTCAGACATCGTCTTGTGGTTTATCTACAAACTGCCAAATGAGTCCTTGTCTCCTTTTTCTTCTCCCTCATCTTTTCTTTCTCCGTCTTTCTTCTGCCTGTGTTCCCAGCCTGACGCCGGGAGTGTGGATGTTCCAAATTAAATATATTAGATAAACGAGCAGATGACTTTCTGCAGATACACCCTCTTTGAAATCGATCACAGCCAGATGTAATGCGGTGTCACCTCCACCAAAGCAATCCTCGCCATTGTAAATTGTACATATTTGTTCAATCAGCTGAAGAGGTACACTATTAACATTCTCTCCTCATAAATCTAGACACACTGGCATCAGCTGCCCACATCTGTTTAATTACATCATGCTATCCCTACTGCTTGTTTTAACAGCTTACTAACCAAGAAAGAGGATAACCACTCTGTCTCTCACGCCGAACAACACACTCTGTCAAGGAGATTAGAAAGTAGAGAGAAACAATACACTTTCAGGAGTTTAGGTCAACAGCAGGGTATGCAGATCATGGATTACCAGCCAATCCATCCCCTCCCCCCTCCTCTATCACCCGTGGGTTTCCACCTTTCATGTTCAGGAAAATGAAAAGAAAATATGGTACAAGCAGCTGGCATCTTTCCCTGGGTTTGCAGCAGTTTTGGATTGATGTTGAAATTCCAGATTGTATTACCGACTTTAAATTGTATTTTGGACTTCATTCTTCCATAATTCAACGGTAATCCAGGTCTGGGTCAGTGACCCCTTTTCCAACAACCAAGAACTGGTTCTGTTACAGTTCACACACCTAGTTGTGTACTCTACGGAGCATTTCGACCAAATAAATGAGAACCTGAACACTTGGTTCTTAACCAATAAGGTTTTTTCTTGAACGTGACAGTTGCTGGTAATTACAAATTGAAAGAGGGGTCAGTGTCTTGCAATGAATAATCTAGTACTTCTTATAATCTGGCAGTTGGTTTTGGATTTAAACGAACATATTTAATTACATAACTACAGCTTGCAATATTACATTTGATATCTTGTAAACAGGGTATACTTTCATTGTGCATTATGCAATGGCCTTCGTTGATGACGCAACCTTGGTTACGATTGTTTTACTAGAAACAGGCAGAAAGGGAGATGGTTTTCTAGATAGCATTACGGTTCTAAGAATCCTGACAGAACCACTAAGAAACAGACCAAGCATCCAGATGTTCCTGCCTCCATCTGCAACTCTTGCTCCTTATGGTGGATCCTTGGACCTCCCCGGGCCAGGTGGAATCTGTAATCCCTCCTGAGTTTTCTGGGTCAGGCAAAGCCAACTGGTGGTAAACATGCCAGCACATGTCCATGCTCTTAGGTCTGATGTTTAACCACCTTTTAATGCAAAAGACCAGCAGGTCTACTTGGATCTCTTTCTGGATGTCTGAACCCAACAAGCGCCAACTCAATTCAAGTCCCGAAAGAAGGGAAAAAATAGACCTAAAGAGCATTTAATAAATACAAATATCCACTTGATTACCCCATAAAACTCCACATAAACCTTAAATGATGTGTGAGTGAGTCAGCCATCTTTACTGCTGAGCCAACACACACTCCCACACTGCATTCTTTTAGCATCAGCTTGTTAGAAAGCAGAGTGAAGTTCAACTCGACACACTCAGTGACATGAAATGAGATTGCTGACCCTGAAGTGTAACAGCATCCCTCCGCTCTGTATTGAAGTTAAAGTAACCGACAGATTTGACTTTGAGTCTTCAAACCAAAGCAAATCAACGGTGCATGTTGTGCTAAACTGTAGATGAACTCCCACAAGCCTGTTCTCTTCCACAACACATGCACAGATTGTATCAGCCCACATGAGCGTGAACATAACATACGCCACATTTTAGCTTTCCATCTGACAGCAGAAGGACATCGCTCCTGCTGTAAATGGTGTAATGAGGGACACAAGCGGCGTCATGTCTCTGAGCGCACGGCATAACTAGAATGTAGCCTCGGGGCAGCCTCGTTTAAGAGCAGATCACAGTTCAACTGCAGAGCGTCTGGAGGCTGCCAAGAAGAGCGTCCATCAAGTCTAACTCACCTTGCCGAAGTCCCTGACATCAAAGAGGTCGAACGGATCGAACAGCTCACTGTTACGCAGGCCGAACTTGTCGTGGCACACCTTGAGGAACGTCCGGATGTTCTTCAAACACAGGAACTACAAAAAAAAGAAGGAAAAAACATGAATGTATGCTTAAAGGTAAACGTGCATAGACAATTCAAGCGACATATTGGATTCATACCAGTGTGGTAACAGTATGATTAAACAAGCTGATTATTTGTTGGAAGAAACATGTTCCACCAGTCTGTTTAATATCCCCCCATCAAGGTAGCAGGTTTCGGGTAAGTATTTAATTTCCTGGTTGATGATTGGCAGGCTCTCCTGGTGCATTAGAGATTATTCAGCCGTGGAAGGTGAGGCTGATTGCTGCTCCTGAGACCGATGGTCTGCCTCTCTGATCCAGATAAGGAGAGCCACAAGATGTCTCCTGACATCAGACCACAGACAAGGCGTCCTAACGCAGGCCCACCAACAAAGAGCTGACCCTCGATAAAGCTGGTCTCTTGGACTGTGACCTCACACTGAGAGGTCAGGGGTCACAATTCTGACAAACAACCATGAATGTCTTTATGAAGAACACTAAGCTCTGGCATTTAGTGACCACCACTCTCTCTTTCTTAATCTCAATTCAAGACATTTTACCCCCTACATTTGCTATAGCTCTATTCTAGTTAATTGTATGTTTAACTGCACATTAATATACAGAATACAATTCTTAATTATATTATATTTTATCTAAATTGCAAATGTATCACGTATATTTAACTAGGTATCTTTATACAATTGTTTTACAATGGTTCAACCATCACAGAACCCAAATTCCAACCAATGATAAATACAGTAATTTCATAATGAACTGTTTTAATTATCTTCTATCCTAATTCTTTAGAAATCCCTTATATTTGCGATCTACAAAAGTGAAAAGAATATGTCAAATTTGCCATTTAAGCAGTTCTACATGGACCTATGAACTAGAGCCTGACAGATACAATGGGGATGCCTCTTCATTGGCCAATGTTTTCGCTTATTGTTATCTGCTTTTTCCACAATGGCTACTTTCCAGTCCAGCAAATAAAGCATCTGCCACCTTGAGACTGATAGCCAATATACAAAGGGAATGGTGGAGTTAACAGGGACTCCCCAGCGGCCATGAATAGCCATAATAAAGTGCATAATATATAATCTCTGGTCACGAATATGGACGCTCTGAAATATGCCATCACACAGATAAACCTGGAGGGGCTTACGGGCCAATAACGGCACAGGAGTATTGAAATATTAATGATAAGCATAACTGCCTCCTATCTCACACTTTCCCTGTGTGTGAAGAACACATTACCTAGCATGTCAATCTGGATGCTGCTCAGATATGCCTTTCTGTTTCTCTGTGCGTGAGGGATATGAAAACACGGAAGAAAAATGTAACACCAGGAAGAAGTTCGAGCGAGAAAGATAATTAATCTTTTCCTGTTCAGCTGGACAAACATTACGACAAATAACACATTAACCGGGTAATGGCTGTTGCATAAACCTAGTAAAGCAAGTCACACTTCACATTTAAGTATGGCTGGACAATTATTGAGTTTTATTTCTAATCACGATGTTGCCTTCCAAGTTAATCAAGAAAAAACTATTACTGTTCTGCTTTTGGTTTCACAGTGATGCTCTTGTTTTGTCTCAGTAATATAAATCGAGCCATTCCTCTTTCCTTTACAGTGGTGAACTTTTGCCCCTCCATTATAGCCCAAACATTTTCTTACTCTTTATTAGGATCCCCATTAGCACTAGCTATTCCTACTGGGGTCCGCACACACAGTCACTCATACGAAAACAACAAACAAATCATAATTTCATGGAATTCAAATGTCAATCTGAAGTGAAAACCGAAATGATCATCCCATTTTAACCATCATTAAGCCAAACAGAAATATTACAAATAGTTGTAAATACCCACCGACCATTATACTTTATTATAAAGAGATGTTTCGCTTTCAACTTTTAAAAAGTACGACAAATAATATTATCCTGAATAATATGGACGGACAATGAATTCCAGGTGAAAAAAAATCACTGAAACTAACAATATAAAACTCACTCCCAGTGGGAGAGTGAGATTGTAGCTTGTGCAGACCATTTACATGCACACAACATTTATGATTTACTAAAGGAAAGGGAAAACAAAAAAAGAATAATAGGGCCCCTTTAATAAATTGAGTTTTGTAAGTCAATGCATAACAGTGTTACAGCAATCTCCATTATGACCAACATAATGGTGATTATGGTTGTTGCCATGATCAGCACTACTTCTGGGTTTTCTTAACATGCCGACAACATCAGGTACTTCAATGTGCTGCAGAGCATCGCCACTCCCCATGCATTCAAGTCTTTCTGCAGTTTGGTGATGCAGTGTTTCCTGTTGCTACGACTACGCGTGTGGTGCATTATCCTGTAGTAATTAGCTTTTGAAAATACGCTGCAGAAATCCCCTTATTGATGCCCCTCTGGTGAATTCAGATAAAAGCAGCACAGTTCCATCTGATACGGTTTCCTGGTATTCTGTGGCATTTGGCTCGGCCTCTCCTGGCCACACCTGAGAGCCCTGCTGACTCATTCTCATTCATGTGTGCACATCTGCCCCGTCCCAGTGTCGTGGCTATGAACCCCATAAGAGAGCTGCGGCGGTCGGCAATGAGCCACGCGATTGGTCGGCTAGCCCAAGTGACATTTGCAGTTCAGCGGCGAAGGTTATCGTGTCTGCAGAACCTCACGTGTGGTGGGAGAAAAAAAAAATCTTATTTTCTCAGCTCCAGATATGAAAAGGTAACATTTGCTGGAGTGGTTTGTGGACGAGAGAGATATGGATCAGGGGGGAGAAGATGTGTCTGACATTCTAATATATGTTTGGTGATAAGAGAGCTGGGATGTGGCTAGGGAGAAAGAATTGCTATGATCTTGATGAAAGAAAAAACACCCTATTTGTCATGGAGTGGAGAGTGTGAGAGCACCTGGGAATAAACAGGCTGTGGTCACCTCCTTAGGTGGAGGCCGCCCTCAGCACAATCCATCTGGAATTACCTCACTGTGCAACACACTCCAGGCGAGGTGCAGACCGCCCTCCATTTGTCACTGTGTTGTGAGTACATCTCGCACACATACTGTACTAAATTGACTTCAATGCGGAAAGTATTTAGAGAAAAAATTATAATTATTGAGATAGAAATGCATCACCTTGGTTTGCAGGAACTCTGATGTCACATTCATATTAGTAGAAATAATTTGTATATTAATTAGAATACATCATTTATTTTAAGGACATTTTGTTTCTGGTGACATTTGCTGCATTTTAGAATATAAATTAAAAGTGAATACATATATACTTGTTTTTTTTTTTAAATCATTAAAACAATTTGAAAAATATTTATAATAACATAAGTTAGAGTAATAATGTGTAATAAAAACAAAACACATATATTTATAGAAAAATAAGAAGTTAAAGGAAAATTGTTCACATTGTTCTAAAATCCGTATTACCACAGTGGTGTTTAAGTATTTATAAGATGTTAATGCCTAATTGCAAATCAATTATGATGTTTAGTTGCAACTTTACAAACATGTCTGAATGATCCAAAACATTGATTATTTTCTCTAAATATTCTTGTCGGTAACTGCAACAGATTAAACTTCTAATTTTCTAAATCGCAGTTTGGATCATTACTGAAATATTCAATTAAATTGCTTTCATTTCTCCAGGACCCTGTTGTTGCAATTTGAAAAACAAACACAAACAAGCCCCACTATATGGTTTTAGAACATTGTAATAAAAGTAGATTGCTGAATTTGAAGTGGTGTTTGTTCCGCTTTGTTGGGAATTGCATTATTGATTCCCGTTTTGTGCACATGCCTGAGACTCTTCTGCAGAGCAATCTTTTTCTTCACAGCAAGAGATTTCTGTGGCAAAGGGATTTCAAATAAATACGTCGTCCCGCACAAGACAAGAGAAACAAAATGTGTGTGGACAGTATAAACACTCGCTTCAAGTGTTTGACATTTGAAGCTACCATTGTGTCAGCCTCATTACTCCTGGCTCACTTCGTACTTTGACTGGCGGCTGAAAGGGGGCTTCTCATTCAATCAATGTTTATTTATATAGCCCAAAATCACAAATGTTAGATTCTCAAGGTTTCTCCTTGCTAGCAGTGTGAGCAGTATTCATCAAATATAAATGTGTGCACTGGCTTTAATGTTTACAAATAAAAAAACCTTGCTATAGGGTGGAATACATCTAAACAAAAGGTCAACAAGAGTGAATAAGGAAGAAGAAAATAAAGACGCCTGAGGACTCTTTTCGGTGGGTCGTGTGCTCCAGTGAAGCGACGGCTCGGATTTTGACTTCTCAGTTGAGAGCAAACAACTGTTAAAAGAGGCAGGCTTGTTTCCAGGTGAGGCGGGGGAAGAGGAGACAGAGTTCAATGGAGGAAGGAGGCAGGAGGAAGAAGAGCAGCAAGGAGGAATAGACCCGTCACGTCACCTGACAAGCCCTTCGACCGTATCACTGCGCCGCATCACACGGGGAATAATGCATTATTCCTCTGGGAGGTTGGCCCTTATCTGCACACACTCCTACATGCTCATATCTGAGGAGATACAAATTAGAGTTTCCTCAACAAAAGAAACCTGAGCATATTGAGGAAAAGGGGTGCAGGGAAAGTGTGGAGATATGGGAAGTAGAGGAGGGGGAGGGAGATTTGGTTTGTGTTGCCAAAACTGAAGCTCTTTGGTGTCAGGGAAGAAGGGGTGTTATGGAGTCGAACACCTGGAGATAAATAGCAAAAGAGGAGGAAGCTGCAGATACATCTGAGAAACTAGATCCAGAAACTGATCTGATAAATGTTTCCTGGATCGATTGATTCACACATGTGATGCAAATTGAAAATACATTATTTTTAAATAATGTATTATTTAAATCATGACTGTCTGGTGGCAAGCAAATGAGACATTTAAATTGTAAAAATGTGTAAAATGCTTGATATATCAATTTAAAAAACAGCAGTTTCAGAAGCAACAGTGACCCTTTAAAGCCAGGCATTTTATACATGTAGGGAATCCCCCAACAACCATGTTTACAGTTGAATCACGTGACAATACAAAATCTGTTCAAAAACTAGCACAATAGTTCAAGGTGTGTCCTGCAGATACACATGTTGTACTTGGCTCTGGCTCATCTTATTTCCCACGGCAGAGATAACGCTGTCATTGTCTTGGGAAATAAGCAGTTAGTTCTAATTTAATAACATTTATGAAGTCATTAAAAATAAAAGAGCATTTTTGTGTCAGTTTCAGAGTCATTCTATTGGGCCCAGGAGAAGTGTTACATGGCCTTACAGGTGCTTTGTGAAAACGGGACATAATTGGCGAGATGAACTCAATGTTTGCTGCCAGTAGTGGGGAATGCCAAACAACAGATTCAAGTGTAAGGATATAGGATGTTCCTTTCCATGACTAAAGACCAATTCTGTTTTAAAATATAGATCAATTGTCGCATTGACACACGTAAAACAATCACTTCCTCTTCTGCCTTCTTCTGAAAAAGGCCAGATCAAGAAGTCCTTCCTCCAAATATGGCGTATTCATGACCTTAACTTCGTAAAGAGGAAACTATATGGATGCTACAAAGAAGATTATTTTTTTGAGAACAATTACTTTTTGCATGCCATGATGCTGACTTCAATTCAGTCACGAAAGTTTAGAGATTCTCCACATTTATGTTTCAGATTGAGGAACATTCTCGTGATATTTCCCTTTTCATTTTAGCATACTGTCCCCCACATGAATGCAGCACCAATTATAATATGTGGCAATGTTACAAACGTGAGAGACGATTGGTGAATCCGCACATTTTTTCAGATCCACTCATTGGCCAATGCTACACCCATCCACCGAGTTTCAGGAGGTTTCATGAAGTAGTGTTTTCTGTATTGCTGCTGAAGGCAGACAGACAAAACAAACCAAGCTGGGGCTCAAACCACCAACCTTCTGATTGGCTGACAACAATCTATCTGCTAAGTCACAGCCATCCAAATTATATTTTGAGATTCCTTATCTAGGCAATCTTGAGCAAAGGATATGTAAATGTTTTGAAAGAAAACATCATGTGTGTCTGTGGGCATTAAAGGAACCAATAATAATGTTATTTAGAGAGGAGGATTAATAGTAGAGTCGAGGGTTTATGACAAACACAATGAGGAGAGTCAGACAGACGATCAGATACCCAGACAGCCGCTCAGAGAACAGGACTCCATACAAGAGACTGATGCCTGTCTGGGAACTGCGAGGCATCCACATACGGTCACTGAAAAGTATTTGACTCGCTTTTATAATATCATTGTGTGGCTCTTTGTCCACATTTGATGAATAAAAAGGCAATACTCATCTTCTCACACACACACACACACACACACACACACACACACACCCTTGGCCTCGTGTTGTGTCTCCAGCGGTGGATCATTCCACACCTTTACAACAACAGGAAGGAGGCTCTCAGCAGGTGAGAAACCACAAGAAACAGCAGGCTGAGTTTTTTCCAACAATCACACGTACCTACATAAATGCACACACACACGGCAGGTAGAGGTGATGATGGATCTCGTAAACTCCTGAGTTTGGGTAATGATCCCGCAGCCGGGGTGTTGATTGCTTTCTGGTAAGGAGAGATTTATTCCTGGCAGCGATCGGTGCTCAACCTTTCAAAGCAAACCTCATCCAAATTCTGGGCAGCAACATGTCCATTACACACTAGCCTGGTAATAGCTCATTCCGACTGAAAAGCTTACATTTGTTAAACAGCTAGAAATAGCAACAACAAAATGGAAATCGACCGTTGAAATGCCTGTAGGAGGTTAGCACTCAAAGACTTTCTGCGCTATGAAAAGGTCAATTAATGTCGAAAAAAGAAGATACGTGTGGACTGAATAAACTGTAATAAAAAAGCCAATGACAATTCAATGCATGGCAGGGTATACACCTGGAAGTGAGTGGCTTTCAGTTATTATCCTGTGTTCAGAGCAATAAACCGAGCCCTGATTATAATCTGCGTCTTTAGTTGGAGTTAATATTCTCAGACACGTGAATAGAACACTCATCAAAGATAAGAAGGCGCAGAGCTCCTTGTAGTAAAGATGCAAACAAGATGATATAGTTTATATCAAGTACACATGATTCTAAGTACTGCAGGATAAGTAACGGTTTCTAATTACCTTCTCTTCCCAAAGTTCACTCCAAAGGGAGTTTATCTCCCACAACCTCCCCGAAAAGCTTCCATTTGACTCTTTTGTTTACATCCTTGACATGACACTTTGTATCACTTTAAAATGAGCTTTATAGGGCCCCAATAACTATAACCAAGCATGTGCACGTGTGCCTCCTTGCCCTCGAGGTAGTTTGGCAGGCAAACCCTACAATGATTCCTTGGGAACTTTATGTGGAACGCCAACAAGGGTCTAATCGTCCGAAATAGCCATATTTGTTTTAACAAATGGGCATTGAAAGGTTGACAGATTGTTCACACGTTAAAGCTTAGCAAATTGCAATGATAATATATGCCTGGCTGACTTTGTAAGGGTATGAATTCCCCAAGATGGGAACACTGTCAATTTAACAGCCAACTTATAATCTTGAGCTTTGATTTTGTGTCCCGCGAGTCGCCAACAGGTGTTAACCGCTACCGACGTCGATGGATGACGCAGTCACCCCTGTCAGTCCGCCAAGTTGTAGCTTTTTCTATTTAAATCACGCAGAATTTAAATCAATCCAGAGATTTTTCCAGAGCCCGGACTTCCTCCTCTGTGATCTTTGAATTCCCTTAATTAAAATCAATATCTGCTTTGATGAATATTTTTACACCAGCAAATGGTTTCTCTGAGTTATAAAGCTACACATTTGCAAAGGAAAATACTGTTAGTGATGAAACATAATTGATTTGGTTGAATGTACTTCAGGGTTTGTTTAACACTTATATTTTTAAAGTGTGGGTCCACGGCCTGCTACTATGAGGTTAGTACATGTTTAGGTATGAGCCGGGTGGGATTAATGAGCGCTGGGGATTTTCTGCCCCACTTCCAGGTCACCCAGATGTTAAAGTCTGAGAGGAGAAAGGCCCTGCTCCCGCACATTAGAGAAGAGTACGCGGCATGCATAATGTATCGCAACAGTATGCAAATGTGTTAATCTTATCCTATTACCCCTAAAAGCCTGTAAGCAGGCACGGATTGACCACAGTTTTAAATCTTGTACAAACCCTCAGCAGACGAGGCAGAACTGCTTGGGTAGCGAGGGCTCCATGTCTCGTGTTAAGATATGGAAGTTAAATAGGCTAAGTACGCGTTTTAGTGAGGTTAATCTCCATTACAAAAGAAGATCATTGTGCCCAGAGCATAGTCTCTGGAGAAGGAAAGTCACAGCGATTGTAGAGCATGGCTACCTAATTAAATCAAGTCCACCTTCACCTTTATACTGGCCACTTGCGGGGAAAAAAACAACACACTCTAATTGCATGAAAACGAAGCCTGAGATGAGAAGCATGAGGATGAAAGTGTTGAACTTGTAGCGTGCTATCGGTAACATGCTCACCACATGGACACGCTAAGGTCATGCTTCAGTGATCCTGAAGCGAACTAAAAAGGAGACCCTTTCCGGGGGAATTAAAGCTTTTGTGCCGGAGAGAGTGCAACAGAATGGTGGGAAAAAAAGAGAGGTGATATGTCTTGAAGGTATACTGGTCTTTCCTCTCTCTGCTGAAGCGGAAACGACCACGGCTAGGAACAAAGAACCGGCTCTCATGGATAATGGAGAGAAAAAAGAGGAAGGGGCTAGTATGTGGGGTTGCATTTAAAAGGTCCACCAATGGTGCTACGTAGTATATGATATTTACAGTTTATCATGAATTATTCTTTTAGATACGTGTCAGCATTGATACTGTAGAGATTTAGCCATGTGTGGTTTATGAATGGCAACGATCTGTTGTTTAGTCGTTGGTTAACCACTTTGGTCCACCTTGGAAAGTCTAAACAACTTCTGATTGGAATGGATTTGTTTTAGAAAGCAATAAGGAAATCAGAGAATTCTAAATATGCTTTGAAATTAAGATAGTAATGAGGGATTCACTTTGTATAACTTATCAATACAGGACATCAGTATGATTATCGGGATCGTGGTTCATTCATTATTTTGAAACCCCCCTGAAAGTGCAAGTAGTCCTCCAATTAATGGAACAATAACTACTTTTGTAAGGTTAGCAGATCATCTGTCATTTGGTTGTCATAACGGAAACATGTGGTCTAAGACAAAAGCGGAAAATGTATTATCATTTTAATTCTACCTAACTTAAGTTTTCAATTTCCACTGACCTTTAATATGATGTTTTATGTTCTCTGCGGACCAGTAATAATTCATAAAGCTTCTTTCCTCTGAAGTGGTAGAAAATGACACGCAAGGTTTCTTAATGTATTTGGGCGATTTGTTTTGCTCAGAGGCTTCACCTTTGCATGACTGGCTTTATCTCCATGTGCACTCTGAAAAGCTGCTTCTCATGACAGCATACAATAAATATCACCAACGTGCACCTGCATGGCCTGCTGGCTGTCCTGTGTTTCATTCCTAGATTGTTGCTGGGGCAATCTGAAGCCTGCCTTTAAATGGAGAAAATACTGTGGATGTATTTGTTTACTCACTGCTACTGTTGTATACACCCTTTTGACCCTCTTTTACTCAGAAGCATTCAGACTAGGGTGGCATAATTGCTGTATTCAAGGTGGAGATTTGCCAGAAATGTGCACACAAGTGATATCAAATCTAAAAAAGAGAGACCTAGGTGCAAAAAAACCTCTGTGAATAATGCAATTCTCCAGATTCTATCCACTCCTCCGAGTAAATCTGTATTGTATCCAAGCAACAGGCCTCGCTGCTGAGTCTTAGAGGAGTGTGTGTTTTCAGGCATTTCCACTCAGGCATGGCTACATGCTTGATAAATGTGAGAAGGAGGTCCGTCGAGAATCCCAGACACCCATGGATCGATGGCCAGGTTATTTATGACATCAGACCGGGGAGAGGAAGACTGCATCCATCTTTTTCCCCTGCGAGTTTCCCTCACAACTTAAGGCTCATTGAATTGATTTAGATCCCCCATAAGAAGCAATTCCTTTTACTTGTGTTCCCCGCCACACAAAAGAAACCCTACACATAAGGTAAACATTACTTAGATAAAGATCCTTATTTTACTGAGTGTTGCCACATTCACGGCCCATTTAGTCTCACAGTTTTGAATAATGTTTGGCAGAGCTGCGTGTGAGCATGTTGCTGGAACACACTTGGACAGAGAACTAACGAGGAGTTTGAATCTGAACAGATTCAGATTTACGATGACATAGTGGGGCTACGAAAAATATTAACACTGTATCTTACAGGGCTTCAAAGACTTAATTTTTTGTGGCTCTATTTCCAATGTTGTCTCCAGAATACTGAGACTCATTTATGAGAAAAAGCTTTATGGGTGTAATGAATTGTATCTTTGCCAAAACAATACAACACCAGCTCATGATGATTCTCCCTCAGTGTTACAGGCACATTTATTGTACTGGTTATTACTTGCAACTTGTAAGGATAATAGTGGTCTTCTAAAAAAGACTGACAGAGGATGAATATCTACTGTAGATATCACATTTTATTTGGTAGAAGAGTGAATACAAACATGTTTTATCATTTCCGGGTCCAAAAAACGAATCCAGAAAGCAATGGTGGAAAGTTACAAATGTACTAGTATTGTACTTTACTTAAAGTTCCCCTATTATACTGTTTTTCATTTCTTTATTATAGGTCTCAGATATATACAAAACATGTCTCTGAAGTGTTTGGCTGAAATACCTAACCGATCACGCATTGTAGCATCCCATAATTCCCTCTGTTTCAGCCCTGTTTCCAAAGTGCTGATTCTCTGTCTGTTACTTTAGATGAAAATAAGGAGCCACTCCCCACGCCCCTCTGAGAGATATGTGGTCCAAAGAAAAAAGAACACAATGGTGCTCGAGGAGGAGATTCAGGTGATAAGATGGGGGGGGGGGGGTACCTTGGTTGTTGATTGGCTAATGGTTACACAAGCCAAAAAATCGTTATGACATCATAAAGTGGCCAAAATCTGATCAGCTCATTTTCAGATTATATAAATGGATGAGGACAGAAAGTGAGCGAATCTTTTTTCCTGAAACTTTCCAAATGTCTTTACACAGAGGGGACACATGTTTATGTATAAAATACATGAACAACTGGATTTTGCATAATAGGTTAAGTATTTTCATTAAATGCTACTTTCTACTCCACTACATTTCTGAGCTGGATATTGTCCGTTTCACTCCACTACATTTATTTTGAACACTCCGTTAATAAGATAATAGTTTTGTTGTAGTACTGTACTTTATAGCACTGTACTACAAATACACTATACAGTATACATTTGGTCTATATTGACAAACTACAATTTTAAATTACTATTATATATATAAACAAAGAATACTAATAACCATTAATAATAGGATAAAAGAGCCAATAATATGTGAACACATCCATTTAGCGAGTACTTTCACTTTTGATGATTACAATACAATACAATACAACTTTATTTATAGAGCACTTTAAACCTCCAGACCAAAGTGCTGTACAGGCAAATAGATAAAACAAAGCATAAAAACAAGTACAAGTAAAAACAAAAAACAATTTAAAAGCAAAAAAGCAACACTGAAAGATGTTAAAACGCCAAATGTTAAAACGCTAAGGAGAAGAGGTGGGTTTTAAGAAGCGATTTAAAAGCAGGCAGTGTGGAGGCCTGTCTGATCTCCAGGGGCAGAGCGTTCCACAATTTGGGAGCTGCTACAGAGAAGCAACGGTCCCCTCTGAGCTTTGACCTGGTTTTAGGCACATTCAGGAGCAGTTGGTCCGCTGACCTGAGAGGGCGGTTCGGCGTGTAATGCTGTAGCAGCTCAGTAAGGTATGGTGGCGTCATGCCATTTAGGGATTTAAAAGTAAATAAAATAATTTTAAAATGGATCCTAAAATAAATTGGCAGCCAGTGGAGAGAAGCTAAAACAGGGGAAATGTGGTCATACTTCCGTGTGCCTGTTAAGAGCCTTGCTGCGGCATTTTGCACCCGCTGCAGTCGTGCGAGGGAGGACCCACTGACCCCCATGTAAATAGAGTTACAGTAGTCCAGCCGGGTGGTAACAAAGGCATGGATTACTGTCTCAAACTGCTGTCTGGAGAGAAAAGGTTTTACTTTGGCTAGCTGCCTCAGGTGATAAAAGCTCGTTTTTACCACCGACTTAATCTGACTCTCAAGTTTGAGTTCACGGTCCATTTTAATACCAAGGTTTGTAACGGTGGGCTTGGTGTACTGATGCAAGGAACCCAGGTCTACAGAAGTGGTGTCAGTGGTGCTACCAAAAACCATTACTTCTGTTTTTCCTTCATTGAGTTTAAGGAAATTGCACGCCATCCAGGCCTTTACGTCATCTAGGCACTTTATCAATGGGCTAATTAAGTAACCACCCTTCTTTGTTAGAGGGACATAAATCTGGCTATCGTCAGCATAGCAGTGGAATGCGATGCCATGCTTTCTAAAAATGGACCCAAGAGGGAGCAAATAGAGGGAGAATAGCAGGGGGCCTAATACTGAGCCCTGTGGGACCCCATACAGGAGTGGAGCAGAGGATGACTCGGAGTCACCAAGGCTGACAGAGAAGGTTCTGTCCTTCAAATATGACCTAAACCATTCCAGGGCTTTTCCCTCAATGCCCACCCACTTCTCCAAGCGGGAGATCAGGATGTCATGGTCGACTGTATCGAAAGCAGCAGTTAAGTCAATAAGTAGGAGCACAACGCAGTCCCCAGAGTCAGTAGATAAAAGGATGTCATTAAAGACTCTTAAAAGCGCTGTTTCAGTGCTGTGCATAGTTTTAAAACCAGATTGGAAAACCTCCAGTATGTTGTTCTCTTCCAGAAAAAACATAATTTGACTGTAGACAATCTTCTCCAGGATCTTTGACATGAAAGGCATTTTGGAAATGGGCCTAAAATTAGCCAGAACTGTGGGATCCAGGCTGGGTTTTTTAATACGAGGTTGCACTACTGCATGCTTCAGGTTTTCGGGGACCTTCCCTGAGAGCAGGCTGCTGTTTAAAACTGCCAGCACAGATGGTCCAACAGTGGGGAAAACCTCTTTAAAAAGTCGAGGCGCGACAGGGTCATTTGGAGAACCAGAGGGCTTTAACTTGGAGACAATCTCCTGTACAAAAGACAGAGCTACATGCTCAAACTGATTAAAGACAGCAGAACACGGTGCAGGAACTGAGGGGTCAATTGCAGGCGCAGAGATTTGAGCTCTAGTGGAATTTACCTTATTAATGAAAAAGTGAAGAAAATCTTCACAGACCGCGGTAGAGGTCTCTATAAAGCTATTCTGGGGGGCATTAAGGACCAAATCAATAGTCTGGAACAGAACACGTGGCTTATGACGATTTGACAGAAAGATGTCAGATAAAAGTTTGCTTTTTGCCTCTTTCACAGTGATCTGATAGAAACGCCAACACTCCCTCAACATTTCAAATGAAACTTGCAGTTTGTCCTTTTTCCATTTACGCTCAGCTCTACGGCAATCCTGTCGGACAGCCCGAGTCGTGTCATTTAACCAAGGCTCAGATTTAGTTTTAGGTTGCCTGGTTTTTAAAGGAGCAACAGTGTCTATGGCAGCTTTGCAAGTAGAGTGAAACCATGAGCTAAGCTCATCCGTTTCAGGTGACATAGGTTCCCGATTCACACAGTTCTGTTTAAAGGCGACAGAGAACTGACCAGCAGTGGAGGGGTTAATCATACGAGCGCGCCGAGATTGAAGTAGACTTAGCAAATAATACTTTAGTACTTATTTTATATGAAATGGGCCATTGTGTAGAATGAGTACTTTTACCTTGTGTACTTTAAGTACATTTTAAATCAGAACTTTTACTTGTAGTGGAGTTATTGAGAAAATATCATTTTTACTTTAACTTAAGTTAAGGCACTGAGTGATTATTCCAACCCTGACAGAAAATGATCGTTAGGTTAAAGGTCCCCTATTATACTGTTTTTCATCAATATATTATAGGTCTCAGATATATACAAAACATGTCTCTGAAGTGTTTGGCTCCAAATACCAAACAGATCATTGCATCATCCCACAAACCCCTCTGTTTCAGCCCTGTTTCAAAAGTGCTGATTCTCTGTCTGTTACTTTAGATGAAAAATAAGGAGCCACTCCCCACGCCGCTCTGAGAGAGATTTGGTTAAAAAGAACACAATGGTGCTCGAGGAGGAGATGCAGGTGATAAGGGGGGGGTTACCTTGGTTGGTGATTGGCTAATGGTTACACAAGCCAAAAAATCGTTATGACATCAGAAAGTGGCCAACATCGGATCAGCTCATTTTCAGACAGGTTTGTATATAAATGGATCAGGACAAAAAGAGAGGGGGTCTTTGTTCCTGAAACTTCCAGAATCTCTTTACACAGAGGGGACATGAAAAAGTGGATTTTGCTTAATAGGGGACCTTTAATCAAAAAATACAAGTAGCCTAAATTGCAAATAGGAATAGATTATTTCCTAAACCATTGGTACCTTATTTATTCACAGAAGTAATAAAATAGCCCAAACCTGAGAGCGTTGTAAGTGCCGGGTGTTTGTCAGTCCTTTGTTTGAGAAGGCTATCAGGTACACAGGAGGATGCAGCTCTGTGTACTCGACGGCTGTGATTATCTCCAAGGTGACTAATGCCATTAACATGGAGAACAGCCTGTTAATTACCCAACTGGCTCAGGGGCCGAGCTCAGAGCAGCTTTAATCATCAGAGTCGCAGCTTGGATAAACAATCATTCTATCATCACACGGTTTTGCCGCGACACACAATGCAGCAGTCGGCCAATTTACAGATTAAGTGATTGGACGGGCTGGATACTGTAAGATGTGGTTTGAATCCACTCGGTGGACAGTGGAGAGCTTTCCAGTGGGTACTCGGCCTGAGCGAATGCAGTATTAAACGGCAGCAATACCTTTATAAATTTGCCGGACAGTTTGATTTCACGAGAAGCTGCCTGGAGGACAATGGGAATAGTCAACAATTGTGTTTGCACACTGTGCACTTTCTGGTTATATCCTATTTGCACAGAACACTCAAATATCAGCCAGAGCTGCAGATTTGTACGCATGCCAACAGACATCCCATTGTAGCCACTGGAGACTGGTATTTGTCCTACACAATGACCAAAGAAAAAACGTGTTTCTGATTGGCTGAAAGGATTCAGTAGAAATCGAAAGACACAACATCTCAAATAAAGACTACAGCAACAGTTCAACCATCAGTGCGCTACTTACGGTATGTTAAACAGCATGTAGCCACAGCAACAATTATTATACTATATAGTGGGAATGACTCATTTACATTATTCCAGTCATATACCAGGATTAGGATCTGGTTTTGAACCTTGACATTTATTTTGCCTGGAATGTGTAGTATTGCAAATTGTCGGTATTAAAAAAATAGGCTATTTTTAACGCAGTTCTTGTAAGAAAGTCAGTTTGAGAACATTGGCTTTTTTTAAAAAGGTATTTATAGCCAACACGTTTTTTTTTCTAACCTGCACATATATACGTATTTTGATTCTATGACAATACACTTGCTTCAATAAAGTCTATTGTATCAGACTCTAAAAAGTATATGGCATGTTTTGACATAGTGTTGGTTATTTACACAGAGCATCTTGCAACAAAACAAAACAAATGCTGAGACCTCTGTCAGTGAGAAAGAGTCACACTTAGCTGGTCTTTTTAAAGCTGTTGGCGACATACTAATTTTGGCCTTTAAAGGAGGGGACGTCTTTTGGGTGGCTTCCCGCGGCTCAAGCATGACTAAATGCCTAAAATAAGCACATGAAAACTAGAGCGGCGGCTTGAGGTGAGCGAATACTGTCCTCTGTCACATCGCATCACATTGTCATAACTTTTTTTGGCCCTGGAGTCAACACAATTCTGCATTAGGGACACACTTCCTGTTGATGCTTTCCCAGAACATTACATTGGAGAGCTTGTTGGCACTGTCCCCCGCAATTAATCACTATTGAGATAGCAAACAAGTCGAAAAAGTGTAAGTAGACGAGGCACCAAGAGGAATTATTTGTTTAACTATAAAGATGAAGAGGGGAGTATTATTGGTTGTGAAAACCTCTTGACTTCATGACAGTTAATTATCCATGTTCATTGCTCCTTCTACTTTATCACCCACACCTGTCTCTATGATCCTTTCTGCACCGGTGGAATTTAATTCACTTTTCACCTGCCCACGACCCATCTGTCCTGTCTGCGCCCCCAGGAACACGAGAAGTAAACCTGAGACATCAAACGGCAGACGGCAGAAAGGGCTTAACTCTTATCTATTCTTAAGAAAGTCATGGAAGTCGGAGAGATACAAAAAGCCTTGTCAGATGGATACAGCTGCGTTGGAGAGCAAGGCAGGATCAAACGTCCGGTTTCTGCCGGTAATCCTCCTTGAGAGTGAGGGGGGAGGGGGGGGGGGGAGAGGGTATGTGTGAGATGGAGGAATGGAGGAGAGGCTGTGCTACAGAAAGCTAAATGTTACTGGCTTTTTCATCCAGCAGCAGGCGAAGCGACGCCAGCCCCCTCCTCAGCTCTTCAGACAGTCTGGCACACGGGCCACAGGAGGAAACCTCTGGAAAGATCAGAGCCCCGAGCCTCAAGCATGGAAAGAGTATGTGTATATCCTGTGTGTGTGTGTGTGTGTGTGTGTGTGTGTGTGTGTGTGTGTGTGTGTGTGTGTGTGTGTGTGTGTGTGTGTGTGTGTGTGTGTGTGTGTGGGATAGGAGAGTGCGTGTGTGTGTGCCCATATGTAGCTACTTATGCAGTTTCATACCATTGTGCCTGTTCTATAATTAGAGGTTTTAGACCACATACAATGTCGGAAATCCACACTATGGCAGCAATGCAGAGAAAATCCCAAAGCAGTGCAATGTTATTCTTCATACCACGATGATAAGACAACGGACATGTGTAATGCATTAAGGTATTCAACACATACGTCAAATGTTGTATCATCAGGGAGGGCTTTGCATGAAACACTATTAAACATTTAGCAACTAATATATCGGCACATAATAGCAAGAGCAAATGAAAAAGGTAAATGTATATACAAAGGTAAAATGCTATCTCAGTTGAGACTATGCATTAATTATTAGAAAATGGAAGACATACAAGACCATTGATAATCTCCCTCGATCCGGGGCTCCACGCAAAATCTCACCCCGTGGGGTCAAAATGATCACAAGAACGGTGAGCAAAAATCCCAGAACCTCACGGGGGGACCTAGTCAATGACCTGCAGAGAGCTGGGACCAAAGTAACAAAGGCTACCATCAGTAACACACTACGCCGCCAGGGACTCAAATCCTGCAGTGCCAGACGTGTCCCCCTGCTTAAGCCAGTACATGTCCAGGCCCGTCTGTTGCTGGTTCTCTAGCAAACTTCAGTGTGTGAAAACCTTGTGAAGACTTACAGAAAACGTTTGACCTCTGTGATTGCCAACAAAGGGTATATAACAAAGTATTGAGATGAACTTTTGTTATTGACCAAATACTTATTTTCCACCATAATGTGCAAATAAATTCTTTAAAAATCAGACATGTGATTTTCTGGATTATTTTTCTCATTTTGTCTCTCATAGTTGAGGTATACCTAGGATGAAAATTACAGGCCTCTCTCATCTTTTTAAGTGGGAGAACTTGCACAATTGGTGGCTGACTAAATACTTTTTTGCCCCCACTGTATATACAGTGGGGCAACTATGAGAGACAGAATGGGGGGAAAGAATCCAGGAAATCACATTGTAGGATTTTTTATGAATTAATTGGTAAATTACCTTTTTACCCCCTCGAAAGTCCCTGCTAGAGAGCAGGGACTTTCGAGCGGCTCTTTTGTGAGAAAAGAGCTATATGTCTGATTGGCTGGGCGGATTGCAAACCACGCCCCGTAAAACTTCCAAAAAGTTTTGTGAAGCCGCCATTTTATTATCCTCGCATTAGCATTATTAGCATTAGCATTAACCCATCGCAGAAACGCAGAGAGACTAACTTATGGCAACACAAAATAAAACATGGGAGCGGTGGAGATGAGGAGGTGTCGGCGTTCTGGCGATTTACTCGGAAGGCTTCAGTAGAAGCTGCTGGGAGTCCCAGCAGCTTCTACTGAAGCCAGTCGCCAACTCCGGGGACTTCCGGCCGGGGACTCCGGGCGGCAGTATACGCCGTGAAGTTGTTTGTAGCCTGCCAGTAAATCCAAAGCAGAAGAAGAAGAAGTGAGGTCAGCGGCTTCATTTGCCTAATCCATCCCCAGTGACTTTTTCCGGTGTGAACGCGATCTGTACTTAGTGACCAAATAACTAAAGAGTTCGCATGAACTAAGTTCGCATGAACCTTTGTGGGAAAAGTACTGCGGTGTGAATGCGCCTATTGTTGAGGTATACCTAGGATGAAATTACAGGCCTCTCTCATCTTTTTAAGTGGGATAACTTGCACAATTAGTGGCTGACTAAATACTTTTTTGCCCCACTGAATATATATTGTCAACCCACTTGCAAATAATGTCAAATAATCCTTTCTGCTTATTCATAAAAAATCCCAATTAAATGTATGAGCCAATCAAAAAGAAATGAGGCCCTTATCTACAAAATGAAAGCTCTTTAAAGAGGAGATATTATGGTAACTCCATGTGGTGTGAACTTTGAGATTGTACATGTTCTGCAAAGGGTACATTCACAAACATATACATAAACACTAGAGGAAAGGGAAAATCACAAAAAGGTAAATAGAGCCCCATCTTTGTTATTGCTCTATATACGTTTTGTAAAAGTAGTCAATTTCTAACCAAGTGCTTCATACAGCTTCATGCCATTCCTCTTAATCGAGATCAAAAGTAATAGTGTTACCCTTACAGACTTAACTCAGGGATTTGCAATTTTCTAGAAGAAAAGGAGCACAGAATGGCCATTTACTTAAAAGATAAGCTGAGGGTCAACACAGCCAATGATCAACAGCTATGAGCAACAGTTTCAGTGGAGCAGAGGTGAGAACATTGAAAAGGCAGACGCAGCGTGATAAGCTGGCTTCATCCTCTCCATCCACAGAGTTGGACACCGCCTGCAGCACCTCTTTAAAAATAGGATAGAGGAAAAGCTGTCACTCTGGATTTAGCCTACTTTCCAACATGGCCATTAATTTCAAAGCAGATGGCAAAAAAAAGAGGAGAGGAGAGTGAGTTTGAGGGAGGGGCTTCTGCTAAGCTGCTGAATAACAGAGTGAAGAGAGCTCGGTGACCTAAGAAAACAGCCATGACAGTCATTTTAAAGCAGATTAGGGCCTTATCATTTGAATATATGGTTATTAGGAGGAGTGTACTGCTATTAGATGATAGTATGTGCAGCTCAAGTCAGCACATCAACTATTGTACTCTGTAAAGCAAGAAACTCCCAGGGAAGTATTGCTCTGCCCAAACTTTTATTGATCTGTGTATCCCCTCTTCCCTTGTAGGCACTTATCATCAAAGCCTGTCTGGGGAAGAGGGGATTTAAGAGGTGAGATGTGCACATATAAACCAAACATATCTTCTGAAATGAAATATAAGGAGGCACGGATGGGAAAAATAGGCCTAGAGATGGATGCATCTCTATACGAAGACGGGAACGTTCCCTGAAGACCGAGAGAAACTGCCGGCGGTAAACGGGGCGGCCATAAAGACCTAACGACCCCGCACAGCGCTGATAAAGCTCTTGCTTTAAGGTGAAGCAATCAACTCAACTGCAATTAGTTAATTAACACGTAAGCCCATTGCGAGTTCAGCTAATGCACCGTAAGTTTGGTAAATCATATCGCAAACAAGACATCCTCAAGGACAGTCATTTATCACAAGATCAGCCACTATGACGAGCGTCCTTGAGGCATTTTTTCTTTCCAAAAGGTAAGAGAGGAATGATGAAGAACAAGTAGAAGGATGGAAAGTGCAGGACATGGTGGAGGTGGATTTGAAAAAGAGAAATATGTCTGTGTGTCAAAAAGGACCAACGGATCGGAATGAACTCCCCTCTCGGACTAATCGGACAAGCCTGTGATATGACGTGAGCGTCTCCTACGCCAGGACGCCGGTTGACCTCATAAAGAGGAGAGAAGCAGCTGAAGGAGGCGGGAGGCCAACAGGGAGCACATTAAGCAATGTTTCTAAAACTGCCAAAATGCGCTGTCATGTGGAATCACATCAACATGCTGCTATGCTCAGCGGGGTGGCTTCGAGATGAGATAAGACTAAGTCCCCGAGTTTAAGAGCTAAATATCTAGAAAGGAGCAGATCAGCTTAAACTCTTGTGTGTCAACATACAATCTCAATATGTATGGTAGGGCTGTGCAATTAATCGTATTTTAATCGCGATTACGATTATGGCTTGCGACGATTATGAAAACAGCATAATTGACAAAATACGATTATTTTGCTGGGTGCGCTTTCGCCCCTCCCTAAAAGCCCACTCGGCCACGTGGGAGTGACATGTGTTGTGAGTGTTCAGTGCGAGCGAAGATGTCAGAACAAGAGCAGCAACTCGTTAAAAAGAAGGGTAAAACTATTTCCACTATTTGGAAGTACTTTGGCTTTGAGGAGTCCGACGTGGAGCAAAACAAAGTACAGTGCAGGATTTGTTACCAGGTTGTGTTGGCACCACGCGCTAACACAACCAATCTCTTTAATCATCTGAAATACAACCACAAAGTGCAATACGACCGGGCAATAATACAACAAAAAGCAGATGCCCGCTCGACTTCATCCACCACATCATCGATTCAGGACGCATTGTACAGAGCAACGGCTTAAGCGACGAGCTCGCAGAGACAGAGATATTACAGGTGCCATTACATTTCACATCGCTAAAGATATGTGCCCAGTTAGCACTGTTAGCAACCAGGGCTTTAAGCAACTTGTCAACACGTTGGACCAGCGTTATGCGATGCCGTCTCGGTATTATTTCAGCAGGTCTGCGCTGCCTGCGCAATATGACAAATGCCGTGTGGAAATTGAGAGAGATGTGGCTTCAGCTGACTACTTTGCCACCACAACGGACCTATGGTCTAGCCCAGGGGTGCCCAACCAGTCGATCGCGAGATGTGTCTAAAAATAGAACAACAATATTCTGTTTTATCGTTAATGTCCTGGAACATAATCTTCCTGTGCCAGAATAATGCACTTGAACGCATCAAAGCTTTGTGATTGGCCGGCGTCACCCCGTCGGGGCATGGCTGAGGGTCTTCAGTACAGGTGGCAATATTGTCACCTGCCTGCACTCATCTCTGAAACCAGACCATGTAAACAGGCTGGTGTTTCTTGCAAAAAATCTTTAAGAGATGACATGAGCAGCCCGACCAGCATTTGCCATGGTGGCCAACATTTTTTTATTTGGTCTTAAATTGTAGTTCAACATTTATTTCCTGTTACTTCTGGACCGTGACGGTTGGCCAGCCTTCAACGTTTAACTGAGTGGAATATGTTGAATATGTTTTACCAAAATGTTGGCTATATGTTTTCAGGTTGTGACAGCATCATATTTGATTTCATTTATTTTTTATTTATCATATTATCATATTAATAATATATGTTTAGTATGGTTTTGGAAGTGCGCTCCAACATTCTTGTTTATTGGTAAAATATTATTTGTTTTAAAGTTCAATAAATGGTCAATGAATAATCGTCAAAATAATCGTGATATCAATTATTGACCCAAAAAATCGTGATTATGATTTTTGCCATAATCGCACAGCCCTAATGTATGGTAGTCATTCCATTTTAATGTATGTTGAATTTCAGAGAAATGTTGTCAGTAGTTTATTGAATAAAATAAAATGTTACTCGAACACTTACCTATAAATAGTCATACCAGAGAAACTGATAATTTATATCTTAAATATTTCCAGAGCTGTATATACCCCTCATATATCAATATTCCAATTACTGTATATAGACTATTCTGCACTGTTGGAGGAGCCTGTGACCTAAGATTTCCCTTGTCATAACTACACTGTAGCTATGCACACATGACAATAAAAGCCTTGAATCTTGAAACCACTGCACTCAGGGACACAAGTCCAATTCTAGTTTCTGATAGCTGTCTTCTTGTCTTTGAGGGAGGCAGGGGAAGAAATGGCTTGTTCTGGGGTACCAAAGACCAGACCGGAGACGTTGATGTCAGGAGTTCTCCGTGTCCACAAAGATGCCTCGTGGAAATACATGAGGGGTTACGGTTTCAGTCTAGAATGAAACAGTTGAACTACAAAGAGTTGTTTGCTATATTCAACACCCGATATCTGCCTTGAGCCCCAAGAAATGATCCTGACCTCTGATCCCATGAGCAGGGCTGCCCGAGGATTTCTCTGTGAATATCAATAAATCACCCTCTGCACATACATACAAACAATAAATACACACGGTGGTTTGTTCTGGCAAAAAGCAACAGCAGCTTCCCAAAAAAAGGATATGGTCCTTCACAAAACAAAGCCTCACCACATGGACATAGAAATCCGATGCAAAGCGTAATCCAGTCCCTGACAGATGGATGCTGGTGTTTTGCAAATAAACATCAATGGAACAATCATTTCTATCAGCCCTGTGTTCGTATAAGGTGGCACACGAGTCGACTGTAGATGGCTCCTGCGAGTACAGGTAATTATTTAGATTATGTTGCGAGAGAGTGGGTGTGTTGAGAGTGTAATAGACTTTATACATGGATCTGGTCCACTCTATTACATGCAGGGGAACAGGCAGAGTAATGGAATATTTGATCAGCGCGTACAAACACTGAGGAGCCAATATGCAGATGTCAAACCAGTCAACCATCTTTTTTTGTATTATCCCAACATGGGGTGCAGAGGAGACTAAACAACCCTCACTCTCACCCCAGGTCAGAGTGAGAGCACCGGCCTGATATAAAGCAAGGTTGAGTAGTGTTATCTATAACTATTGGGACCATCTTTGAGCCCCTTTAAAAACAGGGGACTGGAAGGAGCTAGTGAAGTTGTTTCTGACTTTTTTCTGTACATTTGTGACAAAAAAACATCTCAACTGTGCACTACACAGTTTGTTTGCCTCCAGTCACATGTATACCATCCTACCACTCCAAGTTCAAGGATGATGTGGTAGATATCTGTATCTCAAAGAAGTGAGAATGTTTTTCAATACATGAGTCTCTTTTGTGATCCCATCACAATCGGACAGATCTTAGTACAGGTGTGAATGAACCCAAGACACACTGAGAACACATTGACATCCTATTGCTAAGAACACAATCTAACATCACACCACACTGTGTGGACACAAATGAGTCCTGGGCCTCATTTAGATTTCACCTATTCAGTTCATATCCGTTGTGGAAGCGCTAAGTCGTGGTTTTGTCCACCATGTCTGAGCTTGGTGTATTTTTAGCGTTTCTGTCGGTGATTGGTTTGTGCTCTGCAGATCTAAAAGCTGGAACCTGCTCATATTCCTGGCTTTCTGGAGCTCTGTAGATGCTAAGAGCATTAGCATCCATCGATCTGGATCCATCTAAAGATTGGCCTTATTGAGCAGTGCTAGCAGCGTCATGTTGCCAAGGGCGAGTAGTAGTGATTGTATAGCTGTTTGTAGCAGTGCAGTATGTCTCAAGTTATTTTGTAAGTTAATAAATGTTACAAACCCTTCAGCTCCACTCTTCCACTCAACTCCACTCAAGCCAAACTCCCATGTTTCGCTAGCCACCCGTAGATTAAAGTCACGTGAACAGTGTAAGCATCCAAGTCAGCAACAACAGCCCGGTTCAAATCATATTGTCGTTTCTTCTGGTGAGTTTATATGACTGTAACAGATTGTTTTAGATGGGCTTATGATATCATCTCATATTTCTTAAAGTCCACTGATGAGGCCTGTAAGATAATCACAAGTGCAATCGTCCTCTCAACCGGGGCTCTTCAGGATAAAAGGGTGTCTCATTTCATCTGACGCTACACATACACTGTCTTATCAGCTCAGCCCTCATGTGAAAACACAGCTGAGCTTGCTGAGAGAAATCAGTGAAATGGCCTTCCCTGTAGCATGCATCTGTGTGTGTCATGCCACTGTCACTCCTAGCAGAAGGGAGTTTACATGAATGTCATGAATTTGTGTCAAAGGTGACCTTTTGCCACATGAAATTGCCAACGTATTGTGCATATATTGCTTCATTACGTGGATGAGAAAGACCATATTTGGCGATATCATAGCATGATGGCAATTCAAAGTAAAATGTCACTTATACAGCAGATGTATCCTTGGATGGGGTGCCCAAATATTCAACACAATCCAAAACAACTGCTTGATGCACCGATTACATTTCTTTAGCAAGACACCGAGGATTCCCAAAGGCTCTTTTTAACTTCTTGAGACTTGCGTAATGCCATTTAGTAGTCTCACATAGAGTCTTGTTAGCAATTGCCTTTTTAGGAAACCATCAGATGTTCATCAGTGGGGTGTTTACTGGCGTATTTTATGTCTCGGAACAAAACAAGTTTGTATTTCTCCCAGATATTTTTTCAGAAATCTTACAAAACCAGTGACATAAAAGCTAACTCGGTTTGGAACTCATTCCTGCACCACTATAGAGTCAGCTGCCTTTGTTGCAAGTGTGCGCACACACATCCACATATTTCTACAGTATGCGTTTCCATCCTGATGTGACTCAGATAACACAAGAGACAGTCCATTTAGCCTTATCGGAAAAGTTATCACGCTGACTATGAGAAAATATATACAGGCAAATAAACCCCAGATAGTATCTGAGTACAGCTACACACTACACTTACACAAACTTTTATATTCCCTCCACTCACACAGGGCTCACGCACCGCACTCGAGGCGACTGAGCTCTTTAATGACTCAATAGAATGGTCGATATAGCAGACGCATGTGTACTCAGGTGAGCTGAGCTGGCATGCTGAACAGAGAGCTTGCTTTACGGCTCTCACTGTGATAGTTAACGGGGCGAAACATGAGGTGGAATACTGCGAAAGAGGTAAAAAAAAGAAATCACCTTTATCGGAGTGCAAACTATGACATTTGCATCAGCATATAATGAGGTCATGTGTGATAATTGGCCGGGGAAAGAGTTTATTGAGTAGTGTGTGTACATTGTTAGCCTATGAAATTGAAAGAGAAATATATAGTTTATATAACAAAGTACAGCACAAGGCCTTAACACGTGTCTGACAAAGGGAGCCAGTGTGAAATATTACAGCGAAATAGAAACTGTCTGCTAAACAATAGCAGGTGGATTGTGCATCCTGAGGACCTGTATCGTTTGTACGTCAGCCTTTGATATGATTTGCAAAGAAAAACTCACCAGCCACGGGCCAGATGAAGCCAACGCGTCCACAAAAGAGGATTGCGTGCACAACAGAAAGCTTCTCATAAAGAATGTGTCATGAGAATGTGCATACCTCCGAGCGTGCTTTGGACTTGAAAAACGCATATAAAAAGGCACTTTCTTTCTTTCATTTACAGTCAGGATTAGATTGCTTTCAACCCATCATGTTATCACTATCACCAGAAGCTATGTCTTTGAACTGTGAATGCGTTCAACATCACAGAACCAAGAACATGACTGGAGAAGTATATGAGATGTTGAGTAATTCCTGTGTAACCCACATGTTCATGCATGATTCCAACAATCTAGAAACGTGATTCTATAAAGTCTGATGTAGTATTATTGACATTTGACTATTATTATTTGTCGCATAGAAAATGAAGGTAACGCAATGTGTCTGCTTGTTTGTGTGTCTCTCTATAACTAATAACTAACCTTTTTGTGGGCCTTATTTATGACTATACACTTAAGGACATTTCATGGATGTGCTGATTCAAAATGGTTGTGTCATACCACCACTGCAGACACTTTTAACTGGTCAATACTAACAAACAAACAAGCCTTAGTCTGTTGTAGGCCACATTTTGGCTCTTATAACATAGAAAGGTTTGGAGTATCTGAGATAAATTAACGTTATGACCCACTAAAGTGGAAAGATGAAAAACGTCCGACTTTGTTATCGTTATTTTGACCGTACAAAAGCAAGGAGGGACAATTGAGTGGGCTTCACATCTTTGATTGGGAGGTTGTACTGGATTTATTGGCCACATTAGTTACATTCAATCCCTTAAGTACATTGCATTACCATTTACAGGTTTATAAGTTAGGTGATATTGCTGTAATTGCAATGCAAAGCTCGTATCTGGACCTCTGAGAAAGACAGACGGTCATCTCAACATTGTCTTAACATAACAGCAGGAGAAGAGCCATTTGCTGATGAAGGCGTTCTAGTAATAAGAGCCCTCATTACAACATGCTTCCCTCTCCAGGAGGCTAATGATAATTAGACATATACTACTGTCCAGCCATCCATCAAACGGCAGGCAGTGAGACACTGAAGCTTCAACTGTGAGTTTCTCCTTTCCTTAACACACAAACATAAAATCTCATATAAAGTGATTTAAGTGGTAATAGTGTGTGTCTGGAGGGAGAGCAGTAGGGCGATAATGTTCGGATCAGGGCTACACATTTTCATGATTACAGCGATCATGGGACTCTTCCGCTGATGTGCGCCATAAACAAATATACATCCGCCGTAACATATTTGGATGACTGGGATGTGTTTTCTATGGATTCAATCTAAACTCGTAAAAGTTTCTGTCGACATTTCGCTGCAAGTAAAACTATCAGCAAGCAGCATTCATTAGTATATAACGACTAGCACTTCAAGCTAACAATCGGTATGTCTGTTTTTGTTATACAAGTCTTTTAATGTCCTATCTTGATGCTAATTACGAAATGAGGTCCCTCCATCTTGTGAATGTCAGATAACTAGTTTTCTCCGGAGTCGTTATTCCGCTCTGTGTTATCATCTAAACGGCATCACTCACAGAAGTCTCGGCTTTCAACGGCAAATTAACTACCAGATGAACCTTCAATCAGCAACGAGCTCACGTAGCTGTCATCCAAATGAACCACAATCCCTCATTCCCTTACACTCTTTTCTTTCTCCTTTTTTCCTTTTCCTAACAAAATGCAGAAATCGGTTAAACAGCGATGCGGTTCACTACACTTCCGATAACGCATAGTTAAATGTAATCATGGTTAATTAAGTACATTTGTAAGGTTTTAATTGTTGGAATATTAGCAGGAGGGGAAAGGGAAATCAGGGAAATACGAAGGGAAACAAAAAGACACGATTGTTCATATTCCAAACCATCGCCCACTTGGGTTGTTGTTTTATATTGCGCAATTTGAGATGCAACTCCAGGGCACAATGCCTATTGAGTGTGAGGAGTGTGAGCATATTACAAAAACAGCATGGTGGCACAGTGTTTGCTGAGGAAATTACACATTATGCCGCTGTGTCCCATAAGAAGATTTTTCAATTACACTTTCATTGCATTTGTTGACATGCGTTTGCCTGAGAATGAAGCTCAAAGGCTGCTGGGAATAGAGCATTAACAGATGGAAAGGAAAGAAGAGGGGAAAGAAAGGCGCCGATGGGAGGTCAAGCGCCTTTATTTGGATGATAACTTGTAAAATGTGACTGGCGTACAGAGATTCACAGCGTGGAAGAGTAAGTGAAGCATACACTTGTGGAAAGGAGGCCAGAGGATGATACGGGAATATGGATGGATGAGATGGAAAAGACAGCGTGAATGAGGAGGGGAAATAAAAGGGTGTAGGGGGGTCTAAATGATGAAGTTTGCTCAGTGTGACAACCATCATATTCTCAGTACCTTGCAGAGACATGCTCTTAACTATGAACCGGATCTGCACAGGCATGAGAATATTAACCAGCTCTCAGGGCTTCAGGAAGGATCACTGAATTATTAGCTGTAGTAAGTAAGCCGGTGGAGCCAATATGCACTTGGAAAACTTGGAAAACTTTTAATGTTTTAATGTTTAATCAGGCTACATCCGAGAAGACGCCAGAGATGTGGGTCAAAATTCATTCTGCACATTAACTTGACAGATACAGCAAAGGGATGAAGTCAAGAGCATTGTGTGTTTAGGATTTCACCAGGAAAATGCTAATTCATTTTTGAGAATGTTCCAACAATATGTATTAACTTTCATGGTTGTACAGGAATAAGAGCTGGCCAGCTCTGTTGTGTTGGAAGGAACTTTGAGATGTTAACCTTTGTAGGAGGTAGAGTAAGAGCCATTTACATGCACCTATAACAATCTAAAACTGTAACCCCCCCAAGGCTAAAATAAAAAACATTTAAGTTAATTTTGAGGTGAATAGTTTTATTCTGACATCTGTACCAACCTACCAGTAATATTTGGATTTAGCAGGGATTACCAAACGTTCTGTTATTAACCACATAATACCTTGGTTACCACTATTGTAATACACACTGTAATGACATGTCTTGTAGCTTGATTACCTGCTACATGTTTCTAACCTGGTCTCCTCCAGCCCGTCATCTTAGGTTCACAATCTCAAAGAATGCTTGCCTATCCTCAGTTATATAAATAAAACAAATAATTAAAGTTTTTCCCCACCTACTGGCTACACTGTTCCGCTTTTATGTTGTTACTTTTTTTTTTTGCTAGAACATGCCCCTAATGCATCAACAGCATCTCAGACTGTTGTCATGTCAATGTCATTGCGAATTGTGTTATTGTTTGACTGCAATGCCAAAGAGTGATGAAGAATATACTGCACGTGGACACATATTGCTACACTGAAAAACACCATCTATTACTTGTAACATAGTACTTTGTAAGATAAGGCTTTTTACTTTCTTGATCTGACAAACAAACCCAGTAACTTTTCAAATGTAACCGGGCAACCTGAGGAAAAGATTACCTTGGCACAATCCAACTGTTGACTTTATCAGCTAAGCGTTGATGCCGTATACTGTGGTCCTAAACGTAGGTGATGTAGTGCCACAGACGGACTGGAATCGGCCAATTTGCCAGGCTTTCAGGATATTTCTCAGCACTTAAGCCTTGGCTGAACTGTGCATTGTACTGTGTAACGCGGGTGTTTGTCGGAGGTTAAGAAATGTCGCGGTAAATCCATTCTGCTCTTTTCCTCACGGTTCCTGCCCCAATGTCTGGATGAAGCCTGAGCTTTAACAAACAGCCTCTCTGTGCTATCAGCCCTAGTTATCAGCCCGTCACACTGTACGGGGAAGATAAATCTAGGCAATTAAAATTTAAATTGCTGTGTGCACTGCCGTGACTCTCCCCTCTCTCTGTGTGTCTCCACGCCTCTCTCTGGCACCCGGCTGGACCGCTTCAGTCCTGTGTCAGCGGCTAAAAAAGAAAGGCGTGCAGCCAGAAATGTAAAACACGCTGGTCCAACACAGACACATCTCACTTCTCCAAGAACCGCAGGGATTTATCTCAAGATTTATATTACCATTACTTCTTCACTGCTGGTAGTCTGTTAAGTGTTAGTGCTTCAAACCAAACAACTTTGTATCCCTTTTTTAAACACGTTGTATGATGAGAAACTGAATACTGGATCCAAAGCTACCCGAGTGGAAATGCAAATTGATTTGGTGATTAAAGGATAAGTATTAGGGCTGCACGATATATCGTGTCGTGACGATAATCGCGATATGTGCATGCACGATATTCACATCGTGCGATTTCTTTTTTAGGGCTTGCGATATTAAGTAGGCAAATGTTTGTTGCTCTGAAAACTTAAGATCCAGACGTCCGTGACTAAAATCCTTCATCCGGTTAAATATAGTTAAAAAAAATACAAATTTTATAGCATTAAAGTTCAAGAAAGGATGGTTTGCGGGAAAAAAACGGTATTTTCTTCAATTCCTGTATGTTTTCATATCGCACGGGAAAAAAATGCAATGTCAGTTTTTTCCAATATCGTGCAGTTTTAAATTTGGTAGGGTTTCTTTAATAATCAGTATTTCATAATTATGTATAATACATTTTATCGCTTACTGATTCCCCTGTGATTTCGTCTCCAAATAGCTTGCTATAGTTTCTATCTTTAAATTACTGTAAACTACTTTTATTTGACATTAATCTGTACTTATTGACTGAACGTGTGCTGCAGGAACAAACTAAATTCCCCTGTGGGTATCGATAAAAGCTCCTCCTATCTTCTCAATTTCAAGAAATGTGCCTTTTTCTGTTTTATATGATGGTACATCTTGTTTTCCTATCTCCACTCTTGTATAAACACTTTTTGGTCAAAGACACTCTGGAGGCGATGTTAGTTTGTACAGTTCATCCCAGACAGCTTTGACAAAGCATCCCAAGAGGCTCTTCAGTCAACTTAATGGAACAGTTTCCCCAACTGGTCAAAACAGCAAGCTCTCATTTGGCTACAGGAAATCTCAGAGGGGAGTGAGGGTGAGCAAATCAATCATGTAGGGTGATTCAGTTCCTCAGGTAACAACAGCTTCTCCTCTGATGCATCACAGGATGTGAGAGGTCACCAGGAGACAGGGGGGGAGTGATAGAGGCAGAAAGGACTAGACATGTTGGAAAATATCTCCATGTGACAAGTTCTACTCCGTGCTTCTTGTGTAACCGATAGGATGAGTTTCTCAAAGAGGGGATATGAGGATGAGCATAGAACCTTACAACCACACTAGGTCAAAGGATGGAAGATGTTGTAGGTCGGACATACTGTAAAGCCATTTAATCAATCGTGGTTGTGAAGTTGAATGGGCTATAGTCAAACAGTTTGTCTTAAAATGCCATATTTAACAACACCTACTGATCTCTGTGTTAATAAAGCTCAAAAAGAAGTAATTGGATGTCTTTGCTTTCAGTCCATACTACCAGAACACACAGAAAAAAAAAGTTAAATGCCCACACTTTTCGTAAGTCGAACCAGAAATAATTTGATCTACCAGTCTCAGATAAGTGACTCAAAAAGATGCTGCAATCATGATGATAATGACGATTCCCTTGATTCTCTATTAATCCAAAATCAGAGATGAATCGTTTCATCAATAAGATGACACACCATTTCCTAAAGCTTAAGGAAACAGGCATGCTTTTTTTGTGATTATAATGGAAAACATTGATTTACTGTTAAAGATGAATAGCTTTTGTTAATATTTTGACAACTGACAATTCATTGACTCGTCATTTCTGTTTGTATAAGACTCTTATTTTCAACTCCTATTATTTTATCACTAATGACAGCATACTGATTTTATCCCATGTTAAGATAAAATATATGCAACAAATATAGCACACTTGTTAATCCTTGATTTCTTGACCAGTGTTAAAATAAGATATTTCCGCACTCCCCATCGTCCTTGTTCAAATTGACAGTCGCCCACAGTTGGTAGGTATGTACTCCTATGCTCTCCTCCTAGCAGGCAGCTAGCTGTCTTTTTCCATTATTGTATTCATTTACAAAAGGAACAATATCTTGAATTAGCCTCAGAGTTAAATAACCGTTCAGGCTGTAAGTAGAGCCAAAAATGTCTAACACAACAGAGATTCTTCCCCTATCCCACATTATCCTCTGTCCTCCTGGCAGAGGGGGCTGTGTCTCTATTCTACTCGTTGATCAATAGCAATAGATCTAACCCTAGAGCTGCTTTCACTGTTATCACTGCACATATTGACATGGTGGTGGATGAGTGAGCAACCAATTCAGGCACTAGTCAACATTATTTAATGGCTAGGGATAACGCACACGTTTTCTTTGTTTTGCAAAGGTGTTGAAGTAACCAAATAAAAAGTATTTCAGTAACTGAATGCCAAGTTTGTTTTGCTCAAACAGGATTTAGAAAAATAATAAATACACACTCGTTTACACACATGTACACGCACTCGCACACACACAAATTGCTTCAAAGCCTCAGGCGAGGCAAAGCTTCTCTCAGAATTGTCATGCGCCCGTTTGCTTTAACTGCTTCTCCATCATCGCGTAGACAATCCTTGATCTTTGAACCGTGACAATGGTTTGGCCTTTCCCTATGCCCCCCCCCCCCTCATCTTCTTCCTCATCCTCCTCCCCTTCTTCCTTGTCCCTTTGCACTGTGTCCATCCATGTGGAATAGCAACAGTAACATCTCACTAACAGCAATCAGTAAATCCAACACAATACAGTCGCTGTGTGCTGATAATGCAAAACGAGCAGATAAACGTTAAAGGGATAACCTCTCTCTCACACACACACACACACACACACACACACACACAGGACCTAAAGCCTGGCAGCAGCACAATAAGGGGCCCGTGTGAGGGCGGCAGGAGATGTGAGCATGATGAAGTCTCCGAGGTCTGCTGGAGAGGCGTGATAATGGAAGAGCTTTTCCATCTGCTTGGAGGAAGGGGCCGAGAGCGACCACGCCCAGGAAGAACGGGCGTATGCAAAACAGGGCGAGTCAAAGAGAATGAATGGAAACACAAGCGGCGGGAGAAGAGACATCCCTCATTTCTCACACGGGGGTTTGGCTGCCTGATGAATCCCCGATCACTTTGCAACCATCCATCTCCCTAATGGTACCACTCTCTTATCCAAACTGTTATGTAAATCTCATCCGTTATCGTCCGCAGGAAAGCAATACTGTAGTCTCTGTGCACGTCTATATGTGTGTTGCTATTTTGATATGTGTGCCTTTGTTTGCGCAATAGAGCGGAGCAGTAAAGCAGTGCAAATGGTTTAATATCGGCCATTTAGGTTCGAATAGTTTGCACCTAAATTGGTTTTATAGGCTCGGATGATGCACACCTGCGTTATCGTTAATACACACTAAAGCACACAGTAATTAAAACGAGCTGCACCTTAAACAGCTGTGATACACATGTTAATGCACCAATAATTATAATCAAAACATATGATATTAATTATCCTAAAATGGGCCGATTTGCATAATTATTACTTTAGGTATATTTAGATGCTAATACTTTTCCTCGAGTAATATTTTGATTGCAGGACTTTCACTTTGAACAGAGTATTCCTACACTCTGGTACTTCTCGATCTGAGTACCTCTGCCTGGGGGGCAATAAATCACACCCTTCAGAGTGTCTTTCAGAGGTCCACTACACGCCATGCTGCTTATCAGGGACTGACTGAATGCTAATTGTGAAACACAGTGGGTGTTGTTGTCACGGTGATGGTTGCAGGAGCTTGAGCAGTCGTCTCAAGGCGGGTCTGATGTGTGGCAACCTCCATTTAAGCACAAAGCGTGAACTCCCTGATCTCATCACAGAGGAGGGAAAGCGGGAATTGAGTCAACTAGCTTGCCACGTAGCTCTTTTCAGGATGTTCCATCACTCCACACGGACGTTTTCTTCCATGCGAGGGCTTTCAGTTTTTAAAGTTGCAATGGTGTGCAAATGGCAAACACAGAGCATAGTTCAGCATTGTTAAAAACTTGGACACACGAGAGCAGTGCAAGAGCAGCTATAGTACCAGTGTCATCAAAAAGAAAACCCAAATGAAAAACCCAGCCAGTGCCCCATGACATCACCGCCAGAAGGGGTTTTCCGGGGAGTGTGGAAGGACACTTTTACAGGCATGACTCGGGGTATACGAGCTACATTTGAATCTATAAAATGAGTCACAGGCCTAGACATGAACTCATTGATGAGGCTTCCTCTGCCTGTTTGGCCGACTCTGAGACTTCCACAGAAAAGGGAAAGACCTCCCTGTCCTATAAATAAACAAGCCTCTGTCTCGACTTCCTCTGCGCCCATGCAGCATTACAAAGACCCGCCAAAACCCACCGCTGACCAATAAACTTGCATAACAAATGGGGTAACGCTCGGTCGGTCAGGTTAGATCTAAGAGCGAAGAACGGCCGTTGTGTTGACGAGCGATAAGGCCAATATGTCATTACCTCTTATAAAATGGTTGTAAAGAACGTGGCCTAATATATAAAGTTCTCACATAAGAGGTCAATAAATCAGGGCTAGTTTACATTGTTACTTGACTTTCTCCTTAAACACTTCCTTGGGATGGGGTAAAGGTTTAAGAGCAGAAAAACCATAAACTTAAAGCTAATCATTTGTGGTTTTAACAGAAAATACAATTTGAGAATAAAACCAATCTTTTCACACACTGTTTGTGTTTCCTGAAAGCAAACGTTGCAGTTTACGACAGCAACTCAACATAATTGTCATTGTTGATTAAGCTTCCTATAGTGTTCTCAATTAAACTTGATTAAAAATGTTGATGGCAGTATTTCAGAGCGTTTACAAATGTCTTTTTATGTCCAAAAAATAACCAAAACCCTAAAATATTCATCTTGAAATTATTCAAACACATCATAACAGAAAATCCTCGCATTGGAAAAACCCTTTCTTTTCTTTTTAGCTTGAAATATTCCTTAATCAAATGTCAACACTGTCTCAGAATGATCTTTTGTCTATTACCTAATCAATTGTGTCAGCTCTGGTGCAGTGGACTAAGATTGTGATAAAATAGAAATGCCAAATATTTGTTTATGTTGTGAGCCCCTAAAATAATTACCAAATCTCGCTTGCCATCGAGGTGCCTTTGCTTTAATCTGTTGATTTAAGCTTTCTACTTGAAAACGCCCCTTGCCCCCCATTTTACAAAGGAAACATCAAGTTCATCCGCATTAATTCCAATCTGTAAGTGCTCGTCCCCGAGGAGTTACATCACAACTTCCTCCCAGTGGAGTCAACATCCCCTCGGTCACTCTGGAGGATGAGGGGGTCGTCGCTGCTAGATTCCAAGCTTGCTGTCCGGCACGTCAACCTCTCTAACCCCACAGAGCGGAAACCAGCACCCCCCCCCCTCCTGCCTTTTCCCTGATTGTTTTAGCTTTGCATTAGCAGCCTGGCCATTAGGTGGAGAAGCTTGTTTTCCCTTCTGGTCCATTAGATGCTCGGCCTGCAGCGCTGGATGAGATTGGCGAGGAGGGGCAGACAGCTTCTCGCATTAAATCAGAGCAGAAACTCAGCCACACGGAGAGAGATGCGCTGCAGGAAGTCCATAACTCATGGCTGAAAATAGAATAAAGGCTTCTAAAAAGAAATGAAAGGGTCTCGGGGTATGTCTTTTGCCTGTAAGGATCTTATCATTACCTGGAGTGAGGTTACCCTGGAAACCAGGAGGAATAATGGATGACTTGGAGTGATGCGTTTCACAGCTGCAACTGGTGATTGTTTTATCTTTCTGTCAGCTGCTTCCAGTAATTTAATAATTACATTACATCCTGAGATTAAGTTCAAACTCCTAATCAATTTACCCTTGTATAAAGCAGAGAAAAACAGCATATTATTATATTTGTGAAGCTTATGTTTCAGATTTTTACCATTCAGAAGACTGCGGAACACACTTTTACTCAAAATGGTGTTACATGTGCAATATGGACTTGTGCAATATTCAATTAGCTATAAGCACAATACTAAGTAAAAGGGAATTAAAGTGAAAAGATCATTCGAAATTGTTGCTGTAGACTAGAGCATAAAAAGTGTTCTGCAGACTTTATAGAAAATGCCTTGTTTAGAGCATAATACAAAACGCAATGATCTTTCCTAATAATATCGAAAATTGCAATTCCAAAATCACTAAAAATAAATAATAAAATTGTGCAGCCCTTACAGATAACTTAAACAACGAAAAACCAAAAGTTGCATTCCTTTTTCATCGGTTCATCATCCTCATTCGAACATCTAATCTTCAGATCTCAACTCGTCTCTGATGATGTACTAAATTCCCTTGACACCGTTCAGGCCGACACCATAATTAAAAGGTATCGTTGCCGGCCAAAAAACTGCCACAATGATGATGAATTCCTTTTCTGCCCCGGACATGTTTGACAGCTTTTGGCAAGTTGCCTCTGCTGATGACCGGGAGCAGACATTATGTAAGGCGGGGGAATAACGTTTGAGATGTGACAAAGCATATTGAAACAACAGTCTCACGGCATTTTGTGTTATAGTCACTAAATTAATCTATTGATTCGTGTTCACCGACACAATTTTGCCATTTTTTTCGTCTCACACAGAACGATTTTAAAAGCAATGTAAATAATAACAAATTAGAAGGAAAAACAGATACAAAAAGTACAGATTTCAGTATTCTGACACAGAACGATTTTAGAAGCAATATATTTCTATTGGTAGTATGTTTCCTGCCTGCACCAAATAATAACAAATTAGAAGGAAAAAAAGATACAGAAAATACAGATTTCAATTTAAAATAAAAGGGATAGGGTTAGGCTTAGGGTAAGATATTGAGTAAGACAATGTTTTTATGAACCATACCGGACAAAACGGCGTGGTGCAGGCACGAAACATACTACCAATAGAAATACATTGCTTTTAAAATCGTTCTGTGTGACACGGGAAAAATAAGCGAAAATCATGGTTGGTGAACACAAATCAATGGATTCAATTAATTTCGTGACTATAACACGAAATGCCGTGAGACTGGGTTGGTTGAAAAGGTGTATTATGAAGGCACTGACATTCCTCCGTCATGTTGCTCTGGGATGATAACAACTGATTTTGTGGGCTACAGAAAAACAGAAAGCAAAAGCAGTTATTTTGTATTCCAAGCCTCTTATGTGTGCATATAACAAACCAAATCTGATATCAGAATAGGGACAATTCTAAAGAAGTTACAAAGTGTTTTTTTATATTGTCACTTCCTTGTCACTATGCCTTGTGGTTATAAATCCTGCTCACATGAGAAGATGAACGGATGTATTTGAATACCTCAGAAATCCACATTACTCTCCCTTCCTGTCTGACCCGTTACCCCTTCAACAAAAACACACTGTATTGGATTTTCCAGTATATATATATTTCAAGTGAGACTAAAACAGCTACTAGCGCTGAGTCATCATCCACATGTAAATTATTCATTAAACCTCGAGCCGGACCCGCCCGCTTTAGCTTTCTGATCCATTTTGTCTGTGTAACCGTGCTGTTCACACACTCTCTTCTTACACCAGCCAGCAACCAATCACAACGCTTGCTTTCAACCTGGAAACTATCCATCACAATATGGCAACAAATGCAAATAGTTGCAAGAAGAAAAGTGGTACTACCCACATGGAAGGCTGTTGTAAAAGCAGTTTCAAATACATTTTTCATCTTGTCGTGTACACCGTTTCCACTTTGTTGCATCAGATGGGTGTGTTTACTGAATAATAAAAAAAATTGTAAGGAAAGGGTTAAAAAAATGTTTAACTGTGAACTTGTTAATGGAGTCGAAATCTACAGATGGCACGTGCATGAGGATTTGCATTCGTGCATGACTCTCTGTGCATGGCTGAGCACGTCAGACCTCTCTTCTCCCACCTTCCGTTGTTGATCTGTTGGACGTGTGTGCACGCTCATTGTCTTGTCAGTGCGGCTCTAATCTAATTGGACTGTTGGTGGGGGGGCTGCTTTACTTGTGCTGTAATGAATGGCAAACACACCTCGCATCAGGGGGATGTCCTGGGGAGGAAGCAAAGGCCAACAGATGGCTTTAATATTCAGCAAATGAACAGTGGGATCTTTCACGCGAGCACACCGCCAAATGAGATAGAAATGCAAACTAGTAGAGAGACACTCCCACGCTCTTTGATTTTGGTCACTGCTTCCTTTTGAACAAAATGCAAAGGCACGTCAAGAAGAAGTAAGGGAAGAGTTATTCAAAGTTTCCAATACCAACAGTTCATCACTCTGTGTTTCATAACTGTGCGAAAATGTGATCTGAAAATATGTTCGTTACACATTTACTTCCGCCACGGTGCTGTTCAACCACTCGGCCTGAACAGGTGAAACTGAGGATGTATCTGGAATCGTTCAACCGTCCTTTTCCATTTTTAAACAATGAAATCGACATCTATCCGTGTACTATTAGTGTATTCAGCCAGCACACAGTCAGCATCGACTCATGCTATTGATAAGTGACTTCAGGAAGTGGTTTGTGGGGCCCTGTCGATATGCTATGGATCACATTTACATTGCAGCGAGTCAAACAGGTCTACTCTGCATTACTTGCATCAAAACCTCATTTAGTGGACTTACTGAATTCTATTCTATGCAAACGTTTACTTTCAATTGTTGTTTTTAACGGAATATGGATTTTTGAAATAGAAAACCACAGTTACAGTATGGATCTGTACAAAACATGGAGGTTCATTTTCAAACTGAACTCACTCATCATGTGTCAGATCATTAGCTGAACATTAAATCATGAATTGACAGAAATTGATCAATAACCATTGTATGTTATGTTTCTAAGACACTGTGGCTTTCTAAGTACTTTTTTAGCAAATGTTTACATCAACTTTATATTAATAGTTCTTTATTTTATTCTAATATGGTGCAACTGTCACAACTTCCCTCTGTGATTAATACAGCCCTTCTGACCGTAACCCTATTGAACCAGTAACTATTCTGAACACACTTCCTTTCCGTTAAGTCCTGCATGCACCTTTGTCTTCTTACACTCTTCTCTGTCTACACCTTTGAGTTGAGCCTTTCTGACAAGGTACACACAACTTGGCTGTCGCACGTCGTCAGAGTCTCACCTTGTAGCTTCTTTAAACCCTTGGGTGGACTACATCAATTGTTGTAAAAGTCATGTAACGCACCAATCATCCCTCTGAGTGTCCTTAGAAAGCCATACGTTTGTTAACGTCTGTGTTACTCATGATTATTTCACTAAGATGTTTGTTCAAGGTTATAGCATATGAAAGCCTGCCAGCCAATCAGAGAGAGCATTTCCTTTGCCTATGACATAATCAACAATAAACAGTGAAATTGTATTGACGTGACTCTTGCCGCTATGCACCAGTAAACTGATCACTATGCGTTTTTGTGTAGTCGTTAATGAAGCCACAATCTGGACCGTCTTTAAAGAACGCCATCCTCATCCAATCACAAGAGAGTCTCATACAGATGTGATGACAGTTGTGATTTCTGCTATGCAAACCACAAACAGACCTAATGATCTCAGGCAGTTAAATAATGCAAGAAGCAGATGCTGCAGTGGAGAGTGAAGTCATGCGGGAGACAACTTTTTCTAGTCCTTTACGGCTCAATCAACTGGGGACAAAGCTGTCGGAAAACACGCAATCCTGAAGATGTTAGCTAAAAGTTTTTTAAAGCCGGTTTGCCCCGAGGCGGTGCAATAGAAGGTGCTGCTCAAACTGCATTAAAACCAAGTAGCCAATTAATCAAATGCATCGTTAAATGCGGTGTAAACGAAGTGGCAGGGAATCTCCCATCGCATGTTGTTTTCTAGCAGGCCATCCTATTGTTTTTCTCATTACGGCGCTCTTCTTTGTCCTGAGGCGTTCGGGAAGCAATCATTAAGCAGATGAGAAAATGAAATGTCTTCTTTATTCGGCTCGTTTGATTATAATTCTAAAGACTAAAGTTTTGCACAGGTTCCTGTTTGTTCTCAGAACATTTAATTTGGAAGACGCGCCTCAAGGTTGCAGCGGCTTTAAAAGGGTTTGAGTTCCCACACTTCTCTCCGTGAGCTTTATCCTATTCATCACAACAAGGTGCAAAGCAGGGCAGGTAATCATTTGTGCCGTGTCAAGACCTTGATAAAAGTAGAGGGTGGAAATCACAAATACACAATGCAAGAGAGTTGTTTTGGTGCACTGCAGGGGCGGATCTAGACAAATTCATGGGGTGGCAAGAGGGTGGCAGGAGATTTTGAGGGGTGGCATCCCCTGGCAGAAGTATATGCTGATTGAATCGCAGTCATATCAATCAATGTTAACTTGGAAGGCCACAATATTAAGATTTTAACTCAATAACATTAGGTGACATTATTGTGGCACATCAGTAAAGCCTTAAATAGAAATATATAAGGTGGCAGACATAATGTCATGCATTTTAACTGAACAATAACTGCATGAGTTTGTTTCACTCTTAGACCAGCAGGGGTACCAAATCTATGCAGACTGCTGCAATAAGTACATTAATTAACTGTCTCATCGATGTTTGACTGAATGAATATGATAATATTAACAATCATATCATTCCTATCAGCTGTCAATCACTGTTATGATTCACATATTGAATAAACTATATTTTTTGGAGGAGTTAATGATGAATGTTCCTCAAGATGCTGCTCACCCACCTTCAAATTTGAAAGACAAGTAATTACTATCATAAATCAAAAGAATCAAAGGAACAGTTCAGCGCCCCACAACTTCATTGCAAACAGTTACAACCTTGACTTTACATCAGAAAGAACAAACATCAAAGAAGTGACTAACTGCATCAGTTAGTGTTAAAAAACGTGTATTCAACTAAAACATATACATCGCTGCAGTTATCCAGTGGAAAGTCCTTACCTACTGGCCTAGTTAAATCAAAGTGGTTACTTTTATTTGGCTGGGCAGGTGTAGTTTTACACACCGTCTTATTTGATTTTCTCAGGACTTGAAACTGTTTTTTGGGGGCAGAACCCCACAAAGAAGAAAAAGATTATACACACGTAAGGTCATCATCTTAACAGTTTATTATTCTCATCGAGTCATCCGTGAGCAGAGCATCAAGTTGGCATGCCTATAACAGCTGAATGTGGCGATTACCATCTTGTTCAGCAAAACGCCTCACAAACTTATTAAGATGTAAAGCTATAGTGCGTTTTGATTCAATGCCGAGTACAGCCAAACTTGACAGGCTCTTCTCTGTCATTGTAGACCGCAAATGTGACCTGGTCTATCGAAATCAGTCGCATTGACCCGAAGACACATTTTGAGTTGTATACACTGCTGAAAATATTCCTAGCTTTCTAATGATATCAGGATTGTTTTTGTACTCAAATATTAAGCGAAATATGTCACATTATATAATGACTGTCACAGAGTCATCATTTTGAGAAAAAGGCCTTCAAAGTTTCCTCTTCTCTGGAATCCATCAATCTGATTGATTATTAGCGGAGCCAATGATCAAAATACTACGGAGGGAAGATATTTCCGTTTGGAGGGGAAGCTAGCGAGTGTGTGTGTATACGTGTGTGTGTGTAATTTTGCGTTTGTGTGTATTGTGTTTGTTTCCCGGGGAAAACACTCACGAGAAACACCGGCTGTTGTTATGCCGGCTGTGACGTTAAGTTACTCCGTTCTCTGCTTGTAATTATGCGGTTACAAGCTTCAAAGTTGTATTTATCATCTGAATTTCCCGAAACAAGTTTAATATTCTGAAAGCCAAGACTTTGTTTAATTGAAATCAGATGAAAACAAACTGTAACGGACCCTGCCGTGTTATCTATGATTACTATACTCTTACATTCATAATTTCAGCCGGAGGGGGGGGGGGGGGGGGGGGGGGGGTGCGGCGCTGCGGAAGAGCAGATTGCGAGTGAGAGGTGCCTGACTTCGTCCCTTTACAAGCTTCAAAAATGTATTTATCGTGTGATTTTGGAAATAAAAGTTTCATATTCTGAAAGCCGAGACTTTGTTTGTTTAAAATCAAACAAAACACCCGAACACCGAAAAAATAGTTTTTTACGTAAATGAGCCGTTGCGACTTCCGACTGATTTCGATAGAGCGGGTCACAAATACCTCATTCCTGCCGTCTACTTGGATCAGAAATGCTTCTCGTTTGCGCTGTCCCCCCGTTCAAATGAAATGGCCGCCAATCATATTTCCACGCTCGCGCCAGGGCCGGGGAGGGGTTACAAGGCTTGTGTCTTGTGCTGCATTCACTTGCACTCGGACATTAGAGATTTTCTCTCATAAATGTCCGATGAGCCACAACTTTTATTTCAAAACAAAGCTGCTGGGGTGGCAAGGCATTTTTCTGAGGTGGCAGCTGCCACCCCGTGCCACCCCGTAGAACCGCCACTGGTGCACTGAAACTAACCTCCATTTCTTAAAAATGCTTGGATATGGAATCTTCTACAGTGCTTTTCAGAAACTGTACATTTGGGAACATTTGTAAATGTTTTAAAATTCTTTAATATGCTCTAAACCAGAGCTAATGTACAAGTACTCAAGCTAAATATTTCAGTAGCCTTTGCTCTTGACCGGCGAGGGCAGCCTGGCCTCTTTTAGCCTAATTATTGAAGGCGGAAACAGGGAGGAGAGGAGTGTCAGCGGGGGTGAAAAGGGTTGGGAGATCTCTAACATTCAGCTGTCAGATTTCATGGACTTCTTTTGAGAGCAAGTTCCTGTTGTCGCCCTGAAAAACCATCACCCACCCACCTATAGCTCCAGTACTTATCTAGGTGATTTGGGGTGACAGCCTCAGCCTCACCCTCGACCAAACCTCCTCAGGGACTTCAGCTAACACATTTGGAATGTCTCACACATGCGCATATTTGACCATGAATTGATTTAGGAAACACACTGATGAAGTATGTGCTGCACTACTTTTTCACAAGGATTATTCAATTTAAAAAACAGAAGCTATGGGGTCTTTACGTTTTTGTCCTCATGCATTTGGACTTCAAAAGTTAAGAGACTGTCTTCCTTCTCACCTTTGACATCTTCCACAAGCCGACTTTAATTACACTCTCAGATATGGTAAGTCATTAATACACATTGTGTTCCTTATTAACCTTTGGCAGTGTTATATTGAAATGGCGATCAATGGGCACGAACCCTCAGTTGAAAGATTATTAGGCACACCTAGCTAAAACTAACAGCCCTGTAATAAAACCCATTTTAATCCATTTCCTACTTTAAGTTAGTTTCACACATACAGTCTATCCATGATGTGTTCAGGAACATTTCCTGCATTAGGTCATATGTGGATTGGATTTCAAGAGAAATCGTTTGGGTAAAATGTCCACCTCAAGTCCTAGTAGAATCCGCAACTTGTTAACGGTTAAGCATTCATGTCGATCCTGTCCTGGTTGATTTGCATTATTTTGAAAATTGTGTAATAATTAACACATAACTTGGACATTGGAACTGGACAAAATCAGCCCTGCAGCTCAGCAATAATTACCATTAGGTACACATTTTTACATCCGGTGAAACTCTTATTTCTTAGAGGCAAGAAAAGCAGTGATTGCTAATCTGGATTTTTTTTTAGAACAAATAAGATTCTTACACATGCTATCACGATGCTATACTATAACAAAATCATGCTCACAATGACATGCTTACATGCTATTGTTGAGCAGGCATTATTCAGAATGTTCAACATGTTCCCCATCTTAGTTAAGGGTCTTAAGCATGCAGCCAATAGAAATATTGTTAGTTCTGCACATACTTGGTGATAAACCTTTAATTGAATACATCATTTTGGTGAAATCCACCCTCTGAGGAACATGAATGTCTTTACAAAATCCCATGTCCATGTATCAAATAGTTCTAAAGATTTTGGACCCAAAAGATGGACCACATCCCATAAAGAGCCATCTTTTGCATGGCTAAACAAAATAAGGTGCTTACAACATAAAGCTTTGTTTGGGTGCTGCTGGCCACCAGTGTTTAACCTGAGCAGCAAGCTGTTGTCAAAACAGAAAACAACAGAAATCTAATGTGGCTCAAGGACGCCGCGGGACACGGCACCATTTATGAAGATGAGACAACAGCTCAGAGCTGTTAAAACCCCAAGCCCACAAACACACAGGATTTCCAGTATGTTCATAATATCGTCATTTACATGGCCAAGTTGTCCAGACATGTAAATTAACACGAGATTAAGATGCAGCAGAGCATTGAGAAACATTGTTCTAACAGCTATAATTAATTAACTATCAATCACTATTATTATATATAAAAATGTATGTTTGTCTTTCCTTCACAAAATCCACAGCAAATAACATGTTTCGGGGAGGATTAAGTAGTCAACTACTGTGTTTACCCCAAATAACACGACGGAAGCATGACTGACAAACCCAAGCCCAGAGCAGATTTGTAGTTATCAATCAAACCAGTGTTCAACGATGCGGCGGATTGCTAAAAGGTTGCCTCCATGATTACACAAATTAAAATCCAGCAGGAGAAAATACATCCGTTCTGCCAGTCAAACAGCCGTCCGCCAGTGCCATTCAGCTGTCTGGTTAGAAGTAAGCTCATTTAAGCCAGCGAGGCCTGTAATGATCTCCCAATAGTGTCATCACTCGCGCTGACATTTAAATACAATGAAATACCTAAGAGATGCAATATGTCTGCGTGGATTAACTGGGAGCACTGCTCTAATGGGGGGACATCATCATATGCTATCGAGCGTAGCATGGGAATGGGATGTGTTAGGGAAAAGAAAACACTAACCAAGTTGATTGGGAGTACTTCATCCTCTGATGTCCCAATAGTGACGCATGTAGAATGACCCAGAAGTTAGCATCACAAGAGCTCCCAAAAAGCAATGGGATTCTTCCAATGTTTTTTGACATAATGCATAAAATAAGATCTGTGGCAAAAACACTTTCATGATACCCGTTTTGTTCAGCAGAATAATGTCCACAAATAAAACCACTTCTACTACAGTTGACGCACAAATACAATCGCCAGATGTAAATAGCTAACGGCATGCTAGAAACAAACTACATCATGGTCAAATTACTTCACGTAACCAATTGCTAAGCGTAGAACGGACTAGCTTTTAGCAGTCTTATATAGTCAAAGCTTTTCTGATGACATGTAAAAGCTTAAGACATGTGTATGTTTTTAATGTTGTAGAACAAAATAGGAAGAGTTTGTAAGCTTGTATTACCCACATACCTTATTTCAGGCATTTCACAAAAGCTAAAATGCTAATTTCCTCTCATTCTTGACCCACTCAAATTGCATTTGAAAAATAAGCTTCATTTCTTTAGAGTGTAGTTTTTCCAACTGCAGGTTTTCATTTCCTCCCCCTATCTTAACCGGAACAGAAAGGACAGAGAGAAAGGACGTGAGGGGAGAGCTGTTAAGAGAAGAGGAGGTGCATGTGGGAAAGATGAATGTCACCAGACCCTGCAGTTCATCATCTCAGAGGCCTATCTGAGGGTGGCGGTCAGGGAAAACAGATCCCGCACTCCCACCATACTCTGTCAAGGTCAAGTCATATCGGGAAAGCAAGGTAGGAATGAGAACAAATGAAAGAGTGCTGCCAGGGGCAAAGACGAGCAGGTCAAACTCAACATTACATTCAGCCCCTCGGCTAAATGTTAGCCTTGGAAAGTGGAAACAGTCTCACGTTTCGGAATGCTGTTTACCAAAGGCTACGACTTTAGGGAGGAAGGTGGAGACAGCGGAGGGTTTCATGAATTAAAAAGGAAAGGTCTCATGTGAAGGACTCCTATTGACAATGAGTTAAGGAATACATGGTGAACAGAAGGGAGGAAGAGACTTCATTTAAATGGGCTACAATTTGTTCTTGAAATGATTTTCAGTCTATGTCTGTGTACAGTGAATGACACAATGAGAGCAATGAACCAAAACAATACAGATTACCTAGATTATTGATTTCACAAATTAAAAACGTTCTCTTTCAAATTGGACCCCAATATAAAATGGTAAACCGTTCAGCCCTATTAAGCAATATAGTCTTTTTCTTGTGTTTTTATAATTGCCAGCTCTTGGCTCAACGTACCATAATAAACACGGATTTACCAGCACATTTCTCCACTAAAGCTGAAATGGCAAACTATTTGCACGAGTCTGGGGGAATCATGTCCTCTCCAACCACCGTGTCTTAACATGGCAGTTACTACAGAGACGCAGGAAAGAAAGGAAACTGAGACAGACACAGTTGAATGAAAAGGCAAATATAAAAGTCTTGTAAAAGCAGAAGTTACCCGGCTTTATTCCGCAGTTCTAATTGTGTCAGCAGCACCTGCACTGCATACCCACATGGGATCAATGATGTAGAAATAGCTTGTGTGACATAAGTGTAAGGGAGGTTTATTTCCCAAACTTGCAGCTATAGGTCCTAAAAAGAATTAATATAGTTTTCCACAGGCGTAGAAAAAGTTGGAATGTAATCTTTAAATGATGGAGGACTAAAGTGAAACACCATTTGAGAAGTGAAAATGAACGAGAACTTGTCAGGATTGAAATGTTGAGAGGAAAATAACACCTTTTACCCCACTCCGAGAAAGAAAATTACACACTTTCCAGCACACAGCAAGCCCCTGACAGCTCCGATACGCCCACACATTCTTCTCAGAAACCGGCAAAGTCATGATAAGAATGCAACACATGCGCTGGGTTTGGAAGGATAACAGTGTGGTGTCCAGACTCAGAGTGAGCGCGCTCAGAGCCAAGCATTGTTGGACTTGTCCGGGGTGGGGATGGGTGCGCTCTGAACCCTCTGTTCTGCCTCCAGATGTTTCTTGTTGTCTGGCTGAGTGCGGGGGGAAATAGAGGAGAGGGGATTACACAACTCTTTCTTTTCTTCAGTATCTATCCCGCAGAGTGCTTATGCTAAGCAGGGAGTGGGAGGCCGTGAGTATCCTCAGAAAGTGGAAAGAGGAAACTATACAGACAGAGAGATTTATCAACTTGTCACTGCTAATTGTGTTTTACTTTGCATCAAGTTTGTTTCGGTTTTATTCTATCTTGCAGTTGTCCAAGCAATGCCTAACTTTCACACATACAGTAGTTCCCAGGAAAATAACAAGGTTACTTCCTGGCATTGCTAGTTGTATTCACTATTTCAAACGCACTACATTAAAGAACATTAAGGTCATGAGTCTATTCACTTATGCCATGGCAAGGTTGGAAAGATGGGGCAAGGGACAATCCAGAAGAAAGCAATACAACATAACTGTCATAAGACTCAACCGAGTAAGACATATGTTATCATAGATGATAATGGCAGAGGCAGCAGCTGATTTTGTCTGGTTCGAATGTCCTATTATGTGTTAATTATTACACAAGTTTCAAAATAATGCAAATCAACCAGGAAAGGATTGACATGAATGCTTAACCATTAACAGGTTGCGGATTCTAGGACTTGAGGTGGACATTTTACCCCAACAATTTCTCTTGAAATCCAATCCACATATGACCTAATGCAGGAAATGTCCTGAACACATCATGGATAGACTGTATGTGTGAAACTAACTGAAATTAGGTGATTAAAATAGGTGTTATTACAGGACTGTTAGCCTGTGCCTAATAACCTTTCAACTGAGTGTTCGTGCCCATCTGAGGTGCATTCACACTGCACCTCGCGGGAGCGCGCCACAGCGTAAAGCACTTTGCAATTTGGCGGGCATGCATAACACCAGAGCCTCGCTGCAGGGAAGCTTTGGCGCTGTTCTGAGTTTGTTCTAATCTGTCAAAAATGATGGACTGCTTTCAGATTTTTACGTCATTGTTAAAGAAAATCAGTCATAGACGGAACATATTCGGTTAACGCGACCTCTGGTGCCATTTCAATATAACACTGCCAAAGGTTAAGAAGGAACTCAATGTGTATTAATGACTTGAAGAAGTCAAGTTAATGGAAGATTTCAAAGGTGAGAAGGAAGACAGTGTATCAATAAATGTATTAATTATTGACTCTAACCTAACAACCTGATGAAAGTCCATTTTCAAAATGAAAAACAACAGGCCTTTTGCCTCAAATTATAGGGTGAAGAAAGTATGCCTCTTTCTACTTGTATGTGTACAGGTTTGATGACCAAGGCACCAACACAGTGTCAGTAAATCCTTGTGTTGTCACAGTCTTGTGTAGTTAAAGCAAATCTTTGTCTTCTAATGTGGAAAACCAGATGAGTGGTGTATGTCAGGGTGAGGGACATGCTCAATTTCACAGCAGAAAGCTACTAAAAGCTTCCTCTCCATCAGATTCTCTGTGACTCCACCGTCTGTCTGTTCTTTCCCCCTCTTTGTTTTCCCCCCAGGAGCTTCAGTCATTAATTCTAAATTGTTTAGCTCTTGTGCGTTCACGCTCCGGTGCTTCCATTATGCTAACACCAAACTGGTGGCAGATTTACCTTTTTTTTCACTTGCTTTTTTAGATGGGGATTGAGGAAGCTCACCTGCCTTCCTCTGGATGGCACTTATGAGAAATTGTTTTTTAAGAAATATCATCAATCACAGACGAACGGGAAAACTGTGGAGATAGTCCATTTCGTCTGAGGGACAAAAAACACATTTCTTTCCTCACCAGATGAATCATGTCTGAAGCGGTGAGTGTGCTGACAAATGCTGAAACAACTGCAATTTCAAATGAAAAGGACACATTACATAAATCTATTTTATAATCTCATGTCTACTCTAGCTTCCACTATGCAAAATAAACTGCTAGCTAAATTATGTTCATCAAATTGATCAAACCAAGTGTGTTTTCGAAAGTTCAAATAGGTCCAGTACAAATCGGTGTCAAAGAAGAGACGCAGTGACACACTCACTGCCAGATGAAAGATAGCAGGCCCTCACAGGGTGCTGTAGACCGTAGACTAAATATAAACACCACTACACGTATACAGTTCTGAAGGAATTTGATTCAGTGTTGCAACTTGTTTCAGAGTCATACAACACGTACGTTCTCAGAAATGTCTTTTGTCTGATTTCCCGTGGGCTTTTTTTTTTTTTTTTTACTTTACCTCCCCAAAGCTGTTCCGTCTCATCTTTCCTGTCCACTAGAAAGGTTTTATTTTAAAAGCGCCATGAAAATTAAAACAGGATAACGTCTGAAGCTTAAAGTAGGTTTTCCTGGCTTTTGTTAACAGTGACAATTACAATTCCATCAGTATGCTAGAGGGCCGTTTCTTTTTCTTTCAGATGCATTAATGGGGGGGAAATCTTGGGTTTGCAAGCTGCAGAATACAAATGAAGGTGTGTTAAAGACTGACAAGGTGCTTCTGTTTTCTCTGTATCAGGATAGTCCAGCGGTTAAAGAGTCCGACCTTCAACTGTAAAGTGGAGTCGACTCCCTGCTGACAACACTCTGCCATAGAAAAGTGTCCTTGAGAAAGATACTGGAGCTGGTGGTGTTACCAAGTAAAACCTTTCAATGTGATGATATGAGATTTTCCAAGTTAATATCAGTCAGTGATTCATTTCATGTGTGGGAACCTCAATTAGATAATCAACAAGAGAATTGAATTCACATGCTGACGGTCATACTTTACAGTTCATTAGCCGGGAAGATTATTTGATTAGTTCAACAGAAAACTGCTCTATTATGATGATTCATTATTGAAGTTAACCGTCAGATGAAAAATGTAAGCACCAGCTTGTGGGATCAGAATTATACTGGCTTTTATTACATTATTTGGTCATTATGTGATGAATACTTTCTCAATTACTGATCAGACAAAAGCCGTTTGCTGAGATAAACTCCTTGTGATGTATGGAGACTCAGGTTTGCCTTTTATGTGTAGCACACAGCAATAGACTGACCATGCCAGGTACAATTTATCTTACTAGGTGTACTCCAATTGGTTTAGTCGAAGGGTGGCGCCTGGGTAGAGCAAGCAGGCAGTACAGCATGATGCAGCACATCAGACATAAACAATTCCTGAATCTCGTAATCCGTCCAGTCAGACATTTTCATTGCTGTTTTCGTGTAAATTAAACCTTTTTTTCACCCTTTTTTTCCTTTAGTTTTGTACAGGTTGCAAGGAAATGTCATCGACAAGTACAGTTGCTAGCATTCAATGCCCCAGATAGTGAGTGGCTGTTTTCTCACAAGGGTTCAATCGGACAATTTGAGGACTAGGGAGCTGACAGGATAATATTTGTTTGATGTACAGTCTGAATGATTTACATTCTTATAAACAATTGTGTGCGTAATGTCTAGATAATGTCAGGTTTGAAGTGCATGTGTGAAAAGATCTCATTGAAGACATGATCAACTCTCTGATCAATTCTGCACAGCTGGTAAATTGTATTTATTTTAAAACTGAATTATTGTAATACATTTGAAGATAATAACTAATATGAACACATTTGGTTTGAATACAGTGTCTAATATTGTAACAGAACACCAAGACTACACCTGGGGAGGGTTTAAATTACAAATCACAGATCAGCGCACCCCGACCGAAAGGTGGAGAATGAGGAAATGATCTCTTCCGCCCTTACAACCCCCGACACACTGCTCCACTTTGTTTGCATGGTTAACAAGAGCCTGAGCCGTGGAGAAGATCAATAAGCACTGGCCTTGTATGGGACTGAGTTTAACGTTGCAACACTACCTCTGAGCCCCTCCTATGCCACAGCCAATTATGTGATGAGATCAATACGCGTCGGTAATTGGATATTGGCGCTTCTTGTGACAATTTTGTGGCAACGGCCTTAAAAATCCATGGCTAGTGCATCATATAAACACTGCTCCTATGCTGCCACCGGGCAGTGCGTCATAAGGGCCTATGTTATCCGTTTCCTTTGGCAAAGAGATAGAGAAAATATAAAGCTGTTTATCTTTCCCCCAGAAAGAGGCTGCTAATGTATTAGAGTGTGTGTGTGTGTGTGTGTGTGTGTGTGTGTGTGTGTGTACGGCCGGGGTTGGAGGTGTCCATGGGGGAGGAAGCTACTGCGCCTCTCCCCGGAGCACAATCCAGATCCTAATCTGATATGTACCACAGGAAGCAGCCACAATCAGTCCTCCACCGCAACAACTCAAATTAGACTCCCGGCAACAGCGATGTTCTGACAACAGCGGACCGTGTAACCACCAAAGTGTCATTACTGAAAGTCGTGGATGAAGATAGATGCTAGTCAAGGAAATGGGAATGTAAACGGACTGCTCATTACGAATGAGAAGGTCCAAAACAATTAAAAAGCTCTTCAGTGGTTTGGTTTGAGAGGAACTGCAGGGGAGAGCTTCAGCCATCTGGCTCGCCGCTACATGGGACCGTGGCCCCTGCTTTCCCATCTCTCTGTGGAACCGTTCTGGCGCCCAGCAGAGCATGGCTGGCTCCAGAAAGGTTCAGGCGCCATTCCACTGCATGGCCATGCTAATCACCCCCAACAACCGCTATGCAGATGGAGCCTCTTTAGAAATCAGACGGCGTCCATAAGGCACCGTGATCCCCTTGTCCATCTCTAGTGGGATGGCAGAACTGGCAGCATGTTGTCATGGTGGATCACTTTCCTCAATGTGTTATGTCCCCCCCCCGGGAATAGTTAGGTAAGGCAATTATGAGACAAGGATGCCAACAGAATGAGCCCTGGATGGTTTTTACACTACCCTAACTCCTAACACTAAAAAAACAGAACACTCGTCACTCTTTAAAGTAAAATGCTCTTTGCTGTATTAGCTGACATCACTTCAATTCTCCCTTTGGTTTGGAAACAGTAGGTCAACTCGGAGTTCCCCTCAAAAACTCTGTGCTCGCATTTCTCACTAACAGCGTTCCCTGAGGAATGATGGGAGAAGAAGGAGGAAAGCATCAGATGAATGTTCCACAGGCTTTAGGTGGGGGAGTGATATTTAAATACACATGATAAAGTGCATGGCCCTGGTTCTCAGCACAGAAACAGCTGAGTCACTTTCCAGCCGCTGTAGAATACCACATGAACAAGGTGAGAAAATACTTAACAATATGATGAATTGCAATGTGCTTTAAGAAACACTTTATCTGCCACAGCTGTAATTAGATGTTTAATTATCCAAATCTCCTCATTTGCAAGCTATTCAGCAGTGAGACGTTCATTCCATTTCGCCTGGTCCCAAATGTATTTCTTACCATCACATGCTGGCAAGAAAAATGTTGCAACTTGTACGGAATTATAATCATGTTTATAGGATAATTGTTGTCAATATAGACATTTTAGAGTTGTTAAATATGATAATGATATATGAGACGATATAAAATATCCCCCCCAGAGTCGGGTACCCAACGGGTCGGGTCGGTTTGCGGAACTAATTGGCAATATGTGTGGGTGGCGGGGCGGGTTCGGTATTGCACGTCGCGGGTGCGGGGTGGAAGCGGGTCTTGAAGATAAGACCCGTGCAAGACTCTGAAAGCCTGAAATGCCTCCGTTGTAGTCCTTTGTTTACTTAATATAGTAACATCACTTTGTAACACTCGCGCTTCTATTGGCTAGCTCTCCAACACATTGTACATGACATATTAAGGGCTGAGACATTTCTAAGTGGTTGACCTATCAGAGCCGGCCAGCTAACCAATCAAAGCAGACTGGGCTTTGGTTTCAGACAGAGGGTGAAAAGAGGCAGTATGAGAAAAATAAAGAGCGTTTTGAACATTAAAGCATGGACACATGTAAGAGTAGAGGCACAGAAAAAAATATGAACCTGAAAATGAGCATAATAGGGCCCCTTTAATACATGGTAACTTCCCCTAAGCTACAGGAAGTGGTGATTTCACAACTCAAACCTTGATTGTTCTGTGGCAGAACTACCGCCTGAATGGAAACTTCACGGTTAACGTGAGCCACATTTAAAGCAGGGCCTGTGCAGCCGAGTGCTCACTGCTTGCATTTGGATGCGGACCATTTGGACTGTTATGTCATGGGAGGAAAGAGTTAAGCTGTCCACCAATCTAGGGTTGGGGCTTTAAAACCCCACCAAAAAGATCAAAAGTCACCAGTTAAGCTGTAGGAACTAAATTACTTAGCATTTAATCATTATTATTCAATGCATATTAAATCATTTATTGGATTTACTGATTAATTATCCATGCTTGAATCTGCATTTACATTTCTTTGTTTAATTATTGACTTTTTTTCATTTATTTCAATATTGGGTTATTCACAATGTTTTGAATACGTAAGGGGAATTGAAGTTTGCAAATGAACCAAATATTTACTACGTGTGGAGAGAGGGAAGTAGTAAAAGAGGCTTCTTTTGATTCACTTCTTGTTTCGTTATCCCAGCACTAACAGCATTGTATGTGTGAACATTCATTTGCACTTAATGAACATCGACCTCAACTATATGAGATTCATTCAACTGCTGAATTATACAGCAAGTACTTAACTGTTTTCCTATTTATGTGCTTTGAATTCTCTGCAAGCTGTATGCCTTCACCGCCTCATACCCATAAGCCTTTTGCAGATGTTATCTCACTAATTAATCTTACTGTATCTTTCAAATCAATAAAAACATAACATGCGTTGACTGGAAATAGAAATAAAAGTCATAACATAATCAAGTGCATTTCCCCCTTTGTATCTATTAAATGATAACTATATGTATTTATTAGCTTGATGGGCTGGTGGGGATGAGATGTTAACTACCGCTTCATTACATATTAACAGCTACATGCGATGGAGTAAGGAAATAAATAGAAATGGAGAATAAAGTCCAACATAATATCAATTAAGTCGGGAGGTGCTTTTGCTCGAGCCACATTTCCTTGTTCCTTGATATAATAACCAGGAACAAGGAAGAAAGAAGGCTACATTTGCTTAATTCTTTTGAACTTTGGTCCACGGTGCAGTCCTTATCTCCTTGTTGGGAAAAGGCTTTTATGCAAGCACTCATCTCCTCTCTTCATGTTTATTGGACAAATACGATTGTTACTTAAGTGGCTTAATGGCTTTGTTTGTCTTTGCAAATATTTCTGGCCATTTGCTACAACGGTTATATTGTTTCTACATTACATAAATAGAATACAATAATGGTTCCAGTTCCTCAAATGTCATGATGTACTCCTAGTGAGTAATGGTGCTGTATTTTCAAATGTGTTAAACTCACACCACAAATAGCAACATTAGACTATTTCAATGCATACATGGGAGATTGTAAAAGGTGAGGGTAAGATTTTGTCAGGAAGTGCCTTTTTCATTATTTGGAAAATGATTGGAAGAGTAAACAAATATATTTAAACCTTTTTGCACGCTAAATATTTTCTGATGCTGAATGTCATACAACCACTACAGTGTGAAAGCAAGCTCCACAGAGGCAAAAACAAACCTTTCAACACAACTAAGCCGTTTTAACAATGCGTTTGGTGAAACATTTTTAAGACATTAAGGGTCTTTAAGTGTTCTGATTATAGATCTGACACATGGGCTCCATGAATACTGCCTTATTGGCTCGCTACCTTGATTCTTGTTCGACCTGTAAGATGTTTTGGTATGCTATCGAGAAAGATTCCCAATGCTCTTACTTCTGTTCTGTGGGCTAAGGATACCAAATATTTGCAAAGGTATTTCACTGGACCAACATACCTCTGTATTCTTTTCAAATCTGTTATTGATTTGGCCCTGCAGGGATTCCTCTCTTTGAATCTTTCCCCGCATCTCTCTTTGTGTCTTCAGGGGAGAAGGCAAGGGAAAATGAAAGTGAGTGAAATATGGATGAGTGTTGGCATGTCCCCACAGATTAACTTTATTCTCGGAAGATAGATTCTTATTCGGCGTACAAGAAAATGCCATAACTTAAACAGAGGCAGCTGGGCAGAAGCATCTAACCCCTTCACTGTAGGAGTATTTATTTTTAGGCCAAGTGGACGCCAAGACTGTCCTTCAAATTCACAAAGTTCAACCTCCCTGCTGTTGCAGAACATCCACATCCGCCCTAATGAGGTGACCTTGAACAGGATACCGCTGCGGGAATTCTGCTCCTAACTCATCCATGCAACCTTACCTCAGCGTGAAAAGAAGTATGATCCCCTACAGATCAATACATTGCCCTGCCCTCTGACATATCCCCTGTGATATAGGGGAATATCATCTGTTCACATACTGATTTTTACAATATTCTTTCCTGTGGCAATCTGTGGATTGGCTTTGCTAACAAGGTTCAATATTGGTCAACTACAGATGGTGCAACAGCACTAGAAAAACAGGGTCATATGGCCACACAATTTGTCAACAAACCCCAGGTTTAGTTTTCTGATCCAACACACACATACAAATTCAAGATAGCACAGCAGGGTCAATTTTGATTTCGATATTGGGTGTTAATCTTAACTTGTATTCAATATATTTATCTAAATTAGTTTGGTAACTCATTCATGAAAGGGAAGTTAATACAGAGTTAATGTACTAAACAAACTATACTGTTTATTGAAACGTGTCTTCAGTTTTGAGTCAAGTAGAGCCAACTGAACACAAGTCTGTGTGAAAGACACATTTATTCCCGTGACACTGGCAGTTTACGACAATGGCTTTTTACATCCCCTCAAGAAATGACTCATGTTTTTTGGGTCGGTTTTGGAAATGGCAAAACGCGAGCCAACATCAAAAGTGAGAGTTGAAATGATATGTTGTGACTTTAGGAGTAGGGTAGGCTCACTCGAAAGGTTAGAAACCCCCTTCATCTAGACCCATTCCCTCCTTGTCAATCCCATTAGCTTCCGGTGGGAGCGCCCCAGCTGTGCGACCCGGGACGTGTCCCTAACGAGCTCCATTAGCCGTATTACCTGCATCCGGCGTGTGCTCGAGGTCAGGGGGTCAGCGCTAGACCAAACGCTGAGATTAAATTACCCCTGAGGGAGGCCAGGGTGGGTGTTTGTCTACAGTAGTCCTCCGCCCTCTCCCCACAAAGAGATTTCAGGATAGTAGGTGGGCTGGCATCTACCATGTCGTTTTTCTGGTTCGTACACTCTTCCTGATCTTAGTTCAAACACTGCAGAGCCATTTAAACCAGGATGTCATTGTTTAGAGGCACAATAGATGGATGCAGGGTTGAGCCTGGACATATTCCTATGGGTCTGGGGTAATGCTTCCATTGAGAATGATGTGCTATATAATTAAACTATTATTATTTTATCGTTATTATTACGTCGAACAGCCTTTGGCTCCTTAAATATATATGAATGAACACATTAAAACATAACAATTAATTAGATGAATAATATATAATTTAAATGATGTATGAGTCATGGAGTAAATGGGGTCTGTTTTCTCCTCCGTCAGCACCACCATAGGTTTCTATGCAGCTTATGATCTGGGTTTTATACCAAATATTCCACATATGATGAACAGTAAAAGATTCAGGTCATGGCTTAAAACTTTCAAAGTTTACATTTCTGTAAGTTGCTGCCTTTGGTTATGAGCATGACCCACAGAGAACTGTGAGTATACTATAATTAGACTTTGATAAAGAGACAGTAACATACTGTGATTCAAGCAGCGGTCTTAATGCAGAATTTATAAAGTGATATACTGGCAGTCGACTGAATGAGAAATAAGTGAATATAAACACTCCTTGAGTAAATCCAGAGACAACACAACGTATACATTATTTGTATCAAGAAAATATTTAAATCTGCTTTAATGAAGACTTTTAACTACAACCATAGGTTTGTGTTATAGGAAAGGTTTTGCAAATTGCGAAATAACAGAATAGTGCTAAACACTGCAGCTCTATAGCAATCCTTGTAGTCTCTTTGTTCTGGTTTTATAAACAGTTACTGAGCAGTTGAGTCTTTCCTGTCTCAAAACCTGTTTCCAAGCAGAAACAGGTTTTCTACAAACAAGCTGTGGTAAACCTACTGTAGTCGACCTGCCCAGTATCAAGCAGGCAAAACAAGTTAGCCATCAATGCAAAACTCAATGCAATGCCTATGGGCCACAAAACGTAATTAGTAATAGAATAACAGTTATTCAAACAGTTATTTCTTACTGTACACACCACAGAGATGATTGTTTTATTATGATGTTAATACAGATAAATGCAATAATTGCTTTCTGCTCAAAACTACCTTGTGTGGATTTGAAAGTTTCTGGACACGACTAAACAGTGACTAAAATAAGCCGGATCTGAGGTTTATTGTGTGTGTGACATGACACTCGCAAGGGTGGAATAAAGCTTTGTAAATCAAAGCCCTGAATTGGCCCTGGTTTACAGCTACCTATATAGCCATTGTCCAAGTAGGAATAGCAGAATAAAACATGAATCAAATGTATATGAGCTGGTGAAGCTTACCAGCAGCAGCCAATATTCCAGATGGGAGCTGGACAAAAGAAGAAGTTAAATTACTGTGAGTGGGAGCGGCAGGCTGTGTGAGAACTGGAGTCCTGTGGAGCTCTGAGAAGCTCCAGGAGACCTCTGGGCTCAGGACGCAACAGTCTGAGCAGTACTGCAACATATCACACTTACAAACACACATAAAAGCACAGCACTCACATACATACATATCTGCCTGAGTCATCCCAAAGGCATTTGCAACCACCTCACCAAAAAGGAAAAAAAGAAACACAGCAGAACACACAAAGGGCTTCAGAGAGATCAGCTCAGTCTTGTCTCTCTCTCAGACGCAGCCCGAGGCGTTGGATTCTGGATGTGTACACTTTGAGCTCCAAAGCACCGCTGCTCATTAAGGATCCGTTTACAGCCTTGGAGGTACAACTGCAAGCCTCTTTAAATACACAGACAGGGATTTATTTGACCACCTAAATGAAGGTCGGCTTGACAGCTTCTTAGCAGAGAGGTACTTCGCCTCCTCCCATTGTTACAATAAAGCAGATACATGTGAACTCGCAGAAAACTACTTCTCACCATTGTCAAAACGCACACACAAAAACAACACTTCATGAATATCACAATGAACTGTGGATGCTTAATAATAATAATAATAATATATTTTATTCATAAGCGCACTTTTCATTTGCGTAAACAAACCTCCAAGTGCTACAAAATTAAAAAGGGTGAAACAAAAACAACAAAATCAATAAAAAACAATTTAATAAAAAGGACATCTCCCCTTTCAGCCACTTGAATGCACATTTTCACCCGTTATTTATTCAGGGGAGGTTCTGCTGAGTGCTGATTTTGCAGCATCCTTCCTCATTTCTATGTCCTTATTAAACACAATTTCACACCTGCAAGTCAAGCAGAGACTTCACGGAGTCACCTTTCAGCTTCGCTCAAGTGGGCGCTAATCACGTATGACTTCTTAATAGCATCTGTTGAAGAGGTAATGAATTTGTTTGAATTCTGATCTTTTCTATTCTCAGTTACAGGTGCCCATCTTTTAAATCCATCTGTTGAACACCACACCAGAGGTTGGATCTATCCCAGCATGCCCTAGACAAACACTCACATTCGCACATACAGTGGGGCAAAAAAGTATTTAGTCAGCCACCAATTGTGGAAGTTCTCCCACTTAAAAATATGAGAGAGGCCTGTCATTTTCATCCTAGGTACACTTCAACTATGAGAGACAGAATGGGGGGAAAGAATCCAGGAAATCACATTGTAGGATTTTTAATGAATTAATTGGTAAATTCCTCGGTAAAATAAGTATTTGGTCACCTACAAACACACAAGATTTCTGGCTCTCACAGACCTGTAACTTCTTCTTTAAGAACCTCCTCTGTCCTCCACTTGTTAACTGTATTAATGGCACTTGTTTGAACTCGTTATCAGTATAAAAGACACCTGTACACAACCTCAAACAGTCGCACTCCAAACTCCACGATGGACAAGACCAAAGAGCTCTCAAAGGACAAAAGAAACTAAATTGTAGACCTACACCAGGCTGGGAAGACTGAATCTGCAATAGGTAAGCAGCTTGGTGTGAAGAAATCAACTGTGAGAGCAATTATTAGAAAATGGAAGACCACTGATAATCTCCCTCGATCTGGGGCTCCACGCAAGATCTCACCCCGTGGGGTCAAAATGATCACAAGAACGGTGAGCAAAAATCCCAGAACCACACGGGGGGACCTAGTCAATGACCTGCAGAGAGCTGGGACCAAAGTAACAAAGGCTACCATCAGTAACACACTACGCCGCCAGGGACTCAAATTCTGCAGTGCCAGACGTGTCCCCCTGCTTAAGCCAGTACATGTCCAGGCCCGTCTGAAGTTTGCTAGAGAGCATTTAGATGATTCAGAAGAGGATTGGGAGAATGTCATATGGTCAGATGAAACCAAAATAGAACTTTTTGGTAAAAACTCAACTAGACGTGTTTGGAGGAGAAAGAATGCTGAGTTGCATCCAAAGAACACCATACCTACTGTGAAACCCGGGGGTGGAAACATCATGCTTTGGGGCTGTTTTTCTGCAAAGGGACCAGGACGACTGATCCGTGTAAAGGAAAGAATGAATGGGGCCATGTATCGTGAGATTTTGAGTGACAACCTCCTTCCATCAGCAAGGGCATTGAAGATGAAACGTGGCTGGGTTTTTCAGCATGACAATGATCCCAAACACACCGCCCGGGCAACGAAGGAGTGGCTTCTTAAGAAGCATTTCAAGGTCCTGGAGTGGCCTAGCCAGTCTCCAGATCTCAACCCCCTAGATAATCTTTGGAGGGAGTTGAAAGTCCATGTTGCCCAGCGACAGCCCCAAAACATCACTGCTCTAGAGGAGATCTGCATGGAGGAATGGGCCAAAATACCAGCAACAGTGTGTGAAAACCTTGTGAAGACTTACAGAAAACGTTTGACCTCTGTCAATGCCAACAAAGGGTATATAACAAAGTATTGAGATGAACTTTTGTTATTGACCAAATACTTATTTTCCAGCATCATTTGCAAATAAATTCTTTAAAAATCAGACTATGTGATTTCCTGGATTCTTTCCCCCCATTTTGTCTCTCATAGTTGAGGTATACCTAGGATGAAAATTACAGGCCTCTCTCATCTTTTTAAGTGGGAGAACTTGCACAATTGGTGGCTGACTAAATACTTTTTTGCCCCACTGTATGAGCAATTCATGGGCTATTTCAGCTAACCTGCATACCTTTCAACCGCAGGAGGAAACCTGAGCAGCTAGAAAGAATCCCTCTAGGGCAAACATTTACTTTACTTACAATGTCAGTTAACTGGAATCCTACTCGAGAGATTACAGATTTAAATGACTTGTTTTGTCCTACGAAATGTCTGAAACAAACCAAAAGTTAGTGTGAAATATAAGAACAACTGAGAAGAAATGGACATTTTCACATTTGAGACAGGTGTACGTTTTATCATTTAATCTCAACTGTAGTTAGTTATTTTGCTGTTAATAACTTAGCACTAAAACCATGTGGACATCAGAACTAAATCAACATTTAAAGCCCCCTTATCTATGTTTGAACCCAGGACCTCATTGAGCCACTATGCTGGCCAGGTACAGGTATGACAAATCAAACAACTCCTTTACAGTCTCAAACTACTTGCCAATGTCAAAACATCAACCCCAAAATGTCAAATCATACGATGTATTGCCAAAAAAGCTTTGTGTTGCAGGTACACACAACATTTGGCAATACAATCGCAGTTTCATTGACTGTTCAGATGCCATCTAATGAACCCTTTCATCCAAAACAGTGCAGTAACAATGCAGTGTGACCTCAGTGTTGCTATGCCACTTCCCTCTGAGCTCTCAGAATGCTCCATAGCACAATGTTAATGCACTGGAGGACAAACTGGGATCAATGGCAGCCATGTTTAAATTGGGATTAGACTCTGCTAACAGCAGCAACTGAATAGCATTAGTGGTTCAGAAGATTAAAGTAGAAGCACATCCGTTTTGACTGAATGTTTGTCAACACCAAAAGGCCCATTCTGATGCAGGTCACACAACAGCATTATATCCTACATCAACAGCTACTCTCAGAGTCTAATGCATTTAAGGATACCACGACTTAGTGTTTACCGGCGAAGCTTATTCAAGACAAAGGGCACGTAATGTCAAGGTAAACTAACACGACATGCTATAACTTTGATACAAAAAGAAAACATGTCGAGTCATTTACAAAAGATAGAATTTTATATTCCCTAATTTGGATACACAGAGTCTGTTGCTAGGGAGTGAGAGGCAGGCTCTGCATGAACAGCCACACAAATCAGTCATTTTTCATTAGTATCATCAACAGAAAGGATGATGTTGACAATAAATAGGTACTTTGTCTTTGAAAATGCATGTATTCAACTCGTAAAATATGTACCAAAGGAAAAGCATTGCCAGCTCTATATAATTATTAGTTTCAGGTCTCTTTTGTTTTTATTGTTCCATTTGTTATTTGGTAGACTGTCTACGTAGAATGTGAGTGTACGTGAGCTCACTAAACACAGAGAGAAAAATACACCATTTGTAAAGCCACTCACTCATAAACTCATTACACAGCATAACAAAGAGACAGGTAATATCCATACCCATAAAATAATCATAAAAGGATCAAATAAAACCCAACTCATGAGATAAAACACTAGCACCTGTAGAGAAATTAGCAGAAACATCAAACGAGCCCAGTAGATAAAAAGCATGAAAAACGTCTGCTCTAGAGCATAGCTGTGTAACCTGCAGAGTGGCCTGTGGAGCTAAGACTGTAGATTTAGAAAGTCAAACAGCCTCAGGAAGTGTGGGTTTCTAGAATCTGGAATTTTCTGGGCTTAATTTAAGAAGGGAGGAACTTAAAGCAGTTGTTAGCTAGGTGAGAGGGGTCCCTAAGAACTTTAGGACCCTTTATTGGTAGTCTAGCTACAGATTTCCCCAAGGGGTGGGAGATCACTTCCAATAATGCGGACGAATACGAGCCACTTCTCAGCTAACAAGCCATACTGCATAGGTAAGGATGTTGTTCCCTGCTTCTCCCCAAAACTGCATCCCTATTTTTTTCAAATGTCTTCAAAAAAGTAAGTCTAATGCGCTTCAGAGTCTCCATTCGGTTAAGCCACTGACTCTGGGTGTTAAGGCACACACGCTCTGACCTTTCTCCTATCATAAATCACACACTGCGGTTCTGCTGCCAGGATTTTGTTTAACCCAATTTGTCACCGAGGACACCCCCTTCCACTCTAGCTGCGGATCCGCACAGTGGGACCGGGGAGCGTGGGATTAGTGGGCGGATCAAAGTGTGCCATCCAGACCTCTCTCTCGCCTTGTAATTGTGGAAGTCAGCAGCCCCTGGAGCTGATGATGGTAACCAGGCAAAAAGAGGAAGATGGACTAGAGGCAGGCGCTGAAACATTTATCAAACACTGATTCATCTATGAAATATATTTTAAGCATTAAGTCTGCGAAAGTAGGGACAGAAATACCCATCACATGTTCTGGAAGCCGAACCACAACGTGAAGACTTGCATTTAAAAAAGTAGAAACAGGAGTGTATTTGACCTTTTGTTTGGAACATGACTTCATTAACATGCAATCCCCTTTTTTAGAGAAGAAACCCAGAATTGAAAGGCAGAAATAAATGTCTATTATTCTTGAACCTGTTCATTTCCAACCATGATCCTGATGTCTTCGTAAAGGTTAACTCTACTGAGCGAAATATCAGCCAGAAGTCACAATTAGTCGAAATGATACGGAACTGCATTTACCTAAATACCAAATGTATTGTGTTTTTCTTGCCTATGACGAATAACTTCCTTTTTCTACTGTTGTGGTTTGAAAAGCGATTATCAAAGCTGTTCTGGATTCATTCTGATTGACTCATTCATGTTTTACTTCTTGAAAGGTTAAGGAAAAGCAAGCTATAGTTACAAAAGCCAGCAGCAGTCAGACAGACACGATCAACTCCCACATTATTATGACAGAAACAGGTCACGGAAGGTGTGCCAAGAAATATCAGGCAAACGTGCTGTCTGAGGGCAATTGCTGTTTTGACAATAAGAATAAAAAGGAAATCATTCAGTATGCAGGCATCCCTGATCTGACAACCCCCAGACTCCTCATCATACAGTAATAAAGGCTCGGCGGTGCTTCAGAGCACACTTGAGGGTGAATACAAAGTCAATAGGAACCTTTGCCACAGCACACTTTCACTCTGCTGCTGTGGTCATGTAAACTTCCAGTGGCACCCGACACTTCCTCATATCGGCTTTGGGAAATATGAATGAGCTCAAGCGTAGAGGGAGCTTCATAGAGTCTGAGGCGAGTGACATATACGATCCAAGCCTCGAATCGTACCACCATGTCCACTTGTGTTTTGTTTGAGCCATACTATATACCAAGATCCATCTTTGACTGTCTCTGCAAATGACTCAAATCATTTACTTTGCCTTTTCACTGCCACCCTTTTGCTATATGACTCAATTTCAAAAGAAGACTGGAAACGAAATATTTGACGAATTACAAACACTTTTCTCTATGTTTCCAGCTCTATATTGAGCTACTAATTTTTTTTTTGGTCACAAAAAGTAAAAGCAGAGTATTATATTCTTTCTGAGTGCTGGATTATATGCATGTGTCACTTTATAATCTAAATGTGATGTTTTAGCTGTCAAAGCAATGCAACAACAAACCAATTTCAGTGACACATTTCATTGTCCCAGTTATTCAATGCAAAATGTGCTGAACCACAGACAGCATATCGACTTATAACATGAAACAACAAACCATCAAAACATAGATCTAGAGACATGGTCAATGTTGGGTTTGGCAGAAGCTAACCACCACCTGTGTGCAGGTATGGCAGCTTCACCTGTACAAACCTGATGAGGCCCTGCATGTGTTCAAACAGCATGAACATCTGTTACACTGCTGTATTATCACACGTATTCTGAGGCTCTCGACTGGGCTAGGGCCAATAAGGAGGCTTGTTGTGACAGGAAAGGATTACGATCTGTGGACCAAACGTGTGGAAAATCCAAACATAAAATGCTGTTAAAAATCTCATTGAGCTCTCCAATCAATGCATGGAACATGTCAGCAATCACAAGGTGTGAATGAGCAAAGTACAATATGGTGTGTGTACAGTCACCAAACAAAGCCCGGAGGTGTGAAATCAAACAGCCCCATCCCCATGTTGGTTTGACAACTCACCTGTGACATCTGGGGTCTGAAATTGATCTCCTTCAGGTCCACTGATCCCGGGGAGAGGTTGTGCAACATCTGGCACAGCAGCACCCCGTCTCGCAGGGCCTGTGCCAAGTCGAAGACGGCCGCCGAGGGCCACACGACCCGGTGGTTGGGGGGCAGGACCTTGCAGTCTATCAACCACCGCCCGCATTGTCTCCACTCCTCCATAGCGGCTCCGGAGACTCCACTCAAAGTAACCGAGTCCTCCAGCGGGTTCACAGCGGGCTCAAAACGGTCACTCACGGCGAACAAGCAGGCACTACTGTCGCCTCCCCTACCTGCACCGGGTGTCCTAATCATTCACTCTCTACAGCTCTATAAATCAGGCTATTTCGCAACTGTATGTCACCGCGCTAGATCCCCATTCCAGACGCATGTCAGCTCTCCTGTCTCCACAACATGGAAATGAAGGCTTGGGGAAAATAATAATCCAGTTCCGCGGATGTGACCAGATAAAAGAGACGTGCTATGGGAATTTTCTCCTCTTCATTCTTAAAAAGTTTGCTTCGCATATCCAATCCAAAAAGGCGAGTGTGGAGGGTTACAGTAGTGCTAATGAAACAGCTGGGTACAGCGGTTTGTCATGTATCTACTTCACGAGGGGCTCACATTTCATAGAAGCAAACAGCACAGCCTACTACTATACAATGTAGGGGGAACAAGCAAGTAGTTGACGAACTGAAAGCCCGGAGTCCCCTACCTACCTACTGCATTTGCATGTAACGTTCCCAATGAAGCAAAAAACATGAACTTCCCGTAATTTCCATAGCAAACAATGAAGAAAACAGAGGAGTCTTTCCTCAGCGCAGGGATAACCCTTGTTCCATACAGTCCAAACAACGCACCGCAGGGGGGGGAAATCAATGTTTACATTTATCCGGTTAATGTGACTTTGTTTGCCGCCTTTCTGCACGCCCAAAACAGCGTCACCCGTGTGTACAGCTCGGTTTGTATGTGATTTTCGCTTCCCTTCCGCTCGTGTCCTCTCTCCCCCGTCTCCCTCTCCTCGCTTCCCCTCTCGGACGGGGATGTTTAGCGGTCCCAACTCCAGGCACGAGCCGCACTGCAAGCTTCTAGAAGTCTCACGCGGGGTCCACCCAGGTGGTTTAATGAGCTTGCGCGCGCTTATTATCCCATGCAAGGGTAACAGTTGAATAGTGTCCACACTTTCGTTAAAGTGGCTTCCACACTCAGAGAATGTGAGTTTCAGAGAATATTTTTGGGACTGAGAGCTGAGACGATGCGCCCTCTGACGGAGGAAGCGCACACTGCGACTGACACAAGAGGATTAAAGCGACAGTTCCATACAAAAAGGGTTATTGACTGTTAATTGTTAATTGTTTTATCTGCCCAGTTTGAAGTGAATTATTGTGAGTATTCAACAACTAAAGGCGCAGTCCACCATGTCCAAATTACGGTAGTTCATTTGTCATATAAAGTAATACTCATATGTTGTCATAATCCTAATCTAAAGCCCTTTATTTGTCAAACAAATGAAATTAAAGGGGATGGTGCCGATAGAAGGCAACCCTAAAATGAGAAGTCAGCAAATGTCAAAACAATTAAATTACAACATTACAAATAAATTAAAACGAGTACACAACTCACAGCATTTTTTTAACAAAAAGGTAGAGTCGTGGGCATTTACACTGAATTGCATTATGGGAAATGTAGGATCCACTGTTTATGGAGCTTGACCCATACATGCCAACACAAACTCTCAGGTGTATAAAACCCTACTCAGAATACACTATACATCACAAACTATAATGAGAACATTTAATATATTTCCATGAGTCTGTGATATTCAACATGAGTCAATTAACCTTTATTTTAATCAAGTTACAATGTGAATTGTCACCACACCTATTTATTCATAATGTTAATAGTTTGGATTTAGTTTGTGAGGGGTTAAATGTTTAATAATATAAAAACTCCCCACACAAACCATAATTGCCTGGTTGGAAATGCACTGAAACATGTTTGGCTTGTCATGACTTGTTTCATTATACCTGTCATTTTTGGGGATGACTTAAAGTCTGAACCAACACTGATAGGTTGGTAATGATGTATTTCCTTATGAATCTTGAATGTCTTTTTTTCTTTTCCCCATCTTTATTAGATTTCCCAATGTCATTCCTTGTTAGTAAAATAATCAAAATTCTTCAATTAATCACTTAATTGACACTAAAAACAATATGCCACCTGTTTCTTGTTAAACCCTCTTTGTCATGTCTCATTACCTCCTCATCTCAGTCATAATCATCTCTCCCCACCTTCACATTTCCACAGGGACGTAACAAATGTGGCTTAATTTATCGCTGGGCATAAAATAGAGCAGCGCATCAAAGTCTGATGTTCTGAGCTTCTCCTTTCTTCTCTATCTTTTTAATGATTGAAAAGCTGGATTTATGAAGACTATATGTACAAGTGGACTCATTGAAATTATAGAAGATTATGGCTTTAGGAAAACAACGTTCAGTTGTTCGCAGCCAAACACTGTGCACTCTTTGTCGTCAGGCCAGTGAAAGTGGCGTTTCAGACAAACATGTGGCAACTCCATTGTATAAAGTATAGGAAAATAAATGCACAGAGAGGTTTGGATGGGGTAGAAAAACAGACCTTTTTGAACATTAAAGCATTTATACATGTCACAGTAGAGACACAACATACAAATATGAACCAGAGAATTAGCATAGTAGGTCCTGTTCAACTATTTGAAAGTGTGGATAGTTTTTATGAACTAGCACCTTAAAAAGCAAACAGGTTTACATCAAAAATACATATTTAGACATACGTACTGTATACTTGCATGTTAATTAAAATTAGATTAATATACAAACAAACATGAAATTAGTTTACGCAGAGAAACAGTCTGAAGCCAGATCATAGCAGTGTGTCTGAGGGTGCCTTTTAAAAACATCCACAGACTCAGCCTGTGTAATGGCCGCCGCAGGCTATTCCAGAACCTGCTTCTGAAAAAGTGTAGTGCAGAGAAAATGCTATCTGCAGTTTCGCACTGCTTATGACCCCATACTAATGGAGTCCTCCATGAGCTGTTGGAGGTGATCCATTGTATTCCAGGCCTTCTTCCCTCAGTAATCATCCAACATATAAGTGTGCATCCACTCTCTGATGCACCTGTTGCCCCTGAGATCATTTGAGCTGCAGAGCAAAGGTTTTATCTATGAGCTGTGGCTTTTTGCTTGTATTTGGCTGCCAGCTTCACCTCACGCAGACATACAGACTGCTGTCAGCTTCACTAAGGCTACGCCCCTTATTTCTGACCCAGAGGTCCAAGCCTGCAATATAACAAGCAAAAGCCAATAACTAACTGACGTCCTGTTTGACACAGGGAGTATTTCATTTGAGGTCAAACAGTTCAGGGTCTGGAAGAAGAGCATCACACATTGGTTGCAGAGTTTGCAAGGGCACAGTTTTAAAATAACGCCTCTGAAGATGGCTTAATTATTTCCTCCAAATCATTTTTATTTCCCAGAGTCCATGTCATGCATTGCTAGGTCAACTTTCTCTGCATGAAAACAAAGATGGTGGCCACCACTTTTTAACTTTTTTAATATTTTCAGCAAGAAATTTGAGTTTTACCCTCACATTCTTTGTTCATTGAAAGTGTTTAGTTTGATGATAAGGATTATCTAAGGCTTTAGCAGAAAATGGTGTGAATGCAATTGCAACGGTGGTTGCTAGTCGTTATAGCTGTCGTTAGTTCTGTTTTTTGTGTAACTGTTAGATGATTGTATCTCAATAAAATACAATAAACACAGTATTCTAGAGTAGGGATGATGTTCTTCTTCCCTGGATTCCTACAGCATTCAATTACATGTATTTAAATGTTTATAACGTGTGACACAATGTTTGTTCAACTGATGTTAACCTCAGACTTCAGTCCAGGCATATTACCTACCCAAAGAAACAGTAAGGAAAGTCACATCTTGGGAAGCAATTATTGTAGAACTACTATGTCAGGGTTGGGCAAATGACCCAAATGCAGTAAGAGGACTAAAAAAGGTCAAGTAACAAAAGACGAGCTTTATTAAAAAGCCGAAAACAGGAAAAACAAGAAACTACTTAACATAAACAAAACCGGGGAGCAAGACAAGAACAAACTTACAAGCAGCCAAGAATATGGACAAACACGGGCAGGTAACATGGACAAGCATAGACGATCAGGGAACAAGGACATGAAGAGTCGACTAACAGGCATGGGGGTGTTTCTCAATGTTGAGTACGCTTGCTTGGTAGCACATGTCTTCAGTCACTTGCATCAGAAGCGAGGCAAGAATACTTCCTGGCATTCGGAAAACGAAGAGTGGAACAGGCGAGCAAGTGTGCAGGTGTACATCATATGAGAGGCCCCGCCTTACATTTTCTGCCACAGATTTGGGGAAATTGGTCCGTGCGCAAAGCATTGTGGGGATTTTAAGACCACAGAGTCTACACATGTGCAGCCTCGACATTTCTCACTACGAAGTGTGCCGGGCTCGGTAGAATTCCAAGTATGCTGGAGCAGCTTTACTCGACATTGAGAAACACCCCGTCGAGTAAAGCTGCTCCAGAGCCACTATTTCAAGCATACTACGTCATCGAGTGCCGCCGAAGGATTGTTCCAATGTCCAGCATACTTGGAATTCTACCGAGCCTGGCGTACTTTGTAGTGAGACATTTCGAGGCTGCACATGTAGACTATGCGGTCTTAAAATCCCCACAATGCTTTGCGCACGGACCAATTTCCCCAAATCTGTGGCGGAAAATGTAAGGCGGGGCCTCTCATATGACGCACACCTGCACACTTGCTCGCTTGTTCCACTCTTCGTTTTCCGAATGTCAGGAAGTATTCTTGCCTCGCTTCTGAAGCAAGTGACTCGGAAGACGTGCTACCAAGCAAGCGCACTCGACATTGAGAAACACCCATGCAGCACAGGGAAAGACAAGACTAAATACACAGAAGAGTAATCACAGGACAAGACACAGCTGGGCAGGGTAGGCAGAAACACAAGGGCAACAGGTGAACACAATCAGACAATCAGACACACCAGGGAAACTAAAGACAGGGAGATAAACACAGGAAGTAGGAGCAGACAAGACACAAGGAGGAAAACATTTCAAAATAAAAGGTGGAAAATTAAAACATAAATCCAAAACCATGACACTATGGTTTGAGCAGTGGAGCAACGTTACATCCAAACACGTTTGGATGTAAGACTTGGTTGTTATAGAAAGTCATTTTTTAAAAGTCCTACAAGACGTTTGGCCTGTTAGCAAAATCCAAGGCTCAATGAGAAACACTGAAGATGCCTGAACAGTAGTTGGAGCATTTTCAATTTGGACCTCGTGAGACTCCCTCCCATCTCCGGCAGTTTCACACATCTAATCACTTTGGTGGAAAGGACAGCCAGAGAGCCTGAGGCTGTGTTTCTATCGTTCACACTGACTGTGGCTGTGAGTCTTTCAGGAGAGCTGGCTGTGTGTTCCCCAACACACATCAGGCTCCTGCGCCCCAGGATTTAATCCCAACAACCAGCACACCAAAAGTCATCATGGAATCACCCGGAGGTCCATTTAAGTCTCATCAGTAACTGAAGGACTTTGGGATAAACCCCTAAAAGCTTAAAATTATTATTTAAAGAGACTATACATGCAGTTTATGGGCATTCGGAAAATATATCCCTTGTGGTTTCCTGTGTCTTAAACCCAGTTCTATGTAGTGTTCCTATACTTTTATTGGACAGGAAGTGTGTGGTAAGAAGACAAATATGACTCCTGCTGTTGTAATTGAAAGCTATGTTTTAACGCACCATTTCTTCAAGATACGGACATGTCTGGAGTATTAAGGGTTAACTAAAACCTTACTAAAGGCTGACACAGCTCTGCAATTTTGGGGCATATAAAACTGTGGGATCAGGGTGAATGGCTGCGGCTAATGTCCTCTGCACGATGCATTCTGGGATGTAGAAATTGGTCCCTGAGTTTGGCCGATGGAGCCATGAGATCACTTAACCTTTTTCATACGTTCTTGAACAGCCCCATCAGCCTAAAGATATGGCTGTTAAATCTTTAAGTATGTCCTTTTTCCTAGGGGGGAACTTGCTCCTAAGCTACAATGCAACAAAAAAGGTTAGCAGCTGAGAGTTTGGACTGTTTCTATCGTCAGATGGGATGATTAGGTTCAATTTGTAAGGACATTTAAATGAGTGTTTCCACTAATTGTTGGTCTCCGCTATGATTAAGATGGAAATATTGTACTCCACTACGTTCATTTGCAGTAGTGAAATGTAAATGTACTCATGAAGTGTAACTATATGTTCAAGTGTGATGTACTTTAATGGAGTATTTTATATTGTATGCTACTTTATACTTTTATAAATTACATTTTTGACATTTTTTTCTTTTCAATAGTATGATTTTGAATGTAGGACTTTTCACCATTTTGTATTACTACTTTTACTTAAACATTCATGCATCTTAATAGAAATCAAATTGAGTCTTAAATGTGCCATTTTGCAAAGTTAAGTACTTGTACTTATTGAAATTGTATTATAAGTACTATAATTTAATAAATAATTGATAATGAATAATTAATTAATTAAATACAGGATTTGTATTTGTAACAGAGGAATTCAATTAAAGCACTTCTTCCAATTGTGTTGAATATAAGGCAAAGTGCATGATAGCATAACAATGCATGAGCTCTAAAAACCAGTGTGGAACAGTTAACAATGGCAAACATATCCCTAAGTATGGTCCTTGAGGAAATGTGCTTAGTTACATTCCACCACCGCAAGGAAAACACAACACATATAAAAACAACAAACTCTGGTACATGTGCTAATGTTAGAGTAATGTTGCAATAGCTGATGCAGTAATGCTGCTGAGTGTAAGCTTATGTTCCTTGGGCAACTCCCAGTGCTGCAAACTCAGCAGTCTTCTTGGATAAGTAATGGCTTTAAAATAAATGAATAAGCACCATATATTTTGTAACAAATCAAGCAAATGCCAAATAAGACCGTCTCACTTTATCGAGAACAGTATCGGCTAATTTGCAATTAAGATTCTTCATATATGTCACATAAGCATAAATCGAACAAAAGTGCATCCATGTGTCGTTTCTACACGCCTTGATTCAGATTGACTAACCCCTTTTTTTCTCCAGGAATGTTCTTCTACGAAAAGAAAATGAAAAGCAGAGATCCATTTATCAAAGCAAACACAGTTTTGCGTGGGGTGTCTCCAGAGTTGCATGTGTGGGGTCTTTTCATGCGTCTGAGCGATGGCCACAAGTGGGAGCAATGACGAGTTGTCACTGAAGTTGTGGCATTGATCAATCACGGACCCCAAGGTTGTTGCTGGGGGGGGGGAAGTGGCATGTTCTACGTGGCATGATGGGGGGGGGGGGGGGGGGGGGTCACAGGGAGCACGTTCCCCTGCGACATGCACGCACACAGTGCAAGGACAACAAATAGGGTAAATGATGAATGGCCTCAAACGTGTGCATGCAGTTAAGCTTCCTCTCAACTTTGGTATACAGCTTTCAAAATAAAGGCCTTTAGTAGGGATGTATTGTGACTTCTTTAAAGGGGCCCTTTTATGCTAATTTTCTAATTCATATTTGTATTTTGTGCCTCTAATGTGACATGTTAACATGCTTCAATGTTCATAAAGGTCTTTACTTTTCTCATACTGCCTGTGCTGCAGCACCTCTTTTCACCCTCTGCCTGAAACCAGAGCCCAGTCTGCTCTGATTGGTTAGCCGGCCGGCTCTGTTGTGATTGGTCAACCGCTTAGAGATGTCCCACCCCTAAGCCAATCACATAGCGCTAGACAGTAGAAGGGTGAGTGATACATAGTGATGTCACTTGTTGCTAAAGAAGACAAATGGGTGAAATGGAGGCGTTTCAGGTAGGGGGGGGTGTAGAAAATATTTAGCCATTGCAGACCATGCACAAGGAACTATAACACACTACTGGAAAAGGAATATCCTCAAAAAAGCAATGGTCGACTCCCAGTTGACTCAAATTGAGATTTATTTTTGTTCTACACGTTTTCTAAAAAGTGTTTGTTTAAATGTGCAAACGAAGCATTATCGTGTTTAAAATGTATTGCAGTGCATACTTTCCAGAACATAAATCATCGTTTCATTTTGTTGAGATGTTAGAGGGAATTTTGGAGATCTCTTCTAAATCTATTTTTGCCATGTTTTTAGCAATAAAATGCTATATAAATAGGTTTATGAATGATTTATGAACAAACCCATTCTGTAAAAACCTTCAGAATATAGATGGGAACAAAATGGGAAAGTTGTGTAAGTGCTGCTGAAGGGGAGATTTCCGGCTCAGTGTGTGAGACTGAGAACACATCCTTTAGAGATAAATAATAAAGGATATCAGCATGAATCTTCACGAGAGGATTACCTACTGTACAATAGGAAAAATACATTTAGTATTACAAGTTTTCAGAAATGATGTTTAAACTCATTAAAACGGGGCATGATCCAATGCTATCTTCTCATACATTTTAAAGAAATCAACAAAGACAAAGTGTATTAATAAAAACATGAACAGCATAAATGTGTATTTTGGATGTTTCTAAAAGAATACATGTTTGTTTAATTATGTAGTTCTGTATTTCTTGTTCATTCGTTTGTTGTGTTTGGATCACTTAATAGAGTGAAGAATTGAGCAAAATGTAATATTACTATGTGACGCCAAACATTTGTATCAAAAACATTAATCCCAAAATTAAAAAAGAAATACATAATAATACAAACAAATGTTTAACTTTCAGCTGCATTAATTATAATAAAAAACAAAGGAATACATATAATATAGGCTGTGTTACCTATCCCAGCCATACCTTTAAATACAAGCATGTTGTGAAATGTAAGGAAGCTCTAACGGTGCAGCATGGCCATCTCCTGGTGGATTTCTGAACTACATGCAGTTTGGAGACAGCACACGATCTCCTCTCTGCCAATAGGAGTCAGTGCTTTAGAACCACAGTCTTCTCATTCACCCCCCCACCCACTACACATCTCCAGTGCTTCCAGCCCCCCCCCCCCCCCCCGCACCTGTGAGGGTTAAACTCTGGGACTCCATGGGGTGTACATCTGCTGGAGCCTGGAGGCCCGGCTGTGGACCGGTCAGCTGGCAGAGGGCTTTAATTCACAGGGATGGGGGGGGGGGGCAGAGTTAGTAGGGGCATTTTACACATACATTATATACCTATTGGTTTGGTGTACCTATTTTATTATACTTATTTATATATAATATTTTTCAATATTGTAAAATGTGGACATGATACCTTCTATTTTGTTATTATGGTGTTTTCCTATTTTATTTAAAAATGTTAGGACACATTTTTACATAAACTTATTTTGAGTATGTAAATATCTTTATTTTTACTTCTTATATTTGTATTCTATTACCATGTATTCTAACCTTTATGAATATATTCCAATTTTAAATTTTCTTTTGATTTCAGTTTTTTTCACACAAAGTTGTTTTTATAAATATTTGTGTTATATTGTCTTAACTTTATTGCATGTTTGGTCTTTCTTCTTCTTAGTATCAGTGTGTTGCTATCATGTTTTATATTGAATGAATAATACCGAGACCGATAACATCATTTAGTTTTCATTGTTTCTGGTCTTATTTCTGTGTAAATGACTGTTGTCACGGGTTTGAAAGGTCTGCACTTCATGACCATGCAACAAACAGGAGACATGCATACCAGCAGACAGGACTTCTGCTTTAATGGGTTACTGAAGTCCAGATGACTTTAAAACAATGTTAACATGCATCTGGATAGAGAGGAAACACATTAAGTACAACTCTGAATGTATAATAAACGGACTGCAGGATGCAACACACTGCTGTGGTCCAAAGGTCACCAGGAAGAATTATTAAAACGTTTTATTGACAACAGTTATTTACTCATTAAAACAGATAATGAAGAGACCGGCATTCAAAACAGAGGTTGATAAATACAACATAATAAATGTAAAAAATACAAAAACTTTAATTATGACATTCATAAAGAGCTGAACAGTGAAAACAAAAAAAAGACAAATTCAAAAAACCTTTAAATGCTATGTATAAATGTTAAACGTTTAATAAAGTTTGATTTATGTAGCAAGGCAATAAACGGAACACAAGCAGAGAAAAGCATTACTCCATCTGATCAAACATGCTCACAGTTGTTTGGAGTACCATCGAAAAAGTGATCAAGAACAATCCACGGCTTGTTCGCGGATATAAAGACATGTTTAGTGTTCTTTATCAAAGACAAATGATTTCACTAAGAGGTCACCAAGGATACGACCTGGAGAGTTGATTTATGTTGTATTGTGACAATCAGCTCTCGAGACCGACTACTGGTCAAATAAACACTAGGAAAGGTAAACTGCCAGCTATATAGCTCAACAGTATAAGTATATATGGATAATAGCAGCTCATAAATAATAATAATAAACTTGGTCACTTGAGCGTTCATATCTTTGCTGGTAATGATGTGCTACAATAGAAATAATGAACTCATCATATTCATAATGAAATGATCTACCGCTAAACGCTTCTCACAACTTTAAAAGCTGCCGTCGAGTCAGTGTTATATGTTGAAAAGAAAAACCTCATTAAAGTGTATGGGCTGAATGAGTGGCAGAGACAGGATATTGGTTGAAACTCAGATTATATGAAATGTGCCCGGGTGCTCAGAACTGAATATATTTATCTCATAAGAAACCGTCGAGGCGGATATTGCAATTGATAGAAGAAAGGGAGAAAATCCACGCTGAATACAAATGCTGGGTTGGGAAGTTTAATTTTCCACATTTTAGAACATAGAACAAATACAAAACGGTATTGAGGAACTCTCTTTTGAAGAAATAAATAGAAACATTAGAAGCTGTCAGGAGTTGCTGTTTTCTGAACTGGAGTCAGAGGAGCTGCTGCTGTCTGAATCTGAGGAGCTGCTGCTGCTGCTGACGTGATGCTGCGCTGCTCGCCTGCTTCTCTCTGGAGGACGGGAGGAGAAGCAACAGGTAAATGATTCAAATATCTGGCACCAAGGTTGTCATTTGTGCGCTAATTCCTATTGATTATAACACATATATATTCAAATATTCAATCTTTATACTTATTTGTAGTTCACATTTTGATATCGAACTGTCCTTTCCATGTTAGGAATCATTTAAATAGGTTTTAGGTTCCTCCTTGTAACAGGTTATATTCTCCCATAGCAAAGACAGCCATCAAAATGACTGAAGCCTACAGCAGGCCCTACGCAGGATAAAAGAGGGGTCTGCCTGCAGGCCTCCACTCTCAGGACACCTCCACTCTCAGGACACCTCCACTCTCAGGACACCTCCACTCTCAGGACACCTCCACTCTCAGGACACCTCCACTCTCAGGACACCTCCACTCTCAGGACACCTCCACTCTCAGGACACCTCCACTCTCAGGACACCTCCACTCTCAGTACAGGAAGTGACGATTCTGACGAACACGTTTTTTTCCACGCGCCCTGAAGGACTCGTCTGATGGAAGTTTTCAAATCACAATGGAGACTCATCACGGAGGTGATGAGTCCGCTCACCATGCACTTTGGGTCGGCCTTGGTCAAGCCCTTTTGACCCCCCCAGCCTGGTTCTCGTAAAAGTTGACGTAGCCATTTTTCGCTCAAATGACACCATGGAGGAATGTAACAGGAGTTGACAGGGGACTCTGCGCGCCTCACGAGTGCCTATTTTTGCCGATTTTATTAATTAACTTTTTTTTGCTATTTCGCCCGGTTCCTTCTACCGGGGACACTGCCCGGTCTCGTGTGTACCCCCCACGGCCTGTGTCCAGCCGTTTCCCCCTCCACTCATCCATATATTAACGAATTTTGACAATTTTTGTTGCATTTTTCTCCTCTCCTCTCACTGATCCAATAGCAAACGCGACCCACCATCAGAGGGCCTCCACCGGCCCGGCCTAGTGCCGGAGCTCTGGGGGTCGGTTCCTCCGAACTGCAGGTTTGACTCTGATGGCTGGGAGGGTGTGCTGCGTTGGGGACTTCCCCCACTCTGCGTGTCTCTTCCTTCCCGGGCCGGCCGATATGAAGCGTGACCAAGACGCACCGTCTGACTCAGGGGTCCCACCACGGGTCCCGCAGAGGGTCCCGGCTGGAACCTCCACCCCGCTGCGGTGCACCCGGCAAACACGGTTGTTTCTCGAACCCTCCACTTTTGTCTAGCGGGTGAACTAAAATACAAGATGTTATTTATTTATATTTATATATATATATATATATATATATATATATATATATATATATATATATATATAGATATAATAAGTGTCAGTGCGATTTTATTTTGTATTAGCGTGCATTTCCTGTTTGGAAAGTGGTGATTTTATTTTGTAATTCTTAGCGTGCATGCACTTCCTGTCCTGAGAGTGGAGGTGTCCTGAGAGTGGAGGTGTCCTGAGAGTGGCGCCTGCAGGCAGGCTCCCATGGGATAAATAGAGAAGGGCAGAGTCGACAGACGGTATTTTTGTCACAGAAATATATAGGAAAGGATTCTTCCAATTGCTTTTGGAATATTGCAGAAAATAAGATCTGTAGCAAAATCACATTTGTGATTATCTCCACATATTAACGACACTTTTATCCTTTCCGAAACATCAATGCAATCTACAGAGGTAAAAAGCTAACGTACGGTTATAAAGGAACGACATCACGGTTACATGGCTGCCTGGTATCACCGCTCGTTTGCAGAGTGATGACATTTAGAAGTCTCATTTGGCCACCTTTTGGAAAGCGCAATTTGTATTTAACCACAGATTCTATTTCATTTAAACACATTGCCTTTGAGACGAGGGAGCAGGAAGTGGTAAAATGCTAACTTATTTCATGATTTAGGACTCATTCCTGCACCACTCTATTTGGGGGAAGAACGCAGTTCAGTCTTCCAGCACAGTTTTGTTTCTCTCCCAGTAACATTGCTCAGAACTTCCATCCCACTACTCACTCTGAAACTTGTTGAACTTCTTGCGCAGACAGTACTGGACGTAGCGCTGCAGCTCGCGCAGGGTGGACGGCTTCAGCATCTCGAAGTCGATCTCGATCTCGTCGGGGTTGGTGTCGCGCATGGTGGGCTCTCGCGTCTGTATGATGCGCACTACGTTGCCCAGCTTGATGCCCGGTAACCGGTTGATGTCCAGGCTCAGCTGGTGCTTCTCGTCGTACGTCATCAGCAGACTTTCATCGTCCGAGTCCCACTCTTTGACCGCCGTCCACTCCCTGGAATGCAAGAGGAATCAGTCAACTCCAAAGACACATCTATTTAGATTAGCAAACCCCCACTTGTTTTTTTAGTCTTTATTATTTACCTACCTTTAAATTGTTTTATTTAATAGGTCTTAAAAGGATGTTATCATATTTCATTAATCTAACATGCTTCAATAACAATATTTATTTGTTTCTTAATCGTTTAACCTTTATTAGAATTATGGCATTTTTATTACCATTATCTTTTTATTTGTATTTCTGTTGTACCTATATGTTCACTTTGTTTTATATTGTTGCATGTTGTGTCTCTTAACCTGATCAAATGTTATATGTTGCTGCACGTACCTGTAAAGTTCTTAGCCAATAATCTGAGGGGAATTTCTTGTTTATTTTGTAAAGCGCTTTGAGCTGCATGTGTTGTAGGAAAAGTGCTATATAAATAAAGCTTTATTATGATATGGAAGTGCTATGAACATGAGTGTTTATTTATGATAAACGTTGTACCTGGAGATGGGATTCGGGCTGCCTTTGTGTTGCCTGCCGTCCTCCTCCTCCTCCTCCTTCATCTTGTCCTTTTCTCTCTTCTTCTTTGGTTTCATCACAGGGACGTCAGAGAGGGCAGAGAGCTGGTCGTGAACAGCTTTGAGCTGGGTAGTGTCAACAGAAATGGGTTTTGTGGTGCTATGCAGTAACCAATCAGAATCAGGCAAATATTCAAGTCAGTGAGTAGTTCCTGTTTGCTAGTAAGAAGAAGCGGATGAGCCATAAGGGAGACGAGGGAGTCTTATCGAGCAAATGACTGTATGCTAGGCTAAGTTTAGCTAAGCATGTATTTACATTATAATTTACAGCACAGGTTTTTTTAGCTATATTTTATTCTAATTTGAAAATGGGTATAGGTTTTGTTTTCTGTGTTAGCCAGGAAAGCCAAACCTTTTAAAGTCATTCCCAGGGTTCATTAGGGCTGTGCATCTTCACTGGTCTCATGATTAGTTTCGATTATCCTGTCAACGATTCGATTTAATTCGATATCCTGATGCATCACGATTCATACCAATGCGTTGCATCGATACCGAATCGTCCACATCTGCATCGCAATGCATCGTAGAAACGATTATTTTCAACACCCCTAGGGTTCATACACTTTTTCACCAATGATTTTCCATGACCTTTACCTAATTTTCCATGACCAAAAAAATGACTCTTCCTCAGTGGTAAAACTGAAAATGGTTTATTTGAACATGGAACAGGAAAATAAGGTCTGAAACATGGTGTGCCTATCTACAGTAAAACAAATCAAATAGTAGGCTTACTAGCTTCTACACGCTAAAGCAACTAAAGTCTCTCACCAGCAAAACACCTCGTCAGTTAAATGCCATTTTATGTTTCATTACTATACAGTATTTATTATCATTATAGTATTACTATTTTGGTGATTAGCTAAAATATAAATTATATTTGATGCAACTTTAGTTACATTTCCATGACTTTTCCAAAACTTTGGGAAAAATATTGTTTTCCATAACTTTTCCAGGGCCTGGAATTTGCATTTTGAATTTCCATGACTTTTCCAGGTTTTTAATGACCGTAAGAACCCTGCATTACACAGGAAGTCAAAAGAGTGGTGAAGGAATGAGTTCTAACGTCTGGAAATGATTCAGTATTTGTTCATCTTTGGTAAACACAACCAAAAGAGATGTTGTCCTACGACATTAAATAAGTCAGTAAATATCCCATTTGTAAAGGGTTAAGTTTTCATGCAGGGGTAGACATTAAGGGTAAAAAGCCACTGGCCCTCCGGTCCGGTGGAATTGTATTGTCACTGGCCCCACCATTGTAACCACTGGCCCGGAGCATTCGTCAAAAAAAAAAATATCGACTAATAATGAAGAAAATTAACACATTTGTTGCTATAGTAATTTATGCACTTACTACTTGTACTACAACATTTGAACAATCAGTTCTTCCTCATTTTCCTCAATTGTTCATATTTGGTTTATTAAAATAATGATATTGTGGTCATTGTTAAAAAATGTCTGCTATGATGAGTATTATTATTTGTATAATGCACTTTCTGCCTTCCTGTCATTAGGAGTTAGAAATGTAATGGCTATAGATTAGATTAGATCCTTCATTATCCTAAACTGCTGGGACCTCTAGCCAATACCTTTATATTGTCTACTCTTCACTTGCTTGTCAGCAGAGGGCGGCATTGATGTACAGAGCCGACAGAAGACCTTGTTTATATTGGCATCATATTGAGAGGTGCGGCCAGTGACGCGTCCTAAAACCAGGAAGTAAGCTGCTGGTTCCCTCGACAAAAAGCAATGGGATTTCTCCACAGGGTTTTGGAAAATAGCTGGAAATAAGGTCTGTGGAAAACGAACCTGTTTGATAAATGCATGTTTTGTTCAGCCGGATAATCTCCACATGTCTAACCTACTTTTATAATTTTCGAATCATAAATCTAATCGATAGATTATAAAAGGCTTTAGGACGCGTCACTGCACCACTAGAAGCCAACTCCATCGATCAAGCTGGCTGAAACTTCCTCTCCCTTTTCTTCTCATGCTCCATGTCACTCTCCCTTAACTCCTCCGGTGACTTTCTTTTATTTCAAAATAGTTTTTTGCTCGGCGCTTGTCCGGTTACCGCTGGTATTAAAAACATTTTGGCGAATGGTTAGGTGGCGCGATAGTCTGTAGTGAAGGAGCGCGCTCACCGGAGCCTGCTCGCTCTGCGCTCCGCAGCAAACAGCTGTTTGCTTTTCACCCAACAACGACAAGCGACTCACGAAACGCTGTGTTGTAGCGTTAATAAACGAAACAATTTAACAAAATTGCTTGTCAAAATACCAATACCACAGGAAACATTTTTTTTTAAACAATATTTGTAGTGGCCCGAGCGGGCAAGTGGAAAGTACGTTATGCTGGCCCGGGGTGTATAAATAGTGCTTCCGGGCCAGCGGGCCAATTATAATGTCGAGCCCTGTCATGTGTGTTAAAAATTGCATATGCTAAGAACTGGCTAATTCTCCCTTTAGCATAATGGCGTAGCTCTTAAGTCACTTGATTGTGTGTTTTTTTTAAAAAGCTTAACATTAGGTTTTTGATTCATATCATTAAAGGGATTTGTGGAGATTCTTCTCAGGTTTATTTTCTGAAATATTTGAAGATTCAATAGAACTATCCCATTGGCTCTTTGTTGATGGAACTAACTTCCTACTAAGACATTCCTGCAGCTCTCTACAAATCAAAAGAAAGTAGCGGAGCCGAGAGTAACTCAGGTTTCTATCCCTCAGGTTTGAATTGGAAGTCAACCATTTAAATAAGGAGAAAATGAGAGTTGGAGATCTGTGTAGAAACCCACCTGTTCTGCACCCACCTGTTCTTGCAACTCAGCAAGTCGAGTGGCCCGCTCCTCCTCTAAGTCCAGGTTGGAGGAGCTGTTGGTGCTGATTTCACCAAAACCTGCGCTCTTTGGTGAAGGCATCTCCACCGGCTCCTCTGGCATCTTGGCAAACCACTTCTCAAACACACCCTAAAGCCAACACACACATGGTTACAAACAGACATAGAACACATTTATTTTGAAAGGATCTTGTATACAGTTGAAGTAATCACCTGAAGTTTTCTGGCCTGGATGACCACGTCGTGATTTGGAGGGTTGTATTTGTAGCAGTTGGAAAAAATGAGCCTGACGTCTGCAGCGAAGCCTTGAGCGTCCGTGTACTGCCCTTCAGACATCTTGCTCTGGGGATACAGAGGAGAAGTCATCCAGACAACAGATTAACTAGGCAGATAATTAGGGCTGCACCATTGAGAAGAGTTCAACTCATTTTGATAGAATATGATCAGGGATATTAAGATAAACATTTCAACATATAATACATTAGAATAGTGTGATTTTTCTTTTAGGAGGACCTAAGATGTGTTTGTCTGTAGCTTAACCTTTGTAGGTTTCTCTTATTCCAAATAATATACATATTTTTGTTTAATATGATTTTTTTAAATATATTTTTCCTTTCCTTAATATTGCGCATACTGTGATTTAATATTGCGCATACTAGTCAATATTAGATAAGGGTATTTTTATTTAATTTATCCAACATTTTGAAATGGTTTTGTCCGAGGAGCATGTTTACAAGACATTACAAAGTAAAAAAACAACAAGAAAAAACTAAAAGATTAAATAGTAACTTTATACATATTAACATTAGAAGGAAAAAGTGTAGAGTATTTTATAAACAATTAAAAATATACAGAATAAGTTAGAATACAGTGTAAAAGACCAATTTACTGGTAAAAAAAAAAACATGTTTAAACATAGGATACTATATAAATATATACATGTATCTATACACTCTGTATCATACAAGTGTGCATGTTGCAGTTCTTTTTAAATCTGTTTCGATAACATTAAGATGACGTGTGCAGCTCTGGTGTGATAAACAGCTGATACCTTCACTGTCCCGAGGTCCATGGGGTACTTGATGATCAGGTGGTAGTCGTGGAGCTGCAGAGCTTGAGCGTCCACCGGCTTGTAGAAAGGCCAGGCGTGGGCAACATGTCTCCTTGACAGCATTTCCTTCAGGATGTCGCTGCAATACTGGAGCTGATTATTCTCTTCACTTAATTCCTGTCCGAGGTCTGTGCTTTCTCGTCTCCTCTTGCCTCCTGATAAATCACCCAAACTGGTGAAGCCTGCGGAGGACAAATCTGAGGGGAAGTCTCCTTTCCGCTTCACGTTCTTCTTCTTGATTGGCAAACAAAATAATAAAAGAAAAGTCATAACTCAACTCATGATCTGTGATTTTTTTAAATATTACAATTAAGGGGAAAGAGACATAAAGGATGACTCACTTTTAACGTGGTGAGTGTAGGGTGTTGGGCTGCGGGGGGGGGGCTGGAGGTGGTGCAGCTGAGGCTGGGCTGAGATGTGGGCGATGCAGCCGTAGAACATGTGTCAGCAGTCACATTCTCCCCACCTGCATCACACGCAGAAAACACCATTTAAAAAGGAAAAATGTGAAAAACAAGGTAAAAGAAATAAAAAAGGGCCTTATTGATTTATATAGCTTTTAGTGCATGTAAATGTTTGTAGCCTTTATTTAACCAGGTGAAAATCCCATTGAGGTCAACGATCTATTTTTCAAGGGAGACCTGCAGCACATTGGTTACACATAAAAACAACAGAAAACAAAAAGGACATCAATACAACATCATTACAGGAGTATACATTAGCAACCTACTCACAATGACAGATGTCTAATAACATTTCATCTACACCCTTGAAAAAGAGATCGTAAAACAGTCCAAGCACTTGGCACATGTAATACAAACACATCCTGGGATCTCGTAAATGGTCTGCAAAAGCTAGACTCCCAAAGTTCACTAGCATAATGTCCTCTTTAAGTCTCATCAAAAAATATGATCTTGTGTTGAGTAAAAAAAAAAGTGTAATGATAATCTTTGTAAATGCTCAGGATCATTTTTCAGTATGTTTGTTGTTGCGATACTCATTTCAGCCACTAGAGGCTGCCACCGCTGCCCCGTCTTCTAAAAATAGGACAAATAATGAAGGTCTTGTTCTATAGCCATAAACAGAGGGGAGTAACACCTCTTCACGTGAACACATTTATGAGATACAAATTCCTCCTTCTTCAAATAACTATAATAATGTGAAGCAGCATCATCTGCCAGTTACCTGGAGTGCTACTTTTCTTGCCCTTCCCTTTGGCCGCCTGTGGAGAAATCTCCACCTCTCCCTGAGGCATCTGGGAAACCTTCTGCAGGAAAACCTTCTCCACGGCGAGGGCCATCAGCACGATGTCGTCAGTGGGCTGAAGACAGGAAGAGGGACATCTTTGAGGAAATGGTTTCTGAGAGGCTAACCTGGGTAGTGTTGTATCTTTGTTCATAAGCTCCTCACCTTGTTGTAGATGTAGCAGTTTGTGAACATGGTGTTGAAGTCTTGCATACAGTCACTTGCGCTCCAGTAGAAGCGGTTCTCAAGTCGTTGCTTGATGGTTCCCAAATCCATTGGAGATGTTATAATTTTATGGTAGTCCTAATTAAGGAGAAAAGAGTACATGTGTCAGATGAATAGGGTGTTCCTTGATTTAGTGCCACATTTTTAAAAGGATTGGATGATTATAATATATCGTTAATCCGTCCTTGCAACAGGTATAATGATATTAAAATAGCTGTAGCAGTTTTTTATTTAAATATCAAACGAGACATACAAAATATATACGATAAATACATATATACACAAAAGGCAGATGGGGAGATTTAGCATTTCTGGGTTGAATAACTTAATAAATAAATACACACGTGTGTCGATTTGTTAGTAGTCATGTGTCGAACATTTTAAAAAGATTTCTTCTCTGTTCATTTTATTGACAATTTTAACTTTTTCTGGGATGAGCCTTGTGTTGAAAAGTGCTATATAAATAAACTTGCCTTCTTCCAAGATCACTTTTGTATATTACAATATAGATCAAATTTGTGTGGTATAGGGCTGCAACAAACGACTAATTTGAAAATCGATTAATCTATCGATTAATGAAACGATTAATCGATTATTCGGATCGTTAAGGTTTTAACTGTACTACTACTTATATCGATACCGCTTATCGATCCGGTCCTTTTAACGATAGTATTAACGGTTCTTTTGACAAGAAATAAGGTAAACTAACTAAACAAATTGTGAACAAAACTAACATTGCTTTTTATTTTAATTAAATGCATAATATTTCACATCAAAAGAAACAACAATGTTTTAACAAATCATATTAAATAATGTGATGACAGAACTGTAAACAGAATAGCTGAAACTTTAACAAAATAAATAACTCAGTTACCTCTAATCATTAACCCATGTTTGTATCATTGAGTTAACTCCGTGTGTTGCTGCTAGCATACATAACACCTGACGTGGAAACGTTACTCGTGGATGGGGCTACAGAGCTGCTCGAAAGACAGTGGAACCCGGTGCATTCCTCCGTCTGGATGTGGTGCACTTTTGATAAATGTTTAGACACATTGCTCGTGTTACCGCCCTCACATGCTAAACTCTTATTACACTTTTGGTAACGAGCATCGAGACGGGTAAAGTTTAGCCACACCTCGGAGCGCGTTCTCTCCGCCATCTCCTCCGTGTGTGTGTGTTGCTGCATGTTGCAGCTGCGTGTGTGTAAACTGCCCCGCCCCCTCGCAAGCAAGTGGGGGAGAGATCCCTCGTCTGAATTGGGAAGATCGAAAATACATTATAGACGCATTTTGTAGTCATATTGCATATTAGAAACGGAGTTGGCGACACTAAGACTGCGATATAATGTTTATGTAGCAATAATACATATGACATATGTTTTAAATGTCTCCTGTACCGATAAAAAAGAGCGATAACGTTGGAGCTTAACGGGGTGTAGAACACATGTGATGACGTCACCAACGAATCGACGACTGAATTAGTTGGCAACTAATTTGGTAATCGATTTTAATCGATTAAGTCGATTAGTTGTTGCACCCCTAGTGTGGTACATTTCAATATAATAGGCGGAGATCAGGGAATAGGGTGACATTGTAGTCATAAAAACAGGTGCACCGTCAAGACAATTACAAATATATTCAAATGACTATGGACTGCTACTAAATAAGGATGTTTGGCCATGACTCTGCGCAGCACCACAACACCTCATTCAGAATGTCGGTTTTTGGTACATATGTGTGAGATTATTGAGATTTGGATATTGCACTAGAATTCTGTTCAGCCATTGATAAAAGCATGTTAAAAAAGTTTGAAGAACATAGTACTCACTGGTAGTCCCAGAGCCACTGCATCAACAGGATGGTAGAAAGGCCAGGCGAACTGGTGCTTCCACAGGGATTTGATGACTACATTGTGCAGGTACTGCAGCTGGTTGGTCCTCCGGCCTGGAGTGCTGGGGTCCATCACTTCAGGGGGCGGAGGATTCACGAGACGTGGGGGGTGCGTGTTCGCATCTGCTGACATGATGACGCCAGGCTGGGCTCTGATAGGTGAACACAGCCTCCCCTGGTGTCTGCTGTCTCCTATGAGTTCTGTATTTTCCGTATGTCAGGTCTTCAAAGGCCGGCTCACTTCATTCATAGTTTTCATACAAGAAAAGGTGATCTGTGGATATTAAAACAGAATCACATCATACCTATGGTCCAATTGTTTTATTTGGATGCAAATCAGGGATGCTGGAGATGTGCCCTCTCAACAACTGAAGGTCAGTCTACCTTATCTTGCAATCACATTTAAGTCTGACAACAAGCACGGACCCAACAAACACACTTCTTACCATAAGAACATGTCAAAGTTGAACTTTGTATGCAATAGGAAATACATAATACAGCTTTATGATATTCATGCGTTTCATTTAATGTTAAAAGACATAATGCAGCTAGACAAAATCCATTACTTTTTGGACACATAGATCTTATATTACTTTTTTCATCTGTTGTTTTAATGTCAACTAGTTGTTATTTTATGTAAAACCATTGTAGCAATGTGTTATTTGATTGACAAGATATAGGTAATTGATAATAAATGTTATTTGTTCACTCAGTTGCAACATGTATTCTATAGATATTTACACTCCGTTTAAGAGATGTTATACGATGCGTTGCTCTATAGGTAGCGTTTGCCCAAAGTACTGTAGAATTACAGCAATAAGTAAACCTGCTAACTTTAAGTTATTGACATTACACGTTACATTTAACGCAACAAAAAGCAAATAACTAGCTTGACAGGTTTTTAAAAGCAAAATAGGTATAGCACAAACAACTGCTGAAAGTGTCTGAGTAAACGTTACCTGTGATATGCTATAACTAACCCAGGTGTTGTTAGCTTAAATGTTACTAGCTAGCCGTCGAAAGAAAACGTAGTTCGCCAAAAGTAAGGAATAGTCTTACCATAACTAAGTTGCATAGGAAGTTGCATACAATGTTCAAATGATGCGTTGTTTGTTTTTTAGAACGTCGAGTTTCAGAACTAAGTTTTCACCATGTCTTGTTTTGACCAGAGCTCACCTTAAATGTTAAAAGCTACGTTACCTGTCATCTTCACACAACTGAATGCGGGAAAGTCACGTCGCGAAATACATTGTGGACGAGTTCAGACATTTGTTTACATATATTTTTGAAAATAACGACAATTCTTGCTTTAGAGGCTTCTACACCTACCACATGACCTCCTGTAAATGTCAGTATTTACCTCCAGAGTGAACCGTTACACCCACTTTGAAACTGAAAACGTTCGCACTAAAACAAACCTAAGGCAAGAAACGTGCTTTGTTTTTTCTTGTTCCCCGCTCCGTTAGCTGCATAGGCGGATAGTAAACAGAGAGGACACTGCCCCCTATGGGCCGGGGTGTATGGTGGCACTCTCAAATTCTGTCATGTATTACAATCCTATATTCTATCTATTCAATGTTATTATGTTTTTATCAACGGTGATAGTAAAGAGTTACCCATTGCAGCCCAAACGTGTAGCAAGGCCACATTAGAACCAGTGCTATACCCAAAGAAAACAATAAGTAAATATAGTCCAAATTTGCGTTTGACACTTAATTGTCCCTCGTTAGCTCCCGTTACTTCTGAGGATAACACGCATGCGCAGTACTGTACTCACCACCATACACCACATTCCCCGCTTCTCCTCGCAGCCAGCAGGCAAACATCCAGGAGCGAGCCAAGTGGTTAAATGCGGTCTCCATGATCGTCTAAATAAAAATACGTGCTTTTTCCTGCCAATCTTTACGCGGAGTATCAATCTGAACGCGGAGCAGCATCAAATCCCCGTGAGTATCGGTTTATGATCGATTCCTCCTTGTTTGAATGGAGGGCCCATCCGTGGCAGATCAGCCAATTTGTCAACAGCATCATCGATTTAAGAAAGACGGCTACATGGTCACACTGCTGTTAGCTGTAATAATGAACAAGTGCATATAAGATGGAGTTGCTATCTTTATTTGTCTGTTTTAGAATCATAAATGTATGCAGTATGATGATAGCTAACGTTACTGTCAGAGTTGAACTTCCCAGCGAAGAGATCCCGTGTCGCCCTTTGTTTAAAATTCATTATTTTCAAATGTATTGCATTAAAACACGAATAAACGTAAACGTGTTTGTCATTTATACCAACTAGTATGTTATGCAGTGTTACCTGACTGTATAACATGTTAATATCACCTTAACAAGGCCAGTTAACGTTAGCTAGCTAGTTGCTAGCTGAAATAGCCACATTAATGGATGACGCTATGCTAAAGTAGAAAGCAGACACTCGCTTCATGGCTTTTTAACAACTAAAGACGAATACAAATGCCTATATTAAAGTATTTACTGGAAATGATTAGCACTCCCACGGTTGCATTGCATAGATATGAAGTGTATAATGTATAACATAGCTGTCATGGTTGACATGATAAGAATAACATGTCATTGTATCGATGACATGTGGCCCATATTGTACACAACAATTGAAATGCCCTTAAATTAAACGAGGTATGTATCCCTTGGAGTGATTAGTTACATATCAAGTTATTTTTGAGGCGAGCCATTGCAAATATATATTGTAATTACACATTTTGTAGATGATACCATACTAGCACATCAAAATGTGCTCTCTAGCATAGCTGACTCCTTATAATGAATAACTACACAATGCTATTTGGCTATTTCATGCCAAAAAACAGTATACATCCAAACCGGTTGCCGGCTGTTGTTAAGTCTGCAGTTGATTATGTTTTGCTTTATATTGGTTTTATTGCATATCACATTTTTATTTCTAAACTTATTTCAATATAAATGTCTTCTGTTTTAGGATCGTGCCCAGTTGATGCTCATTTCCTCACCATGGCAACAGAAGATAAGAAACCAGAGACGGACACGAAACCTCCCGTTGTCCAATCGTCATCTTCCAGTCAAAGCAAGGTTAGGATTTCTGATTATAAATGTATGCTGGGGAAGAACATCTGAGAATATTTAACTTGTTTTCCCTATGGTATCATATTTTGATAAATGCGATGTGTTTGCCCTTTTTTTTTAAAAATATATATAAATGTGCTGTTTTGTTTTCATTGATAGTCTGCACCTGGCAAGCCAAACTACAGCCTGAAGTTCACACTAGCGGGCCACACCAAAGCAGTCTCCTCCGTCAAGTTCAGTCCGAGCGGAGAGTGGCTCGCCAGCTCATGTGAGTCCTTTTATCTTTTCCTGTTTGCTTTAAATCACATATGGGCCACGGTAAATTTGTGCTGCATTTATTTTCATTATTATTATTTTGTATTATCTGCTAACTATTTCTTCCTCAAAAATAAATAAAATAGTCGTTGTAGCGTAAAGGAAAAAGTTGTCACGATACTAAATACATGTTTGTTTTTTCTCGACAGCGGCTGACAAACTCATCAAAATCTGGGGCGCGTATGACGGCAAGTTTGAGAAAACCATTTCCGGACACAAACTTGTGAGTGATATCATATTTACTGCTGCACATTGTTTTAGCCTCTCTGGTTATCTTTTTCTTAATGGGATTGTATTTGTCATGACCCATTACCCATGTGTAGAACACAAGAAGGGGATTTAAACCTTAACCGGGTAACCGGGGCGCTGTGCCCTCTTACCTTCGGCGTGCGCCCTCACACCGAAATGCAGATTTTCACAGATCTGTTTTAAAGTGATGCAAGAAAACTATATTTCTGTTCGTACTAGGGCTGTCAAACGATTACAATTTTTAATCAGATTAATCACAGCTTAAAAATTAATTAATCATGATTAATCACCATTCGAACTGTCCAAAATATGTCATTTCTTTATGTATATTGTTGTGGGAATGGAAAGATAAATGAAAGAAGGCGGATATATCCATTTCACACAGTATGTATGTTTATTATAACATTTTTCTGTGTGTCAAAATGAAAGACAGCCCACACACCTATCAATCATCAAACCGTGGGGTCTTAATTCATTACGTCTTGATTTCTATCAACGGGGAGTACTTCAGGAAAGTCGACAGGGGGGGGGCGCTAGTGGAGTACTTCGTGACCACAGAGTGTGAAGTTGTGATCAGCTGTTTTAGCGCAGTTCTCCAGTGAAGGGGGGAGTCTCCCTCCGCAGCCGGTTGGCGCAGACCCGGCGTCATGGGCGGGCCCCGTGGGGCCGGGCCCGCCCATCCAGGATTTGGGCCCGGTGTTTTAATCAGGGCTGAATACAACATTGTAATTGTTTTATTATTATGTTCAGTGGCGGCGCCAGGGTATACTGGGGTAGGCTACAGCCATACCAAGAAATGGCTTAGCCCCACCATGAACAATGATTTTAAAGTAAGCCAAATAAAGTCCGCCAACTCGCGGAGTAAATTGCACAGACAGCAGTAAATACCGAAGACTAGAAACGGTTTGAAAACTTTTGTCACGTAGTGATCGTCTTCTCAATAGAACATCTTTGATCATGTCTTCTGGCCAATCAGAATCACGATAACGACGTGGTGTTGTTGCAGGAAGTCCCGACGGAGAATACTTTTGCTGTAGTACATCTCTATACATCGATACAACATTACGTGTTGATAGAAATCAATCTGAATGAAAGGCTGCGCGCGAGACTGTTTTTTCACTGGGTTGAGTCGTGTGGGTTTTTGAGTGAGATGCGGCACAGCAGCCTGTCAATTTACTCTTGCTAGGTTATCTGCAACAATGGATATCAGGAAGTGGTTCACACTTATACACTTGAAAGGAATATGGCAACTCAGCGCCAGATGCAGGCACATTAGAAGACATCAGTTACGTTACCAACGAGCAAGCCAGCCAGCCAGGGACAAGGGAGGCTGGCAATCAATTATATTTTGAAGAGAAATTGACTCTCAAGCCAGCTCTCTCACAAACTCCTGCTCTGTGCGCAAGCAGACCACTGCACACGCTCTCTGCCTCGCTCAATCTCTCTCTCTCTCCCTTTCTCTCCATCGCTCAACCTCACTCCACCTCTCCACCCTGTGTGCGCTCAAGTTTGCCTGCGTGCTTGCCCAAGTTGGCACAGCGTTACAAATGTGCCACAAAACCAACCAATGGATGTAGTCCATAATAAGACCGTCAACAGCCTTATGGCAACCTAAACCCCCCCCCCCCCCCCTTGACACATCTCGAGATTTCCCGGGAAATGTAAGTTTCGGGTTGGGCCCGCCCTGGTAAATCAAATGCCCGCCCAGAGACGTATGTCTGCCGCCGGGTCTGGGTTGGCGTAGTTTTGGCACAATTCCGTTGTACAGACCGACGTTAACAGCAGCCCTGTCTGTGCACACGGAGACCGACTCTGTCGTCCGGTGATCTAACCGCCTTCTGGAAAAGCTTCACAAGTACGTCGGTACGCAAATGCGCTTTGTGACACAAGTGCTGGTACGCATTTCAGATTACGCACATAACCTACGTACCAGTTATGTGCACCCCTGTACTACAGCAAAAGTATTCTCCGTCGGGACTTCCTGCAACAACACCACGCCGTTATCTTGATTCTGATTGGCCAGAAGACATTATCAAAGATGTTCTATTGAGAAGACGATCACTACGTGACAAAAGTTTTCAAAACCGTTTCTGGTCTTTGGTATTTCCAGACAAGTGGCTACTGAAATCAATCTTACTAACTGCCGTCTGCAATTCTCGGCGCGAGTTGGCGGACTTTATTTTGCTTACTTTAACATCATTTTTCATGGTGGTGCTAAGCCATTTCTTGGTATGGCTGTAGCCTACCCCAGCAATACCCTGGCGCTGCCACTGGTGGGATGTATGGGGCGGGCCATTCTGCGTTAAATGCGTTAAATATTGTAACGCAATTAATTCAAAAAATGAATTACCGCCGTTAACGCGATCATTCTGACAGCATTAGTTCGTACACAACAATATAATTACTCCAAAAATATGAAACTTGTGTCAAATAGAGCATAAGACAGCATAGACCTTTGTTTTTACGGAGCTCCGACGTGGCTACATCTATACAGATCAGCGCCACAGTCTTGCCCTCATACTATATTATCTTTCTTGAAAAACTCCTGGAAACCTACATTTATGTATCAGTTACAATACATCACTTTACTATGGTATGATCCTTGCTGTTCTATTATGTTCCTAACTATTACCCATGATCCTTCAGGGTATCTCTGACGTGGCATGGTCCTCTGACTCCAACCTCCTGGTGTCGGCATCGGACGACAAAACCTTGAAGATCTGGGATGTCAGCTCGGTAAGGGAACGCTTTAATGAACATTCATCAAACTGAGATGATATTCGTATAACAGGCTAAACCAGCAGATCGTACACCACCATACATCAGGGCTTGAGAGAATGTCATTCTGTAACGCCACGCTTCTATTCTTCCTAGGGGAAATGCTTAAAAACTCTTAAAGGTCACAGCAACTACGTCTTCTGCTGCAACTTCAACCCCCAATCCAACCTCATCGTGTCAGGATCGGTGAGTAGAAGAAGCTTCTGATATGAAACACGCAGGAAATGGAGAGCAGACATTTTACAAAAAAAATCACGTGATTGTTTTGCTTCCAGTTTGATGAGAGCGTAAGGATATGGGACGTGAAGACCGGGAAGTGTTTGAAAACATTGCCGGCACATTCTGACCCGGTCTCAGCTGTAAGTTCAGTTAGTTATTAACCCATTTCTAGATTTCAGATAAACCTGTAACAGTAATGTGATTACCTTTTTCCTCCTGCAGGTTCATTTCAACAGAGACGGCTCTCTGATCGTGTCCAGCAGCTACGATGGTCTTTGGTAAAAACTACATCCACATGTCGACATTGCATGTTCACATTGACTTATCATGTCGCCTCTTTTGCCCTCACAGTTGGCACATTAGAAATCTCCAGCTGCGGCCCTTATTAGCAGCTCAGTTTGAAAGAGGCCCGATTATGCTTTGTAGGTTTTCCCTCCTGTAGTGTTATATAGCCGGTTGTTGTGCATGTAAATGGTCTGCAAAGGCTAACATCCCCCCCCCATCTGAAACGCCTCAATTTGACTGGTGTCTTAATATAGTGACGTCGCTACATAACACCAACGCTTCTATTGGCTAGTGCTCCAACACAGTGTATGTAAGGCTATGGCTCGGGACATCTCTAAGCAGTTGACCAATCACAACAGAGCCGGCCAGCTAACCAATCGGAGCAGACTGGGCTCTGGTTTCAGACAGAGGGTGAAAAGAGGTGCTGCAGTATGAGAAAAATAAAAAGCTTTTTGAACAATGTCACAGTGGAGGCACTACATACAAAAAGGAGCATAATACGGCCCCTTTAAAATAAAAAAAACCCTCCAACCCACACAGATCTGCAGTGAGGAGAATGCAGTGTGTTTATATATTAAGTGTTTGCGAAACAACAAAATGTCATCTTAAAACTATTTATTTTATTTTTCCAGCCGAATCTGGGACACAGCATCGGGCCAGTGCTTAAAGACACTCATAGGTAAGATCACGCAGTACATCTTAATCTTGTTTGAGTACTGATTCCATTCTCATGTATTTAATTGCAGAAAAGGTTTGGAAATGGTCTTATGATTAGTGCCAAACAATTCTAATTGTGTCTGTTTTGAAATAAGGCATGAATGATGCTGTACTGACTCCTGTTACTGTGTTCTGATCAGATGACGATAACCCTCCGGTGTCCTTTGTGAAGTTTTCCCCAAATGGAAAATACATCCTGGCGGCTACACTGGACAAGTGAGTAGTACTATATGTTTTAATGTATTTCATTTATTTAGTGGTCATGATGCTGTTCAGGATGCTCATCAGCAGAGGGCAGTGTGCACCAGCTGCACTTTTATAAAAACAGAATATACACATCAGATGAAATTATTAAAATGTTGGTGTTTTAACACTATAGTTTTTTTAACATGCTTTGAATTCCAGCACGCTGAAGCTGTGGGATTACAGCAAAGGAAAGGTAAGCATTCAGTTTAAATACTAAATTATTATCTTTTTAAATACAAAAATCAGCTTTCAGATTGTGTTTTTTTTTTTGATTTATGGAAAATGTGGTTAAAGACATTAAAACCCAAACAGTATTGTATTTCATTTTCTCCTCATTTGTTTACTTACCTGCTGCTGATGGTTATAACTCTGATTATCTAATGCAAAGAATTCACTCATTTCAGTGCTTGAAAACGTACAGCGGCCACAAAAACGAGAAGTACTGCATATTCGCAAATTTCTCAGTCACCGGGGGAAAGGTAAGAAATTAATAAAAAATGTGTTTGGTCTGTTTTGACCTTCATGATGATAATGCCTCAACCGTGCAGTTTCTCCATTTACATTTCACCACATTTTCGTAAAGCTAAATGTTGCTAAGCTAAGCGTGTGCTCTGTTGCAGTGGATCGTGTCCGGCTCCGAGGACAACATGGTGTACATCTGGAACCTGCAGACCAAGGAGATCGTGCAGAAGCTCCAGGGCCACACAGGTACAGCACACACACATTTTTAGAATTAGATTCAAGACATCTTATTTGTGAACCGCTGTTATTGACCCCCTCTCTATTTCCCGTCTCCGACTCAGACGTCGTCATATCGACCGCCTGCCACCCGACAGAGAACATCATCGCGTCCGCGGCTTTAGAAAACGACAAAACCATCAAGCTATGGAGAAGCGACTGCTAAGCTCTTTTTGGGGCCGATCATATTCCTTTTTTTCCTGTTTTGTTGTAAGAAAGGACTTTTTTCTAAAGGAGAGCTCCTGCGTGATGCAGAGGGCTCCCACGTAATGAAATTCAGCAAGGAGAACCAAATGAGACACAGCATCATCAGAGAAACACCACCCCACATCTTCTGCAGCGGACGCGTTCCCCTCGTCACATCTGAGATATTCCCATGTCAGCTTTTTGTTGCCTCCACAGGGACTTTTTTTCAAGACTTTTGTTATACAATGTTGATGCTCTGTTCTGGTGCTCCAGTATTATTGATACTGCATTGACCCCTGATGTCCCGGGCTTCATACCCACCACCCATATCTGCTCTTGTACAATAAATGTAGTGCTTATTTGGCCTTTCTACGATTTATTTTGCCTTGTTTTTTTCACTTTGTCTGTAATTGTTGATTGGCTTTCAATGAGGTGACTTTAACATCAACATTGAGGAACAAAATATCCTTATGGCTGTTATTTTTCCGAAAGGCACATCCATTAAATCTCCCCCCCTCCTGATATCAAATACCAGACCTCAAAAGTGTACTATGGTAAGATTTATTGCAAGTTTGTAAGTCATATTAGGGCAATAAACCAGGATCTGAGGTTTTGGAAGCCAAGAATTAGTCAATAAAAAGTCAGCTTGACAGTCCCATTAAAACATTTTTTTAAAGCCCCCTTTAAGAATGTAATGTTTTATTATAACCGTGACCAAATGCAGATATATTGTCGTCTAGATTTGTACATATTACATTGACGTATTGTGTTTTTTAGTCTTATTTGCTTCAGTAGCTCCTATTGTAGTCCTACACACCAGCAGCATCTGTTCTCTGTACTTAACCTGGATTTCTGTGGAATACATGTTTGCATTTGACAGCTCTAACCTGAATAAAACCAGTTTTGTATGTTTAACGAGTCGTGACAATCTTCCACACAGAATCAGTCGGTTCACTTTGAGTTTTTTAATAACCATTTTTCCTGTCCATGAAAGATAGAACATCAGAGAACAACCCACAAAGAACAGATGACCAAAAACTCCATCGCCTTTTTAAAAAAATTGACAAATATAATGAAAAGACATTTCCCGTCTTGCAGGTTGAAAATGGCAAAGTAAAGGCGACAGGAGGTGCCGACGACTCCTCGCACCTTTAAAACTTTCAATCTGAAAATTGCCTTGTTGAATAAGCTTTTCCACAACGTATACGACAGCCCGCAGGAGGACAAGGGAACAGAACACAAGCAAGGGGATAAAATTACCTTTGTACAAAAATAGATCTTTTTTTCAAAGTGTTTTTTTTCTTTTCTTTTTTTTACAGTCTATGCACAAAGAAAGCAGTGATTGTGTCACAAGCTGATTTCCTGATTACACTTTTTCAACATACAACTGCTAAGCAACACATACATTTCAGAGGGTTTAAAGTCTTCAACTTTTTTGTATTTCTTTTTTTGCGGTCCCATAATCTGCTGAGAAGCTAATACTTTTTAAATCTGCTGGTTGATTGATTTTATAAAGTCAATAGCAAAAAAAGGAAACCCTCTGATATTTGTGGTCAGAGAAGACTCCCTCTTTCAATGTTCAGAAATACTCAAGGAACAGATCTGTCGATATATATATTTATAAATATATACACATATACATATTAACAAAATAGAGCTTTATGTTATAAAGCATTCATGCGGGTGATCCTTTCTTTTTTTACCGGTCAAGAAGATCCTTGTCTGTTCATTTCCTGCATGGGTGAGTGAGCTCGCACATTATTCACTTTATGGCTTAAGTAAGAGCCCTGCGGTCGCCAATCACAGTAAGCCAAGAGACACTAGGCTGAAGGGAGCGGGAGGATATTCAATTTAAAGTTAGGTCATCCAGTCCAAAAAAAGCTTAATATCTGCTGTTATGATTTTAAATCCATCCTCCAAAAAAGGAAATCCATCCCAGTCCTACAAAAAGAGTTTTCCTTGCCATATTGACAATTTATGAACAATTGATCCAGAATATAAATACTGTAAACTGAGCTCAGACTGGCTGTCAATACTGTCACCTGGATAGTTTGTAATAGAAACTGTCTAAAAACACTACAAGCCAATACTGAACTTATTACGTTTTTTTAAGCATATAAACTGAGGTGTAACGGAGCCTGATGATAATAACGCAGTCAGAAAGTGCTATTTTTGTTTGTCAGATTAAATACGTGTAGAAAATTCAAGTAACGTCGCAGTTCTACCTTTCGTCCACTAGAGGGCGCTTGAAGCTTTTAAATGGCGCCTAGACTGTGAAACTGGACCCCAATTGTTATGAAAACATGTTTTTGTCGATATTTCATTAGCGTCTTTTGTCGGAGTCAATAGGAGTATGGAGTCCCGTAGGTGCCACCAAAATAATTTCAGACTTTTTCCTTATCAATTAATACGTTGACAAATACAAAAATAACTGTTAACAATGTTGCTTGGAGACAAGATCAGAAGCCAAACAGCCAGCTAATAAAAGCTCATGTTGCTATGTCGCTGCATATTCATACGACCCTTCAAATCAAAGTAATCACCACATTGAAACTGTACATATAAATGCAACAGGCAAAGTCATTGTGATATACAATATGTTCGTCACATGAAAAACAAAAACATATATTTGCGATAAAAGCCTAATCAAAAACTAGTAGTATGACTATGCTTAAATATCCAATTGTGAATCTGTAAATAAGCAAACATGTATTTATTCTTTTAGCAGATGATTGCAAAATGTAAGAAACACTGAAACTAAAACAATCTTATATGTGTTCTAATAGTTTTTAAACACTTTGCAAAAGTGTATTATTGAAGTGGCACACTCAAGACTCCATACCCCAAAGACCTTCAATTGTCTAAGTTTATGAAAGCCTGATGAAAACAGTGCTCAGGGTTTTTCTTTCCTCTTCGGGTCCAGTTAGTTTCAAGGTGCTTATGAAAGAGTGGCGAATAAGTAGATATAGGATAAAAAGGACTAAAAGAGATTTTTGAGTTGTTTTCATTCTCTGCACTAGCTAACATGTCCTTAAACTCTGCTTTGTCTCACCGTTTCATTAAACACCTTTCAATGAGGGCTGATAGCTGATAAAACAATACAAGATGTCTATTCAATGTTTGAATAGTGAGGAAAATGACCTTGATGAGATATTATCGGACCCCCACCTCACAAACACCTGTTTGAACCACACCTGCTCTAAGGACAATCTTTGGAAATGCACTAGATGCATAGTTTTGCAGCAGCTGCAGCATTTAGAGAAAAAGGAGGGAACATGGCATAAAGCAAACGATACATAACATAATGAACATTTCAGTTGGACTTGAATGACACTTGGTGGTCCAGAGAAGTGCAGAGAGAGGTGGATAAAACAATCAGGGGTGCGTTTAAGATCGAGCCAAATCCAACCTCAGGAGGCAGATCACATCAGCTCTCCGTTTAGGAACTCCGCTGTCATGAGGTTAAGTGCCAAGTAACATACAAATAAACAAACAATGGCTCGGCTGAGCGCTTTTCTCCCTCAAATGCTTCAACGAGCTGAGGGTTGGAGGGATGGAAACAGAGGTATTTGTGAAAATAACGTCAATACTGTGTACGGTTGTAACTTTCTGAACAGGTAGATATGAGGAAACACACGCTGCGTGGAGGGATTTCTGAGTGTGGAGGTGGTAAAAAAACGGTGTGTTGAAATTCACATGAAATGAGATGTGGAGAGGTTGGAGAAGGGACGAAAACAGGAGCAGGGAGACCGCCGACAAAAGGTCCAACATTGTTCGAAATAAGGATGGTAAATGGTGTTCCTGTGCCTGCCGGTCTTCCTGTGTGCCTCAGCACGGATTGTACAGCGTTAACCGAAGGGCTGATTAGTGAAGTCTTTCGTCGTCCTCCACCCGGGTCGCACAGTGCTGACAGAGTAAGACATGGTTGTATTTGTTGGAATTGAGTCCTGAGGGTTTTGAGCACTCGCAGTCTGAGTTTGACTCCAGGAAACTTCAGCTAGTGCAAGACCTGACGTGTTCAGGAGCCAGGCGGGAAAAGATCCTTTGCCTTGTCCTCACCCCCTCCCCTTAGCGTCCCTCCCTAAAAATGTAGTCCTGAAAGGGAGAAAGGGCTCGGGTCTATGCCGAAGCAGCCCACGGCTCTCTAAATCCACGATTGTCCCGCTGAGAATCCAAATATGACATTGCCGTTTATTTTCTTCAAAATACCTGCAAGCATTACTGTGGGTGTTAAAAACCTGATCACCTCTGCTTCATCTCGTCCAAGTGTAGGAGAAAGCAAGGATGAAAACGATGGCTCAATATGTTTATTTTTGTCCATGTGTTGCCCGTGTGATTTGTCTTATATATATATTTCTTATTTATATATTTTTACAAGGTATAAAACCGACAGATGTGAATAATTCATTGTTTTTCAAGGGGAAAGGGTAGGGAGGGATGGGAAGAGGTTCTCCATCCAAAGTCATTACTCAATCCGTCCCCTGCTGGAGATTGTTTTTGAAAAAGAACCCCACACCAGGGCTGTTTGAGGAGGGGGAGAGGGGGTGAGGAGGGCTCAACCCTCTCTGCTATTATGTCATTTGATGCGGTGCTTCTAGCATCTCCATGAGGAACGTGTCGATGGGCGTGTCGCCGATGAGCTTGAAGAAGAACAAGTGCTCCAGACACTTGAGGCCGATGGAGCGCAGCGCCGGTAACCGCAGCAACAGTTTGGCAAATCTGTCACAAAAGAGCCAAGTTAGACACAAAACAAAAATGGCATCATGCAATGACAGGAAGAGGGAGGGGTGGGGAAATGATCCTGAAGCCAAACTGTCTTTTACGTACAAATGTACTTTTATAACTAGGAATGATATTCACGAGGCAACACTTTGTGCACTTAAGAACATTTAGTCCCAAGTTGGTTTCACTTCAAACCTCACAGAAAAAAGAAAAGCAACCTAATACAATACTACTTTTACTAACGATGTTATTGTCACAGGCACATTTTCTATGTCGGAATAAAATATGAGCCAGAGTTGTTCTTAATTGCTTGGTGTTAGCTGTTCGGTTCATAACTCCTAGCGGTCTTCAGTCAGTCTTTGTCTTGATATGACAAAACATCCATTTTCAAATGTTTAATATTATTGTATTGTCTAGGATGTAGGACACATTGTCTAAAGACTTAAGTATTTTCAAAGTCTTCTTATGTAGGTGTTTAATAGGCCTAAAATAGAAACATTACATTTTTCACAGCTAGTCTTTTGTATTACCGGTACTAAAAAATCTTATTTTTACTTTAGTCTTTAAAAAAGAAAATGTATTCTGGCATTAAACTAATATTGAATGAATAGACCAAAGAGAGTAAGGTGTTATCTGTATGAAGAAAGGGGCACATGAGGATGAATGTGGGGATTAGCACAGTGTCATTTCTGTGTTTGTGTTCTCACCGGCCAGGCTGGTCAGGGTACTTCTGTTTGCAGTAGGCCTCTAAAGACGCGTACACTTTCTCTCTCAGAGCTTCTACCTCACCAGGATTGGACAAGCCTTTAGAGTCTGTGGAGCAGATTAACAAACACAAAACAGCAACCCTTCAAATACTATTTAACACAAAACAATGGGGCAGTGATGAAGTATTTTTGTAAGCTGACCCGGAAGTTAGCCTCGACAAAAGACAATGGTACATTTTTATTTTATTTTGGAATATTGCGGAGAATAAGGCATGTAGCAAACATCTGTTCTACGACGTTTATAATTGTTGAAGAGTAAGTGCAATTGCTTAAAATAAATAGCTAAATTATGCTATAAATGGGCTACAACATTGTGGCTTTATTTCACACCACACCACTAAGCTAAAGGGGAACTTGTCTTAGCGTTAGGTCTCATTTAGTCCCTTGTAAGCAACCTCCTCTTCCAGACATATACAAGCTTAAAACATTTAAGAGTGAGGAATTTAATGACGAACCCAAAAACTCCACAAAAAAACATAGATTTTGAGAAGAGGAAACCCAAAAGAGCTAAAACTCATTCCCAGGATAAGGACTCATTCCTGCACCATTCTATAAGGAAGTATGTTTTCATAAGCATGTGAACACCCTTTTTATACTTTGTATTCTTCTAGTTGTTCAAATCAGAGAGAAACTCAATTGCTCAAATGGCTACTAACATTAGCATACAAAAGAGGGCACAGCCTCACTAACTTACAAGTTGAGTTTTAACCCCGCAGGCTGGCGGAGGGCAGTTGTCACAACATTCTGGGTTACTCCAATTAGGCCTGCGCTAATTTAAGCCCCGCCGGAGGACTCATCTTTGAGTCCCAACACAAACGCATCATTGATTAACATTTTGTGATGAACAAAGCGCTGAACATTTGATCAAAAATGAATGAACACTTGTTGTTAATGGCCGGACTCGATGGCACAATGTGGGAAAACGAGGGACCGAGGGCTTTTTTTTCTAGCCATCCCCTGTGCCACCCAATCCCCCCCCCCCTACCCTCTACTTTTTTCCGTCAGAGCAGTCTTGCGAACCCCTAATTAAGAAGGAACTGGGCCGAGACGTGAAGCCGGGCCTGGATGTGGCCTGGACAAAATGTGAAACACAGAGCACCAGTGTTTGGGGTAGACAGATCCACAGTGGCACCAGAAGGACGGAGGGAGTCGTTAAACAACTTGGGATCACATCCATAGGGTTGGTTGGTGCCATATGGGTGAGGTTTAAATACATAACAGGCTGATAGCAGGCGTGACACATGCCTTGGCAAGACTTGCTCCTCAATTAAAGAACTTGCTGTTGGACACATTTTCATGAGAATTTCCTGATTAAATAAAGATTGAATTGGTTTGAGCACAATCAATCATTATTGTCCTGTTCAGCTATTATTTTCAGCTCTCAGTTCCGATTTCACAAGAGAAGTTCAAAGAAAACACAGAAAAGTCAAAAGTTCCTAATTATCCGGTTACATTCAAGAGGTCAAGCCAAGTCACACGTTTTTCGATACTGTTAAATATTACTGGACTATAACTCTTAGCTCGAAAGGTCGATGTGAAACATATATAGTTTCCTCTCTGGATTATTCTGTAGGCGCGGGTTGTGAGGCTTCTCTGGATGTTTTGAAACTTTTCTTCTCACTGTGAGAAGTTGTTGCTGTTGGATTCGATCACAACCAAATTCCTGCTGAGTCCATAAAGAAGCTCCTAACGTTTTACAACCAACTGTCAAGCGTAATGGAAGAGAGACACTTAACTACATTTTTTGGTTGGAGTATCACTTAGCTTCGAGTCCTTAATGAGTAGCTATTTTAGTATCAGCTGTGTGCAGAAACAGTTGCACATAAATCTACGGCACAGATAAATCTTGGAGCAAATAAATAGTAAAAAGAGCAACTGTACAGGAATGCATTAGTGTTGAACAAAGGCGCTCAACAACCCAGCATTGATCTGAAATAACAATCACATATTGGAAAAAATGTCCACTGTATTGTGGATGCTTAACACGGAGCTTGGTTAAACTGTGTTCTTGAATTCAAATAGAGTTCTTCAGGGATGATATCTTTTCGTAGGCTGACCTGGAAGTTAGCATTGCAAGGGCTCCCTCAAAGAAAAGCCAACGGCATTTATTAGTTGCTATTAGATTTTAGCAAAAAATAAGCTTTGTAGTGAACAAATGTTCGAGATATTTCCACGTGGTTTTTCATCAGGATAAACTCTACAAATTGACACCACTTTTAGGATTTTTAAAGACGTCAACACCACTCAGTTAGCTAAGTGTTTAGCATTATGACGTTTAGAAGTCTTATTTAGTCATTTGTTAGCAACCTCCGTTTTTATGAAACATAGAAGTCTCAGACGTTCATCAGTGGGGTATTTAATGGTGTCCGACGGGTGCAAACGTGCTATGGTCAAAATCATTTCCAGTAGAAGAAACATACTGCAGCTTCGAAAACGATGCAAATATAAAAGACACAAAAAAGCTGCAGCGCATTTCTCCTAATGGAAAAGTGTTTTGGGCCGTTTTAGCCGTAGTATTTATTGTCATAGATATTTTATGTCGTAGAACAAAAATCCAAAATTACTATAACCATAAACCATCAAACTAAAACCCTTGACTTTGAGGCAAAAGAACCCGGAAGTGCCCAGGTGTTAGGACTCATTCCTCCACCACTTTACTGTAACCAATTGCTACGATGCCTCTCCTACAACAGCTCCCAGTCATGTACCTGCAGGATTCTGATTCAGCAAATGCCAGCATACACATGGTGATAGTTACCTGGGTTGAAAAGGACTATCGCTCGAAGGCACCCCAGTTCTGTCTTATCCATCTGCATGTCCCTCATTTTTGACACCAGTTCTGTGAGCACTCTGCACAAAAGAGACAAAACAAAAAAGGCAGGTGTCATTTTTAATCCTTTTTTTTTGGTGATGTATCCGATATCTCAGTTCAAGATATCAAAGAAAACCATTTGAGTCTAATTGGTACAATGTTGTATAAATGACACACATGCAATTCCAGACTGGGGACATTAAAAATACTATCCAGCTCAATTCTATTTAAAAAAACAAACACACGTCCGCTTGTACACTCAGCCCACATGGGCACGGTTAGATGAGTGGAAAAGTTTAGAACCCTGCTGCAAAGTAATTATATTTAGTACATGGCTTTCATAAAAAGGAAAGCCACAGAGTAAACACACGCTGTAATCTAACACCGGGGCTCCCACTGTCTGTGTGTGACATCACCGGTGGGAGTGACGGTGCGTCGCTCAAACTCCTCACCCCTCGTTGACTCGGTCACACCCTCTCCTTTATTTTCCCTCTCGCTGAGTTTCTTCCTCTCCCCTCTCTTTTTCTCTCCCTCGGATAGTAAAGTAAATTGCGGCTCTTAGCTCTCATTCTAATTCAATTTGTTACGCAGAGGAACAACAGAGCTAAAAAAAAAATAAAAAAGGGAGAAAGAAGAGACTCAAGTGTTGAAGTTAATCAGTGTCTTAATTTGTATGGTGAAGAAGGAGAGGAGTAGATAAAGAAACATTATCAGCTCTCTGCATCGTAATGCTTGCCACAGTTAATGCCAGAGATGGAATATGTCCTCCAGCTGTGTGAACGGCCATCATACGGCACAGAGGCGAGGTGATCACAGCGGCACAGGAATAAGGAGATATTTAAAACCCAGACTGCAGTTAATGAGAGTCTGATGACAGCATCTGTAAGCGCCAGTCGTATGTACACAACCATTTTCACATTATTTACATTTTTTATTTAAAATCTATTTATCTATTTGTATTTTACGCAAACAACGTTAATGGATAATATTAATTTACCAAAATTAACATTATAAAATACTAGATTTTTTTCTATGTATTTTCTACTTTGGTTTTTGACATTTTCTGAGCGTTTCTGTGTTTCTGTGGGACCCCTGATGCCTACATTGTAGATATTTAATAAACCGGAGCCAATCAATATTTTCTGTGCTGCTTGGCCTTTCAGGAGTGCAGGTGTTATATTTCAGTCGAAGAAAGCAATAACTCATGCTGTAAAACACTTCAAATCATTCAGAGGATGTTGGAGTTTGTATCTAATGCCCTATTTCATTTCATTTAATTTCAAACCTTTATTTAGACAGATAAATCCCATTGAGATCATTGATCTATTTTTCAAGGGAGACCTGCTCAAGTAGTTCCACTTGAAACATAAAAACATAAATAGAACAACAAAAGGACATCATACAGCATCATTTACATAATTATCCACATAAACAGATACCAATAGCTTCCGATTGAGTAGCATCCAACCGAGCTTTAAAAACATTTAGTGGCACCAGATTGTTCAGTTTCCGTTTAATATGCAGACTGTTCCAAGACAGAGGAGCTGCGCATCTAAAAGCTGTCTTCCCTAAGACAGTCCTAGCAGTTGGCACATTTAATAAAACCACAGCATTCGATCTCAGGCAGTAGCCACTTACAATTCGCCGTGAGATCAGGGAGCAGATATAAGATGGAAGTTTCCCTAACATGGCTTTGTATATAAAAATGTACCAGTGACTGAGCCTCCGTACAGTTAGTGAAAGCAAACCAGCCCTTGCATACAGGGTACAGTGATGGGTTAATGCTTTACAGTTAGTCACAAATCTCAGTGCACTGTGATAGGCAGCATCTAACTTGACCAGGCAATTGGCAGGTGCATTCATATACATCAAATCACCATAGTCCAGCACGGTAAAAAGGTCACAGTGACTAGCCTTTTCCTGGCCTCAAGCGAGAAACAGGACTTGTTCCTGTAGAAGAAACCTAGCCTAACCCTCAGCTTTTTAAGCAGGTAGTACATGATTTAGAGATAATTTTTGAAATATATATGTATTAATGTATCGGCTACAATTACTGTTTTTCTTGTTATTGTTTTAATGTCTATCCTAATAGTCAAGACAAATGTTATCACAAAGAAAAACATATATATATAAATTCATAAACCAATTTTCTAAACCTATCATTATGGCTTATTACTTATCGCTGAATGCATTAATACATTTATTAAAATACAAAGCATTAGTGTGAATAAAATGTTATCACTGTCGAAATAACTTTTCAAAAGATTGCATAGGTTTTCTTATAACTGACTTGTAAAACATTTATAAATGAATGAATGAACCACTTATAAAGCCATAACTTATAATGTAAAAACCCTTGTGAAAATGATAATTGAAAGTGGTAGTTCAAAGACAATAAACTTCAGTAATACAGTAATAATAACCTGTCAAAGATGGCGCCCACTCCGGCACTATGGGCGCTGTTGCGATGGACGTGCAGCCCGGTAGCCAACAGGATCCCGTCTTTGATCGTTATCGAGCGGTGCGAGAATGACGCAATGAGGAGTTCATTCCAACCTGCGGCAGAGACGGGGAGAGGGATCGAGGGAAAATATGAGAAGAGACAACAAGCAAATCCCTGTACAAAAGTTCACATAGCATTGAGGCAAAATGGAACTGACAACAAAGGGAGGGAATTCCAATGAATCAATTAAGCTGTGCCGTAAAAGCGTGCAGATTTCTCAAGCGCGGGCATCAGGTTATTCCTGAGAATCATGCTTTCTGAGGAGACAAGCGTGTAAAAAGGGATGAACCGCGCCTGCCATCACAATAAAGACAACAGGCTTGATGTGCCAAAGCAGGGGCTCGACACAGAGAGCAGCGCATACACAAGACGCTGGCTTTTGAGTGACAGGGCTCCTTTAACTGTTCTGCCTGGCAACACTCGCCTCTTCTCCCCAGAGTTGAGTCGGGTATGAGAGGAGCCGGATGCTTTTATCTGTGATACAGCAGAACTAAAGCAGTTATTTATAGAAAACTTGAGAGCCGAGAAAGAGACAAGCTCTCCAGAATAATGTCTCTCGCTGCTTTGCTGACGTCTCTCAATCTTTTTCTGTGCTAAGGATAAGGATTTTTTTATTAGCGTACGGGACAGGGTGTGTAATAGAATAGTTTCCCTCAAGGTGGATTTAGAATATAATGGTGTAATTTGGAGCGACAGGCAGGCAACAAGGGCAATGTGTTGAAAGAAACCAAAAGACCTCCGTGCATTTCATGTTAGTGAATCGAAGAAAAGTGACAGATAATTCACTCCATGTATTATGTGGCTGTCACTTTGATCGTGAGCGGTTAGCATACTTTCCCATATAGGCTATAGCACATACTCACTATGAGCTGTTGTGACCTTGGTAGGTCTGACTCATCTCAGTCACATGAACTAGAGTTACGTCATGGGGCCAGATTGGTGTATTGATCCTACTGAAATAGGCTACAGCTAGCCTTAGCATCTTTATTTCACAGTTTTCTAATTTCTTTCATCAGCTACTTTTCATAGACAGTTTTCATTTTTAAATCTAAACTGCTGTTCAGAATCCTAGAAATGAAACGCCCTATTATTTTAACCAAGGAAACACAATAGTTATTTAGCTAGCACTTAACAGCATCATATGTATCTAGTTAGCTGTTAGCATGCTGTCAAATACTTAATTGGAGCTGTATGCTAGCGGTTTAGTGTTGTATACTTGGTTGAAGACAAGGTGTTTTATATTATTTAGAACAGTTTCTCATTTATTTTACAACTTAGCTAAATTGAACATATTCTTTATGTCCAAAAGATGCTAAATCCAAGTGGTTTTGGAGCATTTACCAGAGTTTCTACTGTAACTGGAGGGGTTTTAATGGAATACAATCCCTTATTTTCATTTATTGTCATTATTTGTTTGGTGATTTATTCAAGCACAATACATTCGGCCTGCATTTGAGAAACCTTTTCGGCATTTTTATGACCTTTTTATTGGCCCTTTTTGACCAACCTGCTCGTAGGAGGATGACCTGGTCATCGAGTGGCAGCTCAGAGAAGTGTGGGATCCTCTTGGCCCACTCCACCAAAGTAAAGAGCTGCTTGTCTGCCGCCTGACAGATATTTGTTACCGGGTCGTTGGGCTAGAGAAACAACAAAAGCACATACAAATCCTGAAGTTAGAAATATAGCACAGAATAAATGATATCCTAGTTTTAGCCTGTGAGTCTTTTTCTTGGCTGAGAGCCTGGTGTCAGGTTTAACCACCTATCAACACACTCACATATCACATTAAGAGGAGCAAGTAGGAAGACAAAAACAAACATTGATTCTGTCCCAGCTCGTGGAGGAAATACCCGCAGAGAGCTTGCCGTGAAAAGAACGACTTTCACCAAGCAGGCTCTTTCTTTAGGGACCTTTTTAGTCTACACACAAATCAGCCTTTCGGACAGCGAGCGTAGCTCAAGAGGCCCCCCTTCCTGACACTTCACTGACACTTCACTACATAACAAGCTCTTAGGAGCTCACTTGGGGCTTTGTTATCAGGCTGGGTAGGCCTTTAGAAAACTCAGAAAATGATTGTGTATAAGGATTATCCATATTTACTCACATTAAAATATCTAGTTATGTAATTATTCTCCAGGTCACATGCCTAAAACATCATTATTGATCAGAAGGCGAATAGATTAATTCATTGCATAGGTTCTATTCATATATTTCCATGTTTTTAATACGGTCCCAAAATAATTGTTTAAATAATTGATAAATGATTAAAGGAAAAACAAGCAGTTCTTGTTAATGGACGTCAATGGAAATTGGCAATTTACTTCCCAAAATAGTATCACTGACTAATAGCTCTGTGAAATAAAAGGTGAACCAAGGACAGCGCTAAAATCTTTCATTGATTTCACTACATTAGATCTATTAAGCCTTGAAAAGAGATGAGCAGAAAAGATTGAAGACAGGCTCACTCGTACATGGACATATCTTTTATTTTAAAGCCTGTTATGTAAGGCGTATGCTTAGAGAAACCTCTCTTCACTTCAGGAGCTAAATAGTTCTACATGTACTTTTGCAGTGAAAGCGTGATCAAACCCTTAGAAATGTCTTGAATGTTAGGACATTGTGCAAAATTGTCCATTTAATGAAAAGATGTGGCAGTAATGACAGCACTGTAGCTTTTATTCTTGTTATTTTATACCTGTCTTTTTCAATTAATATGTTCTTGGCTTTTTAATAACTGCTTTAGAATATATTTAAAGGCTGTCATTGTTTTTTAAAGCACTAAAAATGTACTTTGATCCATTTCCAAACAACATAAACATATAGTATGTGGAAGAAGGATCAGAGTGCCAGTTTTCCACCTCTCTTAAAACCTATTAAAGGGCGGAGTCACACTCTGATTGGCCGAGAGGGGAATGCACCCAGCTGCTCTCAGTTATTAATTAGTAGCCAACAGGTGATCTGAATAACCTGCCATCAACTCAGGTGGATCGGGAGATTCAGCTTAAATGAATAAGGAAATTATAGAATTAGGATATTCTCCTGATTTTAAATGCCATTGTCTTAATGTCTTTCGTTTTTTGTAAAGCACTTTGAATTGCCTTGTGTTGAAAGGTGCTATATAAATAAACTTGCCTTGCCTTACAAATAATTCCACCTTTTCTGATAATCATTTAACACACATTTACGATTTAATGAGGCTGCAACGAATAATTTACAATATAGATGTTGCTAAAAGCTTAGTAAGGTATTGTTTTTTTGTGTTTCCAAAAAAGAGTAAACTTTCAAAGAAAAATCACAAAAATACTGGTATCTTCCTGAAGAACCCGTCTATATGTAAATTGTAAGACCAGTGGGAGAAATCTTCAAGTGTAAGATCTCTGAGTTATTCAGTTAAGATTATAATTTTTGTGGGAAATGTAACACTTTAACTTGACACTCCAGAGACAAGGACTGCTTCTCCTAAACTGTCCCGACACATCCAACTTACTTTCTCCAAGGGGGAATTCATGAACAGTGGAGGAATACTAATGCAACATGCATACAGTGTGACTAACTCACTAAAATGTAAATCCATCTGGGCAGGGGGGGGTAAAAAGAATCCAAAACAATACTGTCAATCTCTGATGAGTAATTTCCCATCGTCCCAGGAGCAAAAACCCCTGATATGTGTGAGTAAACAAAGACTGTACCCACACGCTTTTGTGCATATTTCAAAACAAGTAAACATCCTTTTATTCTAAGTATCCCTGTGTGAACTCGACAAAAACAGTCGGCAACTTCTCCCCAACTTCCCTCTGCCAAATCCCCACCGATCGATGCTAAAAGCTTGCAGGATCCCGACATCAACTGCTGCTCTCAAGAGAAGATTAGTTCATGATGAAGGAGAAAACATCCCTCCACTCACACACTCCTTTCAAAAATACGCAGGCCAAAGACTACCCCTTCCTCTACTCCACATCCCTCCCTGCGGTGCGAAACTCACACTGACTGCAGAGTACCACAGATATGAAAAACTTAAACCAGACAAAGCCTACACTGTTTTTGAAAGTTGTATTTCTTCTCAACTTTGGGGGTAGAAAGAAAACAGTCGTATTTTGAATATTTTAGCATGTGATCTCCGTGGGAGTCGTGGACAGGAGGGAAGCTCGGCGCGACAGTTTTTTCGAATACAGCGCTTCCACTAAAAAACACATAAACAGATTTGGCTAATTCATTCCAAAGCGCAGACCAAGCCACAACAAAGATAAACAACAAAAAAAGTGGGCTTTGGTGCGTATGGCGGTCCTGCAACCCTTCTTCATAAGAACACAAGTCCCAGGGTTCTCGCGTTCAACATGGCAAGCCTCATGAATGTTGAATGGCCATCTTAGCCGTGTTTACACTGACCTGGTGTCTTTGCCCCTTGTCTGCGGAGATGACAGGGGAGAGGAGCTTACACTTTCCTGCAACAATCCTCCGGCATCACATTACTGTACTTACTGTTCGAGTCGCAGAACAGCTTTTAGGATGTTATCGGGCCACAATGGGGGAGCCCGCTGTGACCTATGAGCGAATAACATTAACCTCAATGTTTAAGTACAAAAGCGCACCTGGGAATATCTCACAGCTCGACAGTTGACGCTTTTTCTACTGTGCAGATCGGATAAGATTGGACAAAAAAGGGAAACTTGAGACAGAAAGCAAAAGAAGACTTTGCTAAGTTGCTGGATTTCAGCCACTTTAGCAGAACGGCTGCCACAGAAAAAGAGCTGCTGTCTTTATTCCCCAACAAATCAAAGGTGTTTACAGCCACATGTTTTCTCCGCCATGGCCGATCATCGCTGGCAACTTAGAGAAACGCCAGGCTTGCATACTGTCCTATGACATTTTCATCACTTGAGCAGGGGAGACGAAAGATTTGCCTTTACATTTTTCATTATTCAGCTTGAACCAGACTATACTGGCGTGACATCAGAGAGAAACTTGGGTACTCATACAGATCAGTACGGAAATAAATTACTCAAGTGTCCCACTTTTCTAGATTGAAAAAAAAAGAAAGAATCTCTCGTCTGGGTGGTGGATGAATCATCAGCTAATTATCATCTAAATAACAGCAACGCTTCCTGCCTTAAGCTTGGGAAAAAAGATAAGAAACTTTGATAAATTCACTAATATACGCAGTAGAACGGACATCCGGTAATAATACAAAAAGATAGAGAGAAATGCGTAAAATAGACGTAAAGAAAGCCCCCCTAGGTTAAGTGATAGATAGCATATTCTCCTCTTCCTCCCCTCCTTATGAAAAGTCCTCTCTCTGTCTGACTGAAGGGACATTACTAACGCCTGTTTAACTCCTGTTCTAGGTCACCATGAGATAAACACACTTTATTCAGGTTGGCAAGACCCCGGCCATTAGACAGTGGCGGTGGCCTATTCATGAAGTACACTCATGGCCCTGTGATTAATTATAGCACGGGGCAGTGACTCTCAATGGAGACCTCACAGTACACAGAGAGAAGGGGAGTCCTTGTGGTCGGGACAGCCTGAACGAGGATTCTCTGCCAACATCCTGGGCTCCAAATGGTTCGAGGGTCAGTTCAAAGGGATGATTTCCTTGATTGCTTTTAGTTGTATCTGGCAATGTTTTACAGGCTCAGGTATTATATACAATAGGAGTTGTTTTCTCCATTTGGAACGCCCAATTCCTGATGCTCTGCTGTCCTTTTCACTGTTGCTGTTGGACTTCTGCACTCGTAACCACATGCCAGCAAAGAACATCAGCAGGAGGCCATAACCAACCAAAAGCTTCTAGTACATCAAGAACAACAACCACCCTCCCTTGCTTCCAAGCATGGCAAGCAATGGAAGTAAACAGTGGTTGGTTTTGTGGTGCTTACAAAGGACATTTGTAAAACTCAAACCTTCACTATTTTCAGTTCTAATGTTTTGGGGTTGCAGCCAACATTTCAGAGATGAATATCTCAAAACATTGGCAAACAGAACCTAAACTATATGCACCTTAACATTTCTTAAGCTTGTGTTTACTACATACCTTATAGACATCTAACCAAAAGCACATAACAAAGTAAACGTTAAATTATTGACTACCAGAAGTGGTAAAATGCAAACTTATTTCCTGGTTTATGACTCATTCCTGCACTCGTCTATAATAGCAAGAGTTTCTTATATCAATATACTATGTTATACAACATGGATATACAATTGCTCAAAAAACTCATCCAATCCGCACTACTGTTCAACTTTAACACATTAAGGGTATCTATAGTTTTAGCAACTTAAAGAGAGTTAAGAGTTTTCTGGATTTTTTAATATGATGCGAGTCAGATATTATTCCACTTTGAAAGTCAAATTTTGAGCTGTGTACATCTGTATTTTAGTGCGGTTTTCATCTCTTCTGCAGTACTTTAGAAACCCTTCATTGTGTCAGGCAGGCAGCGGGCATCGAGGGACCCATCAGGCTGAGTCCAAACACACTCAGTGCATTAGTGTGTCTGAGCTGCCAGCCGCTCCCCTGTAACACCCCCACTATTTCTCCCTCTCCCTTACTGTATGTCAACGCTCATCTCTTACATTTCCATCTTGCCCCCCCCCAAAAAAAAGCTCCAATGTACTCACATAACAGCGCTCACATTTCTACCTTTACTTCATAGGACATGTCCCTCCCCTGAAGCATATTAATTCCCCCCCTCCACCCCTCTTCTTCTCTCACCCTACTTCCTCGCTGCCTCTGGTAGGCTGCTGCTCTGTTTCTCATGTTCTTGCAGAATTCCTGAGGAAGCCGAGGCTTTGTGCGGTGCTTTCAGGAACTAGTCTGCCTGTTGCATTATTCATCACTCTTAGTCTCCTCTGTGTCAAAGACAGCCCACAGTAACCAGCTGATACTGAGGGGATATATGAGGCAACGCACAGCTGAGCAAAGGAGCTGATGCAAGGTGAACAAGTAAAGCAGCGCTCTAGACTACAAGCAGTCACTCCAAAGGGACTGAAAGAGGGAGGACACACAGTAATCATACTCATCTTTACCAGCAGATAGACTTCCTGACTGACAACTAAAAGCTGTAAAAAGTATCTTTCCAAACCGAATGTCCCAATTCCAATCTGCATGACAATCATTTTTGAACGATAAGTAATATGTTTATTTACACTGAAAACTGACAAATGTCTTATGATGCGACTATGCCGTTATGTTGTGTGCAGTTTCACCTATATCAAGGAGCAACATGCAGCTGGAATATTTTAAAACGTAAGTGGACAATGTTAGGACAGCGCCAGGAAGATTTTGGAGAGCAGATTAAGCTCAAACTTGGTGAGAATTGACAATAATAACCAGTATAACCTATACAATTTATACGTTTTTAATCCCCACCAGCCCCTAGATGTATACAAAAAAAGTGTTTAATGTGTGTGATGACTTGTTGCAGAATGATACAGGATGTGAGTGTTTGCAAAATAGCAACTTACCGAGTTGGATGGCGCACCAAGGTTGGTCTCGATGTAGGTCTCAGTTTTAGGTTCCACCGCCTGCTCAGCCTCCAGGATCTTCTCCACGGGCATGTCCTCGTTGGCGCAGCCGGTGGACTCCACCTCGTTCTCATTTCTCTCCTTGGCTCGCTGGCGCTCCTCCTGAACGGCTGCATGTAACAAAACTGGTTCCGGTCACTACTGCTGTTTTTTGTTTTGTTCTTAATACAATGTCAGCATGCATGTGTGTGTTAAAGGAAAGACTCAGGGTTGAAGGCTTACAGAGTTGCCATTGCTCAGCAAGGTTTTAAAGATCTTAAAAGGGTTTTCTAGGAAAATGACTCCATAAGTAAAGTAGTTATCATATTAGAGCTGCATTGCTTTATATCGCTATTCCTTGGTTCTTTTAGTTTACTGTTTTGGTTGACACACGTTTAAATGTTGTTTAATCTCATGCAGCAGCAGTCAGAATTTGTCAGCAAACATCTTAAAAAATCAAGTCAGTTTGTGAATTATTTGCAAAGATAAAAAATATCTGCCAATCTGCCAATGCAGGGAGGTTGTGCCACCAATTTGGAAATCAACTTAAAAAAAAAACTTTACTAAAATAAATGATGCAACGTGTATCTGACATTGAATGTCTTGATAAGGCAGATTTTTTTTTATGCAATGCAGTTGTAGATGGAACTGCTTTCGACACTGAATCTTTTCTCCGTTTAAACACTTGAACTCTGAACAAACAAATTGTTCATAGTCTAGTTGGCCCTTATTTGTATTTACACACACAAACTTGTATGTGTGTGCATGCTTGAGTGAGTATTTGCTTGTCTGTGTCGAGTCTGCATGTGTGAGTGCCTGCTTTGTGTCTCGGTAAGCCAGATAAAAGTGCATGACCCTGTATGCGTTATGCCAGTAAACATATCCAAGAGGGTTCAATCATTAATTATTCCTTTGACAGTGCGGATGGAATTCATTAATGACCCTAGACCAACATTATGTGTAACACAGTGGCATGGAAATATTCAAGGGCTTCTCGTAGCCTCCTTATCAAAGAGATGTGTCTTTTATGTAGTGCTCGATGACAAACAGCTGGATTCTTTTGTATATTCTTTTATATATATATTTATGGACACATATGTCTGTCACTGCTTCTTTGAGACATGTGTGGTAGCCAGAATAGCTTGGATAAAAAAAGAGCTTGAGTCAATGAAGACTGTGTCTCGTAGTTCCTTTTTTTGTTTCGTGTTGTGTGTAAAAGCGGGTTAAAGCACAACTTGGTTCTGTCGTGTGATTGGCTTGGCGAGGAGACACAGGAAGTGGTTTGTGTGCTGAGCAGACACCAGCTCACTGTGGCCGAGTAAAGAGAAACCGCACGTCCACCCTGAAATGAGGATGGAAAAGACGCATGTGTGTGTGTGTGTGTTTTGTCTTTTCAAAAGGCTATCATTTACCTAATTCAAGACACCGCAAGGAAAGTGCTGTGACTTTTTTATACATTTATCCTCCACTCATTGATTAATGTGAACAACTTTTCATGATTAAGCGCCTTTGGAGAGTCAACGTTAGCATGCAGGCATTCAAACACACCTGGAGAACTGTCTTGACTAAAAAAACACATATCACACAGTACACTGGGTTTGCAGGATGATGTGTCTCCTTCCCCTACTCTGGTTTCTATTCCAAGTCCTGAATCATAGAGGCCGTGGTCTTGTTGGAAGGGTTGTTGTGGGGGGGCAGGGGTTGTTAGAAGAGGAGAGGGAAAGGGGCCCCATTTTAGAGGAACTGCAGTCTGGCGGTGGAGGTCAGTCCAAGGGTAGAATACTTGTGTTGGGAGTCAGAGAGAGGTGAGGAGGGCTGAAATCATGTTAGCTTTATTTCCCCCACCCACCCCCGTACACCCCCACCTCCACTGTCCTCCTCTCCTGACTGGGAGAGCATAAATTCATTTAATCCTGTTTTTCTGTGGATTCGCTTAGCCTTTTGGGCTACTGTTGCCTTGTTCTCTAACCACAGCCCTCGGGGTGCATGGGGAGAGGCTTAGGCGGCGCTGAGAGTGAGGCGAAAAAAGAGGCAGTAAATGATAATATCCTTGAAACGAGTAAGGAGCCTAACAATGATATAAATAAAAGCAAGAAGAACAGGAGGGCAGGCCAAGCAAAGGTCAAGACAAATTGGCCTTGGATAGAATGTAACCTTCCAAAAAGCATTTATTCAAAAACAACGTGTACCTTCACCTGTAAAGCTACACTCGCTAAGTGGCTCAGTATAATCTAGACACTGTATCTGCATTCTGTGGTGATCATAATGGGGAGAGGCAGTGATTGATTTGTCCAATGTGTGAAAGTGTGTTGCTGAGAGCGCTAATATTTTTAACACCCTCATGGAGTGTTAAAATTCACGCCTGACTAACAGGTTTTTTCTTTTTTTCTCCTCACACGAGCCGACTGTTACTTTAATCATTCCTCGGAGATGCTTTACTGTACTGCCCGACAATCAAAGGAGGTATTCAAGGCATTGTTTACAATTCAGGGTTGCTCTCAGAGACTGGAGAGTGACGAGTGAAGCATCAGATAAATATAACCTTTTCAAACAAACCCATTTATCCAGGGAGTATGACGATAAAATCAATTGTGCATTAAGAGGGAACGCCTGAGTGAAAAGGCTACAGCGTTCATGTATACAGTGTATAATACATTGTGTCCTGTTCCCATGACGATACATGGCTAAGGCTATTTATTTTCCAATACATTTTGAATTATGCAGCTGATTCTAATAATTGCTTTTAAGTCAATTTATTTGTTGTTAATTTCTAGACATTCACTTTCTTTAAAGGGTATTTTAATCAGTAAGTGAATGCATCTCTTTTTACATAATCTGGATAAATATATATCTGCATATGAATGCTAAATCATTAGCAACGGGACGGACATTAGTGTTCTAGTTTTTGGTTTGTAGTCCAAGTAGTAGTATCCTATCACAGTTGAGTGAGATTTGTTCGAAAGCAGGTAAACAATCCATTTTAATAGGCAAAATGGCAGTCTTAGAACCCTAATAACGACAACTGTGATTTTTTTTTATATCTACGTTTAATCAGCAAAAGAATGCTTACTTTTCAATTTGACTCTTTTTAACCAACTAATTCTACCCTGTTAATGCAGGGTTAAAAGTACTTTCTCTCAGGAAGCTACATTTAGAAGCACCTGTAGCTGAGACGGACTTGAATATAACATGGTAATTAAACATTAAGCATGTAAATGTCACAGTGGATGAGTCTATAATCCTCAGTCTGTACTGAGAGAGGTCAGGGTTTATTATGCGCTGGAGGAGAAGTGATGTAAGTTTGCAGGAATGTTGGATTGTTGCATCTTGAATAAATCCTTTAATTGGCGAAATGAAACTCCTCCTGTCCACAGCGGGATTATGTTATCTGACTTTAAAAACTATCAACGATGCACTGAGGTCTAAAACATTGCAATGTTTGTTGTCAGGATGCTGTCTAAAGTATCATGAGTCAAACAAATGAGTCTGCTCTTTGTCAATGTTATGGCTGTAGTGGTCAGAGTAGATGCTCCGATAAACACAGGCTTTACATAAAGCCTTGTTATGTTTATGTAATTAATGCAGTTTGAATTTCTCCTTTACATGGATACTAAAGACGTAGATGCTCTTATACACACAGGCATTACATAAAGCCTTGCTATGTTTATGTTAAAGACGCCTGTTATAGTTGTAATGTCTGTAAAAGAGTTGACATAGATACTTGAGATATGATTTGAAAGATTGATGAACGGTCTGTCCTCACACAACTACACGTTCTGTACATGAGGCCTCACCATCATCTGATTAAATCTCGGTCTCCGTTTGAAAAGGGCAGGAGCAGCATGTGCATTCCACCAGTAGCCTCTCATGTGAGGAATGTGGTGCACGCTTCCCCCAATGCCTTTCAATTACAAGACATTATCCAATTTGACAATAAAATCTTTTGTGTTCCTGAAAACGAGTGTTTCCCAATAACTAGGTAGGCTGTCCAACATAACTTTAAAGTTTAAGCGAATAATAAGGAGCATGCAAGGGCACGCACGGTGACATCCAGAGGATACAGAGGGAGTAAACGTTTGTATTCCTCCAGTCTACATCAGTGAACTCCCCGAGGACTGCCAGTTCTCTGAAACGCTCACTCTCTTTAACATCCAGCAATACTTCTGGGATGCCTGCGCCTGCAACAGCTGAATGTATTATTCCCCCCCCATGGAAGTGCTTGAAGCAGAACATTTTTAAATACAGTAGAGCCCATGGCTGCAATGCACAGCGTGATGCGGCAGAGCAGAGGTACAGCTGCAAGTGCTTCTGTCAAATTGGATAGAGGCAGGATGGGGAAAATAAAGTTGCTTTACTTCTAGGAAGCAAGAAAAGGGCATCTTCCAACCTTGGTCGTGTCTCGTGGGCTAACCATATTGACTTGAATAAAATGTTCTAGCCTAGATTAGTCAAATGAGACCAGAATGAAGCAGCATATTTGCCTCTGAGAACCAAACTATCAGTCTACAGTGAGTGTATGTTGTATGTGGATTAGTATAGGTGTGAGGGAATGGTTAAGTGGGACTTTATCCTCTACGGTATGTGCTGTACCTTCTCTCTTCATGCCCATGGCTAGACACTTCTGGTAGCGGCAGTACTGACAGCGGTTCCTCTGGCGTTTATCAATGACACAGTGTTTGCTGTCGCGACAGGTGTAGGACAGGTCTTTGCGCACCGTCCTTTTGAAAAAACCTTTGCAGCCTTCACAGCTGTACACGCCGTAGTGTTTACCTGAGGACAGAAAGAGACACAGGTGGTTTGTCCAATGCATATAGAAATGTTTTCAAGCCTAGTTCATGTGAGAACTACAAATCTTTACAGTCCAAGATAAAGCAACAGCATATAAGAACCCTCTTTTTAGGAAGCAAAACACAAATTATTATCAAACATGTTAATTGATTGGTGTGACCCATGGCTCAGGGTAAACGGAAGTCTACCATAGGCATGACTTTGGTATCTAAATGACATTTATAATAATGTAATCATGAGGCTAGTGTAGATCAGGGGTGCCCACACTCTTTCAGCTTGGGAGCTACTTTTAAAATGACCAAGCCCAAATGATCTACATACGCCCCTGCCCAATCTGTGTCGCGGGGGGGGGGGTTGGGTGCTAGTGGACTAAACGGTGGATAAACTGTGGCGCGCTTAGAATAAAGCGGCATAATAGTGCGCCGCATTTGTGCTTCAGATGAGGTGGTGAAGCTTAGGCTCAGGGGGTAAATTGGCATCCGTCATTCAGAGTGCAATGGCTTGATCCCCAGACCCAGCAGTCAATATGTCCAAGTGTCCTTGGGCAAGATCCTTAATCCAAAATTGCTCCTGCAGATATGAAGTCTACAGTATTGAAGTGTATGTAAGTTACTTGTGGTAAGAGCATCAGCTAAATGACATATCATGTAATGTAAAAGAGTGTTTGAGCGGGGTTATGCCGAGGTGACTAGGGTAAACATGATAGGGCCTACAGGAGGTCAGCTGCAAGGAGGGCCCTCATGGATTGGCGTTACGGTGCTTTTCTCATGTTGTGGTACAGGACAAATCGTCTCTTTCCCCTGTTCTTAACAGCTCATTTTTGTTGTATATGATGTATTGAGTCCTTTGAATTCCCCGGGGTTGCTCAAACTGTTTCTTTGTTAGCTGCTCTGACCACCAGAGGAGATAAATAAAGCCTCCGCACACAGTTAAATGAAGCATGACTCGCTATTAAACATTGTTTTGATTTCCCCCCTTTGGTTGCATGGGGGCGATGACGCAGGATGACACTGAAACTGTCCGATGAATTAGACATCCAGCTTCAGCCTGGGGGGTGAAAAACCTTCCCCCTACACAGCCCTTCTCTATTTGAGCGTAGGTTTCATCAGACCGTACAATCTATTGCATGTCTCATGATGTCAGTTTCTTTCATGTGCCTTTACGCTGATGCATCATAAGCAGCAGTGGCTTCTTTGCTTGCCATTTAGCCCAGATGTATGAAGAAGTCCAATGATTGTTGTCCTTCCAGGAAAGATCTCCCACTGCAAGAAGCTGCAGAGTGTAGTTCTGCCAGGGCGGTCCACAGGGCTTTATACCTTTGCCAACAATTCTTCCTTAGATTATAAATTACATTCCAAGGTATTCCTGGTAAGGCTTTGAATCATGTGCTTTTTTAACTGGCATCTGCAATCAATGTCACTTGATTCATTCTAACATTAATATATTCATAAGAATGGAATACAACAAGAATCACAAGAAATCTTTCATTTTTACCCATTAAAACCATAAAATAAAAACCTAATAAAGTTTATTTTTTTCTTTCAATACATTTAACTTTTTACCCCAAAACCTTTTTAATTGCCTATACATGTCCTGCTCCAAATACAAACACATGTATTCACAAAGTATACATAAAGCAAGATAAAGGAACATGTATTATCAAATCATATATTTATATCTAAATAATAATTAAGAATAAAAAAATGAAATAAAGTTAATCATTTAACTTGTAAAATGTATATTAATAAATCACATTAAAGGGGATAATAACATCAAAAAGCTGATTGCAAGACAGTGATGGATAAAGGAGTCTCAGATATGCCCTTATAATATCATCAAGTGAACACTTTACTTTAAATATTAACTTTTTTTGTATCGTGTGCTTTTTCCTGTGTACGTGGTGATTGACTCCCATCACTCACCTGAGGAGCGGTCCCCACAGATGGCGCAGATGTGTTTGGTGAGCGACAGGATGGTGCCTGAGGGCTGGGCAGGAACCTTCATCACGCCGTTGAGGCCCAGCGGGGGCTTGATGTCCTCCGAGCTGCTGACCGAGTTCATCGGAGAGTTTAGCTGGAACATCAACACACACAAACACACGCCGACAGGTCACAAAGCAGTACGCGATGAACTCATCACAGGTGACATCATACAGCCTGTTAGCCAAGCCCTTCATAAAGTACGGGTCATTTTGGACAATGTCTCCCACCTACTCATTGACATGCTGGTTAGGTCAAAGAGAAGCTATAGGCGCATTCACACCGCAGTACTTTTCCCACAAAGGTTCATGCGAACTTAGTTCATGCAAACTCTTTAGTTCGCATGAACTAAGTACAGATCGCGTTCACACCGGAAAAAGTCTCTGGGGGTGGATTAGGCAAATGAAGCCGCTGACTTCACTTCTTCTTCTTCTGCTTTGGGTTTACTGGCAGGCTACAAACAACTTCACGGCGGATACTGCCGCCCAAAGTCCCCGGCCGGAAGTCCCCGGAGTTGTAAGAGGACTTCAGTAGAAGTTGCTGGGACTCCCAGCAGCTTCTACTGAAGCCTTCCGAGTAAATCGCCAGAACGCCGACACCTCCTCATCTCCACCGCTCCCATGTTTTATTTTGTGTTGCCATAAGTTAGTCTCTCTGCGTTTCTGCGCTGGGCTAATGCTAATGCTAATAATGCTAATGCGAGGATAATAAAATGGCGGCTTCACAAAACTTTTTGGAAGTTTTACGGGGCGTGGTTTGCAATCCGCCCAGCCAATCAGAAATATAGCTCTTTTCTCACAAAAGAGCCGCTCGAAAGTCCCTGCTCTTTAGCAGGGACTTACGAGCGGCTCTTTTGTGAGAAAAGAGCTATATTTAGTACCGGCTCTTTTTGGTGTGAACGCGATAAAAGAGTTCACTGAACTAAGTTCGCATGAACCTTTGTGGGAAAAGTACCGCAGTGTGAATGCGCCTTATGAGACCAATTCCACCAAGAGTGTCACAGGAAGTCATTCCTGCCTGTGGCATCAGACACAACTCCTGAGGCGTCAAGCACTTTGAGGTAATGTCTGACAGAAGAATTTATGTTACGTTGAATTTTTATGAATATGATTCGGATAGCGTAGCTTAGCTAACTGATGGCATTATCTGTTGAATAAGCGAGTTGAAAGAAGTGGTGTGTTTACACCAGGGGTGTCCAAACTATGGCCCGGGGCCCATTTTGAAACGGCCCTCAGCTAATTCAAATAGTATAATGAAATATGTCCCCCAAATTCAACTTGTGCTTGTCATATATTGTACTAATTAAATATATATATGTACAAATATATATATATATATATATATATATATATATATATATCACAGTATTCATGTGTGCCCACTTTACAAATACATTCAATCAATTAAAGTTGGAAACATTTTCAAACTAATCTTCGTTGATATAAAAAGCCCAATGACTTATTTGCATAACACTATTTTGTATAAGCAATATGAAGCTTATGTTTTAAGGAATGAGCTGCAAACTAAATCAATGAAACCCTATGGAGAGCTGTGATGAAGGCTGTTGTGTTTGTTACAGACATATTTAAAATGTCAAGTATCAAGCTTAATTTACCTTCATTGGATTGATTTAGCTAACTTATAACTTAGCATATGAGGCAATATACCTCACCTCTAGTGAGTGGCCCTTCATATATTTCTCTGTATGTGGCCCTCGGTGAAAAAAGACACCCTGGTTCACACATACTAAATCAAAGTGAAGGCACGTCATGAACATTATCATGAACGATTTCCAAAATGTAGAAAGTGAAAATTGTATTTGACTTCTCATTCTTAATACAGATGGTCAGCATTCCCAGCAGCAGCAGCAGCTCTTTTGCCCTCTTTCATTGCTGCCTCTGACTCTCTCCTCACTCGGTTTCAGATCTAAATCTGACACAGCAGGATCCTGCACCACTCCACCCCAGGAACTCTTTTATTCATGCTCTCTACAAGCCCCGCCAGGCTCCACTGCAAAATGTAGCAGCAGTGCAGCGGAATAAAGAGACAGCATTTGTTTAAGTAGTGGTGCAACTGCAGCCTGCACTTCAATCACTGGCTCCCCTTCCCTCTCTGAAAAAAAGCGCTTACATTAAATATAGTGACCTCTCTTTGCTAAAAAGCGTAGAGAAAAGGGAGGGTAATTATTATAACTAGCGCCATACTGTTTTGCAGAGCAGATAAACGTTGTTGGGGCAGGATATAAATGATCCTGGAACACTAAATATACTGGATGGAAAAAGAGCTATGGAGCTAAAGACGAGCAGCAAAGTTTGGGAAAGTGAAAGCACCAGTTTGCTAAAACGAAATTACACTGGGGGGAAAAGGGGAGATAAAAAGGAATGTATGCAGACAAGTGTATTCTACAAAAAACACAGCTACAGCAGGAGTTGGCTGTGTATCCGTGGCTGTAACAATGATTCCTTTTCATAACAGAGTATTCTACAGATCATACATATGGTTACCTCGCAAATGAGGTAATGTTCTATTTGTCTGTAAGCAGGATTACGGAAAAACTACTGGCCTGATTATCATGAAACTTGAAGAGGTGAAGAAATGGGTAATGAATTCATGGATTGGCAGGGTCGAAACACTTTTTATTTTCCACATATGGAAAGGCCTTGATACATGTCTGGGCTCTGCGACTGACTTTCTAACTTATCAAGCGATCCCAGACAAATACTTGTATTATTTGTTTATAAAGTTTCGGGAACACAAATTAAAGTCGGAGATCCAAATCCAGTAAGGCTCCCGACAATGCTGGATTCTACACTTTCCCACAATGCAATTCATCCGCATCTTTGGTTGAGTCATTCCTTATTTACATGACACAGATCCTCCAAAGCCACAGACAAGCATTTACTGTTTATGCAGTACATACACATATGCATTCACCTAAACAGAAGCCACATGGCTGTGCATGCACACAGTCGTGCACACCACACACTGGGGAAATGTGGCTTTTCATTTCACCATACTCTGACAAAATATCAGCATATACATTGTTGCTTGAAGCTGCGATACACAGTGGTTACAGTGTTTGAAATATTCCAAGCCATGGCACTTTCTCATCAAAAAGAAACTTCGAGATGTCTTCTGCATCGTTTTGTACATTTCCCACGTAATTCAGCATGACATTATGTGCTGTCACGGGAACCTGACTTCAAAAACGGACCAGAATTCCAAATATAAAGCTTATGTGGGTTTGGATGCATTTGACTGATTGATCCAATGGTGGGATCAAAAGGGTTAAGGTAAGCCCTCCGCTACATGAAAATGTCCAATTCAAACTTGACACCCACACCAGGCCTGCTCTTTACCAGGTTTGTACAAATACACACTGAATGTAATGCAACACACGAATACAAAGCTTAGGGAACAAATATTTTGGGGATTGTTTTCGGTGGTACTTTACGATGTCATTAATTCCAAAGGAAAAAAGATAATCCTTTGCAGAAAATCTAACAAGTGACCAAAGTTTATATTGGAGTGATACTAAATGTGTCAGTTAAACTACCATACATTATTAATATTAATATATGTTTGCAAAATAATGCCTTGTGCTAAAAAAGCCTTTCTTTCTCACAAGGAATAGGAAGATTTGTGGAAGCTTCGCCAAGTAACAAAAGCACCCGGAAAGAAAAGCTGCATCATTTGTTTGGAATGAGCTTTGGCATCATGTGCACACACCCACATATCTGCACGAGGATGCACGCGCACACACAGTGTAACAACCGGTGTTTATGTGACCGGTAGTCCGGTAGTTCACTGAACTAAGTTCGCATGAACCTTTGTGGGAAAAGTACCGCAGTGTGAATGCGCCTTATGAGACCAATTCCACCAAGAGTGTCACAGGAAGTCATTCCTGCCTGTGGCATCAGACACAACTCCTGAGGCGTCAAGCACTTTGAGGTAATGTCTGACAGAAGAATTTATGTTACGTTGAATTTTTATGAATATGATTCGGATAGCGTAGCTTAGCTAACTGATGGCATTATCTGTTGAATAAGCGAGTTGAAAGAAGTGGTGTGTTTACACCAGGGGTGTCCAAACTATGGCCCGGGGCCCATTTTGAAACGGCCCTCAGCTAATTCAAATAGTATAATGAAATATGTCCCCCAAATTCAACTTGTGCTTGTCATATATTGTACTAATTAAATATATATATGTACAAATATATATATATATATATATATATATATATATATATATATATCACAGTATTCATGTGTGCCCACTTTACAAATACATTCAATCAATTAAAGTTGGAAACATTTTCAAACTAATCTTCGTTGATATAAAAAGCCCAATGACTTATTTGCATAACACTATTTTGTATAAGCAATATGAAGCTTATGTTTTAAGGAATGAGCTGCAAACTAAATCAATGAAACCCTATGGAGAGCTGTGATGAAGGCTGTTGTGTTTGTTACAGACATATTTAAAATGTCAAGTATCAAGCTTAATTTACCTTCATTGGATTGATTTAGCTAACTTATAACTTAGCATATGAGGCAATATACCTCACCTCTAGTGAGTGGCCCTTCATATATTTCTCTGTATGTGGCCCTCGGTGAAAAAAGACACCCTGGTTCACACATACTAAATCAAAGTGAAGGCACGTCATGAACATTATCATGAACGATTTCCAAAATGTAGAAAGTGAAAATTGTATTTGACTTCTCATTCTTAATACAGATGGTCAGCATTCCCAGCAGCAGCAGCAGCTCTTTTGCCCTCTTTCATTGCTGCCTCTGACTCTCTCCTCACTCGGTTTCAGATCTAAATCTGACACAGCAGGATCCTGCACCACTCCACCCCAGGAACTCTTTTATTCATGCTCTCTACAAGCCCCGCCAGGCTCCACTGCAAAATGTAGCAGCAGTGCAGCGGAATAAAGAGACAGCATTTGTTTAAGTAGTGGTGCAACTGCAGCCTGCACTTCAATCACTGGCTCCCCTTCCCTCTCTGAAAAAAAAGCGCTTACATTAAATATAGTGACCTCTCTTTGCTAAAAAGCGTAGAGAAAAGGGAGGGTAATTATTATAACTAGCGCCATACTGTTTTGCAGAGCAGATAAACGTTGTTGGGGCAGGATATAAATGATCCTGGAACACTAAATATACTGGATGGAAAAAGAGCTATGGAGCTAAAGACGAGCAGCAAAGTTTGGGAAAGTGAAAGCACCAGTTTGCTAAAACGAAATTACACTGGGGGGAAAAGGGGAGATAAAAAGGAATGTATGCAGACAAGTGTATTCTACAAAAAACACAGCTACAGCAGGAGTTGAAGGGTAGCCACTTGAGCTCATGTAGTGAAACGTTTTTCATTTGTATTACCACGTTTGTCTAATAGCGAGCAAATAAGTCTCCGCTCTAAATTTAGCAGAGAAACCACTTCTCTCTCTGCTGAAACATTTTGTTTTTATGATGAGGTCTAAAATAGTTTGTCGTCTTCAGCTGTGTTTACGGGGATCTGACAGAGTTAGAAGAACACCGATGTATATACATCACTTTCACAAACATAAGGTATATAAACCAAACAGCCACGCAGCACTTATGGATGTTGATGATGTGGCTCTCAATGTCTGCAATGAGTATATTTATTTATCATATCCGTGGCTGTAACAATGATTCCTTTTCATAACAGAGTATTCTACAGATCATACATATGGTTACCTCGCAAATGAGGTAATGTTCTATTTGTCTGTAAGCAGGATTACGGAAAAACTACTGGCCTGATTATCATGAAACTTGAAGAGGTGAAGAAATGGGTAATGAATTCATGGATTGGCAGGGTCGAAACACTTTTTATTTTCCACATATGGAAAGGCCTTGATACATGTCTGGGCTCTGCGACTGACTTTCTAACTTATCAAGCGATCCCAGACAAATACTTGTATTATTTGTTTATAAAGTTTCGGGAACACAAATTAAAGTCGGAGATCCAAATCCAGTAAGGCTCCCGACAATGCTGGATTCTACACTTTCCCACAATGCAATTCATCCGCATCTTTGGTTGAGTCATTCCTTATTTACATGACACAGATCCTCCAAAGCCACAGACAAGCATTTACTGTTTATGCAGTACATACACATATGCATTCACCTAAACAGAAGCCACATGGCTGTGCATGCACACAGTCGTGCACACCACACACTGGGGAAATGTGGCTTTTCATTTCACCATACTCTGACAAAATATCAGCATATACATTGTTGCTTGAAGCTGCGATACACAGTGGTTACAGTGTTTGAAATATTCCAAGCCATGGCACTTTCTCATCAAAAAGAAACTTCGAGATGTCTTCTGCATCGTTTTGTACATTTCCCACGTAATTCAGCATGACATTATGTGCTGTCACGGGAACCTGACTTCAAAAACGGACCAGAATTCCAAATATAAAGCTTATGTGGGTTTGGATGCATTTGACTGATTGATCCAATGGTGGGATCAAAAGGGTTAAGGTAAGCCCTCCGCTACATGAAAATGTCCAATTCAAACTTGACACCCACACCAGGCCTGCTCTTTACCAGGTTTGTACAAATACACACTGAATGTAATGCAACACACGAATACAAAGCTTAGGGAACAAATATTTTGGGGATTGTTTTCGGTGGTACTTACGATGTCATTAATTCCAAAGGAAAAAAGATAATCCTTTGCAGAAAATCTAACAAGTGACCAAAGTTTATATTGGAGTGATACTAAATGTGTCAGTTAAACTACCATACATTATTAATATTAATATATGTTTGCAAAATAATGCCTTGTGCTAAAAAAGCCTTTCTTTCTCACAAGGAATAGGAAGATTTGTGGAAGCTTCGCCAAGTAACAAAAGCACCCGGAAAGAAAAGCTGCATCATTTGTTTGGAATGAGCTTTGGCATCATGTGCACACACCCACATATCTGCACGAGGATGCACGCGCACACACAGTGTAACAACCGGTGTTTATGTGACCGGTAGTCCTGACTGGCACCCCAGAGAACCTAAATAAGTAAACGGTCACCACACACACACACACACACACACACACACACACACACACACACACACACACACACACACACACACACACACACACACACACACACACACACACACACACACACACCACACACACACACACACACACCACACACACACACACACACACACACACACACACACACACACACACACACACACACACACACACACACACACACACACACACACACACACACACACACACACACACACACACACACACACACACACACACACACACACACACACACACACACACACACACACACACACACACACACACACACACACACACACACACACACACACACACACACACACACACACACACACACACACACACCACACACACAGTCTTACCTCAGTTAAACGTTTGAGTCTTTTCCCCGTGCAGCGCTAACAGAGCGGTCTCCTTTTGCTGCTATCGTCTCTATCAAACCCCTCTTGTCTGCCTGACAGAAAAGACTCTTCCACTCACAATCTATTTTCAGTAAACCTGCAACTCAATCTCAGATACATGGCTCCCCACAGTGGGGTGGGCATGCTTTGGGGGGGGCTTTTCTTTCTCTTCTGCCCCATGGCAATGGAGTCAAGGCAGGGGGGATTAGAGTGGATCATGACTGGGATTGGAAATAGAATACATGTGCCCTCCCCTCCAACACATACATGTGATCCTTGACAGGGAGGCACGGCAGCTGTGTGTACAGCCTCATCGTCTTGGGAAACCCAAGACAATCCTCTGACTATATACTGTATGTTGAGGAGGAGAAGAAACTGTTTCACACTGAGGGAGGGAAACAAACGAGGGGCATTTATCATCAAGCACTGGAAATGTAGGACATAAGATTCCCTGCAGTACACTGTACAACACGCTCCAGCTGAATAACATATTCATGTGCTGCGGGTGTTACGCAACATGTTGTGGAGGACATTCGATTGGTACATGCAGTACAGTGGGACTCTGTGTCTGCTCGTGGGTGTCAGATTCTGCACAGAATTGATTTGATACATGTGATTATGTGTCCTGTGCCACCCGCTGGCGTCTGCGCAAGGCCGCAATTGTCAGACATGTAAAAAGGCGATTAAGAAATTCTCCCTCGGAGGGCACGGTAACCCTGAAGGGCTGATGGTAAAGATAACAGTTTTCAGACGTTGTGAGTGGGTGCATTGATAAATGGATTCACTCTGAATAGAATGCATAAAGTGAGATATATATAGTTTATATAGCATACTCTATTTATATTCTCTGAGCAGCACTGCATTAATGAAAGAACACATGTTTTAGTTTCTTTAGAACTCAGAAAACAATAAGCCTTTTTTGGGTTTAGTCCAAAAACCCTAAGATATTTAATAAACAGTAAGATAAAAGAGATCCAAAAAGCAGAAACTACTCATATTTGAGAAACTGGAACCAGCATATTCTAACAAAAAATATTATATAATAATATATGGCTGCTTTTAAATTCCTGTCCATAAATTAATTGATTTATATCTGTATCACTCATTTATACTAAAACCATAGGCTACAACAGCAACTACTGAAAAACAAGGTGTTTCATTCAAAAACCTTAATATATAGACGTCACTCAGCAAACTATCATAATTAATAGATAACTAGTAGATAGTAGATTGAGATAGAGAATGAGATAGAAGTAATAGATATAATCTCAATAAAAGCATATCAATTGCTGCTGTGAATTGACTGGGTTTAGGTGTCTTAGTAAATCCTAATTCTCTTAAATAGAAAGAACAATCCAGGCAGCAGAGCAGGTCCATTAGTATTCTGTGACAACACACATGGTGGTGAAACGGAGAGAAAGGAGTCGTCCCTCGAGTGAACAGAGGAGAAAAGTAGAGAGGACCGCAGAGACAGTGGAGGCCTCTGCCTAAGACGGGCTTAGCTTGATTCAGAGAGTCAGAGCACAGACTTTCCTCATAAAGACACTTCAAAAGGAGACATCAAATCCTAGCACACCACTCCGCAATGCACAGCCCTCGTGTGGAACTTCACTTGCTTGCTTTCCAGTTCAAGGGCACCTTTTTTTAAACGCGGAGAAAAGTTATATTCTTTCCAAGCGCCCTCCCAGAATTCCTTCAGAGGCTTTATATTATGCGAAGGCACAACACGGCTAGGAATAGAATGCTCTACTTTACCGTTACAGCAATTAATAATTATAATTTGTGGTGAGGAAGAATTTCCAGAGCTTGAATGTGAAGTGCGAGGAGGTGCGAGTGGACAGGATACAAATCTTGTGTTGACACCTCACTAGCTGCCCTCTGAGAGGCGAGGACAGGGATCGGTCACGATGCGACTACATGATAACCCCGTCACCTTCGACCTCTGACACCTTGTGACAATCACTTCCTTCCAAAAGCAAACTTATCTTAGAGGAAGCCGCTGAGTATGGGAGGAATGAGGGAAAACTTTCGCCTCATACGGGGTGGCAAGTCTTATCCGGACACGTATGAGCAGAGTTTAGGGATCAGGTTTCCAAACATGGGGAATGTTAATGGGGACGCTCTTCTGCAGCCCTTTGGGTATATTCAGAGTAAGACACCCTTTGGGATCCATTACAGAACTGTAACGAGTTTGAAAGACACCTGTTTGAACGGACATAGCTTACAAACAAGCAAGAATCACCACAAACAATAGTTTAGTTATTTGTAGGTACAATTAGGGGTCGTCTGCAAATAGGTTGTACATGTGACACATTTGGAAGTCACACTCAAGGGAAGGAAACGGAAATGAAAAATGGATGTGAGGCACTATAATATTAAAGGGGCCCTGTGCTTGAGGTGTTTTCTTGTCAACAAACAGAGCTTATGTTGTATGTGCACATTGCGTGAGATTAATATAACAATGACCAACTTGTAAGATAATAGCTCACTAGTGTTATTTAGGTCAAACACTCCAATAGGAAACCTTAAACATTATCCGCGTACATCACAAATACATGCAGATGGACTGACACCTCTTCAGCTAAAATGGTATGACTGTTTGTAATCGAGGTCATTTTAACTGCACCTTTTTTTAAATACACATTATTATTGTTGTCAAAGTAAGAATACAATTTGGAAAATGATCTCAATGGGACTATATATATTAGAAGAATAAATGAATCCTCAAATGTTCATGATAATAATTAGTAAGATGTTTTGCCCACAAAAAATGTATCTTAAAATCCCTGGTATCTTTTCAAAGTAAGAGTAATATTAAATTGTAATTTTTGCAACAGGATAAAGTAAACTTCCTAGATAGGTCATTACAAAAACCTTTATTGATGGTCAACAATTATAACAGGTCGACAATAAGCCTGTCATGTTTAATTAAATAGCACTTTAAAGTTTTGAGATTGCTTTTTACATAAAACAATCATCCTTAAAAGTCTATTTTTGAAATGCTAATATTGCAGACCATTAATAAACTGTTTTGGTGTTGATAGATGTTTCTTTTGGATACATTTAAGAGAGGCTAAAATGAAACAAAATAGATAGTTCCCTTACATGTGGACCACAACCCGTGGCTACCAAAAAAGCATGCATTTTGAATGGCTTATTAATGATCTGTAAGTGGATACATAAACTACTTATTAACCATTAATAAAGTCTTCAGTGACAACATATCAAATCCTTTCGAGGTCTGCCCTATTGTAGAGTAGCTCTGAGATGATTGCCAGTCAGCTCTAATAAAACGCTTTTCTGTCCCGGTGGATAGAATTCGGAGGAAGCAGACATTATTCTAGACAGCTCGGAGGTTTTCCAACACTCGCCCCATGCTGCGCCGCAACAGATAACATGAATCATCCAAAGCACTGCTGGCGCTTGTGCGTGAGTGCGTTGTGAGTTTTGTAAGAAACTTTTGTTACAGTGAAAAGAGGATATTAAGAGTATCATTGCTATGAAAGGCAGTGAGCCATGCAGCAGTGGAGTGGGAATATGAGGAGTGACTTTCAGCTGTTGTCTCACCTCTTGGCTGTGTGTGTGTATGTGTGTGTGTGTGTGTGTGTGTGTGTGTGTGTGTGTGTGTGTGTGTGTGTATCTTTGTGTTTTTGGCATCCATGTGTGTGCACATAGGGGTATGGTCTCTGGTATGCATAGTGTATTTGTATTTCTCGAGTTATGCGTGTGTGCCTGCTTATTATGTTCTGGATTTCATGTGTGCATGCATGCATGCATGCATGTTTACTACTGTGTCCTTTTGGCTTTGTGTGAGGGTGGATGAGCATAAGGGTGTTATTTTTATATTATTATTGGAAACAGTGCTGCTCCTACCACTGACACAGCAGCTCTTAAAACCCTGGAGTCTCTCTCCTTTCACTCCAGACTTCTCCTATGTCTGTTTTTTATCCTCCTCACTATATAAACGTTTCATTGAGTGTTTGAATTGTGACAATCTCTTTCCTTTGCTTCTTTCGGATATAAATCATAATATTTACTTTTACCCTAACCTGTTTGGATTGGTTTTAAAGATTAGTTTTGAAAAATGTCAATCAAACTTGATAACTTTGTCAGTTTCCAATTTGTAGCATACATGTATTGGTTAACTATTTCAAAAGTCCATGTAGTAACCAAATGACACATCATTCTATTTTCTTGGAGTCAGAGTTCAGCGGATTCCCAATCATCATAACTGATCAATCAATGCGTTACCTTTCAGTCTAACTTCATGTTTAAAATGACTTTTCAGACATGTACATGTTGCGATTGACATATTTTGTGCAAAAATCCTAACCTGTTTTCCAAAATGTGGTTTCACTTCATTCAATGGCATTTTCATCCATCTGGTTTAGTGTTTAGTAAGAATGGGTATGGGAAAGTACGCATTTTATTATCTTCACTGCCATGTGGGAAAACCTGGTTCATAAGTTCAAAACTGTTTAGAAATTGTATAACAAACCTTTATGTGGATGTGGTAATGTTCATATATGTCATCTGCCTGTCATACAGGGATTAATTAAAGTGTTTCCATTGTCCATTACAAGTCCTCCCGCAATTAACTGACCATCCATTTCCTTTGTCAAATAAGCGATTAATATTTCCATTTTCCAACTGTAAATCAACCTGTGAGTATTCCACTACTGTTTCCACTGCCCTCTGGTATATCCTCCAGCAAGTCCTTGAAATGTGTCCAACATATCACTAAGTGATGGATCAAGAAGTATTTTTAGTGTCAAAACGACCATCCAGTGATTCATTTTCAAGCGCGTCCATTACCATCAAGTCATTCATCATACTAGCGTCGTCTTGTACGCTACATGGAAATTAACAGAGTGCCATTTCTTTTTGCCAAATAGCACACAATCCAGCAGGAAGTTACATTTAGATTGATTACCTTCTTCAAGTCATTTGGTTATCCACTGTCCACTTTCCAGCAGATAAAGACTGACAAATCCACTATCATTTCGTTCAGCATTTCAAGATGTGTACCTCATTAGCATGTAACGCTGGCATTGGTTCATTGGTATTTTTCCTGACCACTAATAAACTAATCTGGTGTATTGATTAATGCTTTAGTATTAATCAGTGTTATCCAATGAGAAAGTGATCTTAAAATAAAAAAAGGGGGGGGGGGGCTGATTCACACAAATTCTGGCAGACGTAATATAGTGTGGTGTCAAATCAATGTTTTGTTTTACTTGTTTTGGGCAGATGTTTGAAATGACTTGACACTTGTGAATGTCCGAAGAAGCTAAATGAAACTACTTAACATCGTCACGCAAAAGTTAGCTTGGCGGTGTTGACGTTAAGTTGCATTTACCTTCGAAAGTTAAAAATTAGTTTTCATTTTGGGAGAATAGGCGTCTGAACAAAACATGTAAGTATCATAAACGTGTATTTTCCAAAGATCTTATTTTCTGCTAAATTCCAAATGCCAATTGAAAAATCGAATTATTTTTTGTACAGGGACCCCTTGCAATTCTAACTTCCAGGACGTACAACAATATTAAGTCATCACTGCACCCCTTTGTTAATGTGTACCCATTATTTTATCTATTGTATGAACATGGTTCAAAAATAGTCAGTTGGTCTTGTCAGTGCATTTATTATCGTTCAGCAATGTTATTTTTTAAAATGTTGATAAAAAGAGGTTTGCCTCCTCCTGTCTTTACAAACCCTATGCCTATACATTCTTCTGAGACCAACTTTCTTTAGCACAGCTACAGGTTTTACAAGTGTGTTAAAAGTATAATTAGTCATAAAGTTATAGTTCACTGACATGCCACAGCATACATGTCTGTCCGCAGTCAGTGTTGAGTTGCTGTAAGATCACACCACCAGATGCAATTAAAACCCTATAGGGATTATCTGAAACTCTAAAATAAATGCGCGCACCTGAGGCCTTTAAACCGCAACGTCTAGAGCCGGCATTAGGAGGCGTCTCTCTGAAACTAAAGCCTAATGTTACTGTTTGGATTCCTTATAACTGCCGTCTCCTAAATGGCTCGTCTCCTGTGTGGCCCCCATCAAGTCAGAACACACAGACAGATTCCAGTGCTATCACCCTCAGACTGTCAGTTCTTAAATGATGGCCTATGGTCTGTGAGAACAAGTAACGGTTAAAAAAAACATTGGAAAGTACCTTTGCTTTAGCAGCTCCATGGTGCGTTCCTAGGTTTTTCAATGTCCACTACATTACCACTAGGTTTCAGCAAGTGTTCTGCTGTTACAGGATATACGGTTATGTTCTTGTTCACTGACTCTACTTTCTGTACTTTTACGACTGTCAGCGTCATCTACCAAAGCAAAACATCCTGCACATGTTTCAGAAGAAAAGCCCTCTAGGGAAAAAAAAGAGAATTTGATCCCTGGACTCCTGGAACAGTTTTAATACGAAACAGATGCAGGACATTTGCATTAATAGCAACAACAGTATGGGAAATGGGAAACTATTTGAAGTTTATTTTTACCAACAGGAACGTTTTCTGATGTTTTCTCTACAGTAAACTAAGAACTAAGGGACACAACTAAATGTATTCTGCACATTAGTTACACATCAGTGAGCTACCATTGCTGGGGGAAAAAATGGTCTCTAAAACGGCTTGTAATTGCTACCTGGAGACAGCTTCGGCTAAAACAAATTATGCCCCCCCCTCATCCATTTTAGGGTTGATTGACGTAAGAGAGCCTTAACTGTTCTCCTGGGATGCTACACACAGCCCCTTTGTGCGGCCATTAGAGCCATGCAACTATGATGTCATGCAGAGTGACTACAGCGAGGTCCATCAAAGACCAGAGCAGCGGAATGTACCTTTATTACTCGCACACAGGAAGGGGCTGAGGTGCACAACGTTCCCCCCCTCTTCTCCTCTCTTTCTCTTGAGTGTGTTGTGCTTCAGTCTCCTAGCGACCCTCGCCTAAATACGAGGTACCCAAAACGGGCTCATGACATCACCAACGCCGCTCATTTATAACATATTAAGGCCATGTTCAATTCCTTGTAAAACATTCACACCTTTTTCACATTAATGTTTTTCTGTGTCTTTGCTTCATACAGTATATGTATTTCTTTAGCCTCTTGCGAGACACTCGAGACTTGTCGTTGGTTTAGTGTTCACCGCAACGTTTCTATGGGATAGCGAAAAAGCCACAGGGGTACAGATTGAAGGAGTCGCAGTGGTTCCAAGATACAGAACCCTTTTATTTTCCGCAGAAAACAACAGCCAGACAACTCTAACCATTGTCGTCGGGAGGGTAGAATGTCTCTCAACCCTGAGTGTAATCCCTTCCAGCTGCTTGGAGAGTTGTGTTGCCTGTGATCGAATGATAGTCTGTGTCTTCAAGGAGTTCAAGTCCACAGATTTGACCACTGATGTGACTGATCCTATTGGTGGCCTGGCACCACACCCGTGATAAGTTCCCCGGGGCAGAAACGACAAACCTAATAACGGCAAAACCACCTAAATAAAGACCAAATGCATTGCAGACAAAGCTGTTGTGTTGAAACATGTGTGTGACCCTCCTCAGAACAATGCAGATCTGATTTTCAACAATATATATAGCCAGGACACACAGACTCGACAACACACACTTAGTATGCAACCACAGCATGTCAGTGTGTCTGGATGTTGGGGAAAGAGCTCAAGGGGAAGTACCGTTGTTTGAGATGTAAGAACTGGCAGATGATAAAGGACCGTCTCTCTCTTTACATGTGGTTTGGCTGACTGAGGATGTAATATTCCAGTAAGAATAGGAGTTTTATTCATCCCATCTTCAGCTTCCATCATGTTGTCATTTACGTCTTTGATGTAGGGGATAGTTAAAGCTCATTGTTTGCACCGATTACCATTCGAAATGCACATGTTTTAACCAGAACCAGAGTGGTTGAATAACTTTTCTACCTGGATTATATTACAATCTTAGAGTTGAGTTGTATTCTAACAGTAGACGCTGATGATTGTAGTTGATAGTCAACTAGGTCTACCAAGACAACTTCCTCCAATGGGAGAATATAAATTAACCTTGCCTTAATAAGAAAGGCTAAGAAAGGCAGTAAGAACGAAGTAAACAGGAAAAATAACAATAGTGTGATGACTTTTTCTATGATTTCGATCTTCTATGACCTATGCGAATGACCTTGAATAGGAAGAATTCAACGTATGTAATTTGGAAAATGTGTGGTCACATGAAAGAGAGTTAAGTGTGTCCATGCTTATGGGTTTAGGTGTGTGTGTTCTTAGCATAGGCGGGGAACTTGTAATAGCCTCTGGGTGGTTGAGTGGGGAGGAGGCTATGCTGTGATCCCGTTCCAGTCAACTGCTCATGAAAACAGCAAGTCAGCCGAGTGTTAAGAGCAAGTGGCATTCGCCGTCTGACTCAGATCACGTCTCCTCACAAGTGCTGCGCCTCGCGACCACAGGGCCCTGACACCGGCTTTGACCTCTGAGCCGCTCCAGCCACATCAAACTGCCGTACCCCGCCTTCGCCGAGCAATCGTGAGCAGCTTCGATGGTCTCAGTTATGCAAACGTTCACACTTAACGGCTCAAACCCTCAAACATGAGTACCTGTCAGATTTGTAGCTGAGTTGTACTTGAAATGTTTCAACACTAGCACTCATACGGCACTAGAGTTTAGGTGGAATAACCTCAACTGTGTTTCATTCTTATATTTGGGTAATTAAAAAGGCTGTTTTCGACTTAAATCCTGCTATATAGCATTTATGAATAGAATAAAAATAATTGGTTTATATCACACTATTGTGTAGTTGAATGCAGGTAAGGTGTTTATTTATGCATTTGTCAACACCTATAACCTATAATTGGAGGCTGGTGTATAAACATATTAAAGATAATATAGGGAAAATACAGTTCTAATTATATAAAAATGTATGTAGCAGAAGTTCTAATTATTGACATGTAAAGTTAATTAATAAAACATTTAAAACTGTATTTTTTGTGTGCACCCACATTCAAGTGTGTTGCTTAAACCGTTTATTATATTGTTGTACTGCTTACTGCTACATGGTAAATAGGGGGACTTAAAGGGAGGTGTTTCAGATAAAACAAAGTTAGCCAAACTACTATATTGCCTCACTTGTTAATGTGCAGTCCACATGTCGAAGTGTCTTTCTGTAAAATACGGACCATAAATTGCTCTTAGTACTTGCAATACTTCCTGCTATAGTCACACAATACAGTCATTACTGAAACAATATTGTGGTTTAATTTGACTACTTTACCGCAAACTGGCACATTGAAACGGGTGGTAAGCCTTAAAAAAAAGGGAGGTGCTCATTTCCCCACCCTAATCTTACCCGTCCCAACTATAACCCCTTGCTGTGAGAAGGGTTGATGAAAGCCATGTTTGTACTTCTCAAAAGATTATATTGTCTCACTATTGAAACGAAATTGAACGCATCAGAAGTAGTATCGTTTTTCGTTACCTCGCCCTTTAATTTCAGGATCTTAGGCTGCCCTATATTAGTCACATCAATACCTGTATTTCACGACTTGGAGAGTAAATTATGAATAGCACAAATCGCTATAAAAAAAAGAAAAGCGATGGCAATGCGATGTTTCAGCAAGTAAAATACAACACAGCACTGTAGAGGACTGGAAACCAGACATGACCCATAACATAAGTCAAATACATGCTGTAATTACTGTACATACAGTGTTCAAACTGGTAGAAGCAGCTGTTTCCTGCTCTTTATACAGCTGGTAGAAATGACAGGATTGGCCAAGCTGCAGTACGTTTAAATACTACAAAGAGGAAAGCACATCTTCTGTAAAGCGTGTAATACTTGTCGTCATGATGCCCGTAATTTCTACATATTTAAGATTAGTACTAGTAAAAGAATCAGTTAAGCTCCCGGTATAGATTATTCAAATAAGACAGACAGACAACTGTAACGTTTGCTACCTAAATATCCAACCTGCATACCAAGTGTGCCGCTCCGGGACAGAAACAGCAGCGCAGATCAAAGTGTTGGAATTGAAAAATGTGAAAAAAGAGGGGGCTGCCGAAGGGGGGGGGGGAGGCTTTCTAGCAATGAAAGATTCTGGCCGCTTTCTGAAAGTGCCCCTAATCCAGCCTTTACTCCATTACATGTGGGACACTTCGGCGATAAGCCCAACAATAGCAAAGAGAGCCCATCCTAAATAGCATCACGTTTGCCGACACACTAGAAACACAATTATTCACAAACACCAAAAAAGGGCAGCCACTGCATTTTAGGGGGGAAACAATTTCAATTTCAGATATGGCTCCAGACGGAAACTGGGCCACTGCCGGCTTTGATGTCTTAATTGTGTGTGTGTGTTTTTTTTAATACCAAAGGATTATTGATGGAACAAAAAAAACGGCAAAGACAGAGAGACAGGAAATGGAGATGGTGTGAAACAGACAAGGAATAAGAAAACATGAAAAGAAGAAATAGGACAGCCAGAGAGAAGCAGAATGAAAGGATAGAGACGGCAAAATGGCTGGAGAGACTGACAAATCGAGCAGAGATATAGGAGAAAGAGTGACAGAGTAAAGTACTGTGCAACCCCAGTTGAATAGGCCCTTGATTAACTGTGGCATTGGGGTCAAAGTGAGGCCCTCTGTCCTGCTGGGGCCTGGCTTAGGAAAAATCATACTGTGTGTGTGTGTGGTGGTGTGGTGTGTGTGTGTGGGTGTGTGTGTGTGTGTGTGTGTTGTGTTGTGTGTGTGTGTGTGTGTGTGTGTGTGTGTGTGTGTGTGTGTGTGTGTAAATGTGCACTACTGAGACATGTGAATACAGTTTGTAAGATATACAAATCAACAGTTTTTTACTGGTTAATTTATAGGGCATCTTTATATCTGTGTGAAAACACTGCAAGACCTTATGACACCATCGTACAGTCTGCTGAATGTACTGTAAACGTTATGTTTGTTTCTCAATGTAGCTTGAAATGTAAAGCAATAAATATATTTTCTATGAATTTTATAAATATGATCACCATATTAGGGAGCATTCTTTTTCTGGTCAAGATAAAATGAGGCTACAGCTAGGAGATGATAAGCTAAGCTTAGTTTAGCATTAAGAAAAGGAAGCTGGGGAAATCCGCCAGACAAATTAAATTCGAACACATCAGACATCAACAACTCTCAAGTGTCCAACGAACTGAAGTAAAAACACATTAGTGCGTGTTAGCATGTTAGCCTACATTTAGCTTTACAAGAAATGTACACAAACACACTTTTATCTCTCAATACTGAAGTGTTAGTAGATTGTACTTGACTTGAACTACATATGCTTGTGCAGTGTACAATTTGACTGCAGTGTAATCTCAAATTGCACAGAGCTGCTGTGCTCTCATCGGAAGTGAAAACCACTGTTAGCTAACTGGCTATCTAGCAATGCAATCACGGCATTCCAGCTGCTTCCATTATGGTGAAATGGGAATTGTTCAGTGTAAGAAATGTTGAGCTTTCCACACGTTCAAAATAAATAAGTGTCCCATCCAGGTTCTCATAGTGCACTGCATTTTGGCATACTTCCCATTGGAACGCAGTAATGCACTTCAAATAGCAAAAATAAGTAAAGAAGTATTATTTATACATATATTAAAAAAAAAAATTTAAAAAAGGGAGAAGGGGTCGGATTAAATTAACTTCTTCCGACCCTTTTCGGACGTGTAACTTAGCTAAAGTTTTGTTGTTTATTGATATCAGACAATGATACTACAGATTATTCAATTATTAATTAAATATTTCGTTTTGTTATTGCATTCATTTGTATAGTACTGTACATGTATCATCTTTGTTTCATTTGTATTTCTTCTTTGGTTTTACACACTCGAAAAAAATTAAAAAACTACTAAAGTACGCAAATTGAGACAAACTGTGTCTAAACTAAGCAACTATAATAAAACACACTTTTTACAATTTGTATATGCACTTATCTGCGAGTCCTGTGACAGGCCTTACCTGGGGGCTAAGGCTGGGGCCGTATCCCATACCAGGCGAGTTCATGGAGTGGGGGCCCATCGGTGAAGCTGATGACGGAAGAAGGGTGATGTCAAGCCGTTCATGGGCGAACCCAGCGAGCTGATGGGAGAGTGCAGGGAGCCCGAGTGCCCCATGGACGGGCTTAATAGAGACGGGTGCATTCCTCTGTGGGATGTGGGTGAGCCCAGGGGTGACGAGGTCATATGGCCTGACGAATCTGGTTGGTAAAAATAAAAAAAACATTAGACAGATTCATTGTTGTGTTGCTGTACAGTTTTTATAACTTTCACAGCTTTAAATCTTTTTAACACCATCTTTTTCTCAATGTGTTGTTTTACGTACAACTTAAGATTGATTAAAAGGACATTTTCCCACTTTTTTTTCTTCCTTAAAGTGGTTGGCACCAAGTATCAACAACATGTGGTGAACTGTGAAAGCAGATGTTAGATCTCAGAACGGTTCAGGGAAATTGCAACTTGGCAAAAAACATGGAAGAACAATCAGACGATAACTTTTATTTTTAAATGCAACATGTGAGGTCAAACGGAGACGTGTTGGTCTAATAAGTGGTTGTCTGTCCCTGTATGAAGGGTTTACCTCAGGGATCTATGAGGACAGGATGTATATCTATAATGTATGTGGTTGGTGAGTGGAGTAGTGAGCCCCGGAGAGTGAGGGGAAATCTGTAGCGACACTGAAGTCAGAGGTAGCTATAAAGATAAGGTCATGTGTAATGTATAAGAGCTGAAGTGCTAAGTCTAATCCTGACGGATAGGGCTCGTCCCATCAAGCTGTCAACACAGGAAGATACGGGACTGGCGGGAAAGCGAGCACAGGCGGAGGATATATTGCAGAGAAATTTTATGAAAGGTTGAATTTGCACCGATAAAAACTCCTTTCCTCCGGTCTCGTCTTTTGCCCATTTTATCTGTATTTACTTAAATTTCTTATCCTTTCTCTTTTCTACTCCTGTGACACATGATGGAAGATGGATCACTTCCCCGTCATTATTTTCAAGTGTCCTAATGTTAAGTTGTTTCTTTTCTTGACTCTTACACAATGCAAATTGTATTTAGATGTATTTTGTGACCAGTTTTGTATTGTTTTCTATTCACATTCAAAGAAGGACACAAATATACAGATACAAATTATGAAAATGAGAACAAAAAGGGAATAAATTATACAGAGTGCCATGCCAGATAAAAATATACATATATAACTATATTTTCCTATATAATACAAAAATAATAATTGCAGTCAGATTAAGTTATAAAAGGCATTATGTGGTTGCACCTCGTGACTATTGCATTACAAGTATTTAAAAACCCTCCATTGACATAACACACCGCTTAAGTTCACCTCTGCTAAGCCCTCTGTCCTGACATACCCTTCTCTTTCACCCTGTCCTATTTTGACACTGCAACTTTGTGCAGCGGGGAAGTGTTATGTAATAAGTGTGGCTTGTCTGTCACACTCCCACGTTTTCATAAGTGGACCAGGATCCTGCGTTTCCTCGCAGCAGAATAAAAAAACTGATGGATTGAGCTCAATTAGAATGACAGCCCTGGTCCACTTCGCGGCTTGTGTGCTTCGTCTCCATCTCAGCTGACTTTACTGGATTCCTTTTTTTAGTGCGTGTTGTGTTCTTTGTGGTTGGACAAAAGAAGGGAATCATTGCATTGGGATACCCCTGGCATCAGCAATCCTCAGAGCAGCAACCTAGCTGGCAGCTCCGCCAAGCCAAACACTTCCTGCACATCCTGCTTGCCTCATAAGCACTTCCTGCAAGTGCACACATACACAAATGGGGCCCCGTCCTCTTGAAAACAAACATGCATCCTTCTTAATGAAGAGCTAACAATGGCTCTGCATCGAGTTGTATTAGTTCAGGTGTTTAATCCTCTCACTGATACCCCTCGAGCTTCTCCTCCTCTGATTACTTTTTCCCCCCTAAAATGCGCCCACACACACAAAATGTAATAAATAAATAAAAAAAGCTCTCCCTGATCCAGCAATTCCCATAACCCTTTGCCAATTGGGTTTTAATTCAGGCAGAGGAAGAGAGCTGTGGTATTAGGGTTGCCAATCTGCCATTGTGGGTCTCAGCAGGGGGGAGCTCGGCTGACAAGAGTCCCAGCAAGGCCCTCTCTGGAGGGGGGTGACGGGCTGGGAGGTAGATCACACTGTTTACATCTCTCTCTCTCTCTCTACCCCATTCATTCATTCATTATGTCTCTCGCTCTCTTCTTTGGGAGAAGAGGAAAAAACCAGAGCAGAAAATTATCCCATCATTCCTTCTGATCTTCTTTTCCAAATGAACATGTAATGCAATCTGGTCATATTGAATGGTCCTATTTGTGAAAAGTCACTCCGAATATAAAGATATCTCACAGCAAAGTGTGTGTGTGTTTATTCTTGTTGGAGTTGGGTTGCCAGTGTAGGATTACAGCAGGATGAAAAGGACTCTGTCCTAATCCTCCCCAGAGAGGAGGAGAGGAGGGGAGAGGAGAGGAGAAAAGAGGAGAGGCGAGGAAATAATGAAATGAGGGGAAGCAAGTCGATGAGAAATTAAGAGGAAAGAGAGGAGGAGAAGATATAGGATGAGGAGAGAAAACCACGCGAGTAGAGGAACAAAGTGAATGAGAAGAGAAGGGGAGAGGAAGACATTAGAGTAGAAGGGAGGAAACAAGGAGATGAGAAGAGAGAAGAGGAAAGGCATTTTAAGAAAGGAAAAACAAGAGAAGGATTACAAAGAGATGAGAAGAGAGGAGAAGAGAGGACGACATTAGAGGAGAGGAAACAAGGAGAAGCGAAAAAAGGAGGAGAGAAGAGGAGAGACATTAGAGGAGAAACATATAGAGGAGAGGGAAGACAAGAGAAGAGGAGACGACAAAAGATAAAAGGGGTACGGGAGATAGGGCGAACTTATTAATTATTGAGTAATTTTAAATACAGTAAAGTTGTCACAATGATACTCTGACTGTATGTTCTCACATGCGACCTGTGTAAGTGAAAAGTGATACATGATTTACCAGCTGTCGTGGAAAACATGGCGAATGAAAATACTTTCTGCATAATCTCATGAAATACACATGCCCTCAAGATTAGATATAAGAGTGTGTAAAAAGAGCAAACCAGTGAGCACGGGCAAAGTAGGGTAATAAAAACCTCCGAGAACTGAGTGGCAGTCGTCCACAAAAAGCTACAGTCGTGTTTAGATAGGGGTTGAAGTACTTCTGTGCCTCTGCCCGTCAATTGGCCAGGATCGCTGGGCACACAAAAGCACAACTGACAGCTACAAATAAGCAAATTAGGGCCCATCTTCCAGGCAGGCGCAGACAGAGCCCTCCACTTATCACTTCTGTAGTCCATACAGGCATCTCCTATTTCTAAACAATGTTCCCCTCCCTCGCTCTCGCCTTTCTCAAGCTTTTGTTCTGACGTTGGGTGTGATTACACGGAGGAACATTTGCCAATTTGTGTTCTGCCTGTTGCTGGCTCGTGCATTTGGAATATGATAAATGGATGACTGAGACGAGGACGGATGATGACATGAAAGGGGATGATGCTTAACAGGAAAAACAGCGTTCATCCAAACGCTTCAAACAACCTTTGTTTACGGATGTCTGACTGGTGAGCTGTCGCGGTTGGGATGTATGTCCGTCCTTTCCAGAAAAATAACACCATCAGTCATTGGTTCAGCTACAAAAAGGAATAAATATTCAAAGTTTGTTATAAATGAAAGAAAAAGGTGTTCTCACAACATGTTGTGGTTTCCACAGAAGGATACATGTGTTTTGAATGTAAGTGTGATCGAGGCAGCACAGTAATAGAGGTCAAAGACTGCCTGTTTTGGCCTTTATAAAATCACTTTAAAACAAATGTTGTATTTGTTAGATCCCCCTTTTCATAATGTTATCTCACACTATATCTACTTTCTAAATGCCCATCTGACATGTAGCTTGATATGCTTGCTAAGGCACAGAAGCCTATGTGTATGGCACTAAAGTACCTCATAAATCAACTTCAATACACTGTATCTGATGAACTCTCAGGACTGAAAGGAATCCAGCAGGGAAAATCCCTCTCGTTGAAAAGCTCATATGCAAATGCTATCTGATATGCAAATGCTATCTGATTATAAACCACTGCCCTATCAGGGACTGTATACAGACTCAGCTGACTGCAGAGCTCACACCAATGGTTGCACTTACCAACCCATGAGCTTGTGTTGCCTCTGCCAACAGCAAAGCATGATGCATTATAGATGGGAAGTGCACCCCTACACCCCCATGTTAGCCTGAAGTATCCAGAGCGCAGATGAAACTCTTTTTCTTACTTTCGTCGCATAAGAAGCTCATGTAGGTTCATATTGTCAATGTCTTCTTAGCCTTACTTCTAAACACCAGTCTGTTGCATCTTCCTTTTCTAAAAATCACATTTACAGTCATAAGCATGTGCTTAGCACAAGCAGACAGATGCTCCTCCCATGGCAATGGAGTCAAGGCAGGGGGGATTAGAGTGGATCATGACTGGGATTGGAAATAGAATACATGTGCCCTCCCCTCCAACACATACATGTGATCCTTGACAGGGAGGCACGGCAGCTGTGTGTACAGCCTCATCGTCTTGGGAAACCCCAAGACAATCCTCTGACTATATACTGTATGTTGAGGAGGAGAAGAAACTGTTTCACACTGAGGGAGGGAAACAAACGAGGGGCATTTATCATCAGCACTGGAAATGTAGGACATAAGATTCCCTGCAGTACACTGTACAACACGCTCCAGCTGAATAACATATTCATGTGCTGCGGGTGTTACGCAACATGTTGTGGAGGACATTCGATTGGTACATGCAGTACAGTGGGACTCTGTGTCTGCTCGTGGGTGTCAGATTCTGCACAGAATTGATTTGATACATGTGATTATGTGTCCTGTGCCACCCGCTGGCGTCTGCGCAAGGCCGCAATTGTCAGACATGTAAAAAGGCGATTAAGAAATTCTCCCTCGGAGGGCACGGTAACCCTGAAGGGCTGATGGTAAAGATAACAGTTTTCAGACGTTGTGAGTGGGTGCATTGATAAATGGATTCACTCTGAATAGAATGCATAAAGTGAGATATATATAGTTTATATAGCATACTCTATTTATATTCTCTGAGCAGCACTGCATTAATGAAAGAACACATGTTTTAGTTTCTTTAGAACTCAGAAAACAATAAGCCTTTTTTGGGTTTAGTCCAAAAACCCTAAGATATTTAATAAACAGTAAGATAAAAGAGATCCAAAAAGCAGAAACTACTCATATTTGAGAAACTGGAACCAGCATATTCTAACAAAAATATTATATAATAATATATGGCTGCTTTTAAATTCCTGTCCATAAATTAATTGATTTATATCTGTATCACTCATTTATACTAAAACCATAGGCTACAACAGCAACTACTGAAAAACAAGGTGTTTCATTCAAAAACCTTAATATATAGACGTCACTCAGCAAACTATCATAATTAATAGATAACTAGTAGATAGTAGATTGAGATAGAGAATGAGATAGAAGTAATAGATATAATCTCAATAAAAGCATATCAATTGCTGCTGTGAATTGACTGGGTTTAGGTGTCTTAGTAAATCCTAATTCTCTTAAATAGAAAGAACAATCCAGGCAGCAGAGCAGGTCCATTAGTATTCTGTGACAACACACATGGTGGTGAAACGGAGAGAAAGGAGTCGTCCCTCGAGTGAACAGAGGAGAAAAGTAGAGAGGACCGCAGAGACAGTGGAGGCCTCTGCCTAAGACGGGCTTAGCTTGATTCAGAGAGTCAGAGCACAGACTTTCCTCATAAAGACACTTCAAAAGGAGACATCAAATCCTAGCACACCACTCCGCAATGCACAGCCCTCGTGTGGAACTTCACTTGCTTGCTTTCCAGTTCAAGGGCACCTTTTTTTAAACGCGGAGAAAAGTTATATTCTTTCCAAGCGCCCTCCCAGAATTCCTTCAGAGGCTTTATATTATGCGAAGGCACAACACGGCTAGGAATAGAATGCTCTACTTTACCGTTACAGCAATTAATAATTATAATTTGTGGTGAGGAAGAATTTCCAGAGCTTGAATGTGAAGTGCGAGGAGGTGCGAGTGGACAGGATACAAATCTTGTGTTGACACCTCACTAGCTGCCCTCTGAGAGGCGAGGACAGGGATCAATCACGATGCGACTACATGATAACCCGTCACCTTCGACCTCTGACACCTTGTGACAATCACTTCCTTCCAAAAGCAAACTTATCTTAGAGGAAGCCGCTGAGTATGGGAGGAATGAGGGAAAACTTTCGCCTCATACGGGGTGGCAAGTCTTATCCGGACACGTATGAGCAGAGTTTAGGGATCAGGTTTCCAAACATGGGGAATGTTAATGGGGACGCTCTTCTGCAGCCCTTTGGGTATATTCAGAGTAAGACACCCTTTGGGATCCATTACAGAACTGTAACGAGTTTGAAAGACACCTGTTTGAACGGACATAGCTTACAAACAAGCAAGAATCACCACAAACAATAGTTTAGTTATTTGTAGGTACAATTAGGGGTCGTCTGCAAATAGGTTGTACATGTGACACATTTGGAAGTCACACTCAAGGGAAGGAAACGGAAATGAAAATGGATGTGAGGCACTATAATATTAAAGGGGCCCTGTGCTTGAGGTGTTTTCTTGTCAACAAACAGAGCTTATGTTGTATGTGCACATTGCGTGAGATTAATATAACAATGACCAACTTGTAAGATAATAGCTCACTAGTGTTATTTAGGTCAAACACTCCAATAGGAAACCTTAAACATTATCCGCGTACATCACAAATACATGCAGATGGACTGACACCTCTTCAGCTAAAATGGTATGACTGTTTGTAATCGAGGTCATTTTAACTGCACCTTTTTTTAAATACACATTATTATTGTTGTCAAAGTAAGAATACAATTTGGAAAATGATCTCAATGGGACTATATATATTAGAAGAATAAATGAATCCTCAAATGTTCATGATAATAATTAGTAAGATGTTTTGCCCACAAAAATGTATCTTAAAATCCCTGGTATCTTTTCAAAGTAAGAGTAATATTAAATTGTAATTTTTGCAACAGGATAAAGTAAACTTCCTAGATAGGTCATTACAAAAACCTTTATTGATGGTCAACAATTATAACAGGTCGACAATAAGCCTGTCATGTTTAATTAAATAGCACTTTAAAGTTTTGAGATTGCTTTTTAAAAAACAATCATCCTTAAAAGTCTATTTTTGAAATGCTAATATTGCAGACCATTAATAAACTGTTTTGGTGTTGATAGATGTTTCTTTTGGATACATTTAAGAGAGGCTAAAATGAAACAAAATAGATAGTTCCCTTACATGTGGACCACAACCCGTGGCTACCAAAAAAAGCATGCATTTTGAATGGCTTATTAATGATCTGTAAGTGGATACATAAACTACTTATTAACCATTAATAAAGTCTTCAGTGACAACATATCAAATCCTTTCGAGGTCTGCCCTATTGTAGAGTAGCTCTGAGATGATTGCCAGTCAGCTCTAATAAAACGCTTTTCTGTCCCGGTGGATAGAATTCGGAGGAAGCAGACATTATTCTAGACAGCTCGGAGGTTTTCCAACACTCGCCCCATGCTGCGCCGCAACAGATAACATGAATCATCCAAAGCACTGCTGGCGCTTGTGCGTGAGTGCGTGTGAGTTTTGTAAGAAACTTTTGTTACAGTGAAAAGAGGATATTAAGAGTATCATTGCTATGAAAGGCAGTGAGCCATGCAGCAGTGGAGTGGGAATATGAGGAGTGACTTTCAGCTGTTGTCTCACCTCTTGGCTGTGTGTGTATGTGTGTGTGTGTGTGTGTGTGTGTGTGTGTGTGTGTGTGTGTGTGTGTGTATCTTTGTGTTTTTGGCATCCATGTGTGTGCACATAGGGGTATGGTCTCTGGTATGCATAGTGTATTTGTATTTCTCGAGTTATGCGTGTGTGCCTGCTTATTATGTTCTGGATTTCATGTGTGCATGCATGCATGCATGCATGTTTACTACTGTGTCCTTTTGGCTTTGTGTGAGGGTGGATGAGCATAAGGGTGTTATTTTTATATTATTATTGGAAACAGTGCTGCTCCTACCACTGACACAGCAGCTCTTAAAACCCTGGAGTCTCTCTCCTTTCACTCCAGACTTCTCCTATGTCTGTTTTTTATCCTCCTCACTATAAAACGTTTCATTGAGTGTTTGAATTGTGACAATCTCTTTCCTTTGCTTCTTTCGGATATAAATCATAATATTTACTTTTACCCTAACCTGTTTGGATTGGTTTTAAAGATTAGTTTTGAAAAATGTCAATCAAACTTGATAACTTTGTCAGTTTCCAATTTGTAGCATACATGTATTGGTTAACTATTTCAAAAGTCCATGTAGTAACCAAATGACACATCATTCTATTTTCTTGGAGTCAGAGTTCAGCGGATTCCCAATCATCATAACTGATCAATCAATGCGTTACCTTTCAGTCTAACTTCATGTTTAAAATGACTTTTCAGACATGTACATGTTGCGATTGACATATTTTGTGCAAAAATCCTAACCTGTTTTCCAAATGTGGTTTCACTTCATTCAATGGCATTTTCATCCATCTGGTTTAGTGTTTAGTAAGAATGGGTATGGGAAAGTACGCATGTTATTATCTTCACTGCCATGTGGGAAAACCTGTTCATAAGTTCAAAACTGTTTAGAAATTGTATAACAAACCTTTATGTGGATGTGGTTAATGTTCATATATGTCATCTTGCCTGTTCATACAGGGCTTAATTAAAATTGTTTCCATTGCCATTACAAGTTCCTCCCGCAATAACTGACCCATCCATTCCTTTGTCAATAAGCGATTAATATTTTCCATTTCCAACTGTAAATCAACCTGTGAGTTTCCACTACTGTTTCCACTGCCCTCTGGTATATCCTCCAGCAAGTCCTTGAATGTGTCCAACATATCACTAAGTGATCAAGAAGTATTTTTAGTGTCAAAACGACCATCCAGTGATTCATTTTCAAGCGCGTCCATTACCATCAAGTCATTCATCATACTAGCGTCGTCTTGTACGCTACATGGAAATTAACAGAGTGCCATTTCTTTTTGCCAAATAGCACACAATCCAGCAGGAAGTTACATTTAGATTGATTACCTTCTTCAAGTCATTTGGTTATCCACTGTCCACTTTCCAGCAGATAAAGACTGACAAATCCACTATCATTTCGTTCAGCATTTCAAGATGTGTACCTCATTAGCATGTAACGCTGGCATTGGTTCATTGGTATTTTTCCTGACCACTAATAAACTAATCTGGTGTATTGATTAATGCTTTAGTATTAATCAGTGTTATCCAATGAGAAAGTGATCTTAAAAAAAAAAAGGGGGGGGGGGCTGATTCACACAAATTCTGGCAGACGTAATATAGTGTGGTGTCAAATCAATGTTTTGTTTTACTTGTTTTGGGCAGATGTTGAAATGACTTGACACTTGTGAATGTCCGAAGAAGCTAAATGACTACTTAACATCGTCACGCAAAAGTTAGCTTGGCGGTGTTGACGTTAAGTTGCATTTACCTTCGAAAGTTAAAAATTAGTTTTCATTTTGGGAGAATAGGCGTCTGAACAAAACATGTAAGTATCATAAACGTGTATTTTCCAAAGATCTTATTTTCTGCTAAATTCCAAATGCCAATTGAAAAATCGAATTATTTTTTGTACAGGGACCCCTTGCAATTCTAACTTCCAGGACGTACAACAATATTAAGTCATCACTGCACCCCTTTGTTAATGTGTACCCATTATTTTATCTATTGTATGAACATGGTTCAAAAATAGTCAGTTGGTCTTGTCAGTGCATTTATTATCGTTCAGCAATGTTATTTTTTAAAATGTTGATAAAAAGAGGTTTGCCTCCCTCCTGTCTTTACAAACCCTATGCCTCTACATTCTTCTGAGACCAACTTTCTTAGCACAGCTACGGTTTTACAAAGTGTGTTAAAAGTATAATTAGTCCTAAAGTTATAGTTCACTGACATGCCACAGCATACATGTCTGTCCGCAGTCAGTGTTGAGTGCTGTAAGATCACACCACCAGATTGCAATTAAAACCCTATAGGGATTATCTGAAACTCTAAAATAATGCGCGCACCTGAGGCCTTTAAACCGCAACGTCTAGAGCCGGCATTAGGAGGCGTCTCTCTGAAACTAAAGCCTAATGTTACTGTTTTGGATTCCTTATAACTGCCGTCTCCTAATGGCTCGTCTCCTGGTGGCCCCCATCAAGTCAGAACACACAGACAGATTCCAGTGCTATCACCCTCAGACCTGTCAGTTCTTAAATGATGGCCTATGGTCTGTGAGAACAAGTACCGGTTAAATATAAAAAAAACATTGGAAAGTACCTTTGCTTTAGCAGCTCCATGGTGCGTTCCTAGGTTTTTCAATGTCCACTACATTACCACTAGGTTCCAGCAAGTGTTCTGCTGTTACAGGATATACGGTTATGTTCTTGTTCACTGACCTCTACTTTCTGTACTTTTACGACTGTCAGCGTCATCTACCAAAGCAAAACTCTGCACATGTTTCAGAAGAAAAAGCCCTCTAGGGAAAAAACAAGAGAATTTGATCCCTGGACTCCTGGAACAGTTTTAATACGAAACAGATGCAGGACATTTGCATTAATAGCAACAACCAGTATGGGAAATGGGAAACTATTTGAAGTTTATTTTTACCAACAGGAACGTTTTATGATGTTTTCTCTACAGTAAACTAAGACACTAAGGGACACAAACTAAATGTATTCTGCACATTAGTTACCACATCAGTGAGCTACCATTGCTGGGGATAAAAAATGGTCTCTAAAACGGCTTGTAATTGCTACTGGAGACAGTTAGGCTAAAACAAATATGCCCCCCCCTCATCAATTTTAGGGTTGATTGACGTAAGAGAGCCTTAACTGTTCTCCTGGGATGCTACACACAGCCCCTTTGTGCGGCCATTAGAGCCATGCAACTATGATGTCATGCAGAGTGACCTACAGCGAGGTCCATCAAGACCAGAGCAGCGGAATGTACCTTTATTACTCGCACACAGGAAGGGGCTGAGGTGCACAACGTTCCCCCCCTCTTCTCCTCTCTTTCTCTTGAGTGTGTTGTGCTTCAGTCTCCTAGCGCCCCTCGCCTAAATACGAGGGTACCCAAACGGGCTCATGACATCACCAACGCCGCTCATTTATAACATATTAAGGCCATGTTTCAATTCCTTGTAAAACATTCACACCTTTTTCACATTAATGTTTTTCTGTGTCTTTGCTTCATACAGTATATGTATTTCCTTTAGCCTCTTGCGAGACACTCGAGACTTGTCGTTGGTTTAGTGTTCACCGCAACGTTTCTATATGGCGATAGCGAAAAAGCCACAGGGGTACAGATTGAAGGAGTCGCAAGTGGTTCCAAGATACAGAAACCCTTTTATTTTACGCAGAAAACAACAGCCAGACCACTCTAACCATTTGTCGGATCGGAGGTGATGAATGTCCCTCTCAACCCTGAGGGTGTAATCCCTTCCAGCTTCTTGGAGAGTTGTGTTGCCTGTGATCGACTGATAGTCTGTGTCTTCAAGGAGTTCAATCCACAGATTTGACCACTGATGTGACTGATCCTATTGGTGGCCTGGCACCACACCCGTGATAAGTTCCCACGGGGCAGTAACCGACAAACCTAATAACGGCCAAAACCACCTAAATAAAGACCAATGCATTTGCAGTACCAAAGCTGTTGTGTTGAAACATGTGTGTGACCCTCCTCAGAACAATGCAGATCTGATTTTCAACATATATATAGCCAGACACACAGACTCGACAACACACACTTTAGTATGCAACCACAGCATGTCAGTTGTGTCTGGTGTTTGGGGAAAAGAGCTCAAGGGGAAGTACCGTTGTTTGAGATGTAAGAACTGGCAGATGATAAAGGACCGTCTCTCTCTTTACATGTGGTTTGGCTGACTGAGGATGTAATATTCCAGTAAGAATAGGAGTTTTATTCATCCCATCTTCAGCTTCCATCATGTTGTCATTTACGTCTTTGATGTAGGGGATAGTTAAAGCTCATTGTTTGCACCGATTACCATTCGAAATGCACATGTTTTAACCAGAACCAGAGTGGTTGAATAACTTTTCTACCTGGATTATATTACAATCTTAGAGTTGAGTTGTATTCTAACAGTAGACGCTGATGATTGTAGTTGATAGTCAACTAGGTCTACCAAGACAACTTCCTCCAATGGGAGAATATAAATTAACCTTGCCTTAATAAGAAAGGCTAAGAAAGGCAGTAAGAACGAAGTAAACAGGAAAAATAACAATAGTGTGATGACTTTTTCTATGATTTCGATCTTCTATGACCTATGCGAATGACCTTGAATAGGAAGAATTCAACGTATGTAATTTGGAAAATGTGTGGTCCACATGAAGGAGTTAAGGTGTCCATGCTTATGGGTTTAGGTGTGTGTTCTTAGCATAGGCGGGGAACTTGTAATAGCCTCTGGGTGGTTGAGTGGGGGAGGAGGCTATGCTGTGATCCCGTTCCAGTCAACTGCTCATGAAAACAGCAAGTCAGCCGATGTTAAGAGCAAGTGGCATTCGCCGTCTGACTCAGATCACGTCTCCTCACAAGTGCTGCGCCTCGCGACCACAGGGCCCTGACACCGGCTTTGACCTCTGAGCGCTCCAGCCACATCAAACTGCCGTACCCCGCCTTCGCCGAGCAATCGTGAGCAGCTTCGATGGTCTCAGTTATGCAAACGTTCACACTTAACGGCTCAAAACCCTCAAACATGAGTACCTGTCAGATTTGTAGCTGAGTTGTACTTGAAATGTTCAACACTAGCACTCATACGGCACTAGAGTTTAGGTGGAATAACCTCAACTGTGTTTCATTCTTATATTTGGGTAATTAAAAAGGCTGTTTTCGACTTAAATCCTGCTATATAGCATTTATGAATAGAATAAAAATAATTGGTTTATATCACACTATTGTGTAGTTGAATGCAGGTAAGGTGTTTATTTATGCATTTGTCAACACCTATAACCTATAATTGGAGGCTGGTGTATAAACATATTAAAGATAATATAGGGAAAATACAGTTCTAATTATATAAAATGTATGTAGCAGAAGTTCTAATTATTGACATGTAAAGTTAATTAATAAAACATTTAAAACTGTATTTTTTGTGTGCACCCACATTCAAGTGTGTTGCTTAAACCGTTTATTATATTGTTGTACTGCTTACTGCTACATGGTAAATAGGGGGACTTAAAGGGAGGTGTTTCAGATAAACAAAGTTAGCCAAACTACTATATTGCCTCACTTGTTATGTGCAGTCCACATGTCGAAGTGTCTTTCTGTAAAATACGGACCATAAATTGCTCTTAGTACTTGCAATACTTCCTGCTATAGTCACACAATACAGTCATTACTGAAACAATATTGTGGTTTAATTTGACTACTTTACCGCAAACTGGCACATTGAAACGGGTGGTAAGCCTTAAAAAAAAGGGAGGTGCTCATTTCCCCACCCTAATCTTACCCGTCCCAACTATAACCCCTTGCTGTGAGAAGGGTTGATGAAAGCCATGTTTGTACCTTCTCAAAAGATTATATTGTCTCACTATTGAAACGAAATTGAACGCATCAGAAGTAGTATCGTTTTTCGTTACCTCGCCCTTTAATTTCAGGATCTTAGGCTGCCCTATATTAGTCACATCAATACCTGTATTTCACGACTTGGAGAGTAAATTATGAATAGCACAAATCGCTATAAAAAAAAGAAAAGCGATGGCAATGCGATGTTTCAGCAAGTAAAATACAAACACAGCACTGTAGAGGACTGGAAACCAGACATGACCCATAACATAGTCAAATACATGCTGTAATTACTGTACATACAGTGTTCAAACTGGTAGAAGCAGCTGTTTCCTGCTCTTTATACAGCTGGTAGAAATGACAGGATTGGCCAAGCTGCAGTACGTTTAAATACTACAAAGAGGAAAGCACATCTTCTGTAAAGCGTGTAATACTTGTCGTCATGATGCCCGTAATTTCTACATATTTAAGATTAGTACTAGTAAAAGAATCAGTTAAGCTCCCGGTATAGATTATTCAAATAAGACAGACAGACAACTGTAACGTTTGCTACCTAAATATCCAACCTGCATACCAAGTGTGCCGCTCCGGGACAGAAACAGCAGCGCAGATCAAAGTGTTGGAATTGAAAAATGTGAAAAAAGAGGGGGCTGCCGAAGGGGGGGGGGAGGCTTTCTAGCAATGAAAGATTCTGGCCGCTTTCTGAAAGTGCCCCTAATCCAGCCTTTACTCCATTACATGTGGGACACTTCGGCGATAAGCCCAACAATAGCAAAGAGAGCCCATCCTAAATAGCATCACGTTTGCCGACACACTAGAAACACAATTATTCACAAACACCAAAAAAGGGCAGCCACTGCATTTTAGGGGGGAAACAATTTCAATTTCAGATATGGCTCCAGACGGAAACTGGGCCACTGCCGGCTTTGATGTCTTAATTGTGTGTGTGTGTTTTTTTAATACCAAAGGATTATTGATGGAACAAAAAAAAAACGGCAAAGACAGAGAGACAGGAAATGGAGATGGTGTGAAACAGACAAGGAATAAGAAAACATGAAAAGAAGAAATAGGACAGCCAGAGAGAAGCAGAATGAAAGGATAGAGACGGCAAAATGGCTGGAGAGAACTGACAAATCGAGCAGAGATATAGGAGAAAGAGTGACAGAGTAAAGTACTGTGCAACCCCAGTTGAATAGGCCTTGATTAACTGTGGCATTGGGGTCAAAGTGAGGCCTCTGTCTGCTGGGGGCCTGGCTTAGGAAAATCATACTGTGTGTGTGTGTGTGTGTGTGTGTGTGTGTGTGTGTGTGTGTGTGTTGTGTGTGTGTGTGTGTGGTGTGGTGTGTGTGTGTGTGTGTGTGTGTGTGTGTGTGTGTAATGTGCACTACTGAGACATGTGAATACAGTTTGTAAGATAATACAAATCAACAGTTTTTTACTGGTTAATTTATAGGGCAATCTTTATATCTGTGTGAAAACACTGCAAGACCTTATGACACCATCGTACAGTCGCTGAATGTACTGTAAACGTTTATGTTTGTTCTCAATGTAGCTTGAAAATGTAAAAGCAATAAATATATTTTCTATGAATTTTATAAATATGATCACCATATTAGGGAGCATTCTTTTCCTGGTCAAGATAAAATGAGGCTACAGCTAGGAGATGATAAGCTAAGCTTAGTTTAGGCATTAGAAAAGGAAGCTGGGGAAATCCGCCAGACAATTAAATTCGAACACATCAGACATCAACAACTCTCAAGTGTCCAACGAACTGAAGTAAAAACACATTAGTGCGTGTTAGCATGTTAGCCTACATTTAGCTTTACAAGAAATGTACACAAACACACTTTTATCTCTCAATACTGAAGTGTTAGTAGATTGTACTTGACTTGAACTACATATGCTTGTGCAGTGTACAATTTGACTGCAGTGTAATCTCAAATTGCACAGAGCTGCTGTGCTCTCATCGGAAGTGAAAACCACTGTTAGCTAACTGGCTATCTAGCAATGCAATCACGGCATTCCAGCTGCTTCCATTATGGTGAAATGGGAATTGTTCAGTGTAAGAAATGTTGAGCTTTCCACACGTTCAAAATAAATAAGTGTCCCATCCAGGTTCTCATAGTGCACTGCATTTTGGCATACTTCCCATTGGAACGCAGTAATGCACTTCAAATAGCAAAAATAAGTAAAGAAGTATTATTTTATACATATATTAAAAAAAAAAATTTAAAAAAGGGAGAAGGGGTCGGATTAAATTAACTTCTTCCGACCCCTTTTCGGACGTGTAATTAGCTAAAGTTTTGTTGTTTATTGATATCAGACAATGATACTACAGATTATTCAATTATTAATTAAATATTTCGTTTTGTTATTGCATTCATTTGTATAGTACTGTATCATGTATCATCTTTTGTTTCATTTGTATTTTCTTTGGTTTTACACACTCGAAAAAAATTAAAAAACTACTAAAGTACGCAAATTGAGACAAAACATGTGTCTAACTAAGCAACTATAATAAAACACACTTTTTACAAGTTTGTATATGCACTTATCTGCGAGTCTGTGACAGGCCTTACCTGGGGGCTAGGCTGGGGCCGTATCCCATACCAGGCGAGTTCATGGAGTGGGGGCCCATCGGTGAGCTGATGACGGAGAAGGGTGATGTCAAGCCGTTCATGGGCGAACCCAGCGAGCTGATGGGAGAGTGCAGGGAGCCCGAGTGCCCCATGGACGGGCTTAATAGAGACGGGTGCATTCCTCTGTGGGATGTGGGTGAGCCCAGGGGTGACGAGGTCATATGGCCTGACGAATCTGGTTGGTAAAAATAAAAAAAACATTAGACAGATTCATTGGTTGTTGCTGTACAGTTTTATAACTTTCACAGCTTTAATCTTTTTAACACCATCTTTTTCTCAATGTGTTGTTTACGTACACCTTAAGATTGATTAAAAGGACATTTTCCCACTTTTTTTTCTTCCTTAAAGTGGTTGGCACCAAGTATCAAAAACATGTGGTGAACTGTGAAAGCAGATGTTAGATCTCAGAACGGTTCAGGGAAATTGCAACTTGGCAAAAAACATGGAAGACAAATCAGACGATAACTTTTATTTTTAAATGCAACATGTGAGTCAACGGAGACGTGTGTCTATAAGTGGTTGTCTGTCCCTGTATGAAGGGTTTACCTCAGGGATCTATGAGGACAGGATGTATATCTATAATGTATGTGGTTGGTGAGTGGAGTAGTGAGCCCCGGAGAGTGAGGGGAAATCTGTAGCGACACTGAAGTCAGAGGTAGCTATAAAGATAAGGTCATGTGTAATGTATAAGAGCTGAAGTGCTAAGTCTAATCCTGACGGATAGGGCTCGTCCCATCAGCTGTCAACACAGAAGATACGGGACGGGCGGGAACGCGAGCACAGGCGGAGGATATATTGCAGAGAATTTTATGAAAGGTTGAATTTGCACCGATAAAAACTCCTTTCCTCCGGTCTCGTCTTTTGCCCATTTTATCTGTATTTACTTAAATTCTTATCCTTTCTCTTTTCTACTCCTGTGACACATGATGGAAGATGGATCACTTCCCCGTCATTTATTTTCAAGTGTCTAATGTTAAGTTGTTTCTTTCTTGACTCTTACACAATGCAAATTGTATTTTAGATGTATTTTTGTGACCAGTTTTGTATTGTTTTCTATTCACATTCAAAGAAGGACACAAATATACAGATACAAATTATGAAAATGAGAACAAAAAGGGAATAAATTATACAGAGTGCCATGCCAGATAAAAATATACATATATAACTATATTTTCCTATATAATACAAAAATAATAATTGCAGTCAGATTAAGTTATAAAAGGCATTATGTGGTTGCACCTCGTGACTATTGCATTACAAGTATTTAAAAACCCTCCATTTGACATAACACCGCTTAAGTTCACCTCTGCTAAGCCCTCTGTCCTGACATACCCTTCTCTTTCACCCTGTCCTATTTTGACACTGCAACTTTGTGCAGCGGGGAAGTGTTATGTAATAAGTGTGGCTTGTCTGTCACACTCCCACGTTTTCATAAGTGACCAGGATCCTGCGTTTCCTCGCAGCAGAATAAAAAAACTGATGGATGGCTCAATTAGATGACAGCCTGGTCCACTTCGCGGCTTGTGTGCTTCGTCTCCATCTCAGCTGACTTTACTGGATTCCTTTTTTTAGTGCGTGTGTGTTCTTTGTGGTGGACAAAAGAAGGGAATCATTGCATTGGATACCCCCTGGCATCAGCAATCCTCAGAGCAGCAACCTAGCTGGCAGCTCCGCCAAGCCAAACACTTCCTGCACATCCTGCTTGCCTCATAAGCACTTCCTGCAAGTGCACACATACACAAATGGGCCCCGTCCTCTTGAAAACAAACATGCATCCTTCTTAATGAAGAGCTAACAATGGCTCTGCATCGAGTTGTATTAGTTCAGTGTTTAATCCTCTCACTGATACCCCTCGAGCTTCTCCTCCTCTGATTACTTTTTCCCCCCTAAAATGCGCCCACACACACAAAATGTAATAAATAAATAAAAAAAGCTCTCCCTGATCCAGCAATTCCCATAACCCTTTGCCAATTGGGTTTTAATTCAGGCAGAGGAAGAGAGCTGTGGTATTAGGGTTGCCAATCTGCCATTGTGGGTCTCAGCAGGGGGGAGCTCGGCTGACAAGAGTCCCAGCAAGGCCCTCTCTGGAGGGGGGTGACGGGCTGGGAGGTAGATCACACTGTTTACATCTCTCTCTCTCTCTCTACCCCATTCATTCATTCATTATGTCTCTCGCTCTCTTCTTTGGGAGAAGAGGAAAAAACCAGAGCAGAAAATTATCCCATCATTCCTTCTGATCTTCTTTTCCAAATGAACATGTAATGCAATCTGGTCATATTGAATGGTCCTATTTGTGAAAAGTCACTCCGAATATAAAGATATCTCACAGCAAAGTGTGTGTGTGTGTTTATTCTTGTTGGAGTTGGGTTGCCAGTGTAGGATTACAGCAGGATGAAAAGGACTCTGTCCTAATCCTCCCCAGAGAGGAGGAGAGGAGGGGAGAGGAGAGGAGAAAAGAGGAGAGGCGAGGAAATAATGAAATGAGGGGAAGCAAGTCGATGAGAAATTAAGAGGAAAGAGAGGAGGAGAAGATATAGGATGAGGAGAGAAAACCACGCGAGTAGAGGAACAAAGTGAATGAGAAGAGAAGGGGAGAGGAAGACATTAGAGTAGAAGGGAGGAAACAAGGAGATGAGAAGAGAGAAGAGGAAAAGGCATTTTAAGAAAGGAAAAACAAGAGAAGGATTACAAAGAGATGAGAAGAGAGGAGAAGAGAGGACGACATTAGAGGAGAGGAAACAAGGAGAAGCGAAAAAAGGAGGAGAGAAGAGGAGAAGACATTAGAGGAGAAACATATAGAGGAGAGGGAAGACAAGAGAAGAGGAGACGACAAAAGATAAAAGGGGTACGGGAGAATAGGGCGAACTTATTAATTATTGAGTAATTTTAAATACAGTAAAGTTGTCACAATGATACTCTGACTGTATGTTCTCACATGCGACCTGTGTAAGTGAAAAGTGATACATGATTTACCAGCTGTCGTGAGAAAACATGGCGAATGAAAATACTTTCTGCATAATCTCATGAAATACACATGCCCTCAAGATTAGATATAAGAGTGTGTAAAAAGAGCAAACCAGTGAGCACGGGCAAAGTAGGGTAATAAAAACCTCCGAGAACTGAGTGGCAGTCGTCCACAAAAAGCTACAGTCGTGTTTAGATAGGGGTTGAAGTACTTCTGTGCCTCTGCCCGTCAATTGGCCAGGATCGCTGGGCACACAAAAGCACAACTGACAGCTACAAATAAGCAAATTAGGGCCCATCTTCCAGGCAGGCGCAGACAGAGCCCTCCACTTATCACTTCTGTAGTCCATACAGGCATCTCCTATTTCTAAACAATGTTCCCCTCCCTCGCTCTCGCCTTTCTCAAGCTTTTGTTCTGACGTTGGGTGTGATTACACGGAGGAACATTTGCCAATTTGTGTTCTGCCTGTTGCTGGCTCGTGCATTTGGAATATGATAAATGGATGACTGAGACGAGGACGGATGATGACATGAAAGGGGATGATGCTTAACAGGAAAAATGACAGCGTTCATCCAAACGCTTCAAACAACCTTTGTTTACGGATGTCTGACTGGTGAGCTGTCGCGGTTGGGATGTATGTCCGTCCTTTCCAGAAAAATAACACCATCAGTCATTGGTTCAGCTACAAAAAGGAATAAATATTCAAAGTTTGTTATGAATGAAAGAAAAAGGTGTTCTCACAACATGTTGTGGTTTCCACAGAAGGATACATGTGTTTTGAATGTAAGTGTGATCGAGGCAGCACAGTAATAGAGGTCAAAGACTGCCTGTTTTGGCCTTTATAAAATCACTTTAAAACAAATGTTGTATTTGTTAGATCCCCCTTTTCATAATGTTATCTCACACTATATCTACTTTCTAAATGCCCATCTGACATGTAGCTTGATATGCTTGCTAAGGCACAGAAGCCTATGTGTATGGCACTAAAGTACCTCATAAATCAACTTCAATACACTGTATCTGATGAACTCTTCAGGACTGAAAGGAATCCAGCAGGGAAAATCCCTCTCGTTGAAAAGCTCATATGCAAATGCTATCTGATATGCAAATGCTATCTGATTATAAACCACTGCCCTATCAGGGACTGTATACAGACTCAGCTGACTGCAGAGCTCACACCAATGGTTGCACTTACCAACCCATGAGCTTGTGTTGCCTCTGCCAACAGCAAAGCATGATGCATTATAGATGGGAAGTGCACCCCTACACCCCCATGTTAGCCTGAAGTATCCAGAGCGCAGATGAAACTCTTTTTCTTACTTTCGTCGCATAAGAAGCTCATGTAGGTTCATATTGTCAATGTCTTCTTAGCCTTACTTCTAAACACCAGTCTGTTGCATCTTCCTTTTCTAAAAATCACATTTACAGTCATAAGCATGTGCTTAGCACAAGCAGACAGATGCTCCTTTTTCACTGCGCAGCTAACTCTACTCCTCTATTATTCATCTAGTGGTGCCACAGGGGAGATTTAGTGGAACACGAGGATGTGGGATGCAGCAAAAGCAGAAAAAGCAGAGCTCGTAAATCTCAGTAGATCACATACTTTGCGTCCGGTTTGCCATTTTGACTTTAAATCTTCTCGCTTATGATTAGTGGAATCAACTGTCAATAGTCACCATGATAAAGCTTTGAGTAGTCCGCGCTCCCAAAAGGATGCATTGAGGACGGCCAGTTTTAGGTTAATACCCCTATAGCTTTTATCCAATCCCGCAATCTCTTGAGACTTTGTTAGAGCTTTCGCTACAGCACAAACACAAACAAACAAACAAATAATAATAATTCTGTCTGGCTCCATGCAGATCCCTGAGCTCACAATGGGCTTTCTATACCATTCTGCTGGCCGTGGGTCAGCCGGGGGATGATGCCATAGGCGAGACAGCAGCCAGGAAAACAAACGGTCATTTCATGGATTGACTTTGGCGCAAATTAAGCATTCGTCATGAGTCACTTGCACCTGCACCGAAGCGTAGGCAAACTGAGCTTTATTCTCACAGAAAGGCTTGTATAAGGCTGTGGCCTGTCAACAATAAAAAGTCCCTTTCTTTTTTACTTCATCTGTTGATTTGATATCTGTTATTATTCACAGGGAGGTTTTAGGAGAGGCAGGTGAGTCAGTTTGAGCACAGTCAGAATGAAAGCCTATTCTTTCGAATGTCTCAGTATGTGTTCAGAGGAAGAAGAGAAGAGCGGGAAAAACATTCAACACAAATTCCCAAGATTCAGGTGGTTGCGTAAAGCCCAAAATAACACAGAACTTGGTATAACAGCTTCATTTTCAGCGCTGATGTGTTTCTCACCATGACGACAGCAGGCTGATGTTTTACTCAATAGTTTGCAAGGAGGGTGTCTTTAAAAAAAAAAGACCATTACTCATCAGCCTTTTTGTTCTCAGCATCACACTTTTATCTGTGTTTTAATTAAACACCAATGTCAACATGTTTTGAGCGTACATGTGCTCATTAATCAGGAATGTCTCCCTACTGTTTTCCGCTGTATAAACAGAATAATCTGCTCCCTTCAGTTAAGGTCTAAATAGTAAATATCCCAGTCTGATGTGTTTACTCTATGGATAGGGGGGAGGTAGTGGGAGTATGTGTGTGAGGAGTGTGTGTGTGTGTGTGTGTGTGTGTGTGTGTGTGTGTGTGTGTGTGTGTTAAGGGATGGGAGTTGGTTTAAGGGGCGGGACGATAACTGTCCGATTTGAACAGGTGATGTAAAATGTCGTGAGCACTGGAAAGTGCAGTTTTTTAAACTGCACTTTCTAAAACACTTTCAATAATGATAATAATAATCATTAAGAAACTTTTGCATTTAAAGGGGCCCTAGTATACAAATGTTCAAGTTAATATTTGTATTTAGTTTCTCGACTGTGACATGTTTACATGCCTTAATGTTCAAAAAGGCCTTTATTATTGTCATACTGCCTGTGCTGCAGCACAGTGTGCGGGAGATAACCCCTTTCGGGTTTCGAGGGAACTGTGGGATTTCAGCAAACATTTTCTTGAAATGTCAGGATAAGTTGCAATCATTGTTATTTAGATTCAAAAACGTCTACATGAATTAACTATTACAATTGAATTAGCTTAAGGGGCAGTCCAATAATCAGTCACATTTTGTATACATCTTTATATCACAAATTACATTTTTTTCTCAGTGGGCTTTACAGTGTCACTTGGTTTCAGTAAGGACATATAGCACTTAAGTGGTTGGGGATGATGCAATACATGAATCGATACAAAAACTACACCTGTTTGTCTGTTAAACAGAAAGGCGTTTGAGTGGTATTTCTGGCATTAGTCAGAACACTGGTTGTAGATGAGTGATGTTTTATTTCTGGTGCCAATTATAGTCAGTGGTAACTTGCAAATGGTTCTTTCTTTTATTTATAAGTAGATGACAGCAAGATGGAAAAAAAACTTTTCAAGCTGAATATGCAAACCTGGGACTGATCAGAAGAAATGTTGCTGCAAAACAATGGACCAAACAGCCAAAGATAAATGAGTAGTTGCAGATGGAAGCATTCATCAGCACCTCTGAGAATTGGAACTAAGAAAAGGACATCACAGCCTTACTTAATGCACAAAGGATGCATGACGAAAACAGGGTTTTTGTTCTTCGTTGTTTGTTCCCCTGTGGTCTTTGTTCTTTTTATAATCCCTGCACAATCAAAGATCCACTACAGGAGAATATCATCCATTATGGTTTTTTTTATGACATTACAATAAATGAGCCTATGCAAAAAGTAATGTAGTGACGAGGGCGTTTGCTTTTACACCGATTCCTGTGAAGTCAAGATATGATCAGCAACTATATCTTCCCCTTTTTGACAAATGAAAAGTATCCAACTGTCTGCCAAGGCCCCTATACGAGTGCACAAACCAGCGTAAATGAGATAGCGAAAGAAAAAACCATAATATGTGATAAGTGGCAGAAAAGACCAAAACAGGCCACCCATAATTTCACAGTAGGTGGGCCACTAACAACCATCATTTGATGCAGTGTTGATATAACCCGATTCTTTTTGCATGCTGTGACAAATGCCCTCATTAAAGACTTAATTCTTTCCCTCCCACCTCCCTTTGACTATTTTTCTGTCTCTCGCGGGCCTCACTTTATTTTCCTCTCATTTCAATAAATCGGCCTGATAGCTTGAGTTGAAAGTGACAGCTCCCGAGGCCTGCCGGTGCCCTCTGTGACTCTTAAGTGTCTGAAGAGGCCATGGAGCCGCGGCCGGCCGTGGCTAGGTGCCAGCTAAGCCGCAGATTATTGGCGCTAATGCTCGCTGTGCCCTGGCTGCCAGCGCTCTGATCTGCTGATATGGTCTAATTGTTCTCTTTAGCTCAGAGGTGATATACTATCTCTCCCCCTTTCTGAGTTTGCAGCAAACAGAGCTGCGCCACACGAGGCTGAGCAAATGCTGCTGAGAGTAGCAGACTGGAAATACTGATCGTCATGTTGTAGACTTATACACAACGAGATGAGCTATGAAAATCTGTAGAGAGGACAGTTTTGTTTGGTAATAGTCACCATAACAAATTGTGTTTTTTGCAGAATATGATATCAATTGTCTTTATCATCAGGACATCATTTGGTAAAGATGCCAGCCTCTAAAGACAGAAGAAGTGTACTTTAACATTTACTATGGAGGTGAACAACCGCCTATTTTATAGCCTACAAAGGGTGCTTTCTGCTCAAAAGTTAAATATGTAGTTAATATATGCCTATTGCCTAACCAATTCCTCAAACAATGAAAATGCTATTCCGAAAATGCAAAGCCTCACCCAAAATGCCCTTATGGCAGAGAGGGGGTCTCCACTAAGAGTATACGCCAGGGCTATTTTATTTAACAAATTGCACCTTTCCTATTGCTATGGCTGAATTCAGCAGGGCAACAAGTACAGGGACTGACACAAAGAAAGAAAAATAATACTGAGAAGGAGATGCATTCATCAGCAAAGACAGCATGGTGAATGCAGCTTACACCAGGAGCAGCGACGGACAATGGCAGTTGATGCAAAAATGACGTGGAGCGATAATTACCACTGCAGCCCGCGGAGCTTGGTTTAATGGAGGAAGATTACATTTGCAACCACTGCTCTTCAGGTCTTTCTGAGGACTGGCAGCTTATCAAGTATCCAGGGGACACCAAGTGAAGACATGTTAAGAGCAAAAACAGTATTTTTGAAAGCCCGTAACCAAATGAAGTAAAGATAGATTTTTGACGTACGAAAACTTTGAGACCCTAAATGTTATCCTTGTGGAACCCCTTCCAGTTAGTAAATACGTTGGCTTTTTTCTCTATTATAGAATACGGTTAAACAAATCTGATATTTGTGCTGTTAAGCCTCTTAACAGTCATATCTGAGGCGGTTGTGTGAATCCCAGTAACCGGGGCAATGCAAGGCAGTCAGGAAGCCATAATTCATCGAACTTCCTCTTTTTTTGAACCCAGAGATGAAAATCACAACACCGGCCCTTATCTGACTCGCTCACTGCCAAAACACACTTGAAGGCACATGGCCAGAGCGTATACATATACACACAAACACAGAGAGATAATAACCTGACTCCAAAACACAAGATTAAGTGTAACAACAGCAGCAGCTATAAGAGGAATCTGATAACACTTATCTTATCTGAATTTGTACAACATTTGAGCAGCCATGTTGATGCATAACCAAGTGCAAAGATATATTTCGGTAATGAGAAGATTGATTTTTTGAAAGATAGTGAAAGTCAAATTCAAAAACAAAAAAAGTGCTCACAATCTTTAACTCATTATACTTTTAATTAGGACATCATTATCAGTGGGCTATTGTATTTAAGGAATTAAAGTTAATATTGTCAAGGGCTTGGTTTTAATGTTGTAACCTCATATAGTAGCATAGGAAAAGGTCAGCCTGGAGAATGATGCTAGTGCTTGCTCATTTCCCTTTTCTCCTTTTTGTTAAATTACGGAAGAACGTGGGAAGTCTTTTGGTGGGGCGTGCAGTTAAACCCAGTATTTTAAAGTCTTGCATCTTAAACCAAAAGTTTAAATTAAGTTGTATTCATAATTAAACATTTACACTTCCTTGTAAATGACAAAGAGGAAAAATAGCCGCCAATGTATAGGAGTGAAAGATAAATTAATTTACAATGTAAGTCCGCTCGCTTTTTAGGCGTCTGGTTATGACTCAGCAGTCATAAAGCCATCAGCACATGGAGACTAATTATGCCAATTACTAACGGAGGGAAAACAAACTGTCCCTTCCATCCGTTGACATGAGCATGAGGAATTTGCCACTTGATGACTTGTTTGGAGGCAGCAGGTGACGGGTGGTTTCCATTTGTATCGAGGAAGCACTGAAACACATTCAAAGAAGAGCGCTGTGTCTAGTATATGTTGGATCCTTTGCAACACCTGGATTGAGCTAGAGGCAGATGTTGGTGAACGAAACGCCTCACGTGCAACCCCTCTCGAACTCTGGTGGGCGCTGAGTTTTTAGAGGCAGTATCACGGCCCATTAAAACAGTTACATGTGATTTAGGACAACGGATCCTTTTCAAATAGCGACGGCCGAGACTAAAAGAAGCTAAGGTTTTGGGACGTTACAATAATATCTGACACTTTCTTTAGAAGAAACTTGCATTTATAAGCTATATTACAAGCCTTTTATACATGTTCTCCTGTCTGATTATTATGATGTTGTAAGGTGCTGGTCTGTTTGTAATAAAATCCAAATGGAGAGGTATCTGGCTGCTAGCCCTGAGCTGGGACTACCTCCCCCTTTGTCTTTGTCCCTCCGGGGTACACGCATGAGATAAAGGGAAAGGGGAGGAGGAGATTGATAGATGGACACATACAAGGACAGATAGAGAGAGTCATAGATGGATAAGAAACATTCAAACGAGAAGCGGGAGGAATAGAAATTCTCAGAGAGAGCTGGAGACCCTGGGGGCCGGGAGGGAGGGGATGAGATGGGAAACTATGTGTGTACGTGCTGCAGGAAGAGGCCTCGCAAGCTGGGGGGAACACACGCGCCTCAATAGGAGAGGGGGGGGTGTGTGTATGTCCTGGCGAGTGTGTGTATGTGTGATTGTCACTGGAGGAGTGGACTTTGGATCGGTACATCGACTCACAGCAAACAAATAACAAAAAATCCTGCAGGGCGGAGCCGCGGGATGCGGTATCCAAGATAAATAAACAACATCACGAAAATATAGTCGCAGTGACTGATGAGGTCCGACCTCTACAACCCCCCACCCACCTCCTTCTGTTGCTCTATTGCACACAGACAGTATGTCCAGAACATACAAAATGTATTTATTATTTGATTTATGTTGACTTATTTATCAGTTTTTTATTCGACACGTTTTTGGGAAATAAGTCATACAGCATGAAAAAGCATATAATGATGACGAATTGTCTTAAGAAATCTTTGTATAGTACCACAAGAGGTGGCAGCCGCAGAAAGTTTGCTAAAGATCCTTAATGATCAACATACCATTAGTATTCATGACTTGGCTGAACAAGTCATTACCTTCACTGTTTGCATTAAAACTTTTTTAAAGAATGATCTAGAGGTGAATGTCAGAAACAAATGACTTCACTCGAAAAAAAGAAAATCAATATTTGTTTCCAGAAAATGTGTGAGTCAATTATTTCACACTAAAAAGTAGAAGCGCAGTTTTTTTTAACGAGTCTTCTCTGTCAGAGGGAATGATCACAACCAAATTTGTCTGAGTGTGGTGAGATAATTTTCAGGCTGGATTCAGATCAAACAGTGACGTGATTCTCTGGTGAATTAGCAGCACGGGCCATTCTTCAGGGGGTTGTAGGCATGTTTTGAAAAAGTGAAAACCAAGCACAAAGGTGGTCAACTGAAGCATCGTCAGCCTTCATGTTTCATTTTTCCTATCCTCACTCTCCTCTGTCTCTGTTTCCTTTAATTTCTCTCCACGTCTTTCCTCCTGCCTTCTCTACTCCTCAGACGGACTCCCCAGAGGTGGAGGATAATCCCAGTTCGGAGCGCCGAGTCTTTCATGTCCTGGGAAGAGTGCTGCCAACTCTCTTTCCTCGCTGCAGATACCTATATCGGCTTCATGGGCTCTTGCTTTCTCTCACTAATTCTATTCTGCCCTCCCTTCCCTTTTACTTACTGTGATTGACCAATGTTTATGTTCTCCTTCATTATGGAGCCCATCAGTTCTGGTGGGGATGTGACAAACACTGCTAGCTTGTGTTTAGACATTGCGAACACAACACAAACACCTGGGAGTCAATATATCTCTCGCACTGACTGCTGCTCCGGTCTTTTGTATGCTCTGGGTGTTTCTGAAGAGCCTTGAGAGGAGGGCTGCTTCAGAGGACTGCTGATCTCCAAAACAACATAGCTACACTGTGGCAGACACGTTTTTCAAAATAGGTTTATGTTTTGAAGCAAAGCAACCCGACTTCTAGGCCTGAGCAAATACATAGGATTCTTACTTTCAACTTAGTTGGATACAAGTAAGGATAGACCTTCTTGAAACCCAACACACTACAGCAGAATACATCAGAAATCACACTTCGACTCAACAAGCTAGGTTATGCCAATAAGAATGCAGATGCTTTAATTCCAAACTTATTTTACAACTTTGTTTTTCTTCTTTCCAAGTGTATGCTAAAGTCATTATCTGATGAATGAGCTTTCAATGTACTGGAGGCTAAATCACAGAAACCAACCCATCCTCAGAAGCACATCAGAGAATGTAATGGATTCCAGTGGTAAAAACACTGGATAAAGTAATGAGTTTCCAGATACTATCCTTTGTTAGCTTGCTGCCAATGTAAAGACAACTGTTTAAAGAGATGTTTGGATGCAACTGTAACAGAAGAACACTATTGAAAGACTACTTGTCCTATATAATATATATCAAGTTTTACATACAAACACAGGCAAAGCTTTCACACTTTAAAAAATGCAACAACATGAGTCATTTTTCCAGAGTCTCACCACTGAACAATGATCCCTTAGTCCTATCAAAAGGTTGCTTTACCACAAGTTACTATTTTTCCAATGATGCAATGACGTAACACACATTTGCTGTGACATTTGTGCTGGGAAAGTCATTTTCCAGGACGCTTCGTTCCCCTGCGATAAAATCCATATTTCACTCTGCCTGTGCCTCTCGTGGCTTGGATGCCCTGGAATTGTGTGTTGGGATTGGCTTCACGACAGAGGCCAAATAAAGTGGGTGTTATGATTGGCATGGACAGCCATGCTTGAGAGAAACAGGTGTTGCTCATTGGCTTGTGCAGATGTGCCCATAGTTGGAGAGGCTCGCGATTGGTGGAGGAAAGACACCACCGCTCTAGGGAGGAAGCTGCCGTTGCCGGGCATGTTTGTGGGCACGGGACGGCCAAGGCTGAGGGAGGAGGAGTGTGAAGGGGGGGAGAAGGGCGCCGCAGAGAACAGACCACCTGGATCATGGGCCTCAAAGGCTGGCCTGACAGAGTCGATCTGAACAACAGTGAACAAAAGACAGCCAGTCTTCTGACTTCCCCTCTCTTGCATTTTCACTGGAAGCGTTCCAACAAACACACACTGTCCAGCAGAACTTTCAAAAGGAGCTTCAGCTCGGGTTTTTCCACCGAGTTAAGGGGGATTTTGTTTTCTAACTCTACCCAGTGAAAAGAGAAAGCAGTTGAGAAGCCAAAAAAAATACCAAAAATAGACAAAAATTGTAATCAAGTCAAATGGTAAGTATAATGATGCATTCAAGAAACACAGATAACTCTGGGAGAAAACAGGGTTGCATGAAGCCATTTATTGTTTGTTTTTTTGGCAACGCAAATGTTTAGCATTTTTTTATACATCCTTAAATCTGGGATGGTTGACCAAAAGTCCAGAAGACTTCCAAATAACATTTACAATCTTAAGTGAAGAGAAAACAATCATTAATCTAGGATTTTCTAGAAATTAAAGAAAAGGTTTGCTGCACTAGTTCAAAAACCAAAGCCTTACTGTAAAAAATAAAATGGAATTGCAAACAGGGCATTAACTCCTATTGCACTTTTAGTTATCTTTACCTTAGCACTTAATATACTAATTTACAAAGCAATAAGACTTGATCAGAAACTTGAAGGCCAATCCAAAGTTTGTGTTTCCAAAAGCGCATTAAAAAGGCATGAAGGATTTTGAAAGAGTTCCCAGTGTATTGATGCCATTTATGGTCCATGTGGGCTGTCACACATAAATCAACCCTTAGCTTCTGCCCCCCACCCCACACCCTCACCTTTCTACTGAGCCTTTACATTACGTAGCGAGGATGACCTGGCCTGACCCCTCCACACTTGGCCTCCGTCAAGTCAATGCAAGGGCGTCAGATGTGGTGCAACAGGAGTTATTTCCAAGTCCTTTTTTCCTCACATCCCTATTTTGTTTTGACATAACTTATTTTTCCTGCCCTCGTGACCCTGCATCCTCCTCTATGAGCTCATTCGGCCGTGACTAACAGGGGTCCTGGGGGTAAAGAGGGTGTGGGATTCCTCCTATTTCCCTTATTGCCTTCATGGGTACTGTGAGAAGGGGGGTAGGAACAAGAGAAAACATCCAAACATCAACAATGGAGAAGCTTAGTCGGCAAACTAATGGGAGGAGGCCACTGGCAGATAACTCAAATGCTCAGCTCCTCATTACCACACACATTCTGAAGTGTTTTATTTGGACTCATCCCTGTTTGATAGGCTGAGCCTGGGATTCCTGGCTGCCTATCTCTCTGTACAGCTGAGAGGAAGCCTCGCCATGGGGGGAGTCAGAGCAGGACGTTGAGGAGGACAAGACCCCCGCAGTCACACGTTGCCTCTGGAGATAAGCGGTGAATCTTTGGCAAACACACACACCGATATGCCTACCACAGAGACGTGATTAACATGCCAATTAGACCAGGAAGCAGCGGGCCCTCAAGGCCTCCCTTTTCTTCCCCCCCCCCCCACCGCAAGCCATAAATAGAACAAACCATGCAGATATTTTGCCATGCATAAAAGCACATTGCACGCAGGCATGAATGCATAAACATACAGATACCATGAAATGATCAACCGATTCTTTATTACCATACACTCTTCCATCCACCCACTCACAACATACATTTTTAGACATAAATAATAAACATGGTTTAACACTTGTTTGCTCCCTGTGACAACATATAAGGAATATATAGCGATAGAGCATGCTAAGCAACAGTGCTGATTACAAAACAATGTGTTGAATGGCTTCTAATAACCAGTTTAACATTTTGTTAAATCATATGTGTTAACTCCAAGAGATTAAGTTGATAAAAATAATAATAATAAATAAATAACAAAGTTTGTATCCAACCAGATGATGTCAGAAGCTGGACACCAGAAATGTGTAGATACAAAATAAAAACTGTTTAATAGCAGTTTCAACATTTTCACAACTGAATCTGTTTAGGTATTATCTATTGAAATAACATATTTTAATAGAAGTTCATGTATTGAAGGATAGGAATTTGCCCCAAGCCCACAAATTCTTCTTATCTGCAATTAATGTTAAATTGATCCTGACATGCAATACAACTCGAAGTGCTGATCAAATACATTTTTTACTTACAGCCTAATCCGTTAAAAAGTCATGATGGACCTGCTTTAAATCAGACCACAGCAGATTACATTAGAAATACACTCATAATTAACCAGCTGGGTTATTCAAATGCCTATGCAAAAAAATAATATATATATATATATTCTGGAGATGCTTTAATGTTGCATTCTTTCTCTTTCATGTAAAGAAGACAACAAACAAGGATAACACCCCAACACCTCCGTTTCTGGGGACATTCAATGAATATATTTTCTTATTTTCTAGCATTTTAAAGATTAACTGATTGAAATATCAGATATCCTCACTGATTATACAACAATTGAAGATGCCGCTCCACCATGGAATATCTTACAGAGTGACATGACGCTGAGATGAACCAATGTGAGCTCTGAAAGCAGCCGCTCGGTCCTGACGCTGACTGATAGCCGGCTGTGGATCCTGAGGGGCATCGGGAGTTTAATCACCCATAACCGCAATTACAGACGTACACGTCAGACTCATAAAGCACTGAAACAAGATGAGCGCCTCCCTCCTCGCCTCCCCTCGGCGCACATCAGCCAAATTCCACTAAAGCTTCGAGGAGGAGCGAGGGAGCTGAGGGCATAAACCAGAGAGGAAGAGAAAGAGAGAGACATCACTACCAAGTGCACTGCATTACAGCGAGAATTGCGGCACATTAATTAGTGCTTTTAATACAGTTATGAGCCATCAAACAAGTCGTTATGCACTCGCTGTGTAGCAGCGTTGTTGTCAAAGTGAAGAGGTGTTTCCACTGAAGATATTTACAGATATAAAAGCGCCTTGAAATGCAAGATTCAAAGGACTATTGCACAAAAAGAAAACATTAACATATCAAATAAGCGAACCCACGTACACACGCTCGAACGTAAAGGATGCGCGTGGAAGTGCGCGCGAGCCCACACTCTTAATGATCACATAAAAGCTCCTAGTACACCGTAAGACAGGCCTAAGGATGGATTAAGATGCAAGCCTTTATCAGTGGGTTCCCACAATCCCCTGTAGAATATCTCAGCTCTCTGTCTTTCTCTTTTGCTCCACTCTCTCTTTCCATTTCCCCTATACCTCAGGGATAGCGCTGGGAGAAAAAAGAAAAAAAAAGAAGGAGAATGGTGGAGGATGGTAGAATAAGAAGCAAAAACATAGTTGAACAAGTACGCTAATGGACAGGCAACGAGCAGGAGGTCAACTCCTTTCCGACTCAGATGCTTGACAGCAAAGCAGCAAACTCGATTGGAAGTCGTCCTTGTGCTTATAATAAGTCAGACGCAAAGACTGCATTATGGAGGGTGAGATTAGTAAGTGGGTGAATGGGGTAGGCTGCCAGAGGTCAAGTGGCTGACATCTGCGGAGGGTTGACAGAATAGAGAATGAGGCATCACATGATGTAAGAGATGAACTATTCTATGTTGGCTGTGCAGTGGTGTTAGCAGCGTGTTAGCAGCAGAGATGCAGTTAGCCATCAGATTCTAAACTGCCACAGAATTGCTGGGTGCCCCTGTTTGAAAACTAAACCATATGTGTGATTAAATGGGACAGTTGAGGTTGCATGTACTAGTTCCAACAACAAGCTTATAATTGTGACAAAAACATCTGATAACTTGACCGATGCAATTGCCAAATGATCCGAGATACAGGGGGATGACCACTTTTATGTTCATTATAGAATATACTAAAATGGTCATGCTGTCATTTTGTACAGAAACAGGATTGGTAAATAAGTCTGTAGAATACAGTTTGTATGATGGGACATCTTTGCAGCACCACAATATTTTATACAGAATGATTTTTCACATATTTTGCCTGAACCCAATAATGCGCTTACACTATTCGTAAATGTAACTAATCTATTGCATTTTTGATCAAATTACTACCATTCCATTGCAATCTAAATACTGTTATATTTTACTATATGTTGTATTATTTATAATATTTTTCTAGTTCTCTACCTGTGTTTTTAATTCTTGTTTTACTTTTATGTATGCACCACGACACCAAGTCAAATTCCTCGTACGTGTAAACCTACCTGGTAATAAACCTGTTTCTGATTCGGATTCTGATAAAATCGTAATTATCTTACGATTAAAATGTAACCAAATCTTCACAATTACTGGATGGAACCAGAAGATGTAAAATCACAACCCAACGCTATACATTGTTTAATCACCTGTAAGCAATGGGATGAGAGAGCTGATGCTTTTACCATTCACAGTATCATATTAACAAACCCTGCAAAAAAAACAATCCGGGACCCACACATACGAGTCCAGTGTACTACCAATAGAGGGCCAATGTACACCTTTCCTCCATGATGTTTAAGAGACAAACTTCAGAGACAACCTTTGAACTCCTGAATTGACCGGGGGGAGCAGCGGGTCATAAGATCACCAGAGCAGTTGATTCATGAGACGGTGGCTGCACAACGCCACCTCTGTCTCCTCAAACACGGCGCCCTTCCATAAATAAGCCCTCCGCCAGGGGCGATGAAACTATATGGACGTGAACATCACAGGAAAACATCCCTTGTTCCCTCGTCATCCCCACTCACACAGACCTGAGTGTTTTTCTCTCGGCTATCGTCAGCAAAACGTTTCCCCCCCCCCCCCACCCTGCATGATGGGTTGCGATTGACTCTTCAGCTGCACAATGATGCGGGATAAAGAGGTTGAGCTGCCCCCCTGTGTGAAAGGTCAACGTCTCTTTTTGGAGCAGGCGAGCGCACACTGTGTAAACAAGACAGGCAGGGGGATCAATCACGTAGACCATATTTATTGGCTTAGTTGGCCCTAGAAGTACATCCGCTGGAAACATGATTCGGGACTAATCGAGGGAGAGAAAGAGGAATAGAAGCTGAAAGGGAGGGAAAGAAAACAGACACGGGGAGAAAAAGTTAAACCGTGGAAGGAAAAGAAAGGGAGGATCGGGAGGAAAGCATGTTTCTATCACAATATCAATTAATCCTGGAGTGGAAATGCGAGACATGTATTACATTCGCAAGACTTTGGAAAACAAAAGCCCTGATTACAAACTGGAAAATCAAACAACCAAGTTTCGTTGAACACTTTGTGTGAATACGATTCTTGTCATGTATGATTTCCAGGTTTGTACGTTCACGTTGACTGCGAGTGTTTCTAATGTTCCCTCATTGCTTAGGCATGACTTCCCCTCTACTTCCCAGCAGCGCACAAACAGGAAGGCAGGCCCCTTTTGTCTTCCTGATTTGTTGCACCGAGGGATTTGTAATATAGAACATGGAAGTCAACATTCAGAGGAACTACAAACTTGTCACACTGTCTTGTCCTGTACAAAGGTACGGGTTTGATCCTGGATAACGTAACACTTGTATATCTATTAAGTTTGCATGATGTGAGCAGCAGTAAACAAAAGGTAGATCCGTCAAACAAATGTTATTTAAAATGACTAAATTAAATGGATAGTGTTTTACTCCAATGGCTTGGATAAAAGGGGTGAACCACAATACCAATATTAGCAAAAGTCCATGATTCTCGATACCATCTCAATAAAATACCATAGCAAAAAAAAGAAAAATACTAAATTCAAACAGTTCATTAACACATAACGATAACATGATTATAAAACTTTTGGCACGTGTATTTGTTGATAGAATACATTTTTTTTAACCTATGTCTGAGCGCACCATAGTGCAACTCTATGTAACTTCACTCCATCGGCTGTTAACTGTTAATAGCTAAAAGCTAATGCCAAGTAGCTTACAACTGTCAACACAGATTTCATGTTAGCAATGTATATGTATCATTAATGGGGGGGAGGTAATGTGTGTCAGTAGTGAATTAACTGCATCCCACACACAAATTCTTGGTCCATGGCACTAATGAATTAGTTTCGAGCCCTGTGCGTTCTATGCGGCAAGTACTATGCGTTCTGTTTTTTGTTAAATCCTTACAACATAGAGAGCATGAAATATAAGACTAACAGTTAGCAAGATGTGTGCAACACACATTGGCATCTCATTAATCAATGAGACCAGACAAATCTCATCCACACAGTCCTCCTCCTGTAACAGAGTGAAAGGAAAGAAGCTGCTTGCATCACTCAGGCTGATGTAGTAGAGGATGAAATATCTTGAAGGATTTATGAGAGTCAGCATATGCCTCGTCTAGTGAAGAGAAAACATGAGATGTTGTTTAAAGTCACTTTCATGTCGACCCTTTGCCCTCCTCCTGACACATCTTCGAAGAATCTTTTGACAAATGTTCAAAATAAGTTTTCCTTCTTGCTACAACAGTTTGGACTTTTTGTTTGTTCTGCTAAATCGGTTTCGCCAGTAATCCGGACCCTGCTCTGCCTCCCCTGCATGCTCTTGTATGTGCATTTTTCCTGGAACATTTCAATATTTGATATGGCACCGGCAGTGAAAACTCCCTTGCTGTTTTGTTAATGTCATCCAGACTTGAAAATCCATTGGACACTATTCGTTTCTTGGCGTACTGAGAAGTTTCAGGCACTGCTTTAACATCAGTCACTTCAGTCAAAATTCATCGCAGAACAACTTTGAGGGTAGACAGTTGTGTAGATGTTATACGGTCCTGCTTGTCCTGCTATTTTACTGACACAGCGTCTGTCCTGACATCTGTCAAACTCTGTGTTTGGATGTTTGATAGCCAATGGGAGCGTGTGTCAGATCTGTCAGCCATGTTATCGTTCTGAGTGATGTCTAACACTGTTTAGATGTAGCTGACTTTGTTCTTTTGGGAACAAGGGGACCACGACTAACATCTAGAGAGCCATCATGGGAGGATTTAGGAGTAGAATTTCATTTTCAGACTCGTAAGTTCATATTTTAAATGTTTTTTTTTGTTTTTTTTCAAAGGTATGTCACGGGATTGAGGAGATCAAACCGGGAGATATCACTGGGGACAGTGTCCACTCCATCATCCTGTCAAACATTTTGTACAACACTCAGTCATCATTCTCTTATTTATTACACAAGTTGAAATGTCACATTTACAACTACGAATGTAATACCAATTAAATTATTTGAAAAATCAGTAATGAGTATGATCTCCTTTGTGTATCATTAGGTGCTTCTTATTATCCTTGCATACTTTTTGAATGTCCTGGCACATATGCTTGGAGGAGACGCAAGGAGTTTGGCGTGAAAGCTGCCATATGGGAAATCTTTGGTTTCAAACATCAATAAAAAACAGCTTCAGTTACCAATGACAGCTCGCACATCTGTGTATCACACGTGGAGGTGCAGCATTTATACAGCATGGAACTTGATACAAGAATTATGCGTTGGATACACCTGTGTTTCCTGGCTCTCCTCTTTCCTATTGGTGCATTTGAGGGATTGGAAAAATGATGGTGGAGACAGGACACAAGAAGCATATTAAGTGAGCGTAATGAAAAGCACCCAATGCATGGAACTGAACTCATCCACTCAACAATGATTTAGAAATGTACTGTTTGAGAAGTGAGGGGGAAATTGGGTTGTTACAATAATGTATGCAGCCAAAAGTCAGATTGTTGGCACTTGTAGGATATCTGGACATCTTTTTATTAATATTTGTATATTTCATTCTGACTTTAAGCAGGTTCAATAATACATCTCTTGAAAACCCATTCAAAAGAATGTAAGCACTGAATGGACTTGTGTTATCAGGCATATCGTTCCATTACATTCAGCTATGTATAATACTATTCAGTATGTCTATTTTATTTATATGTATAGTAAGTCTTTATATTTTAAACACACACTTTATCTTTAATTTTATCAGCACCACGTCACTATTATTTATTTATATGTACAATTTTAGCAAGTTTTTATATTGTCCTGTTCCTGTAAGCCAGTATAACGAAATTTCGTTTTAATAGTACACTCTGTGTCTTGTTGAAATGACAGTAAAGTATGTCTAAGTCTAAGCATGCAACTCTTATTTTATTAAATCATATTTTCTTCTTCATAAATGTATCACGGATACATACATTTGATATGTTAACCTTATTACACAGAAAAGATGAGAGCTAGAAAATCTGGCTTTTGGAAACTATTATATAAAGTTGGAATGTGCGTGTACAGATGTGTAAGAGATACAAAAGATCTTGTTTTGAACATACTCATCATAAAAGAGGAGTACAATTCATAGGTTGTTTAATGTTTTATGAAAATCTATATCTCTGTTTAGGACTCTGCTGACATGCAAACAGTGCTTGCCGACGACGTGGTTACGCATTAGGTAACATTCAGAGAGATACAACATCTATCCGACATTTTCCCAGCCATTAAAGGGGGCCAAAGTCAACTTCTGGTCTCTCTTCTTCAGATAGTATCAACATCTTAAGTGATAGCTCATGCAGTCAGATAACAAAGAGCAGTGAAGCTGTGTTATAAATACTGTTAGAACATTTCACTTTTCAGGTTGGGATCATTATGTAACCCTGTGGTGCCGCTCTGCTGTGGCATTCATTTCATCACTCCCACATACTAAATGTACTGGGTTCACGGATAATGATTATATGAACAAGTAGGATACGCAATCAACACATGCTTAATCATCACATAACACCGAAGTATAATGAGTGATAATATATTTGTTTGTTTTTCCATAAGCTCTAAATGCTCTTTTAACCCTGGTGACCTTTGGCAGACAGATGGAGGCTAGGCAAACACAGCAATCTCTTGTTGTATTAGGCATAACGACCGTCCTTTACGTATGCTTAGGCTCCCATGTTAATCACAATTGTCCAAGTAATGCATCCGTTTGTGCGTAAACAAAAGATATGACTGTGTTTATACATGTGTTTTGGACACTTGATACTGTCGGCTTGTCTGGTTTTCGATTTGTGGCAGAGAAAAAGTCTGAATAATGAAACTGACGGTGTCGAGTGAGACGCCAGGCTGTTGTGTAATCATCGAGCGAAATGCACACGTGCCCTTGCCGGTGTATCACAATACACGGAACAGATGGCGAAGTAGGGGGTGTTTAATAAACACAAATACATGCTCATATCAGCTCGGGTTACAGGCAGCTGCTCCTTCTGCCTTTGACATACATGTATAAAATCACAACCTAATGAACTCTTTGTGTAGAAAAGAAATCACAGCGCAGAAGCCAAATAGAGGCTTCTGCAAGGGGGGGAACCTCAGACTTCATTTCATCACTCACCTGGATGAATCTAAAAATGCTATAAGTCGCAGCTGGCAGGTCAGAGATACACAGCCATTTAAATACAGTACACAGATGCATTGCAGTTTTTCTTCCTGGCATTAATGCCGGTGTCCCAGGTGACAACATCTTCAAATGAAGAGCATTACCAGACGGGGACTAAATGTTCCAGAGCCTATAGATTGTTTCATAATGTTTTGTGCAGCTGGTATGTCAATGATTAACTCCTTCCTGGGTGAGCTGCTTTATCGTAAGGAGCCCAGAAAGAGCGAGGGTAAAGTATGGGGTGTTTGAGATGCAGCCAAACCATTTTTGGAGACTTTTAGGTACTTAATGGCTTTCTGTTGGCTAATTCAAAAGGGCCGCTACACTAATATTAGACACAATATGCAATTACATTGGGACACATTGACATAAAACTTCATAATATTGTGTCACATATCTTCTCTTAAGACTTTAAACAAATCGCGAGCATTTTGCCTTGCGATTTTTGTATGTATTAATGATCAAAATCAGTGGCTTTCTATTAATCTGCTTTATTACACATTGTGTTGCTCCTTAGGTCCATCCTTAAGTTTGGAAACCAAGACATCTTATAAAGGTCTGGTTTACTGAACCACACAGTCAAAACAAAGTCTGACAAATAACAACTAGAGATATGTCAATGCTGAGCCATCCAGTTTCGACTTCGACTCTACCGCCGCCCTCTCGATATCTCTTTCTGCATCCCCATTTCAAAGGCAGGCCACAACTGCTGCACAAACCTGTTAGTCAATTAGCTCAATGTCAGTGGCTGTAATGGACTTGTGGACATGATGATGCCCCTGTGGCGTTTGGTGCGCTCTTTCACACAGGCCTATTGACTTGGTCGTCTGCATGGGCAGACAACTAAAGGTCAACTTTCTGCCAGTTCCCCTGCCACCGCCCGAGGTCTCCCTGCGCCTGGAGTCCATGGAGGGTGGTGAAAAACACGGCTTAGATTAAGGATAAAACCAATTTTGTTCCCGTTAGTGAAGAATAGTATTGTGCTTTCCGAGTTACTTGATGAGCAGTCGGATAATCAGATTTACCAAAAGCTATAGGTTTGCCAATGTTACTTTGAAGAGAAAATGAAGGTGAACGCTAATACTTTGATGATCTCAGCAATTACTCAGGTGGTCAGTACAATGTTATCTTCACCGCTTAAAATGATCTAGTTAATGATCCCGTTAGAATTTTCCAAAACAACCTCACTTAGATACGAGACTTCCTGTTTACCATCTGTTGTCCCGTTTGTTTGGTAAAACTCAAGTGTCGCCACAGTCTGCTCCTCCAGGTCCGCCAGCTGCTCAGACCAGCACACTGTCCTTACAAGATATTTCCATTAGCAGTCGGATTACCATCACCCCCCACCCACCCCCCCTCAAATCTCTTTCTCTGTGCACCTCGAGAAGCGTCTCTCTGAGGAGAAAGCACGTGGGAGTTTGAAACACTTCTCCCCTCACATCCCAGCATGTACTGGGCTGCATTAGCACACTCGGCTGGGCCTGTTGCTGTGCAGCAGAGACATGTGACATTGGGAGGTCAGGGCTATGCAACCCTCACCCCCCATCTCACTCGTGCACACATCTTCCGCAGACCCATCGTCCTCGACCCGTGCCCCTCGATTCCTGGTTTGCCCTTTAAGGGGGTGCAAAGGGGCGGAGCCTGTGCAGAACGGGTTGGAAGGTGCTACGTTTTTGACCTTCCACTTCATGAGATCGGCTTCGGTGACATTCGGATCAAGCGCTCGGGTGCGCAGCCCCTCCCTCGACCCTCGTCGCTGAGCAAGCTATAATGCCAAGCGTGTCGAATCGCTTCAGCGTCAAAATAGTGACAGTCCTCTCCCCCTTTTGCTTCTCTCCTCTGCTAGTTCCTCACCCCTCCTCCGGGGGCAGGGGGGACGCACACAGTCTGTGGCTGCCATTGCCCTTCAAATTCCCATCGACAAGTACAGAGGCAACTGACCATATTGAGAAGAGGAACAGCCCGAACCGCCGCTGACAGCATCAAGGTCCCTGTCCACTCTTAAAGGACACCTGAGCTCACTCACCACCTACTTAACACACGGGCCAGTGAACAAACAAGAAGTGGACTGAGGTGCACAGAAAATCTGCTTTAACCTTACACTTTAAAAAGGGAGATTCTCAAATAAAAGGAACATAAGCACTTTTAAGGCCAATGACCCAACGGCCTAAATGCTAAAGTAACATTCGAAGTTACTAAAGCCAAGATAAATGGTGCTGCATTCTTGCGCTGTTGTTTTTCATAATAGCCAAAATGGCTTTGGATGTTGCGAGGAAATAACAACCGGGAAACGCACAAGAGAAAATAAAGACATGATAAATAAATCACAAAAATTGGCTTCTTCCTTTGGTCTGGCCTTGTCGAAATATCTGACCCCGCTGCTGTTAGCTGATCCAGATGTTGAACACAAACATTTTGGACTATCCTTCATTCTAGTGAGGGGAAGTAAAACAGAAGAAGAGGTACTAATGTTATATCCCAACATCATGTCTTCCGTAGTTCTATGTGTCCATCTATTACAACATTGCAGGTAAATAATATTTAGTGTTGGTTCATATATCATGATTTATCCCTGCCTGAAGGGTGTATTGTTCTAAACATGAAGAACACATTTGCCAGTGTTTGTTTGCACAGTGTGCCTTTAGCCAGTATTTTGCAAATGACAAACATATACAATTGTTTCATGTCCCAATCCTCCATTGTTTATCTGTGGTAAGAGGAGTCTGGTGCCAAGTCAGCCTCAGTGATATGAACATGGAAATCAGAACCAGGCTCAAGAACATAGCAAACTAAGATATCTGGGTTAAGATGTACATATTCATTTTAAATTATGCACTTCCTTAATTTGCCCATATATTTCAGTGGCATATCCAACGTGCTTTACTGTCATTAACATACTGTTCCGTGTTAGGCAACATGGGGCCTGAAGAACGAGAACTTGCTTATTCATGTTTAATTGATGCTAATGAAATATGCAGGGATTCTTTTTCCATTTTTTTATTCCGTTACAGATGCAATGCCTCACACACTGTACTGTAAAACTTACTCATGGGGTCAGAATCAACTCTGGGGAGAGCAGAGATACATTTTTACCTCATCTGCGTGAAACTGCCTCTGAGAGAATACATTGCCGAAATGCTAAAATTAACCGGGGACGCGACATAAAATGATTTTGAAATAACACAAAGAGCCTTCTCTGATTTAAAAGGAACAATGGATACATTTGTATTCCGCTCACAAATGTATTAACCATCAAATGATGCTGTACCTATGATAATTTAAATTAAATGTTGATTTTGTTACCATGATTATAATTTAGACCTATACTGATAGACTTTGAGAATTTGAACTATCCAACCCTAACCTTCAACCGCACTGTGGGGATGACAATGAGGATGATAGAAGATATACGACCACTTCCTGTCAGTGCCCGGTGTCCCTGGCCGCCTGCTCTCACCTCGCCTCTCTGCTGAGTTAGAGCCGTAGCAATGAGATAGCATTTCACTCTGATGGCGCGGCTGGAGGATTATAGGCTCAGAGTGTTTATCAAAGGCTTAATCGCTCTGATTTCTAGTGACCCGCCGTAGATGGCTGCCGTCACTGTGTGCCAGCAGGGAGAACTCCATCTCTACAGAAGCGCTGGCAGCTGGCCACCGTGGGCTGGGGCACTTGGGGGAATCCCATTGGCAGTTATGATGGATAGGTGTTGTGGGTATTCAGGAAATCCCCATCAGAAGAAAAGAAGAAGTGTTTCTCAGCCCTGCAAGATAAGTTCAGCCAATCCTCTCAAAGGCAATCTAATATCAATATTGTCATAACATTGGATCAATTGACTGCATTTAGGAATCAAGAGAGAGTCTAAAGTTGTCTAGCTGTTTGGGAGTTTTGGCATCTCTCTGTACAATGTTTTTTTTTCTTGACTCCCCAGGAGGTTGTTTTCAGCAGAAAAGCTCTTCAAAGCCCACTGCATGCATCCCAGCACCCAAAGGCAGAGTCAACGTTAGTGACTACTGGTACATAGTGGAGAATAATGCAGCTCTTAAAGAGACAGATATTTACCTCAGGACATGGTGGAGACAACATCAAGAGCTGAAAGTGTTGGTTTGTCAGAATCTCCATGATGATCTGGTTATTAACATGTTCCCAAAAGAACTTGAACATGTAATACTTTTCAAATGAAATTAATGGTGACTTAGTTTTTGTACTTCTATTATACTTGGGGTTTTGTAATAGTACACTGGTTTAGCAAAAAACATATTGCTAAAAATGTTTACATTCAATTCAACAAAAATCTTATTGTTTGATATTAAAAACAAAAGACAACAGTTTTTGAATATGCTGCTAGAACATTGTTTTTAATTAGAGGACACATTTCTTAAAAATAAGCCCTTCTTTGTTGTGCATTTACATCTCCCAATCTCACTTACATTGCTGAATCCCATCCCCCCTTTAAAACTAATGTTGAAGCATTGGTCAATTCAGAAAGGACTTCAAATAAACTTAAAGAGCAGTGTGAGTGGCTTTTGTATATGTTGGGAACCACAGCCAATACATCTAAACTTTTCTGATAAGAGAATTATAACTTAAGACAGCCAATTAACTTAGCAGTTTTGTCAGTTCTTATCCAAGTTATGACAAACTCCAGTCCCCTGGCTTCCAGTAAACCCCTACCATTAAAAATAAATTCAGAGATTAGCTACTTAAAATGAGTCTGGAAAGTTGGAGTTTGTGTATGAAAAATAACCTGTCCTGTTTGTATTAAATGAATGGGGGCCAGGTCCCATCATGTTCAGTTTGGCGTGCTCAGGCCCAGGAACAGGAAGCAGCCAGCGAGAGCGCTGACTCCGGCCAGCCAATTAGAGCGTGGGGAGCACTGAACACGGCGAGGCTAACGAGCTCCCTCTCCGTGACCCTCCTCACCTCTGCAGGACCCCGCGATGGGAAATATGAGGAGCCGGGAGCCACTTTAACCCCCCCGCAACCTCTCTCTTTAGCCTCCTTTGCCTGCCCATCCCAACCTCTAGTCGCAAACCCTGCTGTGTGACCACAAGGTCTACAAACACATGCTGCCTCTCTTCAGAGGCCCGCCACATGGCTTTTTTACTGCCTCGCCGATGCTAAAAAGTGCCACATAGAAAAACAATGTACACACACATTCCTTGCACGGAGTTGGAGCTGTGTCACTTGTGTGCATTTCCCTCTCGTTTACTCTGGCCCGGTTTTAGGTGGAGGGGGCTACGCAGCCTCTTTCCAAGAGCTCTGAATAGTAAATGGGTTCCAAATTAATTGGCAGGATTTGCAAGGCAGTGAGATAATTCGGAGGCACTGTAATGAAGTGGGACTGCCGTGACCGCTAATGTGGCTTGGCTTTGGGCATTATTACTATTTATTTGAGCAAAGACAACACCAGTAAAGAGTGGTGAATAAAAAGCTACCTGATGGGTTAAACTCAGAAACTACAGCGGGACGGTCGATGCGTTTCCAACACACTGCAACTTAATGAAATAAAGAAAGAAGGGGGAGCCAGTAATAATCATCAACGTCCAATACCCCCACCCCCTTTCTCTCTGCAATTGGTCCCGTCATTTGGACCCTCCAAACACAGACCATATGTGGGTTCAGCCCTGGCAATCAGACTGCATTGTGGAGCAGGCGGCTGAGTTCATCAGGAAAAAATTAGCCCGCCGCTCTGCAGGCCTCACTCCCATTGGCCAGTCACGCGGCCCGCTCCGTTTGAGGGCACCCCAGACATTCTTGCGGATAATCTTTTCCATTCCTCTGCTCAGCTCGGTGAGGACAGACCAAATCACAGCACAAGGCCTGCATTGTGAAAAGCAGTTTTCAAAAAAGCCCTGTTTTCAATGCCGTCTCTCTTTTATGCTTTCCCTCTCTCTCACCTCATACACCACAATTCCTAAAAAAAGTTTTTCCCATCATGACTCTCATATAAAAAAAAAAAACACAAAATGATTGCTTTTTTGAAAGAGGAAACGGCGAGGTCCCGGGCCCAGAGTTTCTCACAGTCCAGTAAGAGTTTGTTTTTGAAAGCCCAAACAATGTGAAAACCGCCAAAACCGGAGCCCGGCCACAACAGTGTGCGGCGTGGAGTTCAGCAGATCGCTGCTGAATACAGCACCCCGGGCGAGGCTTCCCAGAAACCTCCTGCTTGGTCACCGCTACACGCCTCGCCGCCCCCCCCCCCCTACAGCAGCTTGTCATTGTGGCTGTCGTTGGGCAGCTGGAGCTCCGAGATTGGAGGACAATCACACAATCTGGGGACACTGGTGGATTTATAGCAACACGTTCCATAATTACACCCATGATTATTACAGGGTCTATAAACTTTAGACTCCAGGGCGGCTGTCCAACCTCTGCTGCTATTACTTAACAGTTACTTTCTTTCAAGAAGTACACTCTGCTCTTGGCTGCTCGGGGGAGAATTAAACAAACCACTGAATTTGTTTAACATCCCCTGCTGTGAAACTTAGAAGGTATTTTTTTTCCTCAACACTTTCACTTCTTTTCTCCTTCTTCGTTTACCCCTGGAACCGAGGTAGACAAAATAAACAGGACTCATATCCTAGTGTGCTTCAACTCTTAAAATAGCGACAACACAAAGAAGCAGAACCTTTAACACACTTGGGCAAGACTACACTTCTAATCCAGATGCTCCTAATTGTTGAGGAAACACGTCCACCCTTTACTGCAGGCTGTGACAGTAAAAAATGCTGCAATCAATCAAGATAGCTCGGTAAAATACACAAAGATGGGGGTGAGGTTGGTGAAAAGACGGCGCGCTTCACTGATCGTGCTCAAACTTGTCTGTGAAAAAGTATGCCTGAGAAAGAGAGGGTAGTGGGTTCTTATCTTGCCTCCACTGAGACAGTAAAACAATTATATATTTTCCGAAGAGAAGCTACGATTTTGAATCGCATATTTTCTTTTAAGGGATAAAAAAAGTCTGAACTGTTTCCTTAAGGACAAACATGTTGTGGTTTCTCTAGATATGTCTGAACGTGCAGCAGGGACATAATTCCCATATGTCCCAGTGATCTGTGTCCTGTTCTAAACTCTCCAGTTACAGAACGTTCCAAGAAACAACCAGAAACTGACTGGGTAACAGATATCCACTCACATCTCCTTTTAAAAAAAGACAAAAGGTTAGCTCATTGAGGGATTTTAAGGGTGGCCGTGATTATGATTCTTGAGGGCAAAACATCACCAAAAACTAAGAGAGACAAGGAACTAATGGAATTGATTAGTGTTATCATAAAGATTAATATATTAAATAGCCAATTGGCAGATGTAATTGAATGATTTCACTTATATAAAAAGCTAAAGTTAATTCAGATTGTACTGTAGATTTTTTTCTCTTGGTTGCAGTCTTTAAGAAGTAAAGCACATCATTTCCGAAAGTATTTTCATGCGTATTCCTGAACATTTGAAGTGTCTTCCCTAAATGTGTCCTGCTTTGGAAAACAGAGTTTCATTGCAAATGGAGAACTGATGCAAACGAAAACATTCAATAATATGTACGTGTACCTTTTTAAATCCAATGAACCACTTCAATGAGGAAATGCCATGGATGCAGCTAAGAGCACTTCAAGTAGGGTAAAATGAATGAAATCAAGCAAAGCAGAAAGGGGTGATTCATGTGTAGCACTGAGCAAAAATGGAAAAGAATAAACGGAGCCAATTCAAACAAGATGCAGAGGAAAAGCAATATGTGCCTGTTAGTAGATGCGTGTGGTCTCCATCAATAAATGGTGAAAGGGCATTCTATTTTTATACATAAAGTAGATACTTTCAGAACTAAAACAACACTGCAGAATACACCTCAACGTACTGGGGAGATTCTAGTTCAAGGATAGAAATTGAAAAACATTAAAATCAAACAGCTGTTCTTGTATAAATATTTGTATGTTTATATGATTTTATCTTGCAAGTCATGCTCTCCTCACATGACATGCGGCTCAGCTGGTCGCAGCACTGACACTGCAGGAGGGGGGGCGGGGAGAGGAGTGGAGTGAAGGGGGGAGGGGAGCCTTTGGAGATGGAGTGATAAATGTATCAGCATTAACCACATGTTCTGCACAGCTCTGTCGCCTATTAATTAGCCGCATACCAGACAGTTTCAGAATATACGCTGGTGTGAGACCCTGCTTGCTTGTTAGGGAGGTGGAAGTGAGGGAGGGGGCTGATCCGAGAGCAACACTGTTAACTTGTCCATCACTGGGGCTCAGCATGCAAAGACACCATTAAGCATAAAAAAACCAGACTGCCTCCAAAAAGGCCCCCAGCCACACCTCGGACCAGAGGCTACAGTAAGTGTGTGTATGTGTGTTTGTAAGAAAGCAGTACTTTCGAATGTAGGACATCACTAAATATAATTCATATTAAGTCGTGAGATGCCCCTTTAAAAAATTGCATTTTGTAGGACAAGTGCATTTTCCAAAGATTGCACCGCAGAACAAAAATAATACTCAAGTAGCAAGAAGTATGTTTCCTACAGTCGGTGTTACCTGAGGATATGCGACGCTGATGGAGGTGGCACATGCCGGTGAAACAGGAACATGCCTCGCCCGAGCGACCCCGCTGCATGGGAGGAGCCAACGAGCACTGGGGCTTCAGGAACCCTGCAATGAAAGACATAAAGAAACATATGAAACACAAACACGATGATATAAAGAAACAGACTACTGTTTGATGATGAACAGGACTTGTTAACCGTTAAAAACTGCTGTGATGTAAGGAAGTGTGCAGGCAGCCTTCCAAATACCAGTCCACACTACAAGTTTTCTTGGGGTCTTGAACCAATGACCATTCGTAGACCATCCGGTTCCCATCCAAGTCCTCTACGGGCTGAGCTATAATCGCCCTTGTAGTACTAATGGTGGGACGAGTGAGTTAAACAATTCATTCCCACTATCATTGAGCAACTATCAGACCAAGCCCACCTCTCATATTCACAGTTCCGTAGCCAGCTGGCCCTTACTCTAACCTCAATGCTCATGCCCAGGGCAATGGCTCCAGAGAGTGACAGAATCTGCAGGATACTGGGTAAGTTCTGGCCTGGAGGAAGGCAAAGATCGGCCCGGGCAGGGAAGTGAGGTCAACAACTCTTTGCGGGCAAAATGCCAAATTTGCCCGAGGGGCTGGACGAGGCAGTCTTACTGTCTGTCTCTGGGTCGCGGGGGTCATTTTCAATAGGGAAGTCATTATCCGGCACAATGAAGCAACTGAGTGGGCTGTACCCCCTGCAGATAGGGATTTGTCGGCCTCTGACATCTAGCAAAGAGAAACAGCAACAGATAAAGCTACAGTAGAATATTTTGCATATATTTCTTGGATTTAACACTGTAGGAGCATGTGAAAGTAAATAGACCAGAAAGTTGGAACCAAATGCACCCTTAGCAAACACAAATTTGCAAATACGTGCTATACTCTGACCCTGTAGCACCCTCTATATACTATAGACTTAAAGTGCTAGATGGGTGGCATTTCATTTCATTTCATGATTGACAGTGCCAAAGCAGAAATGTCTGTATGAAGATCACTGTTCTCAGTCAGAGGAGGATTTGCTGCGTCTTTATCGACTGGGTAGCTCATGCGGATCTCATTGGCATTAGCACGTCTCTGCAAATCCAAACTTTATTCATTCCTCATGAGGACCTTTAGATTTCCAGCAAACATCAAGAGCAGCAGGCGGCAGACCCCCCCGTCAATGTGTTCTGAGCCCAATAAAGCGCCTTTATTTCCACCATGAAAAACATGTCACTCCGGATGAGCTCAGAGAATGACATTTAAAACAGGCAAAGGGATATTGAATTAGTTCCCCATGATAAGCTGTCTGGGATATGTTCTGCTCATAAGGGTGCGCAAGCGCGAGTGTGCGAGGTTGCGTGCATGTACAGTTATGTGGGTGTGTTCACGTCCGATGCATTTTTCAGAGCTTTGATTAGCATTACGGATGGAGCGAGCAAGTCTGGACCAGCAAGAGCAAACGCAGGCAGACTGAGATCACCCTGAGCATTGTGAATTAAATAAAACCCACGAAGAAGGCATTATGAATGTTTCATTACACTTGAAGTACACATGTTTCTCCATATATGTTTTATCTTGCTGTTTACAGAGCACAATAATGCTGTTGTTAGTATATCAGAAACAATAGCAGGGACTGTTGAACACATTAGGGGAATTATTAAGCATAAAGGCATGTTGGAAGGGCATGATTACATTGTATAGACAATTATGTTTGATTTTATTAAGATCTACTGATGTGATATATATATGTGTTTGATTTAGATCTGAAAAAGCTGTAACTTTGTTGTCAATCATTAGGGATTAGTTCATGTGTTTTCCCTCTTAGCTTGCTTACAATGTATCAATTCAGATTATTTCAGTATGTTTCTGCAGAGATTTGAAGATAACTGCCTATCCTCAACCCCATACAAGAACTGTATAGCCATGGCAACGATTGTGGTGATACATTGGTTTCATTTTATGTCATCATGCGTACAAATAATAAATAATCCAGATCCAGAATGTAGTGCACACATTTCAAAAGTACAAAGATGAAGATAAACAATTCACATAATTGATCTTTGTGTGTATCAATCACAGATAAACCATGTGTTATTGTAAACTACAAAAGGAAAGACTCCTTAAATATGCAAATGTTCCTACTTTAAAAAAGAATAGCTATAAAAAAAAATACATTAAAAACGGTTTTCTATCTTAAAGCCCTGATAATTCCTACTTAAAAGGCCTCACGAATGTCTCTGCTTGAGTATCTCATTGCACGTTCTCCAGTACTAATGGATAAGGTTCATGCACTTTGGTTTTCTACTTGGAAAAATGGTGTAAAATGGTTATAAATAGTCCTGTTCTATCTATAACTATCCGTCACAATTCCCTCATCTTTCCCAAATAAATCAATCCTCCTGGAAAATGGCACATTCCTGGTTGTACAATAGGGGTTAAAGGGCAAACAATGACACATGTTGTATAGCTCCGAGCTATGTCACTGAACATTAAGGCATTAACATATGAGCCCAGGCTCCCAGTCAAAATGGACTTTACCAAAATCAGGAATAAACTAAGCAGACAGCAGCTCCACTCCCCCCAAAAGAACCCAACACTGCAAGCCATCCACTCGAGTAATGTTCCCACGGGACAGAGCAATGTTAAAAGAACAGTGTTCAAACACTGTGTTATTTCACCTTAATAGGGAACTTTATCCTTTGTTATTTTCAATGTAAATATCTATAAATGAGATAAAAAAAAATCTATTTCTGAAAACGACTGTTGAGTTTGACAAATATTTGAAAAACTCAAAACTTTAGAAGCATGCACGTCTTTTTTCTGTTGGTATCATGAATCATTTTTATTGAAGTTGTTCTGGCCTTGAAGTAAATGATGAAAGCTCAAACATGTATGTGCAGGTTTAGGATCCGCTGTCATGAGTGGTAAGGTTGGTACATGTCTTGCCATTAAATCTTCCCCATCACACTGCATGTCTTGGGCCGTATACTTTAGCAGGACTGTGATTACAGAACTGTCGGCTCTCGCTCTTCACTTCTAAGCAACACTGAGCTCATTGGCTTTAATGACTGTATGATCTAATCTTTGGGGGGACAAGCTCATACGTTCCGGAGCCAATCAGCATTTTCTTTACCGGCGATCATGGGGGATCAGAGCAATGTAAACACGCTGGGGGTTTCCTCATTAAAGATAGGCCGCTAATGAAATCACATCCAGCATTTACAACCTTGTGCTAATGAAGGAAAGCTTTTGAGATGTCCCGCTAATGAAAGAAGTATTTTTGTTCCTGTTGATATACGGCTCAGAAAAGAAAAGGCTTATTGACAAGGTTCTAATGAAACAAAGGTGTGTACATTTGCAATTATAACAAATCTGCCAGATAACATCAACGACTGAAGTATTTGTATTAACGGATGATTCTCATTTACCACGGATACATCAGTGAGAGTGCTTGCATACTTTACAAGATCCCCACAAAGTCAAGTCTTTTGAATGAAATACATTCAAGCGTTTACGAGAGTTTAAGGAATTGCAGCCGAGCCTCTTTTTTTAAGTGTAATGATTGTTCGTGTGCGTTGCCAGGGTGATCAAGCCCAAGGTCAAAGTTCATTGGGCCCTTAATGCATCTCCCAGGTGCAATAAAGAAAAGCCTTTCCCACATGGGACTCCAGGGGCCGAGGTCTTGGTAGAACGCGCAGAGGGACGGACCAGAAAAGGAGCGATCAACCGCCACGGTCACCGTTGTGAATGCCATTCACCTTCAGCGGTATACTACAGCATGCCATGACATAAGGAGAGGAAAACATGTTAAAGAGAATTCTGCACAGCTCCTAGTTCTCCGGCATGTCCTCTACAACGGCCTTGAAGAGAGCGTCTTTCAACTTTTTGCCGACATGTGGAGTTATTTCATACAAGAGTAGACTTGACAATAAATGGACCTTTCCATTTGCTGTATCCAGATATATTTATGTTATATCTTCTTACAAAACATTAAAGTTCTTTAGTTCATTTTTAGGTTAAAAGATTAATTGCAAAAAACATCAAGAGATGAGTTAATAATGAAAAGTAGTTGCAGCCCCAATCACTACTGTGTCAATGCTCTCTGTGTTTGCGTTTCATGTTGTTTTCCTATAAATGAAAGGCATTAAGTAATGGACTTAATGATCCTCTGATGTTTGCTTTGCTCTAAAGAGAGCTAATCCTATGCCGCAGCGTCTCATTACACCAACAATTACTGCTCTGACAGAGGCTATGTGCTGAAGCAACTCGCCCTGTTCTTCACTTCAGTGCGCTCTCAGTGAGCAGCTAAAAGACTCTTCAGAACCCGTCAGCCGATAATCAAACACCACTGCACCCTTCTCTGATCCAGATCATCGGCATGGAAAGCATCCAACCTGCTTCCGAGCATATCTGCTCCATCAGCAAACTGTCTTCCCTCCCCCTAGATAATATCCATTTTGAAAGGGGGGGAAAAAGGGAAAGAGAGACACATTTAAACATGCCTCTAAGCTCTTATGTATCTCAACCAGAACAAAGCCTGAGAAGATCTATCATGACAACAAAGCAAACCTCATAAAGATTACCGGAGGCAATACCTACATGCCGATCATTCTATTATACTTGCTACAAAAATAGACGTATTTTACACACATATACACAATTTTGTTGTTGTTTACATATTTATTTTGACGATCTAGATTGATTACACGGCGCCTTCTTGCAGTTTTTGAAAAACTGCCTTTGGGTTGAAATTCCTCCCTTACTTGGACCCTATTACTTAAGGGTCTCTGCGCAGGAAGCAGGTGAACTGAATCAGAGGACATATGGTGACCCATAAGATAAACAAGGGCATACGTTTTCAAAGGACTTACAAGCCGCGGCAGTATGTTCAATATTTGATATGGTATATTGTGTCAAACTAAACAGGATTCCCCTCATGTGAAGCTGCATGTTGCTTGTACATAAAGAAACTGAGGGCAAAACCCCTTTCCCTTGCTACAGATTCTTTAGAGACATTATTTACATGGCCTTGGATGAATTAGGGCCACCCAGGGGCTTCTTTAAGCCCTAATGGAAGATTACACGAAATCTGCAGAAACAGATACTCATGAAGACCTTGGCTCCAAGACATCATTTTCAGATTCAGCCAAAACAAACAAGACGGCAAAACTTCCTTTCACAAAATGACAAGAAGGTTGACGCTAATAGTAGTGCTCGCTTAACTGGAAAACAAAAAGTGACTGAAATGTGCAACTTGCATTTGTTTCTCACAAAACCACTGCTGTTTGAGGTCTGGGCTAGCAATAAAAAGTTAACTGGACAGCTTTATTGAATGACTTATTAACCGAGGCACTATTGAAATGAACAAGAGCACCTTTCTGCAACGGCTCTTTCAGGAAAAACATGCCTTCTGACTTTGTCTGAGATTGAGTCTGCACTTTCACACAGTCTTAGAATAATGAAAGGGGCATTTGGAGCTGCAAGGCATCTGTAGAAAAGGTAAAACAGACAAAGCTGACCTTTGTAAAAAAAAAGCTGTGACTTTAGGGCTGTTGAGCAGCACATGTCAGTCTAGAAACCATGGGTAGTTCCAGATACTTTTTACTAAAATCGTTTTATTTTTTTTATTTTAACCAGGTATTATTAATGTTTTACTTATTGGAGCTTGCTTCTTGAGCAAAATACAGGTGTCAGAAAAAGAGACAACAATGCGGTACAAAACTGAATTAATTTACAAATAAATTGGTTCCAAATACATCAACACTATTTGGTGCAAATTTGACACAGCTTTGCATAGCTGAACATCTTTGAATTATGTACCTTTTAGTTTGAAAAAGATCATTAAAAAGTCTTCCCCAGCCCTTGTTGACACCGGGGTTATGACTGCTCTCGCGGAGACAGACATCATTCTGACACTTTGTAAATGAGAACACACGTCTGGAGAGAACTAGTTGAAAGCGTGGTTGTGGTTGTGGTACAATCCGCTGCCGACAAAGCTCCGCCCACAGGCTTCCTTCCAATAAGGTTGTAATTTTTGGTGTAAACCAACCCCACCACCTCCACGAGTCACTGGATTGGTTGTGAAATGTGGGAAATGTTTCAAATCTCGGTTTGATTTCTTTCCCACACACTCTTAAATGGCAAAAACCAAACTTGATTGCTTCCAGATAGTACACCTGCAAACATGAAGGCTAAAAAGTAAAGTAGTTATTTAAAAAAAGTATTCAATACTAAATGACAGATGGATGTGTTTTGGCTGTTGCACAGGTTCCCACAGAGATGAACTGCGTTTTCTCAGAGCATTGGATAAAACGTTACAGCGCCAGGGTTAAGCTTAGATGACACTGAAGCAGCGGTTCCTGATAATTTATAGCAGCCATTTGTCTCACTTGCTGTGACGTGATGAAGCCAAAGGCAGGCCGCTGGTGAGCAGTCACAGACAGGAGAAGAGTGTGGTAAATGAGGTTAGAGGGGAAGAAAAGAAAGGGTCGGTTCAAAGAGCGCTCTAGCACGTCAGAACTCTTCTCCGTGGCAAATAGGGGAACAAGGGCCTCACTGCAGGCTGGCAGCCAGACCAGCTCCTTGGGCAAACGACGCTAATCAAATTTGTATGATTGGACTCGGAAAGAGCTGCGAGGGTAAAAAGAGGCTACTTTCAGACGGACACGGACACAAGGAAGCATTTAAAAGATCTACTATCCCTTAGCAGATCTTTTACAGTAGCCGTTCACATGGTGGACTTTCTGCCCACGCCAACAGCCTTTGGCAGAGCGCACACTGGCCCCTTCTCAGCTGTGAAATATCACCCTGAGAAAAAAAGACAGTGATACAACTTTGTTTTATGTGGTTCTCGACTCGTCATGGATCATAGGGGGACATTGATGCAATATTTTGTAGGATTCAACCTTTTATTGCACTGCTTTATATAGCGTACTTACTGCTATTTTTAGCCTTGATTAATGGCAATAAGATACGGTTCTGGCCTCAGATTGTGGCTTCGCTTTTCCTTCATTGCAGTTGACATTTTGGAGTGATCAAAGAGAATTACCTCCAGCAACTGATGTTAACGCAACAGTATGGGGATGAATATTGTGAGAGGGGAAATCTAGCAGTGCAGAGGTGCTTTGAGTGTGTGGTTCAATCTAGCGACCTGTGCCCTACTCACTGCCCTGAGTTCTGCTGGAAGGTCCCAGAGCACGCTTCCTGTTAGCCGGCTAAATTGGCTCCACACGCCCACGCTCCCGGCTCTACAGGAGCACAGTCTCGCATTAAGCACCTCCTGCCGTTTCAGCCTAGAACATCTTGAATCCACGTACTGAGGATGTAAATATGTACAAACACCCAAGGACAAAACAGGACATAGGGCGTGTGCTGCCACCCACCTTTTCTGTTATTTTCTTCCTGAACAATGTGTCCTACTGTATGACTCTTACCCAAATTCACAGATCAAGGTTGACACAAGCCAAAGTCAAAGCATTCTCAATCTGCCTCTGCTGTGGATAGGCCTATTGTACCTGATCTCTTATCCGTGGCATAGGTACAAACACTAATACTACGACCCAATCCACTGAACTGAATAATGTTGTCTCTGTAAGTCTTGTGGTGATTTTCATCTTATGGAAGCAAGTGTTTTACCTATTCAAAATATTATATACCAGTGGGGTAATACAAATTGGGGTAAAAAAATCAAAACACAGATTGTTTAATTTATAGTGATCTCATTTGAGACTTTGGAACAAGCCTGCTACAGAAACATTCATATGAAGTGGTACATCATTCAAAATCTGATTAAAAACATATGGAGCTACAGCTGCAGCGCATGGGTGTGCACAGAAAACCAGAACGACAATACAAAACTTCATAATACAGTCTAATAAGAGTTACACAAGACAGACCACTCGTATGACAGTTTTACAAACAGAAAATAAGAGCCAAAGAGTCATTGGCTAAAATCCCCTTTTTAAATTGGAGGCATTAAATATGAATGAGGGATTTGGACAACCAGTAATGTTGATTTCAGCCTGTTGACTGTAAAGCTCCATTGGGGACCACAGAAGGAAAATATATTGAGGTTATCCTGTCCAGAATTTAAAATCTGCAGTAAATTGGTTGTAAAGTTGAGCCAGGCTGGACTGCGAGGGACTTGGGCAGGAAAACGGGGCTTACAGATTCAAGTCAAGTTCTGGGAGGGGGAGTTTTGGCCAAGATAATGAATTGAGACAACAGAGTTCTCATACAGAGTTTAACTTTAACATTTCGTTTCAGGTCCGATATGAATGTCTTTGTTTAGGACTGTTGTACCTTCAGAAGCAGTACATTTACTCTTAACAATAAGCATACTTGCAGCTGGCCTGTACATTTCAAGCAAGCCATTTGGAAAGAAAATCCAGCATTGAGGCAGAATGAACGTTTTTAAATATAACATTTGAGAGGACTTAGAGAAATTAGACTCATACAAAAATGTTTGTTCATAAACATAAAATAACAATAGAGACATTCACCACTTAACATCTGAGCCAGTTAAAAAAAAATGATTCCCAAGGTCTTAAGACTTGACAATGTCCATCTTTATGAATGTTACGTAAAAATAAAAAAGTAATACAAGGAGGAGTCATAACTTTAAAGTAGCCTTTAAAGTACAAATGATAACTCTTAAATAGGAATGTTATTATAGAGGTGTAAAATACCTCCTCTATGATAATGTAGCTGTCCAGCCTTGATCTGCTTATGCTACTGTATGGGATTGCTGCTCTGCTCCACAGCTCGGTATCCTAGGTTTAGAAAAGTGTAAAATAACTGACATCTTCAGTGTAATTCTCTCCGAAACAGCAATAGCACACCGAACAAAGGGTTGCTTTTTTCACAAAGCCTTGACATTGATAGCTTTAACACCAAGGCTACATCATTAATTGGTATTTGAAGAGAGATAATGGCCTGAAAGAACTTATAACCCATGTGTTGTTTTATCATAGAAACTGGCTTGTATGGAAATAAAACATGTATAATCACCCACATTGCAGCGTACAGTGAGAGGCAGCGGAGGCTTGTAATGGGTTACAGTATTATTGCAAAGCCTGAGTGATCTTTTGTGCTCTTCAGGAATGGATACATGCCATGCCTTCCAAGAGGCCACCAAATCGTTACGGTTGAAACTTCGCCAAGCCGTTTGCAGCTGCTCTTACAGGGGTGTTGATTGATCTATTTACTTTTTTATGTTACCCTTTTATTTCTGCTCTAAGATTCAAAAAGCATTTTCACTCGGGGCGGATGTGGCTAAAGGGATAAATGGGCTTATACCAATCGGAGGGTCAGTGGGTTAGGGTTAGGGCAACATAGACATTTCTACGGTAAAGAAATGTATGCAAGTCACTCTGAATAAAAGGAACAGCTAAAATTATATGTAATTTTAGAAAGTAAAAACATGTACATCGCTTTTCTTTCATTGTATACTGAATATTTCTGTCTCCTTTTATCTTTCTGCAGGTGGCCTAAGCTCCAAACACAAAGGTCTTACGCAGAATCACCTGCACACTGTCTGGACTGAAGATAAGTCTAAAATACCACTAAATTGCCAGGAAGGGAATGTGATGTCTCCATCAAGATGTGTATATTTTTCTGAAAAGGGGACAGCTTGTCAAAATAGAGCATTTTTTTAAGGCTTAGTATCCACTTCAGTCTTTGCATGACACACTTAGAGAATGAAGCTCCATTCACATGCAGCATAATACAGTATGAATACTAATTAGCCCGGTTTTCATTTTCTATTGGTTATTCGCGTACAGCATTCCCACTCCTTAAGCAATGTAGAATAAAGAAGACAATATGATGTTGGTCTACGACTCTACGCTATAAAACACCACAGCAAAGTCCGAATTTGCTCTTGATTGGATCATCTTTTCAACATTTTTGTACTGTTCACTCATGTTAGTCACAAAAAGATTCAAGACAGTTGACGACAATGATTTGAGATAAGCATTCACACTGAAAATAGTTGTGTTGGCTCAGGAGTCAGGGCCACAGTAAAGACCTTCAAAAAAAGTGAAAATGAAAAAAACCCGACAACGAAATCTCTATGTCTACCGTCAAAATGCTGCTTAATAAAACCAGACATAAAAGCTGCTTGCAAAAGTAAAATATGACCTGCTTGACATCAGCTGACTTTTCAGTTATGCAAAAGTGATTCAGCATAACTTGTGTCTTGTGTTTGAAAATCTAGAAGAAGCCTACGAGGATCTGATGACTCACCACTTCAGTAATAAAACATATATTGCTGTAACTAATAGACACTTCCTTTATGTTACATATTTCTTTTTTAAACTGGTTTGTATTCAGTTTATAATCAAGGACAGAGTTATTGGCCACAAGTAATTACAGATTTAAACCCAGTAGGAGGAAAACAAGACAAATCCTTGGACCAGTCATAAAAAAGAAAAGGAAATACAGATAGCAGACAGCATGGGGGAGAACGAAAGGGAACAGAAAAGAGAGGGAAATAAGGGGGAGAAACAAGAGTGAAGGGGACGGAGGAAAAGAGAACGCTTGGAGACTGTGAGAGAAAGAGGAGAGAGAGATAGACAGAGGGAGGCAGACAAAACTAGGTCAAGTCACATGACTGGGATCGACTGCAGGCAGGATTAAATACCCTACAGCGTGTGGTCATTTACACAACAAATGTACTTTTCATTTTATAAATGATTTCCTCATTCCACGAGGGATGAGGCTTGGCGTAGAGAGTGTGACGCTACGCCGTGTTCTGGTTGGAAGCTAGGATTTTTAAGCGCGGAAAAAAACGGGTAGAGCATTAAAGATTCAAGCGAGCCGTTCCCTCTGAGACAGGAAACAAAGCCCAAGCCTGAGATAGCATGAAAATGATCAAAACAGGGAGGGAACACGCGTACAGAATGAGATAGCTCCTTTGTGACGGGCTAATGGCTGTATCATGCCCTGTCCATTATCCTCGGAGTAAGCAAATTAACAGAGAATGTTACAAAGTTAGAGATGTCACATGTTTTAACTTCTTGCAAAGTGACAGCAAAAGTGTGTTGTGATGTTTTTTATTCGCATGAAAACACAGTATCCTATCAAAACTATATATTTTGCAACCGTTCTTCTTCGGATTTGAGAAATGGCCCTCATAACCCCCCCTGAAGTCACATTACATGAGGACTATGGGAAATAGACTGCAGTTATATAGCTCTTTACCAGTCTTTACAACCCCTCAAAGCACCCTCAAATCAGCATTGACCTATTCACACACATTCATACACACTTTTCAACTTTGTTAAGTATCTTGACCAACATCGACATGTTGACTCCAGGTGCTTGGGTTTGAACCACCGATCTTCCCATTGAAAGACGACCATCTACCTCAGGATTCACAGCAGCACGAATATCAATCATTCAAACCCAGTAAACACACAGACTTACAGTGTTTGATATGCGACAAAGCCGAGTACTAGATTTAAATCTGTCTAATTAGAGAATCCCCCGTGAATCTGAGCCAGTGGATGTGATATAATATGACTGAGGGTCCAGACCAACACGTGGCTCTTCTCTTGACCCCCCAGCTTTGAGGGTCACAGGGCCCAGCACAGCGTATTTAGATCACAGGGTTTAGAGTGCAGAAAAAGCAGGCAGCTGCTGAAATGATGACCAGATCTGCAGACATGAACAACAAGGGTGAAATGATGTACAGGCGACTAGGGCTAATCGATTATGGCAAAAATCATAATCTCGATTATTTGGGTCAATAATTGATATCACGATTATTAAAAACGATTATACATTTACTTTGAAAACATCAATTTATAGGAGACATTTTTTTTTAACAGTTTTTAACAGTTGATTACCCTGAACTTTAAGTATAATTCAACTGAAAAACCAATAAAAAAAAAGAAATTAATAAAAAGAAAACAATTAATAATAAAAAAATTATCGTTTTATTTAGATTACGTTGTTTTCGTAATTGTTGCAAGCCATAATCGTAATTGCGATTAATTGAGCAGCCCTACAGGCGACCTTATATGACATGGCTATCCTTCGTTCTTCCTTCCGGCTTACAGGAATGGACTGAAGGGAAGTTAATGATGCAGATATTTTTTCTGATGTCTACATGAAAACTGCAATTGTAACACATTTTTTAGGGAATTCTGTCAACGACGTTGCTCATTTCCCAGAGTTTGGCTCTAGCTGTGTGTGCAGTCCCTGAACTTACCATTTATGACCGTCTTGTTGCCTCAAATGTAAACAATAATATCACATGGTATTTATGTGAGGCCTTTATGAGGGAATATATAAAATCCTTTGGTTAACCTTGAGAGATTTATTTGAAGTTTTACAGTGTAGACCAGGAGTGAGAGCACAAGCCCTCGGGTGCATGAAACAAAATAACTACGGCAATAAGAATCCGGTTTATTTTGATAGCGCAGCGAGGTCCAGGTCGAGAGGTGAGGCACCTTTTCAAGGGGTTAGTGGCATATTCATTCTCCGAAAATGTCATCAATGACATCACTGCACGTCTACCTGCAGACGCCACGAGATGCGATGAGCCAGCAAAGCATGAGACTGTTCCAAAAATACTGAATCTGCCTCCCAGGGCAAAAACTCTTATCTCAAATAACAATTACTGAACAAGAGAGACAGACCGTCATATTGGCTTAGAGCTGAGCAATGGTGCGTCTTCTCAAAAAAACAAGGGGTCCAAAACAACGGAGTTAATTTGGATCAAGGTCCTTTTGCAGGGCCATACATAAATGACTGCATACACGCTAACCTAAAGCCACAGGGAAAATGTTTCCCAGTGCAGCACGGTGTAGAGGTTGTGTCTGTTACACGGCCCTCAGGCTCTCAGATTCACATTTTAAAGGAAGCAAGAGCCACAGTGTCATAATCTGATTTTAAGTGCAAAGCCTGGAGACGAGGTACCTCTTTCTAAGAATGATAGTTAGTGGTGCACGATAATTATGGCCCGATAATTATCGGTCCGATATTAGGAATTATGACGTCATCCCGATAAACCCGATAAACTCATCTAGACACTCTGCACCGTGCTCTGATGCTGTTGTTTTATGCTTTATGAACGTGGACAACAGAGAAACATATTCTTCATGACCAAAGTTGGAATTGAAATAAAGAATGAAAGTGAAACTTATGCTCGTCACCCTCTCCCTCCGGTCCACATTAATACAAATGATCCCAATACGTATGATTGTATGAACTATGAACATATCTTAAAATCAATACAAATGTATTTATTATAAACGTTAGTCTTTAACAGCTATCACTGTGTACATTACCATTCAAACATCTTTTAAAAGTTGAACAAACCCCACACAGCTCAGTGAAATGTTGACTATATTTGATCATTTTAGTAAAAACTAACGTTCACATTTCTCTTTTTGATTATAATACATAGAAAATCTTTAGAGGGAGTTGAAAGTCCGTGTTGCCCAGCGACAGCCCCAAAACATCACTGCTCTAGAGGAGATCTGCATGGAGGAATGGGCCAAAATACCAGCAACAGTGTGTGAAAACCTTGGGAAGACTTAAAGAAAACGTTTGACCTCTGTCATTGCCAACAAAGGGTATATAACAAAGTATTGAGATGAACTTTTGTTTGTGACCAAATACTTATTTTCCACCATAATTTGCAAATAAATTCTTTAAAAATCAGACAATGTGATTTTCTGGATTTTTTTTTCTCATTTTGTCTCTCATAGTTGAGGTATACCTAGGATGAAAATTACAGGCCTCTCTCATCTTTTTAAGTGGGAGAATTTGCACAATTGGTGGCTGACTAAATACTTGCTCTTTTTGCATATCATGTATTTGTTTTTGCTATGTTTGTAAAATGTCATGTTCTTAAATGTTTTATGTGAGGGACTGCGGATGGAAATTAGCTCAAAGCTAAATCTGGCATATTTACGCTTGACACATTTTATTGTTTTAAGTGTTCATTGATGTGCATTGTCCTTGCTAAATAAACGATTCCATTAATTTAATGCAATCAGTATTTACATTACTTAACTTAAAATGTTTTCTTTAATTCCAAATAAGACAGAAATACTGTTACATGCCAGCCCAGACTGACTCATTAGCACACATCCTCGGGTTAACACTGTTCTGTATAAGCTGACGTCCCACATATACAGCAGACTGTATCATCAACATCAGCATTCCTAGAGAGGAGTCCAACTTGTCTGTTCAGCCATGCGGAAAGATGTAGGCCAACTGCATAGCAACATGGGGGAAAAAATCAGCTCGGTGTCCACATAGAAATTGATTTGATAGACCAACTGAAACGGCATGTGTGCATCCTCACTCAGATATCACATAATGAGGAAAATTAGACAACAAACAACGTGTGAGTGTTTTGCATTTTATCTTTACAAAATGTGATCAATCTAATATGTTTGCTGATGATTAACTTCCTTATGGATTCAGTAATAACCACACAATAATAGTGCCTTACTAGAAGCTCTTGGTCTCATAAATAAGGCCCGGGACCCCCACTGACACTGACTCAATATTATGTGCGTTCTGTTAACATACAAAATGTGAACCACCTCTCATATTAAAGCACTTTGAGCACCAGGAAAAGCGCAATTTAAATAACATGTATTATTATTATAATAATATTACTCGTATTATATTCTGCAAACCTTGCACAACACTGTGTAAGATCATTCCACTTTAAACTTTACATTTTCCAGCTATTCCAACTTAACTGCTATTATACTGTAACATTTATTTTTTTATAGTAATTTTTCACATTCATATTGTACTTGCTTAACAATTCTTGTAAACATTTATTTTATTTATTTTTATTTTAAAATAGTTATTCCAGCTATTCCACTTTAAAGTCTCATAAACTGCACATATTTTAATTTTGAGAGTAATTTCTCATATTCGTATTATACTTACTTTGTGTATATTTCATACCAACGAATTTCAAAATACTGAAAGAAATATGCTTTTATAGAGTTTTAAAATTGCTAAATCTCTCACAAATGAATTCTTCTTACTGTGTTTGTGTATGCTGCATTTGAACAAAAACAAATTCCTTGTGTGTGTTGAACCTACTTGGCAATACATTCTGATTCTGATCCTTGATTCCGTCATCTATCCACTTCTTTCTTCCCCTCCTCCTCCTTCCATCCCTCTCAACCCATCCTCCCATCTTTCTCCCTCTGATCGCTGCCCTGCCCTACTGTAACTCTCAGGGGGGGTGGGAGGGGGGGGGGCTCCGGCATCAGTAAGCCCATCAGAGGGAGACTTCATGTGAAGCATCTCTTTTGATCAGCGCAGTCGCCACATTAGCATGTACCGCTGCGCTCTGAGTAAGCCACCTGCCTGCCAGCGCCTGCTGACCCACCAGGAGCCTCGCCCAGGTGAGACACAGAAGATGCTCGGAGCTCGTCTTCAATCTGAAACCTCGAATGAACGCCGGCTGATGATAACACGCTTGCGATCTCGCTTGCAGAGACGGACAAAAGCCTCGCCGTACATCTGTAATGTTCTGCGAGGGTACATGAACGCACCTTGTAAAACCCTGAGTGATACAAATCGACTGATGGTGTTGATCCAATGCTGAGACTTCTCTTGGGACTTCACACCTCAAAGGGAGGGTCGTGAAAACACTGTGTGTACATGCTTTTCAGCGACAACAAACTAAAACATAAAAAAACAAAGGTCCTTTTTGAAGTCGCACAAAGGTAGCTTAGATTTAAAGTCTGAAGAAAGTAGAGGAACTTTGATTTCCGGTGTTTAATGAGGGGTTGTGTTTGGCCCTGGAATGGGTCTGAGTCTAGGTCCACAGCCGGGTGCCCTCTCACTCCTGTGCCACTTAATTAGCCCGCACAAATGGGGGAGTTGGTCACATGGGCCCAATTATGCCCCGCTATAAAGTCTGCAAAGGGCTCTCAACGTGCATTACTACAGGAGTATTTACGTGGCTGCCGCACCGGGGGTAGGAGACTTTGAAGATGCAGAAAGCAGGACGAAGAAGAAGTGAAAAGAAGGAGAATAAAACCAGTGAAATGAAAGGAGGGGACCCTTAAATTCCAGGGAACTTTTCCAGATGTTGCACAAATATTCTGCTGAGGCAATCCAGATGTGCTCGATCTGTTTCTTCCCTCCTTCTGCTCGCCATTTCAGGGACTTCTCTTTCTTCTCTTTCTCTTTCTGCAAGCCCCCTCTACCTCCCAACAGCCCCTCCACATCAGTGTTCACTGATAGTGCCTTTTAAATGAGGGCTTTAATAGCCCCCAGGGCGCCTTAGCATCCACTAGGATCCTGTAATAAACATCCACTCTCATTTTCTACTGCCCATGTGTGTGTATGAGAGTGTGTGTGTGAGAGTGTGTGTTGGAGAGAGAGAGATTACTCGCCTAGTTTTATCGCTCTTTGGATCAATTAACAATTAACTGTGTTACTAACAATAGCTGCGCTGATGTGATGAGGAAAAAAGCCATGCGATGGCTCAGTTCCAGTCGGGAGGACCCAGGTTTGAAGGTGTGTCCTCCCCAATTTGATATATAATATTGTCTTCTCCTCTCCTTTAAAAATATATATAAAAGGGGTTGCTGCTTTTATCTATTTTGTATTAGTAGTAAAGAAAAAAAATCTCTTTTTTTTAAATTCTATATCAATTTTGAAGATGCCATCTTGGACTCTGAGAATTAAAAGGCAATTCTTTTTCTTCTATTTTATGGACTAGAATTCCGTTTAGTGGCCCTTTCATATATGTGTCTATTATTAGTTAAGTTAACATTTGATTTCCTTTAGATTCTAAATCAATTGTGAAGATGTCTGACTGATGTTTCACTACTTTATAGACTTCATTTCAGAATAATCTTTAGTTGCTTCACCAGTTTTGATCACCACTAATCACACATATGGAATCTAGACCAAGGGGGAATGATGCAGGATATAGAAAAATAGAAAAGAATAAAAGAAGACAGACAAAGAAACAGCACACCCAATGCCAACAACATTATCTCCAGCACAAAGTGAAGCAAAACCCAAATGAAAACAACATGCTTCCTTTTTTTTGCAAGCCTCAACAAAGATCCTGTTTTGTTTTCCATCACTTCTGCCTCGTCCTCACCTCTCCCACAGAGTATGACCCAGCCACAACCCCTGACCCCCCCCAGCCACCCCACCTCTCTCCCAGACAGTGCACTGCTTCTCAGCTGCTTTAACTCTGCGCTGCTGCAGATACGCCGCCACATGAATCAGTGTGCCGGGGGGGGGACTCCCCACCCACACCACCGGCGGCTCAGAACATACATGTTGTGGCATCGGATGGTTGTGCACATGGCACATAAAAGCGGACATGTGCAGGCTTGTATAGGACACGCCGACACATATGCATGCCCGAGCGTATACCTTCTGACTCTGATAAAAACGTGCCTACTAGCGCTGAAACAATCGGTAAATTAAATCTCCAGTAGATCATTAAAATTAATCAACTTTCATCTTTGATTATTAAATCGTTGTTCATGTCATTTGCCAAGAAACTGACTTTTACATTTGGTTTACGTAAAGCCTATATATAAAGCCTCTTTTGATGATGCACGTTTAAAATTATAAATAATTTTAATGTAAGAATTGGAAGCTTTAATTATTTAATTATTTGTCTGTATTGTTCTTTAATTGTTATTATATATGTTAGTATATATACTATTATTATATTTTTTGGATTAAAATTGTATTCCTCATTGTATTCTTTATTATTGTTTTCTTTAGTCATATTGTTGTTGTTTTATTTGGTTTAAAAAAAAAAAATTGGAGGACGTATTTCTTTCTGTATGTTGCTCTGCACGGGTTACAAAGCTGTTTTGTTGTTGATAAAAAAAGCAAAAAAACAACTTTTATGATAGGGGTTAAGCTCCTCAATTAATTGAATTATCATCTTTCTTCCTGCCATTAAATCAATGAAATGATAAATTGATTACAATCAAACAAACAATTCAATAATGAATCAGCCAGCTTCCGCCTTTACCGCCTCACACACAGAAACCCACACAGCTGCACACAGTCCTGCCAATAACGGCCGTTTTCCGCCAACAACTCAACTTTCAGATCAGTCGCGTTTAACCTGCAGCCTTCTCCTGTTTCCCACTCTGAGCTGAAACAGAAGAAAGCATCCTAAACGTGACACTTGAACTTGTCGGAGCCGTTTTTACGCAGGCACGCTGTCAGCACTTTGGTATGCAGAGCGCTGATGACAAAGACATGGCCGACACCTGCGCGCCTGCCTGTCTTTGTCTGTCTAGTTACTCAACTTTCTTCTCAGACACAACACAAACGACAGACTTGTGCACATGATGGGATCTGTGCTAAATTCATTATATCGAGTGAAAGAGGAAAGGAAAAGACACTGGAATGTAACCGCCATGTATGCAATCCCATTACTCTGAGAACATTGTCCTTAGGGGCACAATGCAGGGTTTTATACCTCTCATAAGCAGGTTTACAAATTCTATAACCAAAATAAAAGAGCATTTAAGCCAATGCTTAAGGCGCTTTCTGCATCTATACAGCCATCCTACTTAAAGTATCTATTAAGTAGTGGGGTTTAGTTAATCAAATTATATATACACACACAGTTATTTGCAGCCTGGTATGCAGTTGCAACGCCTTCAACCGTAAAACTTTACAAAGGGTGGTGAACACACCACAATATATATTTATTGTACTGAATTAATACAAATTCAGTCTTAAATGTTTTCTATTATAATACTTCCATTGCCAAAACTGCGCTTTAGCCACTTTGCAAATGTCAAATAAAGGCCTCCAATCTTTAATGTTTTAATATCTGAAACTTTGATACCATGTATTTTGGTCTTGCCATGTTTAAGTTGGGTTCCATATGTATTGTGGTCTTATTATGTGGCCTTATTGCTTTGTATAGCAAGGCTCTTTGTGGTTTTACTGCACACCCTGTCTGCAAAAGCTAATTTCCCTTAAGGGGCAATAAAACTCAAATAGATTGGATGTTGTGGGCACAGGAAGGGAGGGAACAGACGTCTATCTAAGCACCGTCACTCGGTTACAAACGTCTCAGATACATTTGACTTTCAGTAGTTTACATAGCTCTGTACGACATGTTCATCTACTATATCGAGACCATCGAGACTAAGATGTTCCAAGTTGCCGGTGTTGTTTTTCCAGATAGGAAGCCCCTCCCCCTCTGTGCTTAAACACCCTCCCGGCCGTTGAGAACATTCCTAAAACCAGCCGCGGCAAGGTGTGTAACCATAGGTGGCAAAGCCCTCCAGACTTCCGTGCAGCAGACTTTCTGCATGTGTGTGTACACATGCATACAGGTGTGTGTGTGTGTGCTGAGGCCGAGGGGGCCACAATCTGGGCGGATGTACGATCGTGCTAGGCCTGGAGGCGTCAACAAAGAGTTAATCACTCCCTCTCAACTGCAGGCAGAGGAAAAACCCACAGAGGAACACTGTTATCTTACAAATAATCTTTTTTCTTTCATGCGTGGTAAATTGTGAATATAATGTGAAAGTGAAAACTCCTTACGCGGATTGCTTTGTATCCATTTCTGAGATGACCCATGTCAATACTTTTATATCGGCTAACGTCCCTTGGTATCCTGCATCTTATCTGTCATTGCGAGTGTTTGTGGCTCCTGTAATGGATCTTCCGTTTATCATAATTGAAGTCGTAACCTCTTATCTTACAGGCTAGTTGAAAAGAGATACTTCGGAGAAGTTAAAACCGTGTAACGAGGCCTGTAACGATAATTGAGCTTTTGACTTTTATTAAACGGTTAAGTTGAATAATCTATTCTGATTGGTCAATTTGGATATTCAGCTGTTGCAAGAACAAAAAGGCTGAAGAGAAAAAGACGTTAAAAGACACAGAGCGGGACAGGAAGTAAACACTGAAGGGAACATGGTATGAGCTCTGGCAGTGTTTAAAGATGAATTAATGGAAAATAAAATGACTTCGACAGTGACAGAAAACCTCGATCAGTGCTGCCATCATTTGAAGTTACGTAGCTATCGCCGCAGTTCAAGCCGTTATAACATGATACACGACTGGTATCATTTATCTTTTTTTTGTCTGAATATCTTTTAAGAAATACAAATTCCTTGCTCCTTGAAAGGATGTACTTGCATTTCTATGCTATTATACTACAATGTTATGATACGAGTGGTGGTTCTTAAAATGAAAATAATACTGTTGGTTTGGACAATGTAGCAGATATTGTGAAAAGTATACAAATGCAGAAGGACGTGAAAGTGGAACAAAACCTTTTAATGCACTGCATATTCATAGCGTGCTCTTAAAGGATCTTGAAATATAATCCTTGACCTGAGGAGGGCAACACTGAAAGGGAAACAACAAAGAACTCTAAAGGCAACATGCAAGAAAACTGAAGAAATCACTTTGATTGTGTAACGGTTATACTGCAATCAGATATTCAAGGCTACTGAACAACAGGACAGAGGATAATACGGATATGAGAACTTTAAACCTGGACAATCATATGGCGAACAAAACAGTAACCATAGGAACAGGACCACAATAAAAGGTGGCTACTGCATAAGTGTTGTCATTGGCAATGTAATAATTCTCTGCAGTTATGATTGCTATAACGGCCCAGGGTACTCATTGATCGCAGCTGTTTATGGCACCTAAACATTGGCCTTTTTAAATGTAAGTATAAAAACATCTTATATAATATTATTTTTAAATCCTAATGAAAAGCAGTTCACAAAGCATCTTAGCTAGAGCTCCTAAGGTGAAGAAGTGTTCAAAGTAGAGAAAAGGACTTTGGTTGAGCTTCTTAAGCAGGGAAGAAAATAGCTGCAGGAAGTGGATAAATTCAACAATTCAACAAATTGAATAAGGGAAACTAAGAATCCACGGTATTTGTAGCTGATCTCATCAGAGCTGTGATTACATTACACATTTAATGAATCAAAAGTATGATATCATTAATGCCATTTTACAGTGTCTGGCTTATAAAAACATCTCTCCAGATAACCTTCTCTTGCTGTTCATGGATGAAATGGATCAAAACATGTTTTAAATCATCACGGTTAATCTAGTCAATGCTGGCAAAAGTGACAAACGTTATTATCACATCGGCTGTTTCCTGAAGATGAGTGTAAAAACATAACCTTAGAGAACTGAGTCAATGGCTATTATGAACTTGTGTTCTGTGCCCATGGGCCACTGTGTCTAATTATGTCCAAGAATACTTTAAATGATAGCTGTTCCCAAGTAAGTTAGTCTCTGGGTATAAAACCTTTCTGTGTGGCAATCCTCCGTATAGGCCAATCCCAACTCAGAGTTGAAGTTAAGTTATTTCTTCTTTAGAGAAATGGAAATGGGTTTTTCTTTCTCCGTGAAGAAGAAATAACAACACTTCAACTCCAAGTTGTGATTGGTCTTGGTGTTTTGGTTGCATGAGGGGGGCTCACTGGGAACATATCTAATTTTCTTGCCATTAAAAAATGCTATCTGACTGGGGAAGGAAATATGGAGGACATCCAGAGTGCGTTTTGAGTGGAGAATTTATTTTTAAAAAAAAATTAAAAAACATTCAAGATTGACATCACCTTGATAATAATGCCAACGCTTCCATGTAACAGTGCAAGCCACAGCATTAGTAGAAACATCATGTATCTTGCTTTATCCAAACTGCTTTACTTTAATCTCAATAACACTATTATGCATTTCTGTAGCACACGTACATACAGCATTTAATCATGGGTATTGAACAAATGGCAGTTAGCAATTACTATGCCAAATATATACAGTCAATATACGTCAGGTGTACAAGAACATCACCTTCCCTCTGCTCCCAAAGCTCCAGCCTTCTACACACACACACACACACACACACACACACACACACACACACACACACACACACACACACACACACACACACACACACCACACACACACACACCACACACACACACACACACACACACACACACACACACACACACACACACACACACACACACACACACACACACACACACACACACACACACACACACACACACACACACCACACACACACACACACACACACCACACACACACACACACACACACACACACACACACACACACACACACACACACACACACACACACACACACACACACACACACACACACACACACACTAGTTTTTTGCATTCTTTGTGATACCGTGGCAATGTGCCCAGCAGCGCATGGGAGCACCACCCCCCCCTCGCATCTGTCGAGGTGACAGACAAACTTAACGGCGGCGACAGTGATGGTAGTGGTGGAGGAGGTGGGGGGGGCACATTGGGACACCACCTCTCATTCCCGGTGACCTCGCAGAGAAACTGTGAAGGAGCAGCGAGACTCTTAATTACCTTGCTCTGTTCCTGCTGTGGTAGCCAGTGTTTACATGTACATACACACACAGTGTGGGTGGGTGTAAAAGAAAGAGAGAGTGCTGTGTGTATACACCTGAATACACAGCTATTTTTAAAACAACCCTGCAGTTGGAGCCCATGATTTCATTCCTCTTCTTTCTCCGAGGGAACATCAAACGCAACACTCCGACTTTTGATCATGCTCTATACACTGATGATATCGCCACCAGTGTAACAGATACATATTATTACAACACGTAAAGCGTTGCTCCACTGTAGTTTAATCGGCGACCCATCATCCGGATGCGGGGAAATACTCTTTACTGTTGCTGCATTTTTCCATGTGCCTTCTTTAAGGGAAATCCATTTTTTTGTTTACATGCGGCTCTCATCGGGGCCAATTAGAATTAGGACGAAATGTGGGCATAAAGGAAATATAATGACATGAATGAGCATGGCGTATCTGAGATGCGCTCGATTCGTCATCCTTCTCCACCAGCGAGTACTCATCAAAGCATGCACGCTCATAACTTAATTACAAAACACATCATAACCGCCAAACAGCCGAGATATTTTCCTGCATTACCCTGATCGTAGAAGAAGAGATGACAGTTGTTATTATTGAAAACATGCCAACTTGAGGATTGCGGAGGAGAGGAGAGGGTAGTTACTAGTTAGCCTCTGACAGCTACTGGTTTTCTTTACTGTGCTTTAAATGTAGTTATTTCCAACTCTTATAATGTCTATCTATCTCAGTGTTGCCCTTATTTCTCAGTCGTCTGCTCTATAGAAGCTGCTGGAGTAGGGCGCACCGACCTTCCTCTCATTGCGAATTATGAGTGTGATCTGTTCAAATCCCCACAGAGACAACATTTCCCACTTCAAAAAGAGTGGTTGTACGCACCCTGAATACTGCCAGCCCTCAGACAAGACATTCAGACACAGGGAGGATCCGCAATACACCCGGAGACTAACGGTGCTCGCATAATTCAAAGATGTGCGCAACAACAACCAAGCTACTGCCAAAGCAAATGAGTGTGAGTGTAAATGACTGCTGATTGACTCTCCAAGCAAAACATGTCAAACAATCCTTAGATCTAGCTTTTTAGCAATCTGTGTTGTTGTATTTGCTGTAAAGTGTCTCTACTGTAGTCTATTTTTATTATATGTACAGCACTTTGGCTCGACCACAAATCGTTTATAAATGTGCTACATAAATAAAACTTGATTTGATTTTTAAGAATGAGCAGTCAATTTTATTCTTTATTTTTGTAAATACTTTGGGATCAGATAACATTTTCATTAGATTTGATTTAGTGTAGAGACAGAATTAAAACGGGGAGACAGACGGGATGACATGCGGCAAATAGTCAGATAAAACTACAATTCATTATTACACTATTTTACTTATTTCTTTATGTCTTTAGTGTTTTATATGTTTCGCTATTGGCAGGGACTTGAGATGTCCAATGCCAACAACTAGCCTTTGTGAATATGAGATGAAATCCTTTGAATTAGCAGTGTGTAGATGTCACCTTGGCCATGTTCTTCCCTTTTACAGACTACTTGTACTATCCTTTGCTGCAACACCAATTTAAAATTACTACAAATGACAGATCTAGATGCAGAGGGAATGATGCATGATTAAAAGAAAGGAAAGGAACAGATAGAAAGAATGACAAAAATGTATGGAAACTGCTACTGTCATTAAACACTTTTAACAAGAAATCCAACGCCAAAGGCAAATTCCTGAAGTGATCGAGCAGACGAGGAGCAGAGGTCAAGGTTTGAGGTGCAAAGTTCAGAGTGGCAGTTATCAATGAAGACCTCCTGCGAGCAAGGAGCTCCGTACACAAATAATTAACGAGCCTTTTAGTCGTGCCATGATTCGAGATCCCCTTCTGGCGCTTTCTGATTCGTACGATGTTCAGCACATAAACAAGTGCAGAGTGGAGAGACTGAGGCCAACACTCAATGCTTTATAATGATCAGCAGAGACATTATTCCATGAAGAAGAAAAAAAACACTACAGTTGAGTGCAGTAAACTGTAATTAAAAAAACACACACTCGCTGTGTTCGTAATTGGAGAGTAAATCTTTTTTTTTTCTCTCGTACCGTTTGCTTTGGCAGGGGTGAGGGGTGGGAAAGTGGAGGGTGGGCACATGGAAGGCACATTTCCTTTGATTTGCTTGAGTAAAAGGCCTCGTGGGTGAGATTGGGAGAGAGAAAAAAAAGGAGAAAGGAGAGGGAGAGAGAGCTGTCACTTTAAGCCATTAAGTCTCGCTATAAAACTCCTCCAATAAAAATGACAGCTGCAGCCCCCTTTTGAGAAAAGGGGGCAAAAGCATCACATCAGGAACACAAAACTGGACGGCCGTAAAAAGACAAACTTGGCCAAATGCTTTCGGCGGTGTAATTCCACCAGCTCACTCCCACCACACACACCCCTCCCGGCAACACACACACCCTTTCCCTGTATACCTTTGTTCCTGAGTTACTGCCAGAAAAGGAATGTCTCTCTCCCACGCACACACACACACACACCACCATGAAACTCACTTTCTCATCAAAGACCATGAACTTCATTGATTCTGGGAGCGACTGTCTGTCTGTCTGTCTGTCTGTCTGTCTGTCTGTCTGTCTGTCTGTCTGTCTGTCTGTGTGTGTGTGTGTGTGTATGCTGGGCATGTTCCACCAAACAGAAGGCACCACACACCTCTTTAGCGGGTGGTAAAAGTAACTGTTCAATATAGTAAATTAGTGGCAAACCATCAAAAAAGAAAGTCTTGTAGCTTAAATTGCATCAAACAAATGTGAATCAGTGATCATGAGAGAAAAAATGGTTTTCTAACAAGTTGTGCATGTCACTCTTTAACAAAGATCTTCGGAACGCAACATGTTTCAATAATACATTTATGTTTAAATGACGGCTGTACAATTGTAGTCATGTGTTCAAACAGCCGGAATTTGTCTCTGACAGCTTTACGATCAAAACAATCATTAGCTCCCTAAATTGGATAAGGTTCAATTCAATAAAAGCCAGAAATGTGATCTTTCAACTGGGGAAATATCATATTGCCTGCATAACAATTAACCAAATAAATTCCAATTTGACTGACTTACAGGCTTTTCTCCTCAAATTAAAAAACTCTGCTTTCCTTTCCTTCGTAACACTGTTTATTCCACTGACACACTGTTATGATCCGCCTCATATTGCTCTGACAGGAGGACACATTCTCCTTTCAATGTCATCCCTTCAGTCTTCATAGCTTTATGTCAGAAATGAAGGCCGCACATCACCATACAGTCCTGAGCATAACCGTGCCAAAGGGTGGCGGGGTGGGGGGTGTCGTCATTACGTCCAACAATAGATCCATAATTGTAAAACGTACCCACTGCCATTTCAAACAGTTGCATGTCAGAATTTCTAATGCAGCAAGACATATTATTACACTGAGTGAGCGGCTAATCGATATGTTCAAGGACTCTGCAGATAGCGGCGTCCTTGAAGTGGCAATTACCAATCAGCACTCAAAGTGGACCTTTGATGGAGCAAGTTTAAATATAAATGGAGATTTAAGGGCTCACAGATTATGCGATGAAAAAGCTGCTGACACAGCATGTTGCATAGCTGGGAGGGAAAGATGAGATCCAACACTGCTGGAAGAAAGTGTTCCTCGTCATTTAAAACAATTAAGTGTCGAGCCTTTAACCAACCATAGATAAGGCTGCTGTCAAGTGTCCGCATGAGCTACTCTGGTGTACATTTAGTCCGAGTGAAACTTGAATCACTTTCGGCGCGGACACACAATACGTTGCACCTGTAATAACAGCCCGTCAGTGTGTGTAGTGAGTATTTCTGGGAAGCCACATAAAGGGCGTTGTGGGGCGACGGTGTCAGCGAGCATGGCCCAGTAACAGAAGAAGAAAGCCGGCCCCGGCGTCTCAGAAGTCCCAGTGAATCTCCACGGTGCATACAGGCAGCTGATGATACGTGTCGAGGTGTAATGTGACGCCCTCATGAAAGAAAAGCAGACACAATAACAGGGTCGGCCTGCAGCTCTGTGCTGTATCTGTGCTGCAGGGGACAAGGGTCTGCTCTGTTCACTTTGACAAACTCACAGTAGCAGCTCGGCATTAATAATTTACAGTGTGGTGTGCTCGTGTGTGAGACTGTGTGTTTAAAGTGGAATTTGAAAGGAGCCCTTAACAAAAATTAGATTTGGCAAATAAGATTAACGGTTGCAAAACAGTCATTCATATGTTATATAGATTATTGTTGAACTTTCTCTGGAAATTCAAACATGTTACCATTTGAGAATGTGGCAGATGTGTAAATGCCCCCTTTTTGCTGTAAGTCTTTACTTTTTGGGAAAGTAGGCATGAAAAATGAATGTGAAAGTTCCTGGCCCCCTCCTAAACATGTCAAATCGCCAAATAAGTCATAGCTTGTGACTTTTGAGAGTTACATTGATTATTTCTATCCACACAAAGCTCAGAAACCACACCAGTGTGACCTGTTTTTGACTTCATCTTTAGTTTTAAGAGAGAAACTCAGACTGTCCTCAACAAGTCAAACAGCTTCATTTGAGCACAATTTTATAGACATTTATTTTGCTACTTGAGCACATTTTCAAACAACTTAGCAACACATGCAAGGACAAACGGAAGTAAGTTAAACAAAGTCACGTGAAAGACAACAAAAAGCTTTAAAAAGGCGTCCATACATATCTTTAACATTAAGCAACGTTTTAGCATACCAGGTGACTAAAACTCATACAACTTGCACACGGCACTAAATCTAAACATGCTAAAAAAACTATTTAAAAAAGGCAACTGTTCGTACAAGTTCAAACTGCTTTTTCTGCAATTATGTTTACATCAAGTCCCTCTCGTAAGCAAATGCTGACACACACAACTGTATCTCGGTTTGCACGTTTCCTCACGGAAGCTACGTATATTAAAATAAAGTTTTAACCAAAGTTAATGCGACTATGACATTTAACTGCAGCGCACGCGAGGTATGCGCACAGCTTAGATGTCACTCCGCATCAAAGCGATATGTCATCACCTCAAATATCAAAATTAGAACATGCAACATAAAGGGCAAGTATCTGCTTTTAATTAAATAAAATAAAGAAATGGAAACAATATTCAGTAAAGCTCGTTAACCGCTCCAAACATGTTGAAAACATTTGGCAACTCGCTTCTGTCAAAATTGAAAAAGAGGCACCACAGAAGAAGAAAAAGAAAAACTGCGCTAAGACACGTTTCACACCATCACAAACAGAACAAGTTATTAAACAAACAAACTGACCCAATGACAGGAACGGTTTGGTTTCCATGTCTGTCTGGTAGGTTAGCTCATGCCAGCTGAGACGACCGCGTTTGGGAGTTTCTCACAGGCGGCTGCTCGAGCACACCGGACCGGGCTGCTGCTGCTGCTGCTTCTCTCCGCCTCTTCAAGTAGACCGTGCACGAAGCGGTAAAAAGTGACAGGTCGATGTGTGATAAGTCTCAATAGATAACCTAATGTTTCTACCTCTGTTTGCTCACTCAGCTACTGCGCTATCGCTCCTCTCCTCTCACTCTCATGCCTCGGTGTGTACAACAACTCCAACTACTGGATCTGCACTGTAAAAGGGACCTGTGCAGGGGGTACTCCCACCAACGTATGCCGAGCTGCAGCGACGACACACAGACTCGTCATGAAATTAACCACGCAAAATGATTAAAATATAAACACGCATTGCATTTCCTCATACATATTACAAGTCTACAGATGTCCTCAAAGTATTGGTTGTTGTAGCCTACCATATTATGTGTAGCGGAAGCTAGGCTACTCATTCTTTTCACTGCTTATCTCCTGTTATTTTAACCTGGTCACATCTGTTGAAGCAGGGCTGTTAGCTCTCTAGATAGATGTTTCAACTGCATTTTCACCACTGTCAATTTGCCTATATCTCTAAAAGCTCATAGAAGCTGGTGTCAAATTCACATATGAAACTCACGTCTAACTGGAGACCTGATTGGAGAAGTATAGAAATATATCTGCATTAAGAACTTGAAAAACCAAGAATGTGACATGAAGTTGTGCCAGCATATTTGCAATTTAGTTTAACAGATTAAACAGATTCAGATGTATCATCAAAAAAAACCTAAGCAGGGTAGAAACAATTTGTTTACAATCTTGTCACCAGATTTACAGTAAGACTAAAGCATAACCCATTCCTAACAATAATTGTGGGTAATACAGAGAAAAAGGTAATCCAACACGAGAAAGTTGCACAACCTAAAACGTTAAACATTTTCATTTTCAAGTCCCCACTCTACATCTGCTAATACTTACTAAATTCATACGGTGATCTGCCAACATTGCACAAAAAAAATATGTGATTTTTTTTGCAGAGGGATAAAAGTTTGGTTGCAGATTCACATAAGCCCCCCCCGGCTATAGCTTCACGGCACGCTCAATTTGCATAAATCTCCCTGCATTTGATGCTGTATGAGATCTCTGTCATTGTTCTTGCTGCTATATTTTTTCTACACATGAAAGTTTATGTCCAACTCAAGCCACATCCATCTTGCATACACAGAAAAAGGCACATTTTTCAAAAGAAGGAACAAATGTCCCATCTTTGGCTGAGATTGAAGGAGCGAACATATGCAGGCTTTACATTGTTGCCCCATAGCCTACTGTAAAATCCCCTATGCAGTGCATTATGGGAGAAGTGTAGGGTTTTTCTGTACGCTTCCTGCAGCCATCCTCCAGGCCCTTGTGATGAGCTTGCTCCTATTAAGCATTTGAAGGTGTTCGCCACATTTGTACTGAGGCGAGATACATAAATAATGCAATGCATGGCATATCAAAGATCAAAGGCAGTTGTGCAGAAAAAAAAGAAAACATAGTAAAGTTAGGTCTGACTGGGCACTGTTTCAAGGTGTGTAAGAGAGAGTGTGTGATGTATGTCTGCAGATGTGGGAGGAGAGAAAAAAGAGGGCAGCAGATTATTCTACTCAAGGCCTCGCTTTTGTGCGAATGTGTCCTTCATCTATCTTCCAAGTAAACAATCAATCATCAGACAGTGTCGTGTTAGCATGGGGATGTTAAGTGACTTAGTTGACTGGTAAATGCTCAGTAAATAGGGAGGGAGGGCAGGAAGGAGGGAAGAGCACCGAATGGACATTCACTCTGTAATAGAAGTCAGACAGAACAGTCTTTTTTAAACACCTCGATCAAGCCGTTTCTCTCATCTACACCCGGCTATTTAATCCTCAACTTGGACCATGATTAATAGCGTTCTGACCCTTCACCCCCATCCATATAAATCCTCTAGAGGCTGTTTTGGCTCCTCTCAACACCTCACTCCTCTGCAAGAGGAGGACTCGAAGTCTACTTAACTCTTAATTGCAATATCTCTTGGCTCGGTTCTCTTTCTTCTTTCTCTTTAGCCGTGTTTTTCTCCGCTCTATGCTACGTATGGGCCCCAGGGGATGGTAGACCACCGTTACGATATACACTATCTGCTATGGTTGCTTTGACAGCCAGCCTCCTCCTCTTTCACCCTCTCTTAAAATGGGTGATAAATGAGACAAGGGCCTTTTGGTCTCCTTTGTACTTTGACCATTCACAACAAGCTCATCCATAAAAGCGATTATGGCCTCTTTCAGCGGCAATGACAATGCTGCCCAATCCAGAGGAATGTACGGATAAATGTACACCTCAATGTTTTTCCCATTCGTTATTTGGCCAATACAATGTCAGAATTGTGGAAAATGCTCATTAGCATTATCTAGAGTTATAGGTGGTGTCTTCAAATCTCTTGTTTTGTCTAGAAAATGGTCCAGAGCTCGAGATATTAAATTCAAAGTGATAAAAAACAGAAGAATGATATTACCTAAAACCATGACTTGATTATCTACTTCTACTTATACATCTCTGGAATACATTTTTCGGATTTAAAGTCAAGTAAAATCTCTACAAAATAGAACATAACTTTTTCAGGAAGGTTATCATTGTCGATTTGGTATAAGGAAATTCAATTTCTCTGTTTTGTTTGTCTTTATTGATTCCACTCAAATGTGAACACGACTGAGGTCCAAGGAAGAAGGTGTGCTACGAAGAACACAAAAGCCTGTGAGATCATTAGGGCGTTTGCTGAGGTGTTCAGCATTGTCCGCCCCAAGGGGAAAGTCTTGATCGTCACAGTCCCGGGTTCACATTCCTTAACCCCAGGGTCAGGGCTTTTGTCTGAGGATAGCACTGAGGCAACTTCCCTTGCGGAAATCAGCAAGAGCTGACACACTGAACGCTGAGGAGACCCACACAGAGGCAGGAAGAGGGACCACCACACACACAGAAGCACGCACATGGTCATAAATGTGGCTGTTATGTCTAGAAAATGAGAAAACTGTCAAAAGCACCATGCCAGTGTTTGAGGCTTTAGCGCCTTGAATACAAATCACATACTCATATTTACAATTGTGCGGACCTTTCGTAAATACAAGCTTTCCTGTTGAACATTTTTGTGGAGGCTTTTTTACCTACACCAATGATGATGTGATGTTTTTGGTCTAATATAATTAGTATTATGGCGTCAACCAAAGATGGTTATGATTTTACACTTTGTTCGTTTTTTTTTTTGTCAGGAAAATGGAAAAAACTATTGGCCCCATTTTCGTGAAGCTTAGTGGGAGGCTGAGGCATGGGCCAAAAAAGCCCCAATTAAATGTTGGATTGGATCCCAGTCATTTGACCGATTAGGGTTAGGGTTAGTTTATGTTTATGTAAATGATGTTTCCCTTTCGATCTTATTGCAAGAATCGGCAATTGTTTTGCAAAATTCCCTAGAAAAACCCTCACGTCAGAACTTAAACAAATTTTTAAAAAAAACTTTGAGCACAAAGAACAACTCATCTTCTTTGTAGCGTCCTTTTCATTTTGACATAAAGCTCAGAAACGCTTAAGTCAAAAGAATGATATTCAAACTCAGGAAATGGAACCATCTGAGGAGTATTTGGATCACCATATGAGCTCTCCTACCATTCTAGTTCCATCTTTTCATTGCAGCCATTGACTTTCATTAATTATTGCACAGTGTTAAAATCAAATAGAAGAATCTATAGTTGTGTTTCTTAGGAAAAATACAAACAAATGTATATTAGTTGGGCTGAAACATGCAAAACCACAGATATGGTCTACCAACTGGTCTACAGAGTAAAACTAAAGGAAAGGGTTATTTCTAGAAAACAGTTCCTGGTTTCCAATAAAGCGCCTATACTGTAAGCACATTCACCTCCTATGCACAGCACCACTCTGTTTTCACAGGCAGAGATCATTTCATTGGAGGTGATAAGAGCTTTGTGGAAATCTGCCCATCAAATCCAACTGATGGATGACATGAATCCAGGCGCAGGGCCAACAAATGGTAGTTTAAAAAAAGAAAAAACGCACAATATTTTCCTAAATGATCAGAGCCCATTCCGCTCAGGGCTGTTATCAATATTAAACATTACATCAGCTGTATCTGCTGGGTTTCGACTGCTGCAACGCCCAGACAAGACTCCCTCAATGGTAACATCTGAAGCTCAGGCATGCATCATTCTTTAATATCATATTAAAGTGAAATTGGCTACATTTAAAAAGACGAGGCGATAAATCTCGTCTGCACTTGGCAGAAGCTGGTTATATCATGGGGGGGGGGGAGAATCACCGTCCCTGCAGAGCATCATCTTCTTACCTACGATTGAGTCCAGCATTATTGCACAATGATGGAGCCACTGTGCTGCAGGAGCCGACAGATTGAAGGATGAAATATGGCTCTGTAAAGGGTTGAAGGTGTAGTCAACATTTGCTTTCTTTTCTTTTTTGCTCTGGAGTTGAAAGAGGGCATGTGTTCACGTTGGAAGGTTAAGAGTGGAATTCAATTCATAGAAGGAATTTAATTGGTAGTCAAATATTGCATAAGGTTTCTCAGTTTTTCCGCTTATTTTGATTATGTCACTCAAAAATCTGTAGTTTCTCTCAAAAATGCATTAAATGTCAACTCAGAATGTCTTATATCCCTTTTCATCTTTTGTATTTATTATCCAACCCGCCCCTGCGTGACCACATTGTGCAGAATGCAGGTGCCTGATTCACAGTGTATGCTATACCATTGCACACAACCTGTCACTCAATAGTCTTTTGTTAGGTCTACAGCACATTACATAAGATGTGGCTTATGAGCCCCAATTCACACTTCAATCCACGTAGGTCTGTTTTGAAATGACAGTAGAACCACCAATATTATTGTTTTTCCCATTGTGTTTTGAATGTTACACATTTCTTCGCAGACAAATTGTGCTGGAAAAAGACAAATCTTAATGATAACCGTCACTGAATACATTCACGTGAGTCACTCATTTACAGAAAGCCTTTATTTTAGCTTTCAGTTTTGCCTTTGAAATCTCTGCTGCTTTGTGTTGCTGATCCTGCTTCCAAATCCTTGCAGTGTTCTGACTTGCAATCAGAGCGCATCCTGCAACAAAAATGTGGTCCATTCATCTCCATATAGGCTGAGAGACTTGAAGGTGGGATAAACCACTGGTTGGACAAAGCGTCTATTCTTGCACCTTCATATTTTCCACTGGCGTTCTTTAATGTGCTTCAGATTTAAATGCACATGTGCTTGTGAAACCGAAAGAACGAGATCGCGGATACAAGCGGCCGAGATGGGTTTTCTCCGCAGGGTGGCTGGTGTCTCCCTTAGGGATAAGGTGAGAAGTGCGGTCATCCGGGAGGGACTCGGAGTTGAGCCGCTCCTCCTTCGCGTCGAAAGGAGCCAGTTGAGGTGGTTCGGGCACCTAGTTAGGATGCCACCTGGGCGCCTCCCTAGGGAGGTGTTCCAGGCACGTCCAGCTGGGAAGAGACCAAGGGGTAGACCTAGGACCAGGTGGAGGGATTATATCTCTTCGCTGGCCTGGGAGCGCCTTGGGATCCCCCAGTCAGAGCTGGTTGATGTCGCCAGGGAAAAGGAAGTTTGGGGCTCTCTGCTGGAACTGCTACCCCCGCGACCCGACCACGGATAAGCGGAAGAAGATGGATGGATGGATGGATGTGCTTGTGAGGCATGCATTAAGATGAGGAAACATCAGTACAAGAAAAACTCTTTCCTAATGACACATTAAAAGAATACTTCATCATCAAAATGATAGGGTTTTTTACCTGCACGCTTCCACAGTGAATTAAGAATCCAAAATTGAAAATGCGTGATGATTTTAAGTAAATGGGGTCTGCGTTTAACAAAGGCAACACATAGCAAAACATTTAAGAAAATTCAGTTTACAAACGCTCACACAATTTGTGATATTGACCGAAGTCTTCTTTAGCCAAACACATGCATTTTTAGCCTAAAACGATTAAATCGATTCCTGTTTATGTGCAAGTGTTTAAGTTAGGATGGTTTTTTCAAGCACAGTATGTTTGCAATTTTGGGATTTTTAGTTTCAACAGCATTCAAGGTGCCAGTGAGCAATTAATATACAAATGAATATCTTGGAGGTTATGAGTTTTAAAACCTTTAAATACGGCTTTAAAGAACCCAGAGAAGCATGCATAAATCAGAAATTGGTCAATAGACGTGTCCTCAGTGACTTCCTCTCCACTCCGTACAGTACAGCGGGGAGAGAGCTCAACACTGTTGGACTTCAGCTGGGTAAACATTCCCCACCGAGGCCAGAGATCTTGTGTACACACAGGGTACAGCACACGTTCAGCGAGGGGGCCCCCACAGTCGCCGCGAGGATGTATGGTCTAACCAGGCCAGAGTCCATGTGGGCACAGCAGTCGAAAAATGACAAGGGACCACCCCATCTGCTAAAAGACATTAAGCTCTGATAAACAGATACTTGCTTTGGAAGTTTTTTTTACAACGATGCTAAAACGCTACATCTTAAGAAATCCTCAGACCGCCTGTTAAGAAAATAGGGTCTCATTTCACTGCGAGGAACATTAGAGTGAAGTAACAGGACCACCAGTGACCGTAAAGCTAATAATAAACCTCTGTGAATCACACATGGCAGTTGCGATGGAGAAGAGACATTTTCCTTTCCTGAAATAAAAGTAATTGTTCCTGTATATGAAAGGAGGCTCGTGGAGATATCATAGCTAGAAATCAGTTTGTGTGTGTGTGTGTGTGTGTGTGTGTGTGTGTGTGTGTGTGTGTGTGTGTGTGTGTGTGTGTGTGTGTGTGTGTGTGTGTGTGTGTGAGGCCTAGTTAGCCCAGGGGAGGCACTGCAGAGAGTGACAGTGATGCTATTTGTCTGTATTAACCCCTTCACACACACGCTCATGTCATCCCACACCTGCCATCTTTTATTGCACTCAGACCTTCGTTGGTTTGTCTGTTAGTTAGCAGGATTTAAAAGAAATACTTAAAAGTAGAAATATTGGTGCAGATAGTGCTCCCATGTTGACTCATGACTCTTTATATACTGTATGTGGCAGGCATTGTGTCACGGTCCAAACTGTGTCCCTGTTTGTTCCCCTGTGTGTGTGGAGAGGGTGTGGTTTCCCTTGCAGGCAGCAGCCTGATTGCTCTCACCTGGCCGTCCGACTCAGCTGTCCCTCATCATCTAATCAGGACACAGTTTATCTACTCCAGTCTCCCAGCAACTCACCACCAGAATGTTTTCTACACCAGTGTTATTTCATCCTCCTGGCTGCCCATTCAGTTAACCTGCCTGCTTCTTCCTGCATCATACCTGCTTGCCTTGTAATCAGTCCAGCCTCTCACTGCCTACCTCCACTCCGGACCTCCATAATCACCAAACCTGCCTGAGTCTCCGAAACAACAAACCATTCAAACATCTTCAGTCATTGCCTGCACCTGGGTCCTGTTTAAAAACATAATCCTAACACATTGTTCCAAAAAAATTTGGTTCAATCCATTTCACTCCAAGCCAATGTCAGATTGGCGTGACTGATTGGCCTGCTATTGTTTAGCAAATACGTTTTCTCAACACTCACTGACTTTCTAACCCATTTCATGGAATTGGATGAGGCTAAAATAACATGAGATGGTATTAGCCAGGCAAAATCATTCCTGTTGGATTCCTGGTGTTATGGATAACATTTGGTTGTGTTGAGGCGGTAATGGTGGTCTAATGGATAGTGAGGCGGGCTGAAGATCGGAAGGTTGTGAGTTCAAATCCCGTCTGGAGCACCACCACTAGTGTGCCCTTGAGTAAGGCACTTAGCCCTTAATTACTCCAGGGAGAATGTCCCTGTAATTGGTCATTGTAAGTCGCTTTGGATAAAAAGCGTCAGCTAAATGTAATGTAATGTAATAATGTAATGAGGCAGAAAAACAACCTAGGTTTGGCTCAAATAAGTATAGGATAGGGAGGGACTTGGTTGTCATTGTTGAAACTATGAACATGCACTTAATGTTAGGGAATGAACGCCTCTCGGGTGAAATCTAATGTTTTTCTGTTGTTGAACTCTCCAAAGCATTTTGCAACTGAACACAAATCTGATAAAGCATGCACATATACATTCATAGTTTTTCATTTTTCTTATTTATTGGGTGTCTATGATTTGAATCCCCTTGTGTGTTAACAAAATAAATGTCACTATTTCCTTGAGGCCCTTTAGCTTACTCATCACATCTCAAGATTTTCTGAATTTTCAAGTTCCAAAAGTGAAACATAAGCAAAACAGTAAAAGTTTATGTCCAAACCCACCATGCCAGAACAGCTCTATCTTGTCAGCAGACTACTGGAGAGCAGTCCTTCCTTCACACATTATCTGCATGTGAACTGTGAGCATAGGGCTTGGATGTGTTTGTGTATGTGGGTGTGTGTGTCTGAGCCACACTCTGGCTGTGATTTACAGCTCCTCTCACACTCTCCCCTGTCTGCTGGTCAACTGCCATGGTGAAGGCGGCTTCAATGACCGGCTACGGAGAACCATAAATCTGGACACTTCCTACCACTGTCTCCCACTTCAAGGAAGCCTGTCCTGTTGCAAACGTGATTAACCCTCTTCCTCTCGGTCGCCAACCCCCTACACACACCCTGCAAACTCCATCCTCCTTCCCCCGACAAGAGGCCATGCTGCAGGGAGAAAAAAAACTTCACACCTCAGAAGCAAGGAACCTTCCAGATTTAGCCATTCCTTCCCTTCACAGGAAATACATAATAAAGTATAACCTAGACTCTGTATTGTACCTATAAAGACAGTTTGAAAAGTAAACAGTTCATGCAACAATTTACAGTATTCCTCCCCACAATATGCTCAGCATAACAGCAAAGGCTTTTTTCTTTAAGTTCTTTAAAAAGCGTCTCACTTCTCCCAATGACAAAGTATAAAAAAAAAAAGTTTTCAAAAGGCTTTGAAACCACAAAAGACTCGTTCAAGATGAGTGAAGCGATAGTCCCAGAATGCCAATTTGCAGCTTAGTAAGGAAGTTTGCTTGCTGCCGGGAGGTTTAGAGCGGCAATAGAGACGTGTTGTCATTGAGCTGCCTGAATTCATCTATGAAATTTCAGACGAAAACGGGGTGTGTGTGTGTGTGCTGTCAGTAGAGAGCGGATCCTTCAGTGAACTGTGACAGCAGCCTATAACATGAGCCTTCAGTTGGAGCCCCAGCCTACAAGGTCTGCCCCTGCACAGAGGAAACACACTACGCTTGAAACACACACTCATAATCACCCACGTGCAGACGAAAGGACGCACAATCCTGCATAATGCATGTATCCACCCACCTGCTTACAGACATATGGATAGAGACAAGCATAAGCATGCAACACAAACACAGAAGCATGGGCATAGCACACACACATATACACACTCATTATTCACAGAGACACACACATATGCTTTATCTCCTTGCTGTCAGTCAGGCTCTTATTCTTGGTTCCAGCTGAGGACACTGATGTAAAAATGTTTGAAAACTTGATATGGTCAATCAAGTCTAGCCAGTCAAAATTATTTGAGTGTTCATGTAAGAAAAAGACACTGACTTTGCATTCAAAGAGCTAAACTATTGAAGATACAACTGGTTGGCTGGTATATTTAGTTTTGTTAGGGTTAGATCATTTTGGAATGTGGTATATTAATTGGTTGGTATGTTAACATTTCTATCAGTGGACTCACTTGTTGGTTGCCTTATTTAAAGAGGCCCTTTGATTTTTCACTTTCTTGTAGTGTGCTTCTGTCTGGTTTCAGACAGAAGGTGAAAAGAGGTGCTGCAGCATGAGAAAAATAAAGAGCTTTTTGAACATTAAAGCATGTAAACATGTTCAGTACAGTACACACAAAATACAAATATGACACCTGAGAATGAGCACAATAGGGCCCCTTTAAAATGTGTAGACAAGATGTGCAAAATGTCCTTGCATGATGTATTTTGCTACACATTCCAATGAGAAAAATACTGTTTCTGTTTCCTATTCACATAAATCAGGGTAGCAGAAATACTTTTTGTCTAACATTTAGGACGGCTGTGTCAGTTGCACTATACAATACAATAGTAAGTACATACTGTATACATCACTGTGCCATCTCGCAGTATAAACAGGATTTCCTATGTTGATTCAGACTACAGATGCATCATCATTTTGCTGACGTGTGTACACGACTGTCATAAACGCGGCAACTTCAAGGTTCAAGGTTCTTTATTTAGTCATACGTGTTTAGTCAAACAGTGTAGTTATGCCGATGAAAATCTTGTGTCACAGGCTTCTCCAACAGTGCAACACAAAACACAGATAAATAGAAAACAATTGTGCAAGTAAATAGTAATATAAAAAGAAAAATAGTTTTAAAAAAAGTGAAATAGTGCAATAAGAGTCTATATACAAGTTATTGAATAGATAAATAATTAAAACATATTTTTTAAGTAGCAGCCAGATGAATGTTATGGATGTTGTTTCAACAGTTCAGGTGTTTAACAGTCGTATTGCCTGTGTGATGAAACGTTCCCTGAGTCTGGTGGTGTTAGTCCGGATGCTGCGGTACCGCCTGCCAGACGGCAGCAGACAGAACAGTTTGTGGCTGGGGTGATGGGGGGTCTTTTATAATCCTGAGGGATTTCTTCCTGAGCCGCTGGGAGTAAAGGTCCTCCATGGATGGCAGCTCCGTCCTGGTGATGTTCTGTGCAGTTTTCACCACCCTCTGAAAAGCCTTACGATTGAGGGCGGTGCAGCTGCCGTACCAGGCCGTGATGCAGCCAGTCAGGATACTCTCTATGGTGCACCTGTAGAAGTTGCACAGTATCCTGGAGTCCATGTAGCTTCACAGCTACTTCATGCTTGGAATGCAATCCCTCATAATGAAGTCAGACTGTTGACATACAGTATACAGGAAACAGCACCAACAATGCTTTATAAATGCTCTGTTGGGAAATGTAACATGTAAACCGTCTTAGGCATTAATCAGTTCTAAAGCCCTTAGATTTTGTTTTTCTATTATCACGCTTTATGACAGTAGAGTTGCCAAACTGTCGCCAAAATGGGTAGTAATAAAACACCAAACGATATTTACAATATAAATTGTTGTGTTACTCATAAGCCATTCTGTGATTCCAAGCTGTCTTTTTGGACGTGATATTGAAAAGGGAATGTAAAATTAATACTTTGCTGCGGTGAAACATTTATAGAAAATGTACTTATGTAATATAATGTTGAGAATAAATTAGAACAAACAAACACACATCTGCTACATATATTCATTCTGACCAAAACACCATTATTAAGTGTGAAATTTTACTATCAAAGCAACATAATAAGTGTGTAAACAGAAACTGTAGGGTGTTTTTAAATGGCTCAATGGCTCTTCAACACTACATAGAAAACAGCTGAAGAGCCTTAATATATATGTATATTAATAGCATGCCAAATAGAAAGTACAAAAACAAGTAGAAGGTGAAAGCCAATCGAAGCAATATGACTCAAACATCCTGAGACCTGTATTCTTTGGATTTGAGCGTTAAGGAACTGCTGGTTTGATCACAGCTGTGACTCACTTCCCCCTACCTTTACCGCCTTTCCTTCGCGCATTGAAAAACACCAATGTTATAAGCCCATTAGCCCTAATGATTTAGAATAGAAAGACCTGTGAAGGAGCCACCACCTGCTCGAATACTCTTTTTACCCTCAATTCCCCTGCCTCAACCCCTACGTCTGAAAGCATGATGAGGTCATCATATCATTACTACAATAATCCCATTAATGAAGTCCCAACCGCGGAAACAACACCTGTTTGATGAACCCAGAGGGATGTCTTGAGCCAACATCTTTCATTTAGCTTTTTCTTAGCTGAGGGGGGAAAAAATGAATAAGTGATGGAGCAACACTGTTTATGCAAATCTAATTTCACATGCGTCGTATGTCCTGCCACGCTTTCTTGGCAGCGCACAGCTGAGATTGCGGGACAAGTGACAGCGCGGAGGCTTCATTTGACTGATTTGCTCTGTAATGATAATGCGATTGAACACACTGTTTTGGGCGAGCATAAAGGGGGCACATGAATGTGAGAGGGTTTGGTGTTAAAGTGTGAATGATCAGAAAGGACCAGCCTTCTTCTCCCGAGACTCAGTAGATATATTAAAGCGTGTTGTACCTCCAGGGCAGAGTACAGTCTGCTGAGTGTGTGTGTGTGTGTGTGTGTGTGTGTGTGTGTGTGTGTGTGTGTGTGTGTGTGTGTGTGTGTGTGTGTGTGTGTGTGTGTGTGTGTGTGTGTGTGTGTGTGTGTGTGTGGATCACACACCATATGGAAGTCTTCAGTGGGTGGTGAAGTCAGCTATTGTGCTGATGTGATGAATGAGTGTATCTGATGGATTGCTGTCAACATGTGGTATATAATATATATTGTGTCACTTTGGCTCTCTTTTCTCATTGTTTGCTACAAATCCTTTAGCTTTTTAACATCTGGAGAGTAAGCCGAGTAAGAGTTAGAATTCTAACCGTTCTTCCTTTTTTGAGTATTTTATAGTGTCACGTTAAGCACAAGATTGAAATAAAATTATTAGTCTCCTGTTACCAATGTTATCAGCAGATATAATGGCCATTATCAGTTGTTATCATGTGCATAGATTTGAGGTGATTAGGCCCTACTCTACCCTCTAGTTGGCTTAGTAGGCCATTATCATGTATTGCAAAGCTGGATCAACAAATCCATTTTTCAAATTGAAAAAAGGGGATAACATGTAACTTATAACACAAACAAACACAGGACTTTGCAAGACTGGCTACCCAACGACCCATCCAACCGCAACCATTATTGGTCAAAGCCAAACCTTAAGTTTCTCGCCTACGTTTCGAAATCCAAGGTTGGATACGCTGGACATGAACCTTTGGTTATGGTCCGGCAACAAAAGCAAGATCTGGTCGAGGTTATGGAAATCTTTTGATTACAGTTTGAATTTAATAAAATGTGTGAGTCAGGTGATCATTCTCTCTGAGGTCTTCAGAAAAAGCAACCCCTTTACCATAGTCATTAGATTATTTGGCTTTTAAAGTAGTTTGAGAATGTCTACAACATTTTCTGTGACTTGGAGTCTATATTTCTAGAAATCTGTCTTTGTTCCCCTTCTGTCCAATCGCTTTTCACATCGTGCAGATTGTAACAGATTGAGCTGTAATTGGTCTGTTCAACCTGAAGTCTGATATGTCTCAACAAAGACACTGGAGGAATTTAAACAAACACCTTTTCTGAATGTGACCATTTCGAAAGACAATATACCTCATTTTCCTCATCAATATGTTTGCTACTTGACACTTTCAATCATTTGTTTCTAGAATCCATTCTTGTATTGAGTATATCTGTTCCTACTTCCAATTAACTATTATATTAGCCAGATTTATTTCACTTTATTATCAGATCATTCTTCAGAAATCTGTCTGGCCTTTGCTGTTTGGCATTGAAAAAAAACTACTATTAAAAACATATATTTGGTTTGCTGTTTGATTCAATGCAAGCATGCATGTTCCAGAATATTAAAAACCTTGGACATAAAAAAAAATCCCTCAGGAAAGCAAATAGTCCATATAATGAGCCTGTATTGGATCTATAATTTACAAGTGAGCATCCTAACGCCCACTCCAAGCTGTTGATTCTATCCAATCATCAAAGTGTTTCTAATCCATTGTCAGTGAATTTGCGTATAAAGAATTGCATTAAATGAACATCAAGAAGCACACTGTGTATCGCGCCTCACTGACGATCCAGGGCAGAACCACAACATCAAAGCGAAAATCGCCCATCACATGTCCACACATTGGACGGATACCTCCACTCTGACAGAGCCGCTGTCATTTCCAAAGCATAGCAGAGAGACCGAATCAAAAGGCAGAGACATCAAAAACCTGCCAAGAATTCTTTTTTTTACCCCTCATCATTTCATTCCATCCCCCCACCACTCCTAATCATCAACCGAGTGGATTAGCATGTCACTGCTGGGTATCCCACTCTCCTTCAGAGGGGCCCCCAGACAATGTTCCCCCCCCCCCTTTCTCTTCTTCTAGGGGGGAATCTGCCATTTCATCAGAGTGTGAAGGAGTCACCAGTCGACTAACTTGATTGTACGGATGAGGTCAGGGGCAGGTCAGCTCTCGGGATTGACCAGAAAGGAGAGGCCCTGGCCCCGGCCGTGCCCCGCGGTCCGCACGCACTCATCTCACTCTTAGCCTGTTCTCATCGGCAAGACCAGAGACGCTCTGGAGGTCAGCGGCCCATTTGCCAGGACACTTGGCTCTCGGCAGGGGGTGAGATATCCTTTACAAGAGCCCCTGTCATCTGGACAGTGACTAATGAAGCCAGCATGGTGACAAGTACTGATGAGCAGCCCCAGGCTAGTTTAGGGGTCCATCGCTTTGCTTCTAATGACACCAACCGTGGCTCAGACTACTGCTTCGGTATGTTTCTAACGCGGGTCTCCTCACTTGTAGGTTCTCAGGGCACAAACACGTCAGCTTTTGTGTATTAATAAAGCACATGCAGCTTTAGAAACACTGGGTTCCCATGGCCTGATGCCTCATTGGCAGCCACACAAAGGAGGGTGATGAATGAGCCTAAAAGGCCTGATAAAACATTAACATGGACAGTTGGTCGGAAGGGAAGAGCACCACAGATTTAAGGATGACTCAGTTTTTTATGCGAGGGAAATTTCATACCCATGATTTCACAGTAGAAAAAAAAGCTTGACAGGGGAAAAACAACAAGACATAAATGAAAAACAGCATGGTGTCTTTATTTAGTGTGTGCGCTCCACGGCCCAAGCATGTAGGACTATAGAAAATAATAAAAGTACCTGTGGCATGAGTGTTTGCTTTGCAGAGATGCAAGGCTGGGCACAGAGCAGTGCTGTTCCACCTCTGGCACCACGTCAACTGGGGCAGAAACATTCATTATTCACAAGCTTCATGCATGAATTATGTAATGTGATAGGTCATCCCCAACGCTTTAGATGCTGGAGTTTTATTAGAAAGCAAATAAGGGCTGCCAGAGGACAGAGACGTCCACAGTGGAGAACGTCTGCAAGACCTGCAAAATACACATAGCATACACGTGCAGTTGGCTTCATTTTGCCCTGTATGCCTGTAACAGTAATAAGAAATACCTGCAGTCATTCATTATCGACAGAAGAATAGTAACAGTAAGTAATAGTAACTTTTACTATTTGACAGTCTGGAAGATGATAGAAACTATTTTTTTGGAACGGTGAGACCCTTGCAGGATGGTGTTTTTTTAATTTATTGAGCTTGTTACCAGTCAATAAATCATGTGCTTAAGGCGAATGAATATCTCTAGCGGTTATTTTCGGATAGAAAAAAAAATTACACACATCAGCATCATGACCTCAACATGATTTCAACGAACTGGCTCGACAGTTATTTACAGATTTGCTGGGAGACTAGGGTGATATCGATGACAAACAGTCTGTCCGAGGCTCCGAGAGAGCAAGCCATAATTGAAGCATCTGCACCGACATTGCTGTAAATCTTTCAACATTTAAAGACTAACCGGTCCATCTGAGTATAAGTAGCCTTCCCTCTTATTTACTTTTCCTAATGTGATTTATCTGGGCTGGGATTCCAATCTACTGTTTTTCTCCATCGTTAGTTGTGGGGGTTTTTATTCTTTAATGTGCCTATTTCTAAATATATCTATTTTCCTAAAGAGAGGAAGAAATGATTCCCTCCCCCTCCCAACCTGAAGAGCTTATAGCTCCACACCAAGGATGAGAGAGAATATTTAATTTTCAAAGATGAAAAAAGAAAAGAAAACGTGTCAGGGAGGCGGTTTGCTGCTGTTATTCTCGTGCTCGCCTGCTGTGAGCGCATGGGAGGTAGCCGGACCAATCTTTTTTTAAATTTGGTTTGGAAACAATGAAATTAGACCGTAGAGATATTCTAAGGGGCTTTGTTGGTTTGTTTTGTATTCTTGCTTTACCAACAACTGAGTTTGCTTGCATAATTTATTCACACTTTTCATTGCATATTGTAAATTAGTATATCACGCACAAGTAGCTTATATGTGTTAGAAAATGCATGTATAGTGTTAGAATAATGGATTATTTACAGCACTCTTTACATGTAATTTCCATTTTATTGGTTGAAATTAGATTCTACATTAATTTCTGTGTAAACAGGTGATGACTCAAACCCATGGAAACCTATGAATGCCTTTACGCAGCATGTGCATCCAAATATTTTGCAGAAAATAGAACTGGAATTTTGCATCAGATTTCCCAAACTGGGATCAATAAAGAAAATCTTATCTTATCTTTATCAGAAATCAATCCTGGCAAATGAAAATATCTTTGTCGCATTTCAAAAGAGTCATCCAAAGCAAAAGAGGGCTGTAATAAAAAAGCAGCAGATTTTACATTGTTCTTATGTCTTGGAAAAAGTGGACAAAAAGAAGATTAGCCATAATACAGGGAGACAATAACATATGCACAAGGACCTCGGGACATAACTAATCATGTTTTCCACAGTGGGATGCAGAGCAGGACTGCATGACAGAATTTCTCTGGCTCTCCTCTTTCCAAACACTGTGCTCCAGAGTGGGGGGGAAACAGAGAGCGGACCCTATGGGATTGCTCTATTTAAATTCCTATACAGTTTGACTTGGGCCTTTGTCTGCCTCCGCACGGTGTCTGCTCATTGTTCGCGTGAAATAAACTATAAGCCGAGTTTGTGTGAAAAAAAGCAGCCGTGCAAAAGAACCCTTTCCGTCCCTTTTTTTCTGTTAACTGACAACTCCAGAATCACACATCGAACATATGGAAAATTCCTCCATAGTGTGACAGAAGACATATAAATGGCTGGTAAGCCTGCACCAATGAATGGGGCCACAGACGAGGCAATGTGTACAGAGGCCTCGTGAAGCAGCGCAGTGTCTCAGCCTTGTAAAAAGTGCTCGTCGAGGAGTCTTTAAAGCCTCTCGTCACATACAGTACAGTATACATGAGGGATATGGGGCCAGGCAAGGGAGGTTTGTGTGTGCACTGCCCCTCAATGCATCTTATAAAAATAGGTAATTTTTCAAAGACAAAAAGGAAAATGTCACAAGAGAGCAATGTGGATACATTATGGGAGATGTTTTCAAGAAAAAGCATAAAGGTCAAACATATGTTGATACAGCTCCTAAAATGTTAGAATGTGATGCTTTTCCTTTGTTTTATGTCATTGTAGATGAGATGTATTTTGGTTTTGGACACAACAAGTAATTTATGAGCTGTCAACATGTGCTCTGGGATTATACATTTGGCTTGTTTTGCTTTTTCCAAACATTGTGTGCACTAAATATTGAATCCATTGACTAGTTTATCAATAATCACTTGCAGTCCCGCACAAGACATGAACTTCACCCTGTAATAGATATCACTGGGCCAGGTAATTAGAGCTGAGATACATCCATCATATCCATTTTCCCCCTCTATTATCTAATTAATGACCGATCAGTTATGCAGAGGGGAGGAGTTCATGTTGTGTTTGGAAAAAGAGGTGACCCATAACGTAAACCCAGTCCGTCTCGCGGTCCCAGCACAGTGGGAAGAAAGACAACAAGACGTGTGGCGGTGCATAATTACAGCGCGAGATGGATGGTTTAGTCCTGTCTGCGCCCAACAGCTCCCAGTCCATTTTTCTCTCTGATGAACGAGGAGAGAGACAGCACGCTGTCATCTTCTTCGCCGCTACTGCCAGCAACGGTAAATCTTCTGCTCAAAGTCACCCTCGCTTCGATATGGCAGAGTGTGAGGTGATTTGGAAAGGGGAAATGTGGTGGAACATATTCTCATAGACGCTCGGCCTACACCAGTTCTACCACATGGGAATATTCTGAACTGTAGAGTATTTCTTTGAGCTCTTCAGCAGAACAATTGAAATTGTGGTGCAAAAAATAGCCTGGTATTCTTTATCAAGTATTTCAGAATCATTCCCCATGTGACATTTTCAACCATAGTTAAATTTGATACTAAATAAACCCTGAGAACATAGATAAGTTCTTTGATAGTGAATGTTGCCACCGTTTTGGGGCACTCATGGCTGTTATACAATATTTATGGCAGTGTTTTGTAGTTATTTTCTCACTGACTGTATTCCTTTGTTCAGTTTTAAGATAGTTTGACAAAGTGGCTACAGCCTAAGATCAAGTGACACAATCAGTCACAAGAAGTTTAAATCAAATCTTTATCTATAAAAAAACCTCAAGGGGGAATTTGTAAGGTCATATTTTTGGCCCAGAGTTTACAACATGCTTGGTAATCAAAGGGGGAACATGTACTCTTTACAAAAACTGGACCACCTGCATATTGTATCGCAACGTAATTTTAAGGAGTGATCGACAGCAATATGTAAACTGTGAGGCATCATATTCTTCCACCTATTAAGTCCAAATTGAGATTTCTCATGAATAAACCTCCACCCACTTGAAGCAGTGTATCTTTTGAGTCATAACTTGTTTTTTCTCTTGGAACAAAACATGGATACTTCTAAAAGTGGGTTCAAACTGTTTGCATTTAGGCCAGTGGTTCTCAAACTTTTTCTGTCAGGCCCCCCCTTTGGAGAAAAAAAAGTCGGGCCCCCCCAACGCTCAGTGGCGGCGCCATAGATTTATTTTGGGGGTGCTGTGGGGTAGCTTGACGTTTCATAGAGGGTGCTCAAACATTTAGGATTTCCCATTAATGTACCGGGCGCTACAGTGGAATGTTCTACTGCAACAATCCCCACGCAAATACACAATGTACCCGCGACTGTCACAATTAAGCCTCGATAATCAGCTCACGGCATATGGGTGTAAGCAGGGGTCAAGTGCTATTTTTATAGGTGGTGTGTGGACCTCACATAGGGGGTCCGGGGGCAAGCTCCCCCGGGAAGATTTATTTTTAAATATTGAAGTTAAATGCATCAATCTGGTGCACTTTGAGAGCAAAATGAAGAGATCTATGGATACCTCTCTCAACACAGAACTGTAAACAGATTTACTTTTTCTTTATGGATATTTTACAAATCACCCTTTTAAACTTTATTCTTGTTTTACTGTCATATAGTATTTCATACCTGTATTTCATTTATTCTCTTATTTTTTTTATAACTATAATGATCATATAAACGTGTGCCTCGGAAATAATTGTTTACATTAATGGTGACCCAAACGTTAACACTGAGAGAGTCCTTTAGTTCACTGAGTCTCTCAGTCTGACAGGAGAGGACTCTCCTCCACCTTGTTGTTGAAAAAACTCCTTATATCCGTTAGCGTAGCTCGCTAGCACCAGAATCTAACATCAACGATCTCCGGTACCAGTGTGCTCTCTCTCGCTCTCTCTCGCACACAAAATGGCTTGTTCCACACACACACACATGCACGCACGCACGCACGCACGCACACACACACACACACACACACACACACACACACACACACACACACACACGTAATAGTACTGTACTGCATCATATTATTTTCGAATCAATAATTTTTCCATTTATGATTTTATTTTTTTTTATTTTTTTTCCTCCTGGTCTCTCTCGCCCCCCCCTGGCATGCCTCTGAGTGCGCCCCCCACTTTGAGAACCACTGATTTAGGCAAAGCAACTGCAAGCCAAGTGAAAGTGGAAACAGTCGTGTGAAAATTGTAGACGTTAGCAGACTTAGCTGTTGTGTGGATTTGTATCTTTGTCTTTGACGGCTTATCAAAGGCGTTACCCAAACTCTATCCAAAATTATTATAGTAAGATAACCAATAACCATACTTTTAACCATAGGTTTTAACAAAAGGTTCTGGTAAATATTTATCAAAGCTGTCGTCTATCGCTACCTAGCTACTGCTAACAGCTTCAGCTAAGGGCTACAGCTTACATCTGCACAAGTCTTCATATTAGCTTTTTGTTGGAAAATAGAAACAAGAACGGACAGCAAAAGCATTTCAATGGTCAAACCAACGCAGATAAAATAAGATAAAATATTGTAGGAGTTTGGTTTGATAATGTTGTACCAGTTAGCACATGTCTTCTAATCTGTGAAGCTTCATCAAAACCACACCGTCACTAATTATCAACTACAGAATTATCCTCTTTGAATCCAGCGTCTCTAAGAAGACGGTCGACAAAACCCCGGCCTGACCCAGATCCAGAGCAGGGTCCTCTGTGAAGGCTTTTTTCTCTCTTTGTGCTCTCCTGTTCAATCAAAAGTGATGCCTCCCACCTTCCCTTTGATATCTGTTTGTTCGGTGTGGCTTTGACTAAGGAAAGAGCTGTGTATGAAGGAGGCAGGACATTAAAGTCTCCAAATGCTTTATGTGCTGTATTTCTCTCACAGAGGCCTGACCAAAGCCGCCTAAGAAGCCGTGCGGGTGTTTTTGTTGTGGAAATCGCAGTGTGAAGCGGTGGGACGGAGGGTTACCGTGATGGCTTGTGTTTTGTTGTTTCTTTGTGTTTGTGTCGCTTTAGGTTGTTTCCTTTCCTCCTGTTCATTTCCCATGCTGGAACTCAGAAAAAGCCTTCTCACCCACTGCTTTCTCCCCTATTTTTCTTTTTTCCCTCACTTCCTCTAACTTGACTTCTCGGGAAATAACCTTCTATTGCCTTTTCCAGTCCCAGAGGACCGAGAGATAAAATCCCTCTTCGGTTTAGGGGGTTGTGTGAAGATAACGTAACAGTGTTCTCTCACAGTCACAGCTCCAGGCTTTGTGAGGAAAACTCTGCCCCTCCTCCCTCCCTTACTTTTTCTGACTTTCTCATTGCCAAATCAGAGTGCTTCTCAACAAGGTGATCGGTAGGACTGCCAGCTGGCAAAATGTCACGTTTCAATGTTTTCCATCGTGACTCCTACCACTTTTTTGCCCTGGCTAATATTCCTGAGAAAGCGTTTTACAACAGTTACACCAAGAAGATATCACAAAGAAAACATCTGGATCTCTTTAGCCATTGTAGTAAGTAAGTCAATTAAGACAAAATGAATAATTTTCAAACATTCTAGTTACATGGCTCTATTGGTAGCAATATTTGTTCCAGACCAATATACATCAATTATTATTGGATGATTGCCACAACATTTTGTATAGACCTTCGTTTTCACACGTAGATGAAACCTATGGACTTTGGGAACCCCTGACCTTTTCTCTTGCCCCACAATGGGGTTGACGAGATTGTTTTTTTCTGGAAAATCTTCCCAACCATTGGATGTTATCTATGTTATCGGTAGCGATTTTCATTGTGCCAAGAAGATTTATTTCAATGAGTTTGGTGATATCTTGACTTTTCGCCCATATACAAAAAAAAGACCATTACTCATTATTCACAGTCAACTAAAACTTAAATAGTTCAAAAAACATATGGTATTCAAAGGGGAAGAGAAAAAGGAGGTGGATTATTATGAATCACAGTCCACTTAAGTAGGTTTCCAAAAAAATAAATGCATTAGTTAAAATACTGACTGGTGTAGCTAATATACGTAGTTTTAGATTCTTATCTTCATTTGCTTAAAAGTCCTAATCTAAGTTGTATACTAAGTATTGGTACTCTTTATTAGTTCCTGTCTGTTTGCTTTATTCCACATACACACTTTGAACATGTCAACAGAGATGTGCAGTGACTGTTGCCTATCAGAACTGCTTTTAGAAAGCAGCAGTGAATACAACCAGTTACAGATGACGGCAGATGGTGGCTCAGCACTGGGATTCACTTGGTGTGTGTGTGTGTGTATGCAGTAAGTGTGTGTGTACTGTATTTGAGTTCCAGTAGCTCTGTGGGCTGAAGCGGATAGGCCGTGGTGTTTGTTTAACCTTATCAGGGGTTGTCATCCACTCAGGTCGGCGTAGAGTGGATTTCAAAAAGGAAACTCGATTTATTACCTTCATGTGAAGCTCACTTCCCCCAGAAATGAGCCCTGGTGCTATGAAAACAACCATTCATATGCTGTGTTATTTGAACAGATTTTAAGCGTGCTTTGATTATGTAATAGTGACTTAAAATCTGTGTACTAAGGTTTTTGGCTACAATAAGACTGAAGACAGAATGAAAAACATCTGTGGAATCTTATGAATAAAGATCATTGTTTTAATCTTCTCTCATCCCTAACGTTTTTGTTTTTTTTGTTTTTTATTATCCAGCTGAAAAATCACATTTAAAAAAAATCTCTTTCTGTCTTGTTTTCTTTTTCTTCTCCTGAAAGGATGTATGTTCCGAGGGAATGATTAAGAGGCAGTGACCTGAGTGTTTGACCTCCATTCATCTTCTTTGCTGTTTTAATGATTCAAACTCATGCTGACGCGTGGCACTGCCGCCTCCGACAATAATCAGAGAGCCTTGCCAAGAAGTGAAATGCCCTCTTATGGTGGCCATTAAGGAAGGTCTCAATGGAGAGATAAAGAAAGCTTGAAAGTTGACACAACACGTGCCAACAATAATTGATTCATGAACAAAAGTAAATATCATCCTTCATTTTATGTGTTACAAGAGCAACAAATATTGCAAGCAGTCCTCCATGGTGAGTTGAATCAGCATTAAAAAAAATGCAACAAAAGTCGGCTTCTTCCTCCTGATGAGGTCATATTGAATTACTTTTTCCTCTGCTCTGTTAACGTTCTCTCGCTATTCTTTGTGATCTAATTCTCCGTGTGTAATGGAAAGTACCTCCAATGAAAGCTGGCACTTCAACTGTATCTGAACAAATTACATTCATACTGAGCACATTCACAGTAAGTGTATTGTGTGTATTAGTTTCAAGCAGAATGGTTACATTTAGGAATTTAGGCAGTTTAGATAAACCTTGAATCCCTGTACGACCTTCACACCACAATAAGGAGGAGGGGCCTACTCTGGGATTATGCATAACATTATTAGTCGGAAACATAATTCTTAACGTGATATATAGAGTACAATTTGTAAGGAATGGGGTTGGCATCTGCACATATTCCTTTAAAAGAAATTAAGCTAGTTTTTTTACGTCAATTCATTTGCTGATTAATTTCTCGTTTCATTGATAAATCGTTAAATCACCCAAAAAAAAACCCATAGTTTTATGATTTCAAGAAATGTTGTGATGTCTAACGGTCCAAAACAACATTTTTTAAATAGTTTGTTTTTGGATGGAAATTCCCCCCCAAAACGTCTTGTAAGTTTGTGACCTTAGCTGAGAGAATAACCTTACTCTATAATGTCCTAAAAATATTTATCTCTTAGTAAATTTGGGATTATTTCTTGCGAATTTTCCTACTCAATTTCAAAGAATATCTGAACTTTCTAGGTAATGACTTTAATCTTTTTCTAGTTTTTCAAGTTTTTTTCTTTAAATGTTACCCTGTATTGCTCTGTAATTATTTATTTGTTTTTAACTAAACTGGCCCTAATTTGCCAGGGAACATGTCATGAGCGCCTTTCAACTTTTCAAAATACTTCAAGTCAAGTCTCTGTTGCAGCAACAGCCAAAGAAGAGAGTAATGACCCCTGAAATCTGTAACAGTAGCAACAACAACAACATCCCCCAGACTTTTGGACAGTAGTTGCACTGATTCACATCTCCCACACACTTGCAAACGCATGTTTTCACATAACACACTCTAAACTGAAGCCGAGTGGGATTCTTAGACAACAATTCTCACTGTTTGGTGTTCTTGTGGAGGATTTACGATGTTGTTGTAGGATTCCAAAACCTGCGGCGTGGTCATATCAGCGCGGGTGTCCTCCCACTAATTTCATCTGACACCTCGCAACGCATGCCTTGGCAAACTGCCGGAAGAAAATTAAGACATGGTAACTATATTTTCATTGTTTACTGTATAATTCCACACCCCAGGGTTACTGTCTTAGGAGTTTGTTTTCCTTCTTTTGTTTATCGAGTATAAATATTACATGATTATCCAAATTAAAAAAGGGACATATTTGGGCATGGAGCATGAAACTCAGCACAATGCAAATATAGGAGGACCGGATTCTTGCGGTATAGGTGACATAAAAGTATACAAAAGAGAAAAGCAAAAATCCATTGTGAATGAGCAGATTGTCTGAATTATTTTTTTAATAAAGTTTTCTCCACTCAACAGCCTCAAATGTAACCTTGAATACAGCTTAAATACACCTGCAGTGCTTGACAGATTTTTTGAATGACATTGTAGATAATACACTAAGTCTGTGTTTCTTCCCTGCAAGGTCAAAACAAGAGGTTCAGTGTCAAGCTTGCGTTAGCTAGACTATACAACACAGCCATGAAAAAAACATTATCTTTCCAGATGTGTTCTCATGTCTAACCCTGTAATAATAAAAAAAACATTGACGTCTGTAGCCCTACAATTGTTCAAGTCTGTGTTCAAAACATATGGACTAAATGGTAAAGTTCTTCTTAACGTTCATTATTGATACCTAACTAGTTTTTCTAAATGTTAAACAACTCATGTTTCTTATTGTCTTATGCTTATTTTCTTGAATATTTTGACATGTACAAGGCCTTCACTCGATCTCAGGTTGATTGTGTTTTTTGGGACATCTGTTTAAATAAATATGAATCCAGCAGGTGGCTGTTGTTGAATCCGAGTCATCAGCTTTCGTCCCTTTTTTGTTTGCTTTTTAGATTTCTGTTTGCGAACACGTCACTGTGTGTTTGCTTTCTTTTATTCAGGTACATTCATTCAGCAAAACCTTTTCGAATCAACCTTCTGAAAATCATTGGACCTCCTTTGGCCCCTTGGATGAGAATGTGTGTTAACTTCTTTCTGCCTCCTCACAGTGTATCCTCACAATCAAATTGGGGATTTGAATACATTTTTTAGGTGTTGTATTTCAGTTTGACCTCGTAACCCCCCCCCCCCCACACACACACACAGGAGTCCACTAAGTCAAGCAGAACAAAATAAACAGCAAACATACACTGGGGCCACAGCTCGAAGCTTTAACCTTTCACTGCTCCATTCACAGAAAGCCACCAGGGCTGCCTCATTCAACCCCCCTCCTCTCCCCCCTCACACCCCCACGAGCACACTTAGACACACAATCGACCGCAGACACACAGTTATAAATCCTGCGGGCAGATAACATGGTCCCTGGAACATGAAAGAACTGAGTCGCTCAAATGTACCACTCCCCTTTGAGTCACAGGATATTGCTACATCCTATTTTAGGAACGTGACAATCATCTCGACTTCAGTCCATAAATGTTTCAGAAAGCTGCGCAGGAAGCGCTGAGACTCTTTTACAGCCTAAACGTGAATTGATGCAGACAATTTTGTAAAAACACAAAGGAGAAGACATAAAACAGAAGCCATATGACAACCTTAAACTCAAACATTGTATGGATAAATGAAAGCTCAAAAATAAGAGAAGATACACACAAACAGCATGAGTCTATAATTTGTCTCGACCTTGCGGATAATAGATGATTAGATACTTTGTTTAGAGAAGGAAACACAAACAGGACTTAAGGATGTCACCTGAGGTTACATCCGTCAGAGTTTTTGGCCGTGGGGCACAATGATCTGTTTACCGTTAAATAGCCATTTGTTTACTGAGGATTCTGACCTTTCTCTGGACCCTAACTCTCCATTATCCCATCATCCCCATTATCCCCGAGTGTGTGTGTTTGTGTATGTGATGGAAAGTATAGTAAATGTACTGAAGTACTGCAAATAACATTTGAGGTACTTGTAACCGATTCTTTTCATTTTTTCCTACTTTATACTTCTACTCTACTACATTTTGGAAACACGTGTTGTACTTTTCATTTATTTAGCAGTTACTTATACATTTCAAATTTTGAAACACAATACTTGAAGAAAAGTCTCAAATATAATTATTTGGTATAAATGAAACAATTCAACATTGTATTTAAGTAATAGTGGGTTCAAAGGAAATTAATTGGCAATGTTCAAACATATTTCACAGTTCTAGCTTCTTACATCTGAGGATTTGCAGCTTTTGGTTTAAAATCTTTCAAAACATTTATATATATTTTTAGTTTTTCCTGCAGTGAGTACTTTACACATAATAGTTCAAGTACATTTTCCTTATAGTACTTAAATACTAAAGTATGATTCTTCATGCAGTACTTTGACTTGAAATGTTGCATTTTTCAGTGTGGTATTTCAACCCAGTCTCATGGCATTTCGTGTTCACCAACACGATTTTTAATCTATTGATTCGTGTTCACCAACACGATTTCCCCCTTTTTTTCATGTTGCACAGCACGATTTTAAAAGCAATGTATTTCTACTGGTAATGACGCTCATGGAAGCACGGTATTCGTTTGTGTCGGCTGCCCTTAAAGGCAATGTGAGCGTCCATTCTCATTGGATAATGGAGAATTGTACACCCGGAAGTAAGTATTCCCCTTACTGTCGATTGATTTTACAGTGATATCTGTACTACTCATCGACTAAAAAACACCAGATTATCCTTGTTAATTACACAACATTGATTGGTTTAAATTGTGTGCAATGCTTTTGTATTTTCCCCCTTCGATTCGGAGAAACAAATATTTTTTCGGAGTAAAGGATAGCAGAAGACACTACACTACCCAGAATCCCCAGCTATCATTTGGACTACACCATGTGCTCTGTTTGACAAACCCCGTTTTTCACCATTCATTCCAATGGCTGGCGTCTATGTCACGTGATCTTCAGTTTGGCCATTAAAATGTGTTTTGATGTCATTTGATGTGAGAAATAGGAGTTGTTATTTCAGATTATGTGTGCAGTGGATGTACATCATATTTAGTTTGCTAGTTATTACGAAGATTACTTCAGGAAATTGCGTCCATAGAACGTTTTCATTGTTACCAAGGTGGTTGCTAGGGACGCTGCTATCGATATTATTTCTGTTATGTTGTGTAACTGTTTAATGGTGTTATCTTTATTGCTACCCCCTTCCCCGTCAATGTATAGTGTTGGTCCACAGCGCAAACATATTAGTTTAACAAAATCCGCATCTAAAGATAGCCTACGTTATTTTCCCCTGTGCAATTCCAGTCTCACATCTCACAGCACATCGTCATTAACAAATACCGGAAACAGACCGAAAACATTTAAAAAAAATAAAATAATATTTTATTCTGAGTGTGCTTGCTTTTCTCTTTGAAAGTCATCACATAACGGCATTGTAATACACGGTTCGGCTGCATTAAGAGCCCTGATGAGAAGACTTCTAGACAAACATGAGGAACTGAAAACGTGACGTGGATCATAAATATATCAGCCATTAAACAACATCTTACATTTCTTTTCACACAATACGTCTCCTTGCCGTATCAACACTAATTCGGCTGACTTTTATATTTGATCCAATTGGTAGATAGGCTGTATTTACACCATAAAGGTGCACAGCTGATATAAAGGGACACTTAGTGGTTAAAGCATGTTATTGAATTTCATTATTAGATATGAATAGGATCCCTATAAAGTATATTCATTACTCATTATTCTCTACTAATAGTTAATTAAAGACTGTATATAATGACTATTTTGCACATCCCTTTCAAGATTTCAAGATTTTCTAAGGTTTATTGACATATCATATAGGCCTACACAACTATGGTGTAGTTATGCATTGAATGAAAAACTTGGGTCACAGGTTCCTCAATAGTGCATTACAAGACATCTATCAATATTTGTGCATACCTCCAGCAATGTTAACTATGTTGAAGCACTTATTTTAACTGATATTATACATAATGTATTATACTCTTATAAGATGTATGTAGATATTTCATCTCCGGCCTTGAACAATCAATAAATAAAGAACACAGAATTGTTAAATATAAAACACAGAATGTGTGTGATTATACTAAATGATTTACAAATAAACACCACTGCATATTTACAGTACAACTGTTACACATGCTGATGTAACGCAAATGTTCCAACTTGGGATCAATAAAGTATATCTTATCTTAAGCTGATCGATGGCTACTGCCATATTTGCAAAATGTGCCTCTGAACCTTGACAAGTGCATGTTTCAGGCTTATCAATTAATGTAATGTAATGTTATCAATTAACAACAGGGGTCACAAACATAAGACCAGCTGTTAAATAAAGCTCTTCTGACCTTAGCTGGCATGTGTGTATATATATTAATGCTGCCCATTATGGGCACAAGCAATTTTCACCCATTTATTAATTATATGTTTTAAATTTGAGTGTTTCCTATCCCCTAAACCTCCAGGGATGTACACAGTTTAATACTGGCAACTTCTTAATATGGGAAATACGAAAACGTCTTCTAAAACTACAACTCCCAGTAGAGACGTGCCATAGATAGAGAACATGTTGCGAAACAGAATAGCCAGCATGTGTAGTTCTGGGGACGGGGTGGGGGAGGGGGGGACGCGGTGGACCCGTTCAAATCCAGTTTTGGACAGTCTGCCGTGGTTCCATCCCATTTCAAGTGCTGTTCGAGGCTCGGCATAACCCTCGGAGCACACACTCCAATCACAGAGCTTGAGGACTATCACAGGGTTTGTCAAACAGAGCACATGGTGTAGTCCAAACGATAGCTGGGGATTCTGGGTAGTGTAGTGTAGTTCTGCTATCCTTTACACGAAAAATAGAGGAAAATCGTGTTGGTGAACACGAATCAATAGATTAAAAATCGTGTTGGTGAACACGAAATGCCATGAGACTGGGTTGGGTATTTACTAAAGTAGAATCTGAATAATTGTTCCAGCACTGGTAACATGTTGCTCCATAATCATTAAATTGCCATCACAGTGTTCTTAAGGTCAATAACCGCGCATGGCAGCAAAACACTATCAATAAAACTGATTTTAAAGCATGTCTCACTTCCTCTGTTGGTCCTTTTTTTAATGTCATAAGCACGTTTACAGTGCAGTTAAAGAGCAGCGTCAGCCTCTCGTGGCACCCTGTGCGCAGGATGTCGAAAGTGTAAAACAACAAGCTGGCAGAGGAAACACGAGTAAATAGTGTTGGGCCGTTGCACAACAGCATGCAGTGAGTGCTGGAGACAGCGGTTTCGCTTCAGCTCTCCTGTTCTGGTGGAAATCCAACAAGATTGGCCAAGATGTCATATTCGGAGATGAAGAGGATCTTGTTTTTTAACCTTTCGATCAAGGCGTTTTAGGAAAAGCTGCCCGTTGTCTGTTTCTGCTGCTTACACAAAACAGACATTTGGCCTGTTTTGGAGGTTGCCAATTTTCTCCTTTTGTTGTTTTTTTTAACTCACTCTGAACATCTTGTTTTTTCTTCTGTGGCAGAAGTCACACTTTCCACAGTGCTATTTCCGTGTATGGGTTAAAGTGCGGTGGAGACAAAAGAAAGAAACCTCTCAGCTGGCCAACTTCCTGTTTTCTCACATGCCTGTTACTTGAGAGTAGAAGCAGGACAAAAAAAGTACTGTATATAATACAGTTATATAATGCACATGGATGATTTAACAAAATGCACCCCTGAGTGCTCTTTAAGCTAATATGTGTGCTTTTTACACGGCTAGAAAGTAAATTGAGTATTTCACAAGACAGAAAATGCCATTTCATCCAGGCAGGCAGCGAAAGCGTGTATGTTCCCACCACCCCCAACTTCTGTCATATTCCTACCTAGGAAAGGTTTGCGCTGTATGTGCTTCAGCTGATCGCAGCCCTGAGAGCTTTTAGGGTTACTTCGCATGGCTTGAAAATGAATTTGGTATTTCACGAGAAAGAAAATGCCCAATGTTTTCCAGGAAATTTCGGCACAGTAAAAGCATTATACTGCATGTCCTGCTCATCTTCGTAATCTTTAATCAATCTTCTCTTAGTTATTACTCCTCCAATACGCTGCTGATGACATGTATGGTTTGCAGCAGTAATGTACAAGATGGCTTTAGTTCAGTCTGTGTGGCAGTAAGATGCCTTTTAATAAGACAAACAAACCTCCACTTCCAAACAAAGTACCTGAACATTTCGGATACTTTTTAGCACTTGATTTGACTATTGTTTCATTCAAACAGTACCATTATAGTGGAAATGCATGTTGTAACTTTGTGAGATGCACAATATAAAAGTCCATCAAGTTCAGAGGTTTCAAAACATACCAAACCAGTCATGCTGTTGCTGGGGAATCTAAATGTTAAAAATGTCATGTGTTTTAATATTTTATTCAGCATCATATAGCTTGTCAAGCTGTGCAAGAAAGAAACCCACTTCTGAAGTCATTTTATGCTAAATATCAGAGCTAAAGAAGTTCAAATGAACATGAATGCAATACTGTAAATAGACGATACAAAACTTAAAATAGCAGCAGGAGTCTGCCAAAGCTAACATCTGGATATGAACCTGCTGTAGAGAAATGAAAACAAGAAACGTGAGAAATATGTGTGAACATTTTTCCAATAACAGAGACAGGATTTGATGGATTAAAAAAAAATAAAAAAGCTCTCCACCACCACCTGAACATATATACCTGCAAACACGTACACTCAATCCCTTTTAAAAACATTTGACTACATGGCATTAGTTCACTTTTTCCAGTTTGGGAGTGTGTGTGCACCACACACTGAATATCATAATTTGGTTAATTACAAGTGTTCATGCAGTTGCTGCTTTTTGGTTTTTCCTCTTTCCTGCATCTCAGCAATTCAGCTTGAGTATTTAGAAACGGTAATTGACACACACATTCCGACCCATTCAAAAAGCAAACACACTTTTGTAAGAACATGGATATGTATCTGCAGAGAGAAAGGAAATGTTTGTTAAAAAGTACATTTTTTGTCCATTATTCATATTCAGTTAAATGCTGAATTTAGAAAAAAAAAGCAGAAAGTGGTGAAAAATGTTCGTCAATACAAGTTGCAATAGTTTAAAGGGCCCATGTCATGGCCATTTCTACTGATCATAATTCCATTGTTGAGGTCTACTAAAATAGATTTATATTGTGCAATTTTTCAATCTCACATTGGTTTCTCATACAGCATCTCTGTAAAGTATGTGTATTCACCGGTATTCACTCTCTGTCCTAAACGGCTTGTTGGAGCTCCTGCCCCCCGCTCCCTGTGAGCCCAGTGTGCTCTGATTGGTCGGGACGCTGCGAGGCTCGCTGCTCAGTGAGCTGGCTTACTGGTGTTGTTTTCGGGTCGGCGATACAGCGGGACAGCGCAAAACTCATCCTGAGCACACACAAACACTCACAGCCGAAGTAAAAACAATAAGTGTTGCTTGATATTGAGTAAGAAAAAGGTTTATAAACGCTGTTAGAATGGGTCTGCGGAGAGCATTTCTCCGCGATCCAACTCATCTATTACCAACCAGGGGACTCGCTGTTAGTTGAAAATGTACGCTAAAGGTCCCCACCCCTCCTGGTGTGTGAGGAGCTCCGCGGATTGGTCCATTTTGGTTCCGGGAACCGCATGACGTCATGCGGTTCCCGGAAGAAACAAATGGAAAAAGAGAAATGGCGTTTTGGGGCAGCATAGACAGGTATTTTCTGTGTTAGAGTTTTACTCGCTACAGGGTGTACTTTGAGGGTTTTTTACTCTGCAGACCGTTTACATGCATAGAAACCTTCATAACAAACAAGGGGACGGGTAATAACTGGAAAAGCATGACATGAGACCTTTAATATGTAAAACTCCCAAATGTATTCAATTCACAATGACAGTTTAAGAAGAGAAAAGGATACAATTGTCCCATCTGAGAAACTGTTGTTGGCACATGTGCTAAATAACAAACAAATAATATTATAATGTAGAATTTGGTTGGTTTCGATATGTGTTTGCAAAGTGACCTCCCTCAGCCTCACATTGCACTTTTTCCTCCAGAAATCCCTGCTGTCAATCACATGTAAACCCCCCCGAATCAAAAAGGCCTTGAGTTAACTCCACTGCAGCAGCTGAGTGTTCAACAGGCTTCACTACAAATTACAGCATGTGATCGAGATCGCATAAACATTCCGCCCCCCCGGCTCCTCGGAATATCACATGATCAAACACTGAGGTGTTGCCTGTCTGTGTCAAGGCGTTGGCTGTCAGCGATAGCCCATGTGGTTTTGTTGACAATGTCCTCTGAGGAATGCTGATAACGCTCGGCGGCGCAATCCCCTGAGCTTGCAGGGTTTCGGCACATGAGCGGAGATTCATCAAAACACATGTGAAGTGGACTTGCGGCTGATTGAGGGCCTGATATCCTCTCCTCTGGTCTTCATTAGACGGAGGAATGGGGGGAAGGCAGGGGGGTTCCTCACCGCGGGGACTGCAGAGCCTCGGAGCTCCAGTTCCCAGCAACTGGGTCAGGCAGAGTGGAGCCGCTGGCAACCTCGGGCTGTTGTATACATTACTGCATTAAGAGAGGCCCTGATTCATAGCAACGCACTGCTGTTTACTGTTTTTTGGTTTTAGAGGTCTGAAAAAGTAGACTTTATACACAGCAGTTATGGGATCTCATCAGAAATAGGATATGTCTAGTTAATAAAACATCTGGATTTGTCAATTTTTGAAACTGAAAGAAACCGAGGTACCTTCACAGAAAGTCATCTGTATTTTTAATTTTTATTTACATTTCTATTTTTGGCCTAAAGAGAGAATCATGTCGTTCTTTTATCAAACAGGATCTTGAGAAAATAAATAAAAAACAAAATCGCTATGATACACGTTGTTCCTATCACAAGACACAAAAACAACTTGGATGCCGAAGGACATTATCGTGGTTTGGGCTAAAACAAATCATCTCTGAAGTTTGAGGAAATATTGTGGTTTTGGTTAAGAAATAACTATCTGTGTTGGTTAAGGTGAGGGAACAGCCACGGTCGTTGTTAGAAGAAACCATAATTGAGTAGTGGTAGGGAACAGGATATAGTCTGTGGTCTCCCAAGTCCAACATTTAAACAACACCTCCATCCGCCCCTACCTCCTTCAAGGACGTTTGTGGATCTCTAACAAGTTTGCACTATTTATTTCAATTAGATGAATCATGCTCAATTCCAATGGCATCTACGAGTCCTTCGTTTTTTTCTTGGGTCTCGATATTTGCAATTATTTGTTTTGTGCTGCATCTCTTCCAAATGAATTTTTCATAACAACATCTCAGGTGAAGTACTTCTGTCAAGTATGGGAATTTGGTTTGAGTGGTTGGTTTGTTTGTGTGTTTGTTAGCAAGGTTACAGAGAAACTGCTCGTCTGATTTTCTTATAACTTGGTAAAAGGGTGTAGCATGGTCCAAGGATATTTTTTTTATAGATTCAAATCTCTTGGCCTACATGCACTTTATTTTTCGAATATGGAAATGGCCTTGGTGGAGGTCCTCGCTGAGTTTAATTCTTCAAATATAAGTCTTTCCAATTTAGATTTAAGACAAGTTTCTGATTTGGTCAAATGTTATAAACCCTAACTCTTATAACAAATGATTGTCTTGTGATTGCAATTTGATTAAATCAATGTAGAACTCCAAAGATGCAATTAGTGTAGGTAAAAATTGAACGAACTTGAGTGCCATATCATTTTAGATCACTATAACAAATAGGATTGAGGTACAATCGGTACAAGCATGTTTTTTTTAGGGGAAACAGAAGAGAGACATGAATCTAAAACTAATGTTAATGCATTTTCTCATCCATATCTATTTTTAGTCAGGAACGATTAAGAGTGCTTTCCTGCAGCTGGTGAGTCATTTACAAAATTGGCCTGAGATGATGATCTAAGATAGCCACAGAATAATGGAGTAGCACAAGTCCTTTCCCCCAGCTTGGAGCATATGGAATAAAGTCACCAGATGGCTATTTCATTTGTTATTGTGGTCTGTTGCCTGGTACCTGGTATGAGAGTTTTCACACAATAATGACAACATGGCAGAGGTTAATCTTCTAATGACTACTCTACTGAATTTTGCAACAGGGCCGAGGCTTTAATGAGCAGGTGGGCAGTGGAACAAAGCTGATTGAAAGTAATAATGTTAAAAGATGGCAATCATTACAAAAACACATGGTTATTGACACTAAAACGAAGGTAAATATTGGTGGATTTGCGGGTAAGTACTTTACTTAATTGGCTATTAGGAGTATTTATTCAGTTCTTTGGGCATTGCAGTTCTTTTTTCTCTTAATTGCTAATGACACGGTCACAATTTCCCAGTGTTTCTCAGGTAAGCTCAGTTAAATGAACAGTAGCCTCAGCTTGACAGGAAACAGTAAGGGCCTGGTGTGGCTGGTTGTAAATGTGCTCCTATACAGTTCATATCCAATATTCATGGTTTGAGTGTCCAGACTTTGCGCAGTCATTAGTGCTCTCACTGCCTCTCAGGGTCATCCCAGAGCCAGTCACTCACGACGTGTTCCCCTGCAATAAACATGAGCCTGTCCTTCCCAACAGTCCCGACACCCCACACAACATAGCTCTGACAAGTGAGTGTTCTTTCTTCCTCTACTAGTTCTTAAGATATGGTGCTTTTAGATGTGATCATTGAGGTAATTATGAGATAAACATTGGTTACAACCATAGACTGTATATATAAATGGACGTAGGGTCCGTGACGTCACCCATAGGATTCTGCAGAGTTGCCGAGAAGCCCTTAGTAGGCGGAGTCGGCCACTAACGGCTCGACAGTGACGTCAGAGTTCAACTCCCACCTGCTCCAAATAAGGGCAAAGAGGCGGGACCTCCTGCCACCGAGCTGAAAGTTCCAGAGCTAGCTGCATTTAACATTCTCCCCATCTGCACACTGCCCTGGCATTTTACGTTTCTAAGGTAAGCGGACATGAAACTATTCAGCAAAACTATAAATAATAATCTAAGTTATTGAGTTTTTAGCATAATACTTCAGAATCTTAAAATCCCTTAATGTTTGTATGCAATTGTGCTAAATTCAACACTGGAATCAAGCAAATATTAATATGTTTGCATGACATTAGTTATTTATATTTTGATATCACTTAACTATACGTGTAATACATTTAAGTCAAGCTAAGGTACATGTGATGGTAGCTAGTTAGTGCTCTTACCTGTGAGGTCTCCTCCAAACAGCATAATAACCAGTTCTAGATCCTTGACTTTAGACAAACAATTCAAAAGACAAAATGTATGGGTTGATTTTATCGATTGAACATCGATTAATTGAAGCGCAATCCTTTAAGTGTAGAGAAATCACAAGTGTATGGGAACGTTGTTCTGTAAAAGTCCTGTTTGCCAGAGGACATACAAAAATAAAGATCAATAGAATTAATGATTTTTTTTTATCTACAATATTTACGTAAGGAAATAATAACAACATTGTGTTGACAAGATGGAACACCCACAACCTGATTCCTATCTGAAAAATATAGATGTATCAACAGCAGCATGCTCTTTGAAGCTGTGTGCTTGGCATTGACTCAAGTCACGGGGTGAAACCAGGTGAATGTCATTATCTTATTGATTGAACCTATAAAATGTGCTCCAGCTACGCAGTGGGGATGTCAATAAACAAGTGAGCTAAGAAAGAATTGAAAGAGTCCAAAGCATTGGCCCCTCTATCCATGGTATGTCAGTAACACAAATATGTGTTTGTTGTTGCATTATTAACTAACATTTGGATTTAAAAACCTGCTTCATGACCAGATCTGGTCCAAAATTGCTTAAAATAACTATTTTTTAGCTAAATACTGTTAATGACAATGTCAAAATACTCATGTAGAACAAGAAACGGTCAGAGTAAAACTTAAATTCCTGTAAATGCATCTAAACTGGATTATGTGTTGGCATTATTGTCATAGCAAATGTTGTATGCTGCCTTCTAGGTCAGTTCTCTTTTGTGAAATAAATGTCAATGTCATTGTTAACTCGTTGGGGAAGCAAGAAAAATGTACTCCTCAAGACAAAGACCCATTTTCAGATTTGGACTTGAATTCAACATTCTCAGTTCAAGTTTAAATGTTTCTTTCTCTCACAATTTTATCACAGCACTTGTCCATGACAGATAGTTAATTGGCGCCAGTAAAGCCAAGACTGCCATAACTCTTTTTTGTGTGTCTCCGAAGGCCAAGTTGAAGTCCTGAGCCCTTTCATTGACCAGCTGTCCGTCTCTCCGCTTTTTCTTTTCCTCCCCTTTGTTTGTCGTCTGCTTTTGGGGCGCTCTGTGACACCATTTGTCTCCATAACAAGTCTCAGTGAGCAGCGTTCTGGTGGGCCCACCTGCAGGAGCCCTGGTGCTGGTCTCTGCTCACCGCGGGCTTTCCAGGACTACCCACAGAGGAGGAGGCAATTAAGGCCTGGAGAAGAAGCCATAAATCTCCATAAACTTCAGCAAGCCACTCTCCCCCCACTTTCGCTGGACACTCAGATAATGCATCTCCTTCTCAACAGCCTCCAGACGGACTCCAGAGGAGACAAGTCCATCTCCTGATTTCCCCTAACAGAGCGGCTCCTTCCCAAAGTTCCTCTACAGTCTGGGCTGTGACTCATCATGCAACAATTCTTTACAATATTGATGGTCAGTGTTCCTGAAGTTTGTTTGGGTTTTGAGACTTGGGAAAATGTAATTTTTACCATTTGTTTTTCTTGTTTAAGGAACATTACCCTCATTTAAATTGCTCAATGTTTACGTATAGATAATTCTGCAAACCAACGTTTTACTGATACTTTCGACAATCTATACCATGTTGTTTTTTCTGATAATTTGGATACTATGACCGTTTTTCGACATACTATACTATTTGGTTTTGTCTAACGTTTTCGACAAACTATAATACGACTTATCTTCGACATACTATACTATGATGTTTTTTCAAAAAAATATACAATTTTTTTTTTTTATTTTGAAAGCAAATGATGATTTTCAGATATTTTCATCAAACCATACTTTTATTTATTTTTATATTTGAGAGACTACTATGTTGTTTAGGCATATCAATTCCATATGACAGCATAATGTAAGCACGCCCAAGAGTTATGAATTATAGAGTCATTTTTTGTCTCAATGCCACGGAGAGCGTCTTCCAACATGCAGTATAACATGAAACCTTTTTCTGTAAATGTGTGGTAATGGATCGTCTCGCGGTGCAGTTCAGGGGAAGAGGCACGGTTCTCACTAATCAGACAGGACATGCAACGGAAAACATCCCTCCTGAAGAGGAAATGCCTGCTTCCTCTTTATCATATTCTTAAGGACATGTTCCTCTGCGAAGCTGCTGAGGTAGGGATTCAGCACAACCACCTACACATACTGTAGGTGTGTTTGTGAGAAAGAAGCTGTCAAGTGTTGCAAAATGTATAGAGTTGAATTATTAATTAAAGCTTTGTTTTGGTCTAGTGAATAGGCACGGGCCAGTCGTCTTAGAACATTTGCAATTAGCTTTTAGTAGTAAAATAAACAGCTCGATTTATTTTATTTGAATATATTGCCAAAATTACCTTATGTAGGAGCGGTCCAAGAAAAAGTGTCCATGTGGTGGTGTGTTCAAGGGCTGGTAAGCTCTTAAAGTGCAAGGGGGGGATGCTTAAATGTTTATGATGTAAAACTCCCATTACGCTTTTAATTACTTCCATGTGTCTGTCCTGTTTGCCGCCTTCTTTGATTTTACAACGATATAGATACAAAAAAAGGATCTGAGTAATAAAGATAGGTTGTGAAAAAAAAGTGGTGTTGGGAAACATCTTGTACATTTAAGATACTTAGATTTGAGTATTTACCCAAAAAAGTGCATAAGCTTTCTCACTGTATACTCAGTTTCAGTTCCCTTCTTGGAAAAATAACTGTTGGCGAGAGGATGTGTTAATAGATGTCTCTCAGAAGCTGTTGATGGAGATGTGAAAGGTGTTGACTTGATCTGTGAACTGTCTCTCCTCTCCCTGCTCCGCCCGCGCAAACCTGTCTGGCACATCTCAACACACACATCTGGGGGAAAACGGCTGTTTCTGCGCGAGCTCGTGTGTGTGTGTGTGTGTCACTTAAATGTTCTACCTTTCACTGACCTGAAGACACACATTTCCTTATACGCTGGTGAAACCAACATGTGGAGGTGGCAGCAAGACTCATTCGATCCCTACACCTCTGTTCTGTTCCTTCCCCACCCCTCCTCCTCTTCGGTGGTGTGATATCACTTTACTGGGTCACCAGATTTCCCAGAGTCACCGAGGGGACATGTTGCTCACCTCTTGACTTCTTTACCTCTTGAACTGAGGGAATTTTCCCCTGATATAGGGCTGAGACTGCCAGCTGTCATTCTCACCTCCTACTTATTAACAACTGCAACCAAGAGAGGGAGAAGGTACGTCATTTAGTGAAAGTAAAGACCTGTAACAGATGAAAGCTGATAAGCATCAAGCTGTACTTGTAGAGCAGCTCATCTAACATTAATGGTTGAGTAATTGGTTTGTAACTGTAACACTTACTAGGCCATCAATAATGACCAGGGAGGCGAGTGTAGGGTTACTTGGTTGGGATAAGGGGCCATTGTGCCGGAGCTGAAGCCACAGGATCAGCTGAAAGGGCCTGCAGTAATGTCGGACAAATATTTATGCAGTGTCACGTTACTGGAACATTCTAACTAGAGGAGACAATAATAGGCAGGGTGATTGAAAAGTCAAATACACATGTACTACATTTCTACTTTATCAGATGATCTACGATTGGATCATTTACTGATCAAAGCTCAGGAAATACAATAATGGAAGGAGCTCTTTTTACCAAAGAATGCCTTTCTTGGAATGCGAAGAGGTGTAATTCTGGACAGCTATTTTTGGAAATAGTCTGAAATGCATATTTATTCCAAAGGTTAGGAAAATTATGATATACTAATAATGAAATTACCAGATGGATGTGTGTTTTTAGTTAAATCCAGTAAATTGATACCTGAAAAATCAGGGTACTCCATCAACTTTATCACATTGATGAACATCTCCTTTAAATCCAACCATAATAACTTGCAAACAGATGTATTCGACACAATTAGTATTTGTTTAATATTACAAAAAAATGTATCTCCAAAATGATTGATGGTTGCAATGGGATAAAAGCAAAACAATGTTCAGGTGCCTATATGGACATTTTAATATGTTTTCCTGCTATAGTCAATGGTCACCCCCTGTTCCCACTGGCCAATAAGGAACCCTTCCTAATGCTCTTTCATTACAAGGGAAGGAAGACAACATCCAGTAGTCTAAAGATACGTCTGCAGACTGTATGGACACGTAGAAGTTGTTTTTCCGCATTATTGGAGGAAACAATCCAAGCATGTGCAATAAATATGCAACACTTACACTTTTGGTGCCCACAACAAGTCGGTGGTACATGAACGTCCACATGGAGTCTTCTGTACACCGTCTTATGACAACATGTGCATCTTGTTAACTCTAATGGACTTTCAGATACTCGGAAAGTATAACTACGGATCTAGATACAACAAGAGTGACGCCTACAGGTCGCTGCTAAAGAGTCGATAATCTCTTAAAACCAAAACTATTGTTTGTACAGTTTTAAGTTCTCAAGATCTAACTAACAGAGGACAGGTGTGTTTACCTGCTTCTGTTTATGCCTAGCAACAACTCAACAATGGTTAAGATGGCTGGAAATGGAATTGAAAATGTCCATATTAGATAAAAGGTTAATTTAATTGTTACAACTAATACTCTTAAATATCAACAAATAAATAAAAGGAACGTTCTACATCAATCTTGGTAAATTGTCCTGATACAACTCACTATTGCTGAAATTGGCATATATTGTGTGCTGGAGAAATGCCATTATAACTAAGATACAGAAGATTGTAAGATTTGCTATACTTTCTTAAGTGTAGGCTGTTGTAACATTGCTGTGTTGCCATTTTCATCCACCACATCAACAGTCTGCTCCCGCCTCTGCTTAACTGACCTTGAGTCCTGCCAGGTTGCATCTCCGTGCCTGTACTCATTTAAAGAATCAATTCCAACCTCAACTTTCCTACCCGGCTTCATAAGTTTGATAAATGCCAGATCAAATCCTTGCACTTATGTCATTCTTAAAGCTGTTCAGACTTTAGATTTCAAGACGGCGTGAAAAAGTAAACACATTGCAACTTAGGAAATCATGAGAAAACTGTAAATACAGAACTGTTTTCCTTCAGATGTGAAATCTAAGGAGGGTAATATTTCTTTCAAAAATGTGGAAATCTAGACAGGCGACTTGGCTTTTAAAGTCAGATTGAATTGCCATGTGACCCTAACCTCCCCCATTTTCGCTGCCCCCAACACCCTTGTGAGCGTCCCTTGAGAGCCACAGCTGCTGGGGACCTCTCTTTGAACTCACAGCAGGAGGTCTGCAGCACCCCCTGGCCTTAAGCTGTCCCTTCTCTCCACCACTGCCTCAGACACTTTCAAACTGTAACCATAGCCCGACGTGGACTTTTAAGAGGGCTCAAAGCTCCCGCAGCAGCTGCTCGGCTGGTAAACGGAGCCACGCTCAGGCAGATCACCTGAGAGTGCCGGGGGTAGATCTCTGGAGAGCTGCTCATGTGTCCCATCCTGCCTGCTCCATTCACAGAGGATCAGAGAAAGAAAAAAGGGCTGCGAGGACCCATGAGACTTAGCAGAAAAAGAGGAAGTAACCAAAGTGGAAACTTTCAAGGTGACCCATTTATGCATAGATTACTATCATTGAGCTTTCCTCATTTACAGAAAAAGGATGTGTTACCAGGTTAAAAAAGGCAAAGATTCCATCACCTGCTTTGAGTTTTTTCTTAATTATTCTCCCTTTTTTCTGTATAATTATGGTTTTGGAAGATCAAGGTTATGGTCATTTGACTTTTATAGGGTATGATTAGGGGTCAACACTTGGCTATGGTTGGAGGAAAAGTGTGGTTACGACTCATTGAACAGCATGTTTTTGACCAGACTTAGTACGGTCTTCTGCATAAAGATTTGACTTAATGCACAAACACATCCACATTGCTACCTAGAAACGTTCTCCTACCTTAGCACTCTGCATTGGCATTTGACACGAATTGGGAGGTAAAGTATTGAACAATACAAACCTAATTTGTGAGCAATACCACGGAGGGACACCAAACATTGTTTATTTCCAAATACAACTAACATTGAAACACTACAAAGCCAGTTAAAAGTTTGGCCATTATGGACTGGTATATTGCAGTGGTTTATATTAAATAAACAGGAGCTTCCAATAATGCTCATTGGTTTTTTTAATGACACTATTCTTTATCATGGATGTGAGCGATTTTCATTCAGAGAAGTATCAATAAATACAAAAGAAAAATATTCCTCCTCCACTTCATTTCCCTTTTTTATTCCCTTCTCATGATACCACACATTATTCCCCAAAGAAAATTCCCTGCAATGCATGATATACTTTCAACACCCCTCTTATGTCAGGGTATTAAATCAAATAAGGATTGGATCCGTGGCGTATCGGCAGCTTCATGGGGCGTGCCATGTGGGACTTGTAGTCACTAATGAGCAGTGACTAATTGCTACATGGTTCTGTGGGAATACAGTGAATCTCTATGGGACTTGTGCAAAGATAAGCTTCCCCCTTCAAACAATTCTCATACCTCTCATTCATTCTCTCTAATCAAGGTTTGAAGCTCGACACCCTTATTATATATAGCCAATGAGACAGAGAGATGAATCAAGAAATGATACTCTTTAAAAATTGTCTTTATTTAAGTCTGTGTAGCTGTCTATATTGTAGTCTTTGTTACGAAAGAAAGCTACACACTGAGGAAAATAACCATTTCTTTAGCAGAAAATCATGTGAAATACTGGTTCAGTGACTTCCAGTACAAAGTCTATGTTAATGTCCTTATCTCTGTCTGTCGTTGCACAGGATTAAATATATATGTATTCCTTTTGGTAAGCAGTGTCAATGGTTGCCTGCTCGCAAAAAAAATGACATTCAAGAAACCAAGGACACGGTGTAATTTGTAAAATGCATTGTTTATCACCATTCCAATAAAAACGAAAAAAAGACAAAACGCCATAAATGTGGTAATAAACATCCCCCTCATCAAGCTGATTCGACAGGATTTACCGCCTGTCCTTCACTTCTCTTCACGCCCATTATTGCTATTGATTGCTGTCAGATGGAAATTATATTCTTCTTTTTCCTACGCTTGACTTGCCACAGCTGCGATAATCACTTACAGCATGAGCAGGCGTGTTCTAGCCTTGAGGTGGTAGTTTCAGTATGTTTTGTCTCAGCCGTGATGGCTTCTCGCGGATCAATAACACCTTGTCAAAGACTAACACCCTACTTGAGTGAGCATCTTTATTGAAAGTGGCATTTTGTTTATTCTGAGAATAAGCTTGCGTTGGTATGTGAGAGAACATGCTGTCCAAGTTGCCTGTTCTTTGAACGAATCCATTTTGTTGAGAAGTTAACACTGATAGGGATCCAGTTTGTCCACAGCTCTGAAAATACTAAGTACATTTATTTTCTGACATGAATAGACAAACGCACAATCATAATCCAGGGAGGTGATAATGTCATTTTATTTTTAATAAATTGATAATTGTGGTTGCAACAGGACTAAAAGAGAGTTGGGGGAATATAATGTCATGACTTGAAAGGTCAGAATATTTTCATTAGGAGCATTGAAGGTGTGTGTGCAGAAAGTAAGGACAGCAAAGCAGTTTACATTAAGTGTATCTCAATGTCAACTCAGTTTTCTAGACAAACAATGAATAATGGCATTATATCAAATCTCTCACCGCCTTCTGTGGAAACAACTAAAAAACACTCTTTGTGCACCTCAACCATTGTCTCTTCTCACACACTCCGTCTTCCTCCCCCCTTTGAACCCTCTAACTAGGGAAATCAGCTGATCAGGTGCAGCTGGGCGGCAGCCATAATCATGCTGACTATGGGATGTGTAGTCCTTGTTGCATACACAGAGAGGAAGTGAATATCACCACTATGAAACGCCCTCTCTCGACAAAATCTAAATTCTTAACCGTTGATATTTCTCAACACGTATTTGATGAATGTTCCTAAACTTTGTTTTCTCCATGGTCGTGCTTTAGTATGTGTTTGTTTTATTTCTTTAATAAACATAATGAACAAAAATCTTATGCATGGACTTTTATTTTGGAACGCCCCACAGTGAAGAACCAAGTTTAGCCTCTTAGCGACATCATTTGTGGAAGTTTGGTCACTACATTCATGGTACTGACTTTAGCATCCCATGTCCTTTCACTTGCACCCTACATGTACTGTTTGTACAAGTTTGTTCGGACATCAATGGTTACAAGATGATGTACCCTTCAGTACAACAAAACCCAGTAATATTTATCTTGAGCTTATAAATATACATGTACACAGTTCCTTTGAGATCAGGTTGGTTTGAGAGAAAGGAGGGAAGGAAGGAGGGAATGAGGCTGCAAGGCAGCAATCACACAAAACACATTTGGAGGTCATTACAGAGCCAGTCATGCTGAGTGACTCCTAGAGGCTGAAACACTGCTTACAGTGTTTAAAGTGGGTTTGATGAAAGCTTTCATTCAGAGCAGCTCATTAGTTTGAGCTTTGGATAGTACACATTCTGAGATTACTCAGCTGCGCTGCCAATGTAAGGAGGTTTGCATTTCATTTATTTCTCTATAAATCACTCAGAAACACACATCCAATGCAGAACACCTAATATGTACAGAAAGGAGGGCACATGTGCATAATATCAGTCTTCTGTTCAAGAAATAATATCTCGGCATGATTTGAAAAAATGAACTAAAGCAAAATACATGTTAGTAAATTAACGTCCAGTCCATGGTATACCCTTGCAATCTTTACCAAGCTTTTGTTTGTGACAATTCTACTTTTTTGATCAAGCACTGCAATCCATTTGAAACCCATTATGGTTTCCCTATATGCGGAAGTAGTATACTTTATAACAAGAGAAAAAAGGAAATACGTTTACTAAGTTTGAAGAAGTCCATGTGCTGACATTGGTCCGCTTCTGCCTATTATGGTCATTGTAGGGTCACTGTACCCAAATTAATAACGGCTGTGTTTTTATCCTGTTTCCATTAGGTCCACAAAGAGCCTTAACCCAAATGCATTTGCTACAGTCAGCAGCAATTAGCATCTGCTCAAGAGCAGGTTTAATTTGAGTATTTCCTAGAATCAAGGTCTCTCAATATTTCTGAAAATCCATTAAAACTGTTTACAGAGGAAAAGTCTGGGTGCACAGTGTTATGTTGTGCTTTGCTCTCCCTTTATTTCCACAGATAACTGAACACATTTTTGTTTGAAACAAACAGATAACAGTAAATCATCTGGTTAACATATTTCTGCCAAAATGAACTCCCAAAGCAGAAAATTGTTCTTCTTTTCAGATGTTTTTCTTTTATATGAATTGGTAAAAGGTTTTGGGCTGTTGTTTGGACACAAGATAGCATTGAAGGACGTCAATGTGAATTCTGGGAAATTGTATTGTACATGCCTCATATTGAAACATCCAGTTTATTTCAAGGACTGTTGATAAGTAGACTGGAAACATAAGGAAAATCTATAAAGTTTACAAAATAACAACACCTAATGTGTACAAATGAGTTCATCTGAGTATATTTATTCATCCAAAAGTGAAATATGAGACTGTCTGAGGGTAAATTATCTTCTTTGAAATGTGCTTTGTGAGGTCGACATTCAGCCGATGCTCTTATCTAAATGTTAAAGATTGGAGCCATATTTCTCAGTGCAGCCTTTCGGCTCGTGTCTAAGGGTATTCATGTGCACGGAGGGATGCAGTATTTCGCCAGCGTGACCCAGAGCCCTTCCAGATGTAAGACAGAGCTCCTGTCTGACTCAGCTCAGGTCCACGCAGCGGGCTGTCAAAGCCCATCATCGTCATACACTCCTGCGATCAATACCTTACAGCTTCCTGACAGAGCGTGTTAGCGTAACGCATTCCTCTTTCTCTCCTAAGTCTTAATCGGAAAAGCCACCTCGAAAAAAACGTGTATTTATAGTGACATACTCTATCTATTTCCCTTTAGCTGACATTGTACATTGTACATTGTTTGCTACAGGACAGTGTGTTGGATTTTTAAAAAGATTCCAAATGCTCTGTAACAGTAGTGTTCAACAAATTCCCACCATTTTGAAATCCCTTTCAGCCGCATAAATGCAACATTTATTTTCTTTCATTAGCTGGAGTTGCAATCATGGATATTTTGCAAAAATGTTAAAAGTTCTTGCAGCAATTCTTGCACAGACCATGATTTATGTCTTGGAACTAGAACGCTTAAGGCTCTCCAAACTGTTTTGAAATAAAGCTCAACTTGAGAAACACTGGCACATAGTCCATGCAACACTGCCACACACACTTCACTTCAGTGATTTACCAATTTTGACACTGATGGGTCCATGCAAAACGCTGAAGGCAGGACTTATGCCAATCATTTAACGACCTACACACATTGCATGTTGCTTACTTTGAGTTCAACATGGCTCTTACTCTTTGAAAACAAACAAACAATGGTAGATATGCTAAGTCAAGTACATTTTGGATGATGTGTACATTCTTGAAACTCTACCTGCCTTGGACCAGCTCACCAAACCAGTACAAAAAATAGTTTTCCATGTAAAATGTTGACATGAAGGGACGGTTGGAGCACAGTAAAGCCCTCACCACTCTATTGATTATTATTGAAAGAGTTGGAATAAAGCAGAACATTGGATAATCAATGGGTTGGACCTACTGATAAGATAGCATCATGAATTTTTGACCCACATGTGTCCTTAATACTGAAGCTATGGAAGTAAAACAGATAGACAGTCGGAATGAATGGCAAGGTACCAGAGGATTTCACTGGGCAAACACAGATTAACCACAAACGGTAAACATGTGGATGAGAGTTCACAAAAGGGAAAATAAACACACACACACACACACACACACACACACACACACACACACACACACACACACACACACACACACACACACACACACACACACACACACACACACACACACACACACACACACACACACACACACACACACACACACACACACACACACACACACACACACACACACACACACACACACACACACACACACACACACAAACAAATCTTCAGTCCTGCTTGTCAAACAAACAAACCAGAGTGTTTCTGTGTTTCGAGGAGTTTCCATCCTGCCAAGTCTTATTCTGAGACAAAATTGAATTAACTTTAATATTCTTTTGTTTTTGTAGATGTCTTAAATCCTAAACATACATATTGTGCGGATACATTGTACACATCTGTGCCTTTAAACTACAGACCGGGTAAGTGTGCTGTCAAATGTAATCACACATTTAGTAATTAGGATTTTGAACTGAGGCCAAATTACAGATACATTTGTGAAGGATCAGGTTTACCTCACAAACCCTTGTTAGGCTTAAACATGCATTGTAACAAAGCTGCTAACTATTAACGAAATTAAGAAAATACATGTCATTTTGATAATGTAGTTATAATACGTCTCTGGAAAAGCAAATTCTTTCAGCCAATCATTTCTAAATAAAGTAAAAGGCAATTTAACATACTGATAACAGATGTTCACAAAGGCTTCCAAGTTAAGTCAAAGTCAAAGTCAACATGTCAATCTTCCAGTTCGTGTGTACAGAGAGAGAGATCGAAATACTGTTTCTCACAATCCCGAATATAAAAACAAATGAATATAAAAACATAACAATATGTGTGCAAATATGTATATACACAGATTCAAAGACAGCTTTTTACATGTGCACACATTAAGACCTAAACAACAATCAATATGTACAAAATAACAGTCACTTCAATATTATGAGAATGTATCTTAATACACTGTATTTCCTGATTTCCCAAATAAAACATGTTTGTCTCACCCATGCTGACGTCCACACAGAAGGGGTCCATCTTGAGCTACCTCTGGCAGACAGACAGGTCCTCAGATTTACGTCTTCCCTTGTCAGGTGTCAAATTGCCCCTTTACGTCAGCCGAGGTCTATCTCAGAGTGTTCTCTCACACCAAACTTATTTTTCTACTTTCTGGCCAGCTCACTTTGAAAGAATGGACAGTCCCCTGGTGCACATCAATCTGTTGAGAGCTCCCATTCTGGGCATTAGGACATCCTGGCTTTCTTTTGCAAGGCAATTGAAAGGGAGCAGTGCAATGGCTGAACTTCTAAATAGGACTTTCTCATGCGGCTGGTACCTTCCAGGACAATGCCACTGCTAGTAGAGGGTGTTTTGGGTTGTTTTGACTATCTTGAGGGCTTCAACACCACTTTGTTTCATGGCTGTTATATGCAGGGTATCATTCAAGAGCAGGACTATGCATATTATCAGTGCCATGCACACAGGTACTGTAGATTAGAACATGGTAAATTAGTCTGAAAGGGCACAAACCCTCAGCAAAAAGTACCATTATTTTGTCTCACAGACCAATAACAGGACATATTTAATGGAAAAGGTACTGTACAAAAGTGATTATAGTCATAATCTTTGCCGGAATGCATCTAAATGACACATGAATTAAAAAATACATTGAAATCTGTCTTTGCTTTTTGTTCTTCAAAATAAATATCTTTAAAACCAATGGGTATTCACAAAAAGATATAAATAGCATGTATCAATTTGAACCATAAGTGATGCTGTGAATCATCTTGGCAAAAATAATACTGGTAAGAAGGAGTGGTAGCGTGACACATCACAACACATCAGTGAAACATTTCAACCTCTCTTGAAACTGTCCTTATTCCTCCATCATCGCTCTCACACACACACACACACACACACACACACACACACACACACACACACACACACACACACACACACACACACACACACACACACACACACACACACACACACACACACACACACACACACACACACACACAATCTGGACCGAATGACGCACATGGCATGGGAGACCACAAACAATATTACATTTAAATTGTTGCTGAATGATTTACTTCTCATTTCTCCACTTTTATATTAGTCTCTACCTTAAATACATGTTAATAAATTGCAGTTCCACACTCAAAATCACTGAAAAAGGGGAAACTGCTTGTGTGTTGAGCCTCTGGACATGACATTTGACATATGAATTTGCAGTCAAGGAGTGATATCATTCCAGTACATACATTGTGACATGAGGCCATGGACATATGGACCATTTGATATTTGGACATCTCAGGGTTAGCAGTTCAGTCCCTGGACTGTAATAGGCCAATTATCTGAGTTCATAATGTCCTTTTGTGTTCATTGCCATTCTGTTCATTTTTAAGGGGGACATTTGTTTCCATTACTCATCTACGCAGGATGAAACTATGTTTTGTGGTTAGGTCAAGTTAACTTTTTTGGTAATGAGTATTTCCTGCTTCACAATCATCTTCGAGTGGACCTATTATGTCAACATTTATTTTTTGTAATTGCAAAAAGCATGCTATGTTAAAAAATATTTGCCACTTAAAATCCTGGACAACCAGTGAATTGTTCAACAGAATTATGATATCTTTGAAAAGATGTTCCTTTAATAATTGGATTTAATGTCCAGCTATAAAAGATTGGTGTACAGATTCATTGTAGTTGCACTGAATGGAGTCTGTTGTTGCAACTGTGTGGCATGTGGAAAGTTAGAGAAAATGTATCCTATCTGATGATAACACTTCTAGAAAATGTAATATGTATCACATGCACTTCTATTGGCTCACATTGGCTATGGTGTATTGGTAAGCCAAAAAGGCCCATGAAAATGGACATAACAGAAAAGCTAGAAAATAATGGTACTATTTCTTCCAAAGCCAGACCTTTCTGAAAGGACAATCATGCCGTCTAAAATAGTCTCCTTCTGCGTCATTGAGCAGATCTCTCTAGGACACATAAGAAAAGAAGAAAAGAATTAGCAAATGGGAATTGAAAATCGCCATGGTGCCATAACTGTCATATTCACATGTGGAATAGTGTTTCTGACCGTGAGTGTCTGAACTGTCAGTATAATTACTTGGTATTTAATGGCCTTGGTTATCATGCTCAATGGGTCTAATGGAAAAAACACTTATAAGTGAGTGACTGGCATTTACAAATTAATATTCATTTCACCATATGATCATCATGGTTTGGGAGTTCTTTTCATGATTACATGATGTCTCTTTCTAGAAGAGCCTATAGTTCCCCCTTTGCCCTGTGAGGTAAACTACCACACAATTACCATAAGAACAAATACATGTACAAAACACAAATTCAAAATACCACAAGGAATGTCTTTAACCCACACTCTAACCTGTTTGCTTGCATTTTGCAATCCCATGAGTGACATGTCTAAACATTTCCATACCTATACCGCCTACATCCTGACCTCCAGTTTGACCCAAAGGTCACAACCCCTTCACACCAGCACAGGGTAAATATTTCCTTCCTGATTTAACAGAACCCACCGAGCTGGGTGGGACAGACTGGCTAGGGATTCCAGCGGCTGAGTTAGAAAGAAAGACGTGGTGTGAGAAACAAATTAGACAAGAAAAGAATAAAGGGGAAATGCTTGCTTGTGGGTTTACGTGTGCCAGGAGGAGGGGCGTTGAGGGAAAACCACGCCTCTACATGTCCATCATCTTTAAAAGGCAGGGTCCATACTGCTTTAATTAAACCTTTTTGCCTGAAGGGGAACTCGACCAATGCTCAGGGTTCCTGCAGGACACGCACCACATGCGCAACAGGGGGATGGTGGGAGATTGGGGTGGGATGAGGACTGCTGGGGGGACATTTGAGACTGTTTAAACAAATCAGTGAAGAATATCAGTCACAGAGGACCCTGCGGGAGATGCTGTTGGTTTGTTCCCCCGTGGCAGAGGCATTTATCTCCCCTTGAGAGACCGTTTTGTCATCTGTAGAATGACAGAAAGAAAGAGGGATGTTTCCAAAAGTACCTGCATGACTCCTCCGGGGACAGAGCGTTCCGACAAAAACGATGGTGTCATTTTAGTTGAATTCAGCTAACAAGCATTTGGCTGTCTGTAGGACCTCTGACCTATGTGTGTGCAAGGTTGTGTGGAGCTATGTCCAGCAGACATGCACGTGTAAAACCCAGATGGTCAGATGTAATAAACATGGCCAGTGTTTTTGGCTCACATAAAGGGCATGGCGCTGGTGTTTTATTTCATCAGGGCCTCAGGGCATGAATGTGTTCACCCAGACTCTCAAAGTGGGCTTTACGAGGGTGGAGAGGGAAGCCTGTTCCTACCTTGTTTGAAATACCTTTATTTTTTCTGTTGCAATGGGGAGGTTGCTGGAATAACTGCAGCCATAGGGAGCGAGAAGGGAACTTAGATGGTGTCCTATTGGCAGAGGTGGGAGAAGTACTCAGATCTTTTAGTTAAGTCAAAGTAGAAATACCAAAGTGTAGGAATACTCTGGTACGAGTAAAAGACCTGTATTCAAAATAAATGTACTCGCTATGCAGATTGGCCCATTTCAGAATCATACTATATGTTGTCATTATAATCATTAATGTATTCATGTGTTTATCAAGTTTGTTAAGGTGGAAACAATTGTAAGTTTTTTTTTTTTTTTTTTTACTGCTGGGTAGCATGTATTATCATAAATCCATTTCTGCAAAGCAACTAAAGGTAAACGTAAATGTTTTTGAGAAAAAGTACAATATTTACCTCTAAATAGTCATGGGGTAGAAGTACAAAGTAGCCCAACATAGTAATACTCAAGTAAAATAAAAGTACCTCAGAATTGTACATTTCTTGATAAGATGTCCCTAGTTACTTTACACAACTGCCTCATGGTGCCGGATGTTTCCGTTAGACGACACGAGGGCCTTGTGACAGAGGTCTGTTCAGAACCTTTGTTGAGCATGCTGCACTGTGAAGCAAGCAACCACATCTGGTTTTACTCAAAACAATCAGGGGCCCGCACTACAGGCAGCTTGAGCCTGTTATTAAAGGCTTTCTGGGGCCTGCTGAGGGACGGCCCAGAAGGAGTGATTTATCCAGTCTTTGCTGAGTGGACGAGGATCGAGTGTGATGTATATGGACATGGAATTCCAATCAGTCATCCTTGCCAGGACACCTACACAGGAGGACTGATGAATCCGGGTTGTCTCCCACAACACGATGAAACTGTGCTTCGCATCCTGCATTAGAAAGGGATTTCACTAGGAAAGGACCATATGCAGATTGGATTCGTCCTCACCCATAGTGTCTTACATCATTGAAATCCAATGATATGAGGGTTAGGACAGCAGTGAATCTTTAATTAGGGTTCAAGTTTTTAGATTATGCCAATTTTTCAATCTCATCTGTGTACAGTAAGTCAACACCCACCCTTGTATTATACAGTAGTAGTGTATTACTCAGCAATCTTATAAAATAGTCCTGATTCATCAGATCCGTTTTTCTGGGGGCAGACCTGCAGAGTTCTTTTGCAGACCCTAAAAAAGATGGGTTGACTCATGGAAACCTAAAATACAAACTCCGAGCACTTCAGGTTCCTCTGAATGCCAAATCAGGCTTTTAAATAATTTGGGGAGAGCCCTCTGGAAGCTGAATAATTCACGGCAGGGTGATGAAGTCTCTAGCCAGCTGGGTGTTCCATTAGTAGACTCACTACCCGACAGCTCTATTGCTTGGCAGGCCGGCGGAGGGAAGAAGAGTTTGGGAGATGAGTATGTCTCTGCGGCGGATCATCCCGTCCTCACTGCCCACTTCAATTACATCAGCCACACGCACTCAGAAAAAGAGAATAAGGCACTGTCTGCCCGTGTTTGTTTCGGACGAGCCTCCCTTCGCCCCGCCCAGCACATGATAGCCGTTCAGTTGTTGCAACCCGACCTTAAAGGACCCCGGGGGCTGGACATCTGACGGGAAGTGGAAAGAATAAAAAAGCATTTCCTCTGAGCTTTTGACACTGCAGAATCTAATTCCTCCTGCCATATGACCTAAATATACAGTTTTGCGTCGGAACTTGCTGCTAAAGTGAATGACCCTGTTCGTGTCCAGATGGCTTCCATCATTGGGTAGATACAAAAAACGCTGGCCTGCTGTGGCATCATCACCAGTTAGTTTAGCTCATCTAAGCTCCCCTGGCAGAAGAGGCAATGAAACGAATGGACATAGCAGATCAAACGCTGCTTCACTGTGAGTGAAATCTACCATCCTATGAGGCATCAAAGCATAATAAGATTTTCTGCTGAGGGGTTTCTCCCTGCTTACTGTCTCTCCCTCATGCCTATATACATGTGATAGTTGATTGCCAGGATATGATATGTGAAACAAGCATTGACTTGTCAGTGAGCTACCGTTAAGGTACTCATGCATTGCGAGAATTCCATAGTTTCTTCATATAGGCCCACCTTCATACTACTCAATTTTCTATCACATCCTTATGGTCACTTTCCAATTTGTTCCAGATATCACTCAGGTTAGCCTTGCCGGCATTTCCAAGGCCTGCTTCCAACTCTTTGCAAAGACCCTGTCAACTCTTGCCCTGAGTGACGGAGTGGCCGGCTTTACCTTGTGCTGCCAGTCAGCCTCATCCATAACATCATCACCTTCACTTGGCCATGTCATGCCTCTTACGGGAGATGGATGTCTCCAACCCAAGGACAGCTGGGTAATGGCCCTCATCCTATATATATGGCGCACAATCACCTGTCATTCTCAATCTGTATGCTGCATGCCAGAACAGATAGACAAAAAGAAAGAGGAAGAAGTGGAGCTCCAATCGGAAGGAAGGGATGCGCATCACGGTATTACACGGTTTAACTCTAAAGTAGAAAGAATATAGTGTTTTGTACCAGTACCCATAGTGACTTATTAACTTCTAGTTCACAGCATCACAATAGCTGGTTGTTTTCTGCCGTAAAAGCATGAAATAGTAGGAAATACTGTATCGGCGGGTCATACCACAACATTTATTTTGATCGGCTATCAAGCAGTACAAAAGATATTGACCGTGATACTGAGAGTCATTTCATTTCTCTAAAAACTGTTATATACTTAATCATTCATTGATATTTAACAAAGTTGTATTGTGTGATTTCTTCGAAGTAAGGAGGCAATTGCTGGGAAGCAAATAGTTCTTGCGTCAAACGAGAATTTGAGGACCAAGAACATAATCGATCAATTATTTTCTTGGTGGAGATAGGAACACCTTTGGAGTGAGCATTGATTTTGATTGGTGCTAGTTTTGCAACAATATTAAGTATCAGTAGAGTCCAAGTCAAGAGAATCTGGCCCTTCCTACATCCAGGACATGGTTAAACTGTACAGCCCAGCGCGTGCACTCCGCTCTGCATCAGCCAAACGACTCGCTGCACCCTCGCTGCGAGGGGGACCCAAGTTCCCATCAGCAAAAACACGTGGGTTTGCTATCCTGGCTCCAAAATGGTGGAATGAGCTCCCCATTGACATCAGGACAGCAGAAAGCTTACACACCTTCCGGCGCAGACTGAAAACTCATCTCTTTCGACTCCACTGCGAGCGATAGAATTACTAACAATGAACTGCTAACAGAGCACTTATATACTAATAAAGGACTGGCTTATCTATAGCCAGTTGAGTAGCACTTGAAATGTCTGGCTCTATGAAACCTGATGTACTTATATGATTCTGTTTTCTTCAAGGTTGTGTCTTCCTGGTCGATTGTACTTATTGTGAGTCGCTTTGGATAAAAGCGTCAGCCAAATGCAATGTAATGTAATGTAAAAGAGATAAGGATTTTATAAATTATAGTTACTGCTTGTTATGCAGATGCGGGAAATTGCCTTGGGATCTTTCTTCTTTTTTTTAACTACATTTTTTGTATTTAGTTTTCCTACACTTTTCCCCCACGCTTACCTGCCACTTCTGCTAATGGGTATTTGAGTCCAAACACTGATTATTCAAATACAGAACCCTAACCCTAACCCTATTCATTTTAAAACCAGAAAAAACTATGACCTTAAAATGTGTAGATCTAACACCACCGACATCATGGGAATGAAGAAATCTTAAAGAAATCTGTGTGCATGTGTGTTCAATAGCCTCTAATGGTCCTTGCAGCTAATTTACAGTACACACATTCACACTAACTGTGACACAATTCCCCATGGGTCTTTGCACACTATGCTTAGATACCTTACAGAGTGAGTTCTTCCTCTTTAACTCAAGATTCTTGCATGTTGTAAGTCTAGACATCCCTGATTAAAACTTAACATCTGCCAAACTTCTGTGAATCTTTTATTTTCCTCTGGGGGAACGCCATGATGAGTCTAGTGAACACTAATGAACACATAATGAGCTACAAATAGCTCTCCAAATGGTCTGGTTCCTACACTGCTTCCTGTGACCTTAGATTCATCTCCACGAGAGAAAAAAACCATCAAAACAATTAAACATTAGATTATATGGTTACATAAGGATATGAAAAACAAGAATCCTGTAGAATCATGAGGAAGAATACTTAAGATCTGTGACACATTATCAAACACATAATAGTACACTGTGTTCAGGGTGGAGTTTCTCTTTGAACAAGTGCTTGCTTTGTACAGTGAGACAGCAAAACACAGCCAAACTTTTGCTGATTTAAGCCCATATATCTTTATTAATAACTGTGATGACAGCATATCCATGACTAGGGGCACTTCCTCTTTGGAGGATTACTTCTTAAATCTCTTAATCCGTCACCAGTTAGCTGTTTTCTAAACACCCTACAGTTGTCTCTGCATGTCAGGCAGGCTGCTTTCCAGAGGGATTTTGGACTCTCTCCAGCTCCAGGTAGAGGGAGAAAATGACAGAGGGATGACACAATACTAATGTAGGACACTGGAGAAAGCGGTTATCATCATGTTATGATTCATCCGGTGTCTCCCTCCAAAGTGCTATCTAGATGCTTTGCCTCTCAATAAGAAAAAAACACTGACTAAAGTGCTGAGTTAACTTCACGGGGGAGGGGGACTTGCTGTTTGTGTATAAATGTTTTAAGTACCCCACAACAGTAACTGATGCTGGCAGTTTGGAAATGCTTGTTTTGAGGATTAAGTTTTCCCCCACCCTCTGCTTGGTCATGTAACTTCCTCTTAGATTTAATTTGGAATTTAAATGACAATTCTCTACATGGATTTTGTTGTGTCTTTTTTTGTATGGTTATATTAGTTGGAAAACCTCATGACTTAGGCTTTAATCTCACAATAATGCATATAATAAACAACATTTTTTCTCAATTTTCTTAATTATGTGATTGTTTTGTTCAAGTTAAAACAGTTGCAGTTGTTTTTTGTCTTTTTAATTTGGATTTTTTATTTGAACATTAAAACGGATATGCTGGAAATTAAAGAAGAAAAGTCCCAATATTGCGAATAATTGATTGATTGATAAGTTTATGTTTTAGTAAAAGCAGATTGCAACCAAGTGCAGTGGCCATTAGAGAGAGGAACACTTGCAAGGAAATATCTCAGTGGAGCCATAATGAGCCTAGTAGTGGATGGTAATACATTTTAATGGCGCATTTTCTGGAATTCTCTTTAAAATGTACCATATGTATCGAACAGCTTAATTGTCTCAGGAAAAAGTACCAACACTGCCCCCCCACTAGCCCAGAGGGACATGACATAGGGGTCGTCTTGTTCTGAGTAATTGTTTTGTTCCTTACAACCAATGTAATAACTCAAATTAAAGCTGGAAATGTTGTCTTTCTGAGGAAAAGGACAAGCCTGAAGAACAATGATTCACCAAAGACGTGTTTAGTCAGAGACAAAGCACATTAAACAAGATTGTTGTGGAACTCAAAAATGAACTGTGCCTATTGATACACACATCAGTAACACTGACTGTAAAAAGAGAAACCAAGGTGTATCATTATATTTAGTTAACATTCATAGTGAGAACCTTTTGGTGTCGCCTACTGAATAACAACATGATGAAATTCGAGATTTTCAGGTAAAGGCTTTTGGCTGCCACTCCAAGAGGGCGCCGCTGGATAGAATCATTGTTGAAAGCCTGTACTTTTGTTGTGGTTAATGAATGATGAATCAAGGCAAATAAGTAGGCTAAATGATTAGAGAGAAGAATAAAGAGAGCCTGCTGCAGTGAGAAGAAAGGAGAGTCATTATAGCAAAGTGTCGGTTGTTATATTTTGGATGATTTATAAAAAAGGAGCTCAAGGAGATTTCTTTCTACATGTATACCGTAACAATGCTCCAGGCAGTAATTCCTAAGTTTAATGTGTGTGCATGGCGCAATATTGAAAGGTAATGATTTAAACTGACAGCCATACAAACAGGACAGACTTAAGGAAGGCCAACAAGCTGGAGCAGGTGATGGCAGGAAGAGGGAAATGTGCTGAGAGAAAACGGAAAAGCTGCCAAGAAAAAACGAATTCCTCCCATGCTGATGCAGTGACACACTGAGTACCCTCGAATGATTGAAAAACGACATTAAAAGGGCGGTGGGGGTGGATATGTGAATAAAAAACGAAACCCCTTGGGTGCAAGCCCTTCCATACCTTTCATACCAGATCTTACCTGGAAGAACAGAAGAGTCGATGACAAAGGACTGATGTTTGAAGCCACTGTACCTCCACCTCTTTTTTGTGCTTTATGAATGAGGACTACAATGCATGTAACTTCACAATCTGGTGCAAGAGTGTTGAAGTGCTATTGTTCTTTTTGTTAACAAAAACCCAACTTATTTTAGGCAACGATCTCGGGATTGATTTCTCACGATTTAGACAAACGATATACTGACCTTGATGTACAGAGGTATATGCTTTAGATATTTCATAGATAAAAACAGTCATTTTACAGCACTTTTGTAGGATTTCATACTTTATGGATTAAATACAATAATTTTTCCTTCTACTTTAGCGATACCACCAGTTGACCGGATAAAGTCCCCAACAATCCAACTGGGTTAATAAGCTGGATCAGTATTCCACTCCTTTTCTCCTTGTTTTTATTTCCCCCCCGTCCTGCTACAATATGTCATTGTAGCATCATGCTATTGGTTTAGGAAGATTTTTATTTTACCATTATTTGACCAGGATAGGTCTCATGACAAAAAATGACACCTTTTTTTCAGATCCTGAGTCTTTGGTACACAGGACTGCTTAAACACGGAGGTCTTTAATGCTTTTCAATCAATATTTCGGCTTAGCATTAAAGGGTCCCTATTGTGCTTGTTGGGGTTTTACCTTTCCTGTAGTGTGTTACATAGTTTTATGTGCCTGTAAATCCTTTGTTTTTTTCCCTAACATATTGACATCAAAATGTAACTCCAACACATTGTAAGTGATAGGCCTTTTTCCTTCTACTTTAGCGATACCACCAGTTGACCGGATAAAGTCCCCAACAATCCAACTGGGTTAATAAGCTGGATCAGTATTCCACTCCTTTTCTCCTTGTTTTTATTTCCCCCCCGTCCTGCTACAATATGTCATTGTAGCATCATGCTATTGGTTTAGGAAGATTTTTATTTTACCATTATTTGACCAGGATAGGTCTCATGACAAAAAATGACACCTTTTTTTCAGATCCTGAGTCTTTGGTACACAGGACTGCTTAAACACGGAGGTCTTTAATGCTTTTCAATCAATATTTCGGCTTAGCATTAAAGGGTCCCTATTGTGCTTGTTGGGGTTTTACCTTTCCTGTAGTGTGTTACATAGTTTTATGTGCCTGTAAATCCTTTGTTTTTTTCCCTAACATATTGACATCAAAATGTAACTCCAACACATTGTAAGTGATAGGCCGAGGAGCTGGACATTTCAGACACAACTCTAAGCAGTTGACCAATCACAACAGAGCCGGGCAACTATAGTGGTAGAGCTGCATAGAAGGTATCAGGTCCTATGCATAAACCCCCCACTTGTTTCACTTTTAAATTCACAATGCACAGATCAGCAGAATGTCGAGAACTTTCTATGCAGAGTTTAACTTAACAAATCTTTGGGCAGTTTTCCCTCCCATAGTGTATTTGTGTTGTTTCCCTTTAATAATTGTTAATATGAAATTAAGAATAATTGTGTATCTTGTGAGTGAGGCTATTTTGTCCTTGTTTGTTTTAATTTGAACATTCTCAAAATAAAGATTGCCAACATTGGGACTCTGTCTCACAGCAGGAAGTGAAAACAACTGGCGCAAAGCAGAGGAGCGGAGCAGATCAAAGAAATCTATAAAAAAAACAAAATAATCTAAAAGAGAGGGGTGTGGAGGGAGAACGATAGGAAAAATCTGTTGCCAATTTAAAGGGATGCAACCACAGATTATTTTCATTATTTATATCTCTTATTTGTTTTAAATATTCGTTTGTTCCGTAAAATGTGACTTGGCAGTTTTCCACGTATTAAATTCCAAGAATCCAATATACAAAGATTTAAAACAGAAATAAATACTTTAAAAAAGCTGGAACCAGTAACTGTTTTGGTACTTTGGCTTTAAAAATCAATTGACAAACTTGATGTAGTTATTGTCCCCAAAATATTATTAGTTTCCTTTTGATTAGGTGCTTAATGTCCCACTTCTTTTCTCAAAATCCCATCTTCCCAGTCTCTTCCTCTTTCAGTCGCCTTCTCTCATCCTCGCAATCCATTTTCATATTTAACATCCATCCATCTTCTTATTGCATCCAACCTGCTCGACAGTGATGAAGTTCTCATCACTCTGCCTTACCGTCCCACCCTCCGACGCCCCCAGACAGCTCCCTTCGCCCTATAGTAAATATTTGTTTTCCCAACAATTGTAGGGCAGATAGTTGGAAAACTGACATCTGCCCCCCTTTGTGGCACACACATCCCCTGAGGAGCTGCACTTACAAGCACTGGAATCAAATACATTTGACATCATTGAGATGAGAGGGTGGGGATGTGAATTCAAAACTGACATCCCGCTAAGGCTCTTAAGGAGGAGCATGGATGATTAGCAAATCCAGAGTGTGTCTGGCACTATGGTGTGTGTCTCATAACCCTGCACTGTATTCTGTATACTGTATTTTGTAGAATAGAATTAGTGCAACAATTAATTAACTTCCTTTATATTACATTACATTTTATTTAGCTGACTCCTTTATCCAAAGCGACTTACAATCAGTGCATTCAACTATGAAGAAACAAGCTAAACGAATCCTGTAGATACATTAGCTTTCAATAAGCCAAACCATGCTAATTATAATGCTATTGCTTCAAGTAAGACAACAAATGCAAAGTGCTATATAGAGAACTTTTTCGTGGCAAGGTGCAGTCAAAACAATTGGGTTTTGGGCCTTCGATGGATGTTGTGTAGACTTTCTGCTTTTCTGATATGAATGGGGAACTCATTCAACCATTTTGGAGCCAAGATAACAAACGGGTTGTTTTGTTGAGGGGTACCAAAACTACGGCCAACAGGGTGGGTGGAGGGGGTCTGGAGGACGGGCTTGCGCTGACAGCGGAGGAGGCCGGGCAGGACCCGGTGTCGGCCGAACAGGAACCGGAGCCGGTGGGACAGGCTTCGGCAGGATCCCCCACGGAAGAGGACCAGGAGTTGGCAGCACCCCCGGCGAGACAGATGATGGCGGGGCCTCCAACGGAACTGGACAAGGGGTTGGCAGTACCCCCGGCAGGACAGGTGATGGCGGGGCCTCCAACTGGACTGGACATAGAGCTGGCAGGATCATCTGCGGAACCTCCAAAGGCACGGGACATAGAGTTGGCAGGACCCCCGATAGAAGAGTAGTCGGCGGGACCTCCAACGGTACAGGACACAGGGTTGGCAGGACCCCCGGCAGGAGAGTAGTCGGAGGGGCCTCCAACGGCACAGGACTTAGGGTTGGCAGGACCCCCGGCAGAAGAGTAGTCGGCAGGACCCCCAACGGGACAGGACTTAGGGTTGGCAGGACCCCCGGCAGAAGAGTAGTCGGCAGGACCCCCAACGGGACAGGACTTAGGGTTGGCAGGACCCCCGGCAGGAGAGTAGTCGGCGGGACCCCCAACAGGAAAGGACAAAGGGTTGGCAGGACCCCCGGCAGAAGAGCAGTCTGCAGGACCTCCAACGGCACAGTCAATCAATCAATGTTTATTTATATAGCCCAATATCACGAATGTTACATTTGTCTCAGTGGACTTCACAGTTTGTACAAAATATCAGTATGACAATACGACACCCTCTGTCCTTAGACCCTCACATCGTACAAGAAAAAACTTCCGGTAAAAACCCACAGTTTAAAGGGAAAATGGGAGAAACCTCAGGGAGAGCAACAGAGGAGGGATCCCTCTCCCAGGACGGACAGACGTGCAATAGATGCCGTGTGTAAATTGAAAAGATAATACATTTGCAACATAGGTAGTCCAAATGTTTGGAAATGCATGTGTGTAGAATAGGAAGATGAATCCACGAGGATATCCATCCAGGATCTATGATCCAGGACCACAGCCACGACTCAAGATGCAGGACACAGGACCGCAGAATCATCCATGACTCCGGATCCCAGCGTATATAGACACCAAAAAGAATGACATTTGGGGAAGCTGGGTTAATCGGAACATGAGAGTACACAGGTATAGACAGAGAGAAGAAAGAAGTAAGATGTCCCCCGACAAACTAAGCCTATATCAGCTAAACTAGGGGCTGAATCTAATCAGCCCTAACTATAAGCTTTATCAAAAAGGAAGGTCTTAAGCGCACTCTTAAAAACGGATAGGGTGTCTGCCGCCCGAACACAAACTGGAAGCTGATTCCACAAATGTGGAGCTTGATAAGAAAAGGCTCTGGCTCCCATTGTACTTTTAGAGACTCTAGGAACAACCAACAACCCTGCATTCTTGGAACGCAATGCCCTAGTAGGACAGTAGGGTATAATGAGTTCTTTAAGGTAAGATAGCGCCTGCCCATTAAGGGCTTTGTAGGCGAAAAGAATAATTTTAAATTCTATCCTGTGTTCTGTAGGGAGCCAGTGTAAGGCAGCCAGAACAGGAGTAATGTGGTCCCTTTTCCTAACTCTGGTTAGTACACGAGCTGCAGCATTTTGAATCAGCTGAAGCGACTTGACTGACTTCTTGGTACACCCTGATAATAAAGAGTTACAATAATACAACCTTGAAGTAACAAATGCATGGACTAGTTTCTCTGCATCGTTTTGAGGCAAGATATGCCTGATTTTGCAAAGTTACGTAGATGGAAGTAGGCGGTCCTTGAAATTGATTTTATGTGGGCGTTAAAGGATAAATCCTGATCAAATATAACACCAAGATTCCTTACAGTCTCACTGGAGGCCAAATGAATGCCATCCATAGTTAGTATATCTTTAAATAATTTGTTTCGTAGATTCTTCGGGCCAAGTACAATAACTTCAGTTTTGTCGTGTTTAACATCAAAAAGTTTAAGGTCATCCACGTTTTTAAGTCCACAGGACATGGGGTTGGCAGGACCCCCAGCAGAAGAGTAGTCGGCGGGACCCCCAACGGGACAGGACATAGGGTTGGCAGGACCCCCGGCAGGAGAGTAGTCGGCGGGACCCCCAACGGGACAGGACATAGGGTTGGCAGGACCCCGGCAGGAGAGTAGTCGGCGGGACCCCCAACGGGACAGGACATAGGGTTGGCAGGACCCCCGGCAGGAGAGTAGTCGGCGGGACCCCCAACGGGACAGGACAAAGGGTTGGCAGGACCCCCAGCGAAACCTCCAACGGTACAGGACATAGGGTTGGCAGGACCCCCGGCAGAAGAGCAGTCTACGGGACCTCCAACGGCACAAGACATGGGGTTGGCAGGACCCCCGGCAGAAGAGCAGTCTGCGGGACGTCCAACGGCTCAGGACATGGGGTTGGTAGGACCCCCGACAGAAGAGTAGTCTGCGGGACCTCCAACGGCACATGAGTAGGGACTTGAGTGGGAGAGAGAGAGAGAGAGAGAGAGGGCTTGAGAGGGGACTCGAGAGGGGACTAGAGAGGGAACTCGAGAGGAGACTTGAGAGGTGACTCGAGAGGTGACTTGAGAGGGGACTCGAGAGTTCACTTGAGAGGAATTTCGAGAGGGAACTCGAGAGGAGACTCGAGAGGGAACTCGAGAGGAGACTCGGGTAGGAACTTGAGAGGGGACCCGATAGATTATAAAAGGGTTTGAGGACGCGTCACTGCACCACTAGAAGCCAACTCCATCGATCAAGCTGGCTGAAACTTTCTCTCCCTCTTCTTCTCATACTCCCTGTCACTCTCCTTTAACTCCTCCGGTGACTTTCCGGAGGTTACCGCTGTTATTAAAAACATTTTGGCGAATGGTTAGGTGCGCGATAGTCTGTAGTGAAGGAGCGCGTTCCCACGGGAGCCTGCTCGCGCTGCGCTCCCACGGGAGCCTGCTCGCGCTGCGCTCCGCAGCAAACAGCTGTTTGCTTTTCACCCAACAACGACAACCGAACCGACTCACGAAACGCTATGTTGTAGCGTTAATAAACGAAACAATTTAACAAAATTGCTAGTCAAAATACTGATACCACAGGACAAGTACGTTATGCTGGCCCGGGGTGTCTAAATAGTGCTTCCGGGCCAGCGGGCCATTTATAATGTCGAGCCCTGCTGCTGGGGCCAGAACTGGGGCTGGAACCATGGCTACTGGAGCCAGAACAGGGGCCGGAACCATGGCTGCTGGGGCCAGTACTGGGGCCGGAACCATGGCTGCTGGGGCCAGCACTGGGTCTGGAACCATGGCTGATGGGGCCAGAAATAAAATATTGTGACTGAAATTACCAAAATCGTTGTGACTTTAGCAGAAATGTCTTTACCTAGGACCCCATCACTCACAGTAAAAAGCTGCTTTTGAGAATGTGTTTTCAGTGCTACAGAGATGTAGAAGAGCAGCCTTCACCTTTACCATTTACAATCCACAATAGTGTGTATGAGAAAAGAGGAACAAGAGATAGAGTTATTCTCTCTACTTCTTGTCACTGACATTGATTAAAATGAAAATGACATATGCGGCAGACTCACTACTCCATCCAACCATACCGCTGTGGAGAAGAGTAATGCCACATGCACCAACAGAACACCCCCAGTGCAGTGATAGATGACTTTAAAGATAAATTAAACAATAAGAACGTAACTAATGTGCGTGGGATTGACAGTGAAATGTGTGCTATAAAAAGAGATTCATGAGGAAAGAGTCGAGCTGCGTTCATTGTTCCTCCTTGGAATCAAAATATGTTTCCTCCAGTGTCAAATGCAACATTTTCTTTTTTTGGTTGCAAACCCTCATTCTTGGCGTTGGCTCCCTTTTCTCTTTGGTCTGTATTGACTTCAGGCATCTAAATGGAAGGAAAAGGTTTCTGTGGTATTGGCAGAGTAAAGAAAGGGGTATATAAGGGAACTGGCTGTCCAAAAGCAAAGGGTGAAAAAAATACTGAAAAGCATCTGTTTCCAACAAGAGGCCCGGCTCATAATGTGGCCTCAGGAATAACGCGAAAAGTTGTAGTAAAAAATAAGGAAGAAAAAAACACAAGGCGCTTGGACTGTGGCTGCACTAAAAAGGACAGAGATAAAATGGTTTTCCAGATGAGAAAGCATCCTCACTGCATTCATGTACTCCTACTTGTTTAGGCTTATAATGTGTAAATGAGCCCCTGGCTTGGTAGGAAAGGGCCAAAGAAATCCCATTGCCACTTCAAAAAAGGCGGGAAAAGAAAACAGCCAAGTTTGGCAACCTCTTCAACTGTTCTTTGATAAAATCGTTGTTTGTAGATGTGTATTCTTGTTCTGTTTGTTGTTTTGCACCTACAGTATATTCCCAAGAACATCTCCTTTTATGTACACTACCTTTCATTTTCTTTGCTTTACAGCCTCCCTCAGTTGTTTCCTATGTTCTTGAGAGGTTTTGATCGTAGAAAAAGGTTGTTCTGCTACTTTCTGGTGCTAATCAGTCCTCCTCTGCTCATGAAAACACTATATGAGCCACAACAGGTATGTAAAGACTGAAAAGACCTTTGATAATGCAGACAATATATATTCGGGGCACGCTGTACATAAAGCAATTGGCTAAAAACAACCACGTCTAAGTGTTCATGTGAAGTCACTCAAGAGTCAAATGCTAATGTTTGCCGACAAATTCAATTGAGTTTTTTTAGGTCGTTAATTACATTCTGTCTGACTGCTGAACTATTTGGCACGAAGTTGGATACTCGCAGACACTAAATTCGATTTTTTTCTTCAGTGTCCACGTGCTCGGTTTATCAGAATGTATGGAACTCACGACAAGAGGAGGTCAAACAAAGGCTATAGCGTCTTATTCGTGAAAATAATAGATTCACAGGAGAGTGCTTTATGCTTGGACAAAGCCGGCCTTGAACATGTCTTCTATAGAAGGAAAGAACCTGAGCTGAAATAAACTCCTCTTGCAGGGAAGTGAACATTCGCCAAGGTTTGCTTATGCCATACTCCTTTACCTTAGACAACAAAACACACAATGGTTGTAGAGAATTGCCTTTAAATATAAATGCTCGGCTATTTGGTTACACAGTGGCCCCACAGAAGACATTTAGACAAAAAGCGCTCCACTTCTGTCTTCCACAAACAGTGACTCAATTACTACAGTTTCCATGTTGTATTGTATAATTGAAAACATATGTTACAGGCAAAAACACCCTTTCATTACCTCCTCGTCCTCCGCTGTGTCATTCTCCTTTCTCCCTCTGTGTGTAGTTTTAGCCGGCACACATGTGGTTAATGGCATGATGGTGTGCAGACCTCTCAGTGAAGAAAAGTGAGGGGAGGAGGGGGGGGGATACAAGCCCCAGTCGACATAACCAAATGATTGGAATTTCTAAAAACAATGGTTTCCTGACTTCCCCGCGACCCCTCACCTGATCATTTTGGGGTCACGGCGGGGCCTAAACTTGAACCCATCAGAACATTTGGCTGGCTGCCACCTCAGGTTAACCCTTCAGCCAGCTGCCTGCCACAAGAGTTACAGGCTGTCAGAGTGACTACATGTGGACTGCAGCAACCCTGTCTCCTAAAAATTACGTTCCCACAGAACTAAACTGCATTCTCAATTACCGTACGTTTAGCTAGAAACGTATTTTCTCCCACGTTACGTTCGTTATGAACGTATCTCAAATAGGCTACGTTTGTTTCCTGCATATCTTCTAGAAACATATTTTCTCCCATATTACGTTTCTTATGAACGTATCTTAAATATGTTTATTTTCTACATATCTTTGCCATTTATTGTCTTGCTTATAATAATGATAGTCATTTATAAATATAATTTTAGAGCACACATTTGAAATCAGTAGGCGAGGCTGTAATTTCGCCAGCTGTTACTCTCATGAGCGAAGCAGAAGATAATAGTTTTAACATGCCAAAAAGCTGCTGTGTCCTTTATTGCTCCTCAAACATTAAAACAAATCCAGAGTTACGTGTTTCTGTACTTCCTCTAAGAAAAAAGGACAGTAACAGAAGATCTCTGTGACGCCAGATGTGGTGTTAATGCGATATGATATCCGAAAGAAAAAAAAAAAGAGTTTAGGATGGCCGAAGACACTACCCATAATCCCCAGCTATCATTTGGGACTACAGTCCCGTTGACAAACCCCGTGATTAATCTTCAAGCTCTGGGATTGGATGTTGGAGTGGCAGTGCGCCAAGGTTACGCCAAGCGTCCAGAGCCCTTATCTCTCTAGGGCTCTGCAAGCATCAAGCTCTTTGAAAAGGAACGAAGCCACGGCAGACTATTCAAAACTGGACTCGAACGCCCCCTAAGAACTACACATGCTGGCTATTGTGTTTCGCAACATGTTCTCTATGGCACGTCTCTACTGGGAATTGTAGTTTTAAAAGACGTTTTCGTTTTTCCCAAAATTAGAAGTTGACAGTATTAAACTGTGTACAGCCCTGGAGGTTTAGGCGATAGGAAACACATTGGTGTGTACACATTTAAAACATGTAATTACTAAATTGGTGAAAATCGCTTGTATCCATAATGGGCAGCATTAATATATACCCACATGACAGCTGATTGTTACTTTGTAATTCTACTCCACGACAATTCAGAGGTTAACCTGGTATTTTTACTCCACTACATTTATTTTAGTTACTTTGCAGATTCTGATTAATGATGTGAAATATAAACAACCCTTACAGCAGACTTTAGTTACACCTGAGCAGGGCCGCCTTAATGCACGGGCTGACCTGGGCTGAATCCCAGGGGCCTACGGAGATCGGGGGCCTATCCTGAGCCAATTAAAAAATAAAAAATAATTCAAATATATATATTTTTTATTTCAGTTTTTTTTTTTAAATGTTTAAATAAACAAGGTCTTGGCTTTCAGAAAATGAAACTTTTATTTCCAAAATCACACGATAAATACATTTTTGAAGCTTGTAAAGGGAAGAAGACAGCTCTCCCTCGCCACTCTGCTGTTCCACAGCGCCGCTTCCCCTCCCTCCGCTGAAATTATTAATGTAAGGCGTATAGTAATCATAGATAACACGGCAGGGTCCGTTACAGTTTGTTGTCATCTGATTTCAATTAAACAAAGTCTTGGCTTTCAGAATATTAAACTTGTTTCGGCAAATTCAGATGATAAATACAACTTTGAAGCTTCGGCATAATAACAAGCGAAGAACGGAGTAACTTGACGTCACAGCAGGCATAACAACAGCCGGTGTTTCTCGTGAGTGTTTTCCACGGGAAACAAACACAATACCCACACATACACACACATACACACACACACACACACACACACACACACACACACACACACACACACACACACACACACACACACACACACACACACACACACACACACACACACACACACACACACACACACACACACACTCGTGAGCTTCCCCCAGACCAGTAATCCAAACGAAAATATCTTCCCTCCATACTATTTTGATCATTTATTCCGCTAATCAATCAGATCGATGGATTCCAGAGATTTTTCTCAAAAATGATGACTCCGTAACAGTCAGTGGGCACCACTTAACAGCCAATCAGAATGAGAATATGTTTCACATGTGACTTATTCAAATTGCGAGTGATTGAGTGACAGATGATGGTTGTTTAGGAGAAAATGTCGGAGAAGAAAAAGTTTGAGAGTGGCGCTCGGAAAAGGAAATTGTTGAGGGAAAAGGAGTTTTGAGACAACCAGCTATTACAACAAATGCCGAAGCCTACAGGTTATTTGAAACCTGTAGGCCAGGATGAGGAGGAAGGACAGATGAGTTCTGTACCGAGCGGCAGCGGTGCCGGCCGCGGGGCCTCGGTGCCGTCTGGTTCTGATAGCGATGGAGTAGCGGGAGAGGAAAAACAGACAGGAAGGACATTATCTGTTGGAGGAGATGAGAGGACGACGATGACTTGCTACGTGGAGGGGAGCCAATGGCAACCGGACAAATACATGAGGGAGGCCCGATACGTCACTCATCTGGAGGAGAGGACCAGGCGCGCGTAGAGCAGAGTGGAGAAGTGCGATCACAGAGCCTGCCGAGGCTATAAATGACTTTGATTTGTTGTTTAAATAGGGGGCCTACAAAAACCATCAGCCCCAGGGCCTGATGGCAGGTTAAGGCAGGCTTGCACCTGAGTACAATTCAGGGAAAGGTGATTGTCAAGTGCCAAGAATCAGGAGAGATATTTGATAGTTGGTGCTTGAGAAGACTAAACATTTATCTGCAGATCTCTATAAAGTATATTAATTACTCGTTATTCTCTACTAATAGTTAATTAAAAACTGTATATAATGGCTATTTTGCACATCCCTTTCAACATTTCAAGATTTTCTAAGGTTTATTGACATATCATATACACAACTACGGTGTAGTTATGCAATGAATGAAAAACTTGGGTCACAGGTTCCTCAACAGTGCATTACAAGACATCTATCAATATGTGTGTACCTCCACCATTAAACTGTCATATTCTGCACATTTCTTATACTATCTACATACATAAGAGTATAATTCATATGTATAGTATCAGTTAAAATAAGTGCTTCAACATAGTTAACATTGCAGGAAAGCAATATATTAGACGTTAAGTACTTTGTCAGGCTTAATATTTATCTGTAGATAGATACCCCCAAAGCTTTTTTGTTATTTGAAAGAAGACCTTAACCTAAAGTATTCTTTAATGTGTTAATAAAGGTTAATTAGTTTGTCTGTTTTGCACATCCTCATATTAATATCTTTACATCCAGCACTAAACTGTTTTATTGTAGAGATCACTTGCAGTATCTTCTTGATTTTTTATATTCTATATTTCTATCATTGACCTTCTACTTTCCCCCTATGAAAGTATGTACTCTTAATATTTTTTTCATCAAATAACATTATTCAACAAAAATGACATTATTCAACAAAAATAATTCAATAACGTGCTTTAACCACTAGGCGGTGCACACAAGGTACACACAGCATACTAATAATGGCTTTGTATTATTAGTGTAGGACACTTATGTATGAAGGTAGATATGGTGCAAAATGCGAGAGTGTGTAAAACCTGATGTGAGCACTTGCAGAAAAATAATCTGAGCTTGTGTGCATACATTTACACTTGTATACAATATCCACGTAACTGTGAACCAAATTTAAAGTCGCAGAAGAAAAAAAAAAGTGTTGTAGCTTGTAGAAAAAAAATGAACTTAGTGATGAAATGTTCACTTGCAGAAAAATACATATTTTTTAAATATATTTTCCATTACAACTACAACTTGGTTATTACAACCTCTAAAGCATGCTAAAAATCCCAAGATTATAGAATTAAACAAATACATAAAAACAAGGATAATTGTGTGTTGTTGAGTAAATAACAGTGTGTTATTTAGAAAAGAATAACAAATTAGAAGGAAAACAGATTTTCAAAAATACAGATTTCAGTATTTTGAGGCTCTAAACCCCATTTTTTTCCCTCACAGACGGGAAAAGAAGTCATACATTATACGATTTAAAATAATAATAATAATAATAATCTATAATAATAGATGAGAGTAAAATCTGCGTGACTTTACAGCCCCGCCCACTTTTGGGGAAACCAACGCTGTCATTTGAACGGCGATCAATCCTTTTTAAAATATATACATATTTATGTATGATGATTTACCAGAGTGGTTATTAAAAGTATTTACAATAAACACAAGTTAAGCACATAATGGAGAAAGCAATATAAAGAATACTGAATATTAATTGAATATTCACTTTTATATTTGAGGGTTTTCAATACATAACAAGGGAAGAGAGGGAAAGGATAAAAGGGAAGGAAAAAGATAAAAGGAGAATAAAGGAAATGTTGCTATTTTAGACTAGATTAGACCTCACAGTGGATAATAAAAGTATTTAGACCAAACATACTTGCATGTAATGGAAATGGAAATAACAAATAAAAAGACGAAGGAGAGAAACAACAATATTTTGCTGTTTTATATTAGATTATACTAGATTTATATATTTATTTATATAGCATAATATTTAATTTTATATAATAAAAATAAAAATGAACAGTAACTTTATACATTTAAAAAGTGGAAAAATATCTACTGTATAGAGCAGTGTTTCTCAAACTTTTTCATACCAAGGACAAAAACACCCGCGGACCACCTAACTCCACACATATCAAAAAACACATCGTTTTTCTAGAACAGATTATAAATGGCCTGAAAATGGTACAAACAAGTGGCAACATGTGTGACGAAGGTGTTGCACTGGGCTATATCATGCAATCGAGAGTGCAACTTAAGCTCACTCCATTGCGGAGATATTCCCGCGAGAGTGCGGAAAACTTAAATGTACTTATTTATTTTAAATGTGAAATGTTACCAATATACTCACGGACCACTACGGGGCGCTCACGGACCACCAGTGGTCCGCGGACCACACTTTGAGAAGCACTGGTATAGAGTATATTGCACTTTATGTAGCTCTTGTATCTTCTCTTGCACTTTATATGTCGTTGCTGCTATATTGTATTACCATGTCCTAAATACTTGTGTATGCTGCTCTTGCTCTTTTGCACTTTTTGCATATCATGTATTTTGTTTTTGCTATGTTTGTAAAATGTAATCTTCTTAAATGTTTTATGTGAGGGACTGCGGATGGAAATTAGCTCAAAGCTAAATCTGGCACTGTTACGCTTGACACATTTGAATGTTTTAAGTGTTCATTACTGTGCATTGTCCCTGTCAAATAAACGATTACAATAAAAATAAAATAAATATTTAGAATACACAATATTAAATATATAGTTACGTTTGAATTTACTTTTATTTCCAGTTATTCTGCTGTTACTGGGAGGGCCTTGCTGAGAAGAGGAATCCACTCTGGATGTACTGCAGAAAAGGTTTATTCAAATATATTATCCATGGTTGTCTGTTTATAGATTGACATTATTAATGGTATGAGAATGAAAGTTTGCACAGTATATTATAGGATAGTCAGAGATGGGAGAACTACTGAAACACACTATAAATCAGGGCCAGTGTAAACCCATCCTATACAACTAATACCAAAATACATATGAGCCAATGTGGACACTCTGCTCATAACGCAGATCATAAGCCTGTTGATCAAGGTTGGTACCAGGGCAACCACAGCTAGTTACCTAGGATACAGATCTCTTTGACTACCTCTATTTGAGACCTGCTGCCTTTCTCTAAAGAGCACATATACAGAGAGTTGTTATGGCAAAAATAAATAATGGATTTCTGCTCAAGTATGAAAGAAAAGAAGAGCAGTCGTCAGTCTTCATGGAGAGAATATGCATGAACAGCTTTATCCGACCTTAGGAGGTATAGTGGATTTGCAGATTGTATTAACAGAACACACACAAAGATAATAATTGAAACTCAACTAAGAGTTAGTTTAGGTCGAATGGGAATGATAAAATCTGTGACTCAATGACACTCAGATGAAAGGTAGAAAATAACCGGTCTAACTGAAAGTAAAAAATACTAAGAAATGTATATTTATTGTTTCTTTTGACTTTGTCCTTTTTTGTCAAAGCTATATTAGTATAGATGTATGTATGTATTATTCCTTCATTTATTTATTTATTAGGATTCTTCATTTAATATTACATAAATGTATTTGGTTTTATTTAAAGTGAAGACTTTATGACGACTACATTATTTATTTTCAGACACAACAGATTTTCCCTTTTATTATTATAATTAAATTCTCCAGATGTATCTTGTTATTATTTCATTTTATTATCGTTTTATTTGAAATATTTTAGTGAAGACATATTCCCCAAATTAAGGTTTTATTGTAAAAATGCCCTCGGTGAAAAATCAAATTAAGATAATACTGAGTGTAGAGATAAGTTAATAAAAGGTTATCAGAGAGCTAATCAGAGTCAATTCGACCAAAAACATTTCCAAAAAACAGTGATATGCGCATCCCTAATAAAATCATAATTTCACTGTTTTGTTTTCAATCATATAATTTTTTATTTATAGATAAAAAGGCTGCCTATAACCCCACATAAAACCAATACTAAGAATGTGTGTGCAGTATCCTGATAGGCAGGCATATAAATAAGAAACTATCTGACAGCCTCATTTCCTTTCCATATCTGAATGTGAAGACCTTGTCAGAGTCTCATAGTCATATCCTGCCATTAGTCAGATCTTATTGGTAATAAAGGGAAGATAAAATAACCCTGACTGGAATGAAGTGAGGAAACAGAAATAATTTGAAGGCGTTAACAGATCACAGTATAATACCACCTGCAGAGCGAAGGCACCCCACTGCTTCTGACAGTTGATTTGACAGTGTGCACGAGGCTGCTGCAGATGTTCTACCAGTCTGTGGTGGCCAGTGTGCTCTTCTTTGCCGTGGTGTGCTGGGGTGGAAACACAAACACTAGGGACACTGGCAGGCTGAACAGGCTCGTGAGGAAGGCTAGCTCTGTAGTGGGAGTTCAACTGGACAATCTGGAGGAGGGGAGGACGTGGAGGAAGCTCGACAGCATCCTAGAGAACCCCTCCCACCCACTCCATGCAGAGCTAGTGAAGATGAGGAGTACGTTCAGCCACAGACTAATCCCTCCACAACAATGCACCGAGCGCCTCGGACAGTCCTTTGTGCCTGTAGCCATCAGGCTGCACAACAAGGGGTTGAATATGAAAAAAAAATACAATTAAATCACTGGTCATAAATATACACTGTCTCCACAACCCATGTTAACTTGACACTTTAACTTATTCCGCACTTTAGAACTTAGATGAGGACAAAATATGTACATATGCTTACAGTTATTTTACTCTTATTTTTATTCATCTCTTATTTTCATAGTCTTTTATTATTACTATCATTATTTCCTTGATTTTATGTTATTTATTATTTATTTTAGATTGTATTGATCTGTGTGAATCTTTGCTGTACTGTTTTTTTCACGCTTACCCTGTTGCTGCTTTGTACAAACTGAATTTCCTCTCGGGGATTAATAAAGGTTCATCTTATCTTATCTTATCTCATCTTATTTTATTTTACCTTATTGGAATTGAGAGCAGATTTATGTGCTGTTTTCATATCATTTTGTATGCCTTCTTTGATCTGAAACCCAAAAAGGAGCAGGGTTGTTTTATTATACATAGATATGTCTTCTTAACCCATCATTTTAGCTCAAAGTATGTCTCTTAAGCAGTCAAAACAGAGTATTTACATTAAATAAAACAACACAGTGATGGAAACATAGACAATTATTATAATTAAACACAAGGAAAAATGTATTAGACTGTGTTTTGAGGAATTGCTGAAAAAAAACATGTAACTTGAAGGAGAACGGACATGTTTTTTCCCCCAGCACATGTTCTGCCCTCTATTTTTATCAAAGTTGTGTCTCCTTGTAGCCTCTCAGCAGCTCTCATAATCAAATTTAAACTTGAACGGTCACCAGAAGTACAGACAAGGCTATATTGTGCAGGGTCAGCACAAACAAAGGATTAGAAAACCATTGGCAATGAGAATTCAGATTGATAAGAGATTGAAGAACTCTAAAGTAGAATTCAATCTAGCTTGCACTAATGGATGGAGCCACTCAAATTCCCATTTAAAGGGTTCATCTGCTCATACAAATAACTTTTTATGGGTCATTGCATTTTCCAATCAATGTTAGAGATATTTTTCACAAAACATGCACCCAAGGTTTCACTGAACTACAGAGTAACCTCTTCCGAAGAGGTTATGTTTTTGGTTTGTCTTTCTCTCTTTGGGGAACTTGACTCCATGCACCGAAACCATATGACACACTACAGGAAATGATACATCCCAAAAAGCACAATAGTGTCCCTTTTATACAATGTTTTCAAGGAGAATCCTATTACTGACCATGCAAATACAGTATGGAGCCATGTGACAGTCACAAGAGCTGTCAGCATTTCGCCTCCAGCATGCAACATACAGAGTACAGTACAGTATGATCATAAAAGATCACAATCAGCATCAAAGCTTCCCTTTCACATTACTTCACATTGATGGAAAACACAGATACTACATCATTATTACCTCTGAGAAAAAAGCACTTTCTGCGAGGGACACAAAGAGGGGTTTGTGTGCAGAGCGGCCCCGCTGCCAAAGACAATACCATGTGGAAGCCCTACCTGTCTGCACACTTCCTGACGAAAGCTGCTTTTATTAACAAGATTGGGCTGGTTTTGGATCAGTTTTGGGTAGAATAAGTGGTGGAAGAAGTACTCACATCTTATACTTAAGTTAAAGTAATAATACCGCAGTGTAGAAACAACAGCTAAATGCAATGTAATGAAACACTCAAGTAAAAGTCCTGTATTCAGTAAGTATTCAGTAAAGCATAGTACCAGATCTAAAATAACTCATTATCCAGAGAGGCTACTTTTCTTTGGCTTACTTTGGATACTATCTCTACCCATGATCAATATGTATTGGCTAATTTCATTTATGAAAAATATGAGCATGCAAAAGTAACTAATGCCAAATTAATGTAGGGCCGTATCATGTTTTTTTTGTGGTTTTCCCTTTCCAGTAGTGTGTTTTTGTGCATGAAAATTGTCTGAAAAGGCTAACATGTTCCCTTTAGAAGGAGTTTCTTCTTCTGTATGCGAAAAATAAAACACTCCTTGGAAATTAAAGCATGTAAACATGTTACCGTAGAGGCAAAAAATACAAATATGAACCTGACAATGAACATATAGGCCCTCTGAAAGTACAGTACTTAAGTACATGTACTTTCCACCGCTGGGTAACTGGCTCCTGGCTACATTGTGAAGAGAGAAAATGAAGGGGCATGAATTCACATGTGCTGTTTTGCTCTTTGACGCACATTCATATATCATACGCCGCCACACAAGGAGATCGCACATGTAGTAAAAGCAGCGGGGACCCTTCTATCTCCACAAGAAAGTAAGAAAAGCTGCTTTGTTTTTAACTCCAAGACCGTGCATTTTGAGCTCAACCACTCTTGAAGGCTCCTGCATTAAACCGGCATGTATGCAGACACACACACAGAGTACAAAAATACAACTTATGAAAATCCATACTTTTTGCTGAGAAAAACCAAGATGACTTTGACAGACAGTTGACTTGGCTGCGGAGAACATTGCCCTTGAGTGGAAAATACTCCTCTGCGTCATAACATTTACCTCAAGTCATCATTAAGGAGACGGGGGCACAATGGCTGGCTGTGTTTTTCGCTCTGCTCGCTGTGTCCCACACTGTTATTAAACATCATTAGACAGGCAAATGTGACAGATGATGAGCAAGACAGCCCAGCCCTGAAAAAGAAGTCTTTTAAAATCCCTTTTTTTTTGTCCACGAAACCAATTTCTACAGCAGTATTAAGCTGTCATGTGGAAGTGTGGCGCCACAGACTCACTCCAAAATGTGGGGCGGGGAAGGACGGTGGGGGGGGTGGACAGACTGTGGGTGAGTGTGTTAAAGTAAGCTCATGCTTTGCTGGGAATGGAAACATGAACATTGATGCAATAAGTCACTCAAGACTTTTTTTTTTTCGTAGGCCTACTCTTCAATTGATACTTTCCCCACATGTCTGGGATTCATATTTCTGCTGCGAGGCCTCTGAAAAATCTTCTGTTCTCTGCTCAGCTGGCAGGGGAGATGCCGCCTATCATCTGCTTCTTACATAAATACAAAAAACATTATGACGCCTATTTATCATTCCTTTCTTCGTCTATTCCACTATTAGTCACCCTCTGTCAGCAACGTCCTCCCTTGGGGTAAGAGAATTGCAGAATTTGTCAACAGGTCCTCATATCAAAATGACACGATAGGCTGTCTTTCAGTCATGATCAGTAAAACAAATTGTTCGTATGACTGTTATTTGATATGGATTTCTTAGATTTAGGCACACTAACTCATGGTAAAAAAAGGCACTTTTGACAGGAAGCAAAGCATTGTTTTGTCAAAATCAGACATAACCACTTCATGTAACTTTCACTTTTGCTTGTGACATGAGTCAGAATTTCCTCAGCCACAAAAGGTCACTTTTCAAAGAACTGTTCACATTATTTTTGTCATAATAGAAAACTGAATAAGTCATCAATGCCATCTTTTTCTCTTTAGGACACAAAATGTACACTCTTTATGCCCGACATACTCACGTTGTACTCTTTAGGAAACAATCAATGGTGAATGAGGTAATACATATTCAAATATTTTAAAAAAGTAATCAGGATTAATAAGCATACAATTTTTACCATAATAAAAGAACATGTTTCAGCATGATCCTTCCCTACAGTAACTTTGATGACTAATCCAGGTCCCACATGTGGCCAAACTCGAAATCCACCAGCCGTGTTATTTGAGTATTGTTTTCAAATTGGCAAAGGGAGCTATCTTGTGGGCATATAAGGTCAACACATGTAAAACTGTTGGTAGGATGTGAAGAAATTCCATCAAATCAGAGTTAAACAAAAATCAATATACAGATTCCTTGTCATTTACAAATATCTACCACTATTATGGGAACATCAAAACAATGAAAAGCCATACATATCCATTCAAAATCAACTTAGTAAACAGGTTATCTCCCACATATTATTTATTTTGTTGAAATGAAACTAATATTTTCACAACCCTAAATTCAACTTTCTGAATGTAGCCTTTGCGGACATTTTACATGCACAACAACCCCCCCCCGAAAAAAGGGCATATTTTTTGGTCGGCTGAAAGCATAGACTGTATAAAGGCTGAAACATGATACACTTGTACCCCCTTGTGTACAGAGCATGCACTGCACTATTTTAAATTGGTTTAGAATGAAACACTGCAGTCTCCATGGTATTGATGGTTAAATGCACTACACCTCACATGTTTGGTAACACACAATATCTTGTTATCCGTAGAACCATGACTCACAAATAATACTCAGTTAATCCTAACCTTCATAGAGAAAGAAGAAGAAAGAAATGTGCACAAACTTCCAAGGTTAACAATACAATACTTTCTGTAGCTATAGCAGAGTGGATGTCTAGTGGGAAATATACACATTTTTAATAGCATATTAATATGTTATAAGGATTTGAAAATACCCTACTGCATTATGGTTTCAATTGTCAATTTACATTTATTTAAAAACCATTAACAAAGTTATGATTTCTATACATATGCAAATCCCTATGCTAAAACATTCATAGAGTCACATACAGTTCATTATCACATGCAGAGTTTTCTAAACGCTCATGAATACAGATTGATATTGCACATGCATTTCTGGCATCATAATGTGAAAGACTCACAATGAAATCCCTTGGCACATCTGCTAATAAAATGCATGTTGGGTAATTGGGCTGGATTGCATAGTGCTTAAACGCATTAGAAGCTTTTGGTCTCATTGTCGGCCAAATACAAGCACAATCATTAACCTCACAAAGGAAATGTTTGTGCACACCAGGTAATCATTCTAACCTTCAGTAAGGTAGGAGTGCTGAAATGGGAAATTAAAATAGCAGCACTTGTGGCGATGTTTTTGAAAGCTGTATTCATCTATTTCCTTTGTGAATAATGAATGAAATGACGACCTGTTTGTGAAGTGAGGTCACTCGCAGCGATGATAATCACCAGGTAGTTCAGTTTATTACTGTAACCATGACAATGAAGGACTCCTTAATTTAGTACATTTCAATACAAACCATCCCTAAACATGTTGTTTTTGAGCACACACCTCATCACACTTTAACCCTGTCGCATTTCCAATTTGATTTATTTGTTTGTTTTGTTTTCCGAAGGGCATGAACAAGTGCTTTGCCATTTCATTTGGAAGACTTGTTGCTCAGCCCATTCTGTTTTCAGAAAATACACATTTATAATGGACTTCAATCAGGATGTCAATTTGACTTTAGTTCATTTATAAGAACTATTTTATTAGGGTTTAAGCAGAATGGTTGAGTAGTTTGGATACAATGGCTACAAAAACAAGGTGATGAATCCTTCCATTCCTGTCATATGGGAGTGGGGAATATGTAATTAAAGGTCACCTATTATGCAAAATCCACTTTTTCATGTACATAAACATGTGTCCCCTCTGTGGAAATAGATTCTGAAAGTTTCAGGAAAAAAGATTCTCTCAGCGCTTTTACACCGGAGTACCTTTCCCAGGAATAGTTCCGATAGTTCCTGGGATTTTGCGTTCACACCAAAAAGATCTGGAACTAGAACTGTTTTGCTAACCTTTTAACCCCTTTTTAGTCCCTGCTAGAGAGCAGGGACCTTCATGGGGAGAAAAAGGTTCCAATTTCTGATTGGCTGGGCAAATGGCAAACCACGCCCCGTAAAACTCGGAAAAGTTTTGTGAAGCCGCCATTGTATTTGCTGGCATTAGCATTATTAGCATTAGCATTAGCCCAGTGCACCAACGGAGAGAGACTAACTTATGGCAACACAAAAACAAACATGGGAGCGGTGGAGTGATGAGGGAGGTGTCGGCGTTCTGGCGATTTACTCGGAAGGTGAGTAAATCGAGTCCCCAACTCCAGGGACTTCCGGCCGGGGACTTCGGGTGGCAGTATACGCCGGCAGTATAGTTCCGGGAACTAAAGAGTTCAGATAAACTAAGTGCTGGGCACTAAGTACGGCAAAGTACTTGGTGTGAAAGCGCCTATTGTGTTCTTTTTAACCAAATACCTCTCAGAGGGATGTGGAGAGTGGCACCTTATTTTCATCTAAAGTAAAAGACAGAGAATCAGCACTTTTGAAACCGGGCTGAAACAGAGGGGATTATGGGATGCTACAATGCATGATCGGTTTGGTATTTCGAGCCAAACACTTCAGAGACATGTTTTGTATCTGAGACCTATAATATATTGATGAAAAACAGTATAATAGGGGACCTTTAACAAAGAATAGCTTGTTTTTTTTGAAAATCCTGACATATAGATTATTTGAGTGTATAAGCATATAAAAGTATTAGAAGCAGAGAAGACTAAAAATAGAAAGCACTAGTTGAATTAACTTAGTTTTTTGTTGGTGCTAACATGGAGTATATACCATCTAACATCAACATGCTTCTTTCACATTGCGAAAGCCAACATAATGTATTTATTGCCACCTGGAAAACTGTAATGTATACCATTACTCCCATGAATGTGTCGAACAGCAGCGATCATATGTCAAAACATGTTGCAAAACGTCTCAGAAGGAAACATATCATTTAACCAGACAGCGTCAAGAAACAATTTCATGCACCACAGGTGGAGGCTGACATTTTGCTCTGATGGAAGCATGATATTATTGACAATAGCTGTTTAAATGTGTTTTTTTTCCTGCTTCCACTGCTCCCCTGTTGTTGCCCGACAAGACTTTTTAGAAATAAATGACAGGGCAATTTTCATGCCAAGTAGAAATCACAAAGTTCAAAACATTACATTGCAACATAAGTGAGGTGCACGTGAATACAAAAGTTGTATTCGTAGAAATTCGAAGACTACAAATCACAAGATGAAATATATCAATCAATCATATTGCAATCAAATTTTATATGTTACAATATATAAAAATTACAACCTTTGTGTCAGTGGGCTTTACAGTCTGAACAGATTATGTCCTTAGAGCTTCACATCCTTTAAGGAAAAACTCCCAAAGAAGGCCCTCTCATAAGAGGACAATACATAGAAAGTCCAAATGTCATAGTTATAGATAATATTTCAGTACGTAAAGTCAAATGTGTTAGATCCAGGTGGATGTGACCAATCTTCCGGGTGCCGCCAAAAATCCCTGTTGTATTTATAATGTTTTTGGGAAAAGATGTACAAGGAAACATTTGAAATCAGATGCAATTACTAAAGGCACCATGACTTCTCTATCAAATGGTTGACCCATGTCTTTGTGTGTGGGTTTGCAAAGGTAGTTTCCACATGATCTAGACTCGTCAGAGGACAAGAAAAGGTTTTCTAATAAAAAGAGATACAGAGGGAAGAGCAGGCTTGTTGTGTTGGTGTATTGTTCTGATTGACCTCAGATCGTTGCCTTCACTTGTAACTATAGCAGTCCAAACAGCACTTCATCATTGTGATAGAAGATGAATAACACACTGAAAACTTCTGTATCCCGGCAATGAATCAAACACTCTCAGAAAAGTTTCTTTGGCAAACACAACGATTGTTCCAGAAAGAAATATCGAAGCTGAGATGCAGAGGAGGTGTATTAATACTTGACATTTATTAATGGTGCCCACTATTCCAGAGGATTTATTGTAGTATTGATTGGTGTACACTGTGAAATCATCTTGTAGCGCAAATGGCAAGACCGGCTAGTTGATTATGCAGCTAAAACCTCATCTATCTGCAATAAACAATACAACAATGTATTGATTGACTTGCTTTGTCAATGTGTTCTCCAAACCCCCCCACAGTGCCCTGTCGAGCCAGAGTCAGCATTTACTCCGTCTATCCTTCTCTTTGTGTGGGCGGCTGTGGCTCAGTGGTAGAGTGCTGGACTTCAAATCAGGGGGTAGCAAGTTCGAGTCCCATTGCAGTCAGCATGTCGTTGTGTCCCTGGGCAAGACACTTCACCCCAAATTGCTCCTGTGGGGATTGTCCACAGTACTGAATGTATGTAAGTCGCTTTGGATAAAAGCGTCTAACAAGTGACATGTAATGTAATGTAATGCTCTTTGATAATGACAACAAATGACCAAAGAAAATAGGGGCCAGTCTTAGGGTTAGGGTTACATCGGAGCTGTCTTAAAGGGGCCCCATGATGCGTATCAGGGTTTAGGTTTAGGGTTTTCTCTTTCCCGTAGTTTGTTAAATAGGTGATTTTGCCTTTGCAGACCATTTACATGCACAAAGTTCCATCCAGAGGGTGTTTCTCTCCCACACACTCCCCCCCCCCCCCCCTCCCCCCGCCTGAAACGCCTCCATTGGACTCCTTTGGAACGCTCGCTCTTCTATTGGCTAGCGCCCAAAAATATTGTATGTGATGTAACCCCTAAGCAGAAGACCCAATCACAACAGAGACAGCTAACCAATCAGAGCAGACTCGGCTCTGGTTTCAGACGGAGGGTGAAAAGAGGTGCTGCAACACAGAGAAAAATAAAGACCTTTGGAACATTAAAGCATATCAACATGTCACAGAAGAGACAATAATAATAATATGAACCTGAAAATCATCATAATAGGGCCCATAGTAATGTACGTAGTGTTTTTTCTGGTTAAGAAACCCTTTAAAAACACAAGGTCTGAATCATCTCCGGTTAATAAGAGAAGAGGAATGAAAATTAATCAATTCAAAGCTCATTCATATAGCCCTATTTCATACATTTTAAATTGACATGAGGGAGCTTTACAAACTGTACAGCATTCAAAAGCCTCTGTCCTTAGACCTTTTTCAGCAAACAAGGAAAAACGTCCCAAAAAAACCCAATCGACATAGGGAAAAATAGAAGAAACCTCAGGTAGAGATCCTGTCAAGGCGTCCCTTGTTTACAGAATAGAAAGCATACTAAAATATACATAGAAAATGTACTTGACAAATCTGATAATTTGATCAGATATGGAAAAGATGAATCTTAGTTACCTCATAAAGGAACACATAAAGGAGGCTGCGACTAACTGAAATATACTAAATTGAATCTGCAGCCACAGCAGATGGCAATGTTGCTCTGTCTGTCCTGCAGAAGGGCATGCCGTTGAGAAAGAGGTAGAATCCCCGCAGGCGGTAGATGGCAGTCTAGCTTCATTATACCGTTGGCTGGCTGATTTGAACACACTCCAGGGGGATACAGAGGACTCCATCGACACACACATGGGAAGACGATGGCAACAAGCAAACTATGTCACGACCAAAGATGGCAGTCTTGCCACAACGTTGGCTCAGGCTTGGGGAAGAGGAAGGGAAAGAATGAGGGTGTCACAGGAATGAAATGGGAATAAGGGTTGGAGGTCGGACAGAAGGGCAGAGGAGTGTGAGCGACAGAGATTAAAGGGGCTGGAACACATGAGACGGGAGTGGGGCTGGTTTCAAACGGATGAGGACACATTTAGGGTTAGGGTTGGCATATATGTGTGCCCCTGACTTGGACCACTTTATCCACAGGCTTACATGGGGAATTCAATTTAATTGCATTATTAAAACCATTTGATTACTTTTCGACTGTCACACAACCACGCGTCCGCGACCTCTACGCACTTTGCCCGAGGTGGCGCGCTTGATTGTTTGCCAAAAATCTAAACGCGGGAATGTGTGATAAATGTTTACACCACCTCTCCCTGCTATCCTACCTCCTCACTCACTGAGAGTAGATAGCATGCATACTAATACTCTTCTTTTCATGTACATTAATTCTCATTTGCATACAGACAGAGGACGGACAAAAACAACGAGCTAAAAGCAATCATAACTTGCTCAGCTTTTCTTTTTTGTCCATGATGTGACTCGCTTGGATTACTCAGCCCCTGGCACCTATTTCATTTCCAAGGAATGCAACATATTGACAGCATTGTGCAATTAACCAAATGACCCCTTAATCATGTCATCTCACTGTCTGTATATCACTGACACAAAAAAGCCAAATCTGATCGCTCATTTCAACGGACCACCCAAAGCGAAAATATAATGGAAACCTAATGAAGTGTATTAAATGTCCTTATAGTCTATTCCCCGCACATTAACCAGAGGGGGCCCCTCCTAAACTGAGGTAGTGCTTATGGACAAACTTAAAAACCTCACAGGGTGGAATTGAATTCTCACGGTGCACTTTTGTATTATTGCGCGAATCATCGTTTTCCCTCCCGAAGAAAACTAGTTAAACAATGCACATTGATGAGGGGAGTCGTGTTTGTGTGCGCAGCGTCCGAAAGCATGTCATTAATTTTCATTAAGTGCCGTCAGTAAGGACCATTAACCAGGCTAGAGAATAAACGCCTCCCCGGAGGGTTGACCCGTTCATAGCGCAGGTAAGGGTTAATGGAAACAGCCCACCTTTGTGACACAACACTGCAGTAAGCAGTCTGTAATAATTTATTGCTGTTCACTTTGCATCGCCAAAGCAGCAAAACGCACCTCTGAAAGGGCAAACCATTTTGCCCATTTGTTTCTGTTTGCATATGTTGTGATGTGATGAATGTGATACAGGTTGGGGGGAGGTTATCAGACGAATCAAATCAACTGAAGACCCACCAATCAATTTTTTTTTCCTAGAGTAAGCTACATGATCATCCGTAGCTCAATTCCCAGCATCAATTTAATATTGCATGGCTGTCTTTAATCTATAATGCATGAAAGAAGGAGGTCAAGAGAGACCATCCACTCTTGATCAACTGTCGCTACTGACAGCTTTATATTTTCTCTCCTGGAAGTGAAAGCATGTGATATATACAATTCAGTGTAAATAGAGATTTGAAGCCCTCTATAAATCCTCTTAAGTAGTTTCTACCACCGTTTAGAAATACTTTGTTTGTCTTGCTTTCAGACCGTTCTTAAGTAATTGTACCTGAGTAATAGCATCAGAACATATATAACACATTATGCAGAAAAGTCATAATATTATTGGATTCAAATCATTAATGAATTCACAAGTTCATCACTTTAATATTGTAGTGAGTTAAGGTGGAGGTCATTTTAATTATGGTATATACGTTGTTCATTGTCCCTAGGGGATACATGAAATAAAATCCCATTTTAATCTGGAATAACTTTACTTGTTAATTATTGTTGTGGGAATTGTCTTCTTAATGAAATAAAAACGATAGGCAAGGCAAGTTTATTTATATAGCACTTTTCAAGACAAGGCAATTCAAAGTGCTTTACAAAAAATGAAAGACATTAAGAAAATGGCATTTAAAATCAGTCATTAAATAGAAAAGATAATAAAATAAACATTAAAAGAAAAAATACATGGATAAAAGTTACAGTGCAGTCTAAGATATGAATAGTTCAATTAAAAGCAGCGACAAAAAGAAAGTCTTTAGTCTGGATTTAAAAGTAGTCAGAGTTGCAGCGGACCTGCAGGTTTCTGGGAGTTTGTTCCAGATATTTGGAGCATAATAACTGAACGCTGCTTTACCATGTTTAGTTCTGACTCTGGGGACAGAAAGCTGACCAGTCCCTGAAGACCTGAGAGATCTGGATGGTTCATAATTTAGCAGTAGATCAGAAATGTATTTTGGGCCTAAACCATTCAAAGCTTTATAAACCAGCAGCAGTATTTTGAAATCTATTCTTTGACACACAGGAAGCCAGTGTAAAGACTTCAGAACAGGAGTGATGTGATCCACTTTCTTAGTGTTAGTGAGGACTCGAGCAGCAGCGTTCTGAATCAGCTGCAGCTTCCGAATAGATTTTTTAGTGAGACCTGTGAAGACACCATTGCAGTTATCCAGTCTACTGAAGATAAAAGCATGGACACGTTTTTCCAAATCCTGCTGTGACATTAGTCTTTTAATCCTAGATATGTTCTTTAGGTGATAGTAGGCTGATTTAGTAACTGTTTTAATGTGACTGTTGAAACTCAGGTCAGAGTCCATGACTACACCTAGATTTGATATATTCCAATACAGTCAGCAATAAAAAGGATTCACATTATGCACATGCAGATCTCCCAGCTTGCCATGCTGACAAAAAAAGAGATGCTGCTAAAGTTACTCGTACATACTCTCACCCTTGGCAGGTGTCCTTAAATCACAATATTCTTTTCTGTAGATTCATAACCTTGTGTCTGGAGGGTGACTTTCTGCTTCTGTCTGCTGGGAACCAAGAGTTGCTGATAACATTGTCTGGGAAGCACAAGGTTGAATTGTGAGGTAAGCAAAAACAGAATAAGTATCGGCCTCGTATGTAAAGACAATCCCAAGTAAATAAAGTTCTAACCTGCCAATACAAATATGTATGATTAATGTTAATCTTTAAAGTGACGTTCAAAGGTATAAGAATAGTAGAGTAAAAAGTCAAGTGCAGTTACACAAACCTAAGAATTGTATTCAAGTAAAGTACTGAAGTAAATTGCTTATGTGGTTACTTTCCAATATTGCTAACCCCAGTTCCACTAGCAGTTGATGCACATTTCCAGAACTGAAAGACGAAGTTAGTGACTGGCTGATAAAGACAGAGATACATTGATTAAAGTTCAATATGTTCAGCTTCAAGGGGGTTAGAATGGTAAACATGTAACAAATAGATATCCCCATGAAAGTTCCACAAACATTATTTTCATCAGGACACTTTTACCACAAGTTTCTGAAATGTTTAAATATAGAACTGAAACATTATCCTTAATTTTGGTGCATTTACTGTCGGAAAAATCCCATTTGTTTCTATTATCTTATCACATATGGGTCAGGTGCGTACATTTCCATAGGACACATCTGTTACTTGATAAAGCCAGGTTAAAAATTATAATGTTTTATACACACATTTTCTATAGAGCATTTGGATGGGAGGCAAACATATTGTATGCTATTACGCTATGGTATATGAACAAAAGCATCTATACACGTAGAAGAAGTAGACGTTATGTTTAAATATGTAAATCAGGAATGATCTAAGGCTAACTTTGACTGAAATAGGCAAAATGTACGTGCATGTAGTGTCTTGCTATGTTTGCATGTTCCCAAACACCAACAACACTGCACATCAATAGCACATGTGAATCTTAACACATGCAACAACTCTTTTCTTTGCAGTATGTCCTTGCTGACAGAACATACAGCATAATCAGCATGAAGGGAAAGTCTGATTCAACATAATCAGCATGCAGGTGTCACACAAAGGCTTAGCGATCATCAAACACTCGCTATCATTACAACCAATCAGCTGGTACTGTATCTCACAGTTTGGCATCGTCATAGTTGCAGAAAACTCAGCGTAGTCGGATTTAAAGGGATTATATTACTTTCTTTTCACTAGTCTGTGCTTGGATTATCCCGTGTGACATGCTCTCCAAGTCATTTTGCAGGGTTGAAAAGAAATTTAGGATTATGTGGTCTAAATCTGCTCCCTATCTGCCATACGGAGGCTGTGTCTATCCATTATCCATCAATGTGTCAAACATCGTGCAAGGGAGCAGCTGTCCATAGAAGGCCAGCCAATTGGTTTGATACAGGTGAAAAGTGATGTATGATTGCCTTAGCAAACCTATCACTCTGGCTGCCAGATGGCTTTGGCCTAGGGACACTGCTACCATAGACCTTGATTTCTGCACTCTCTGAGGGTTTCACCCCAGCGTAACGATCTTGCTTTCCCCCATGTTGATGGGTGACCTCCCTGGCCCTCGCTTCTTATTCAAGCAGACTAGTAAAGATACTTTTAAGGCAGTGGTGCAATCTTGTGCTGTTCGGTGGTTAATGGCAAGTCTGCAGTGACACTGGCACACAACGAAAAAGTGACTGGAATACAATCATGACTTTAGGGAGAGGGAAGAGAGCTGAGGATGCCTGAGTGGAGAAAATTAGCTTTGTCAAAATCTCTTAGGTTGCGTTCAGGCCACATGGGGCTGTGTGGGTTATGAAACTGAACCCGGGGAGGCCAGTCTGAAATAAAACATTCTTAACTTTAATATGATATTAGGATTGATAACCTGTGGAACGTTATCTTGCAGAGTTAATCTTCTCCCTTTAAATAGTTGGAGGGTAGAGTACCAATTAGCATAATGCTATAATACTTCAATGTATTAGAATGTACAATCAGGATTGACCAACACTGAGATTTTCAGTACATGAAATGCCCTAAAACTTGCTAGATGATGCTTTTCCTGAACTTTCTTTGATCATCCGTCGTTCCCCGTTCTCATACAATGGTTTGTATGATATCTCAAGAAATGTCATTTGTCATGTGTCTTCCTACCAGTGTCCAACCATATGAGTAATCAGTGAACTCATCTGTCAAGACAAAAAACAACTTAGTATGGTTTGGAAATAATCATGGTTTAGGTTAAAATATCTACCTTGGAGGTGTTCATTATTCTGCTTTCTCACGGGAAACAAACAGTGGTTTTCTTCATGAAAAACTGGTACTTTCTACCAATGTGGACTTTTTGCTATCTGGTTCACAATGACATAGTATTCTTACATATTGCTTTTTGGGAGAAATCCACAAAATATAGTTAATTATTTTTTCATAGGTATAAGTGAAATAGTAGAACAGCCTGTGAGCCAACACTGTGGTACTCTTTAATTTAAATGAATAAGGGACGGTAATATTGTTGGACTGAATATAACCATATGTTTTTTTTTTACACTGGACCCAGTTTGAGTCATCCTTGTCACATGTGTATAAAAGAACAGAAACACTTAATGTCAAGCAATACTTAAGTCTTTTGAGTTGGATCTAAAACAAAACATTCAAATTAAATGAATAATTTTTGTTAATCACCAACGTAATTTACCATGTATTTGTTGTATGTATTTGTGTATGTATTTGTGTATGTATGTGCATGTATTTGTGTTGACATGTACATGTCAGCCTGTCAAGAAACAACATGCTCCGGAGGGTCGTATATTTACAAATAACCCTCTCTGGAAAATCCTAAATTGTGGAATAGTTTGGCCATTAAAATTCTTTCTGATTAGATTTCTAGCGAGAAGTGTATATTGTACTTTTAGAATCTACGTCCAGTGGATGTGTAGGATCTATAGTTTGATAGATATTACGAAGATGATTTGAGGTCTCGCCAGGAGAACGTGTACTACGTCTTTACGCAGCATCCGTGTAAAGTCTGCATTACTCATCCACTAAAAAACATCAGTTTATCCTTGTTAATTACACAATATTGATTGGTTTAAATGGTGTACAATGCTTTTGTGTTTTGAACCTTCGATTCGGAGAAACAAATAGTTTTTCGGAGTTTAGACACTACAGAGTTTCCGAAGACACTACACTACCCAGAATCCTCAGCTATCGTTTGGGACTACAACATCTGCTTTCCTTTAAAAACCCCGTGATTAGTCCTCAAGCTCTGTGATTGGATGTTGGAGTGGTAGTGTGACAAGGTTACGCTGAGCGTCAAACAGCTCTTTGAAATGGAATGCAACAACGGCAGACTATCCAAAACTGGACTCGAACGGGTTAACGCTAACTTTACATGGACGCTGCCGCATATACACTTTCTCGTGCCGAGACCTCAAATCATCTTCGTAATATCTATCAAACTATAGATCCTACACATCCACTGGACGTGGATTCTGAAAGTACAATATACACTTTGCGCTAGAAATCCAATCAAAAAGCATTTTAATGGACAAACTAACCTACAATTTAGGATTTTCCAGAGAGGGTTATTTGTGAATAAACGACCCTCTGTAGCGTTTGCATTCAACGGGAGCACTAGAGGTCGAAAACTTTAAAACGTGATTATAGGTCGAAATAAGCGCTTGAACAATCGACCTATTTGGTCGTAATAAGGGCTTGAACAATCTACCTATTTGGTCGTATGAGTTGGAGGACTTGTAACATATACAGTACACATTGGATATTGAATATGTCCAATATTACAGGCACAATACAATATGGTAAAGTAATGCTGAATAAATAAGCAGCTTAGCTTTTTAGTGCATTATCACAACATATGGCAACATATATATGGGATCTCCTTGGTAGCCAGGTGGTTACAGTGTATGCCATACTGTATACCATTCTGGTTTCTATTCCGGCTTTGGGACCTGATGCAAGTAATATCCCTCTTGGAAAGGAACCATGACTGCCTTTTAACTTGCTGAGAGACTAATTACATGGTGTTGAACATTGCATTGATTAGAAACAGACTTTTCCAAATTGAACATTGTATTCCCCCCTCTCAAATTACCATATCAAGAGGATTATAAGAGAGAGAAAGAGCAATTATACTGATTATTAAATGTTTGTGTTTTGCTTTCTAGACACATTCTAACAGGGCTTGTTAATTTCTTCTTTGCAAATAAATATGTTATGACAGAAAATGCATATTACATTTTTGTTTTGAATCTATTGGATTGTATTACTATTACTGGAGATGCTGAGTGAAAGTATTTTATTTCTCAACTTTCACAAGGTAGATACGCCAATGTTTTAGTTAAGGGGCAGTGTGTGGGAGAGAAACTTCCTCTGGAGGAATCTTAAGGATTTCAGCCATTGCAGACCCTTTCACAACACCCTTTATGAAGACACTACAGGAGTGTTGCATACTTGGACCTCTTTAAACCCAAACCAAAATATTTTCTCAACCAAACCAGGTAGGTTTGTTGCCTAAACCTTAATAAGTAGTGTACTACTGTAGATGGAGGTTTATTATAAAAGCCTGGTTGAATGTTGGGCGTTTATTGTCAAATGTTGCTGGACATCTTCAGGGTAATGCATGAAAATCAAGGTGAACTGTTTTAAAGATATCACACAAGCTGTTGTTTGAGGATTGAGAGAGCACAAGTAAGTGTTCTTCTTTTAACAAATACTTTTCTCTTTCATGTTTCAAGGAGCGATATAACTACATATCTCAAATTGGATCACTTTAATCCTACACTCAGCAGGAATGTGCCCAACTCCTTTTGTCTCCTTTTATATTGTGACTCGCTTGTCTGCACGTTGACAGGCGTTATGTTGAGAATTATTGACCATCGTTCAAAGCATTGAAGCTTCAAAAAAATATGTCAATCATTGCTAAATTATCTTGTGCAGCTCTTGTTGTTGTGTTAATACCTGCCACTTCCCTCACAGGCACGGCACAGCTTTTTCTATGAAATTAAAACACATTGTCACCTTCCATGTGTGTTATGCTCTGTGCGTTTGATTGAATCACACAACCGTGGCCACAGACACGCTTATTTCTCAGTGCAGTGAGAAAGGCTATCATTGTACCCCAGCGTGGTTCATCAAAAGATGCAATTCTTCATCTTAAGGTTTGAATTCTTTATCTTTCTGCAGGGAGCATTGAAACAGGCAGACCATAGAATTGCCTCTTTGTTGTGTACATTGGATTTGTGTTTGAGACAGATTTAATGACATTGAATGCTTGTTGCCATAGTGCTCAAAAGAATATCATTTTTTTCTAGTGCTTGTCAGTTCCCTTCTCCCGTTTCATTGTTTTATTTTTATATCCTTGCTTGTAACTGTCATACATTTGATGCCCTAATAATCTCAAAGCCTACTGGATACTTATTTAATGTGAAGGCAGATCAGTTTTTCATCAGTATTAATATACAACTTGATACAAAGACAGGACAAAGAACAGTCAAATATAACAAGTCCAAAGCAAGTCGAAGCTGACTTAAGCACAGCTCTTAAAGCTAAGAGCTGTGTTTCTGTTGCACCAATCAATGTCACTTTTTGACAACCGACAATTATTCACACCAGCTCACAACTGTCAAGAGGCTCGATTTGTGGTTACTCGAAATTGTTGTGAGTGCGAAAGGGATAGTTTTTAGAGAATGTGTGAGCCCTTGGAAACAATTAATTTGTCCTGCTTTTTCTTCACTCATATCAAAGTGTCATACAGGTGGAAAGCTTGACGCTGTAACTTGTTTGAATGGCCAAGAGTCCAGTGGGAAAATGTATCACAGTCTTGCTCTGTGTCAAGATGCCCAAACACATTTTGTTAATATCTGACTGAGTGTTATACTATGTGTTTATATCCTGTGTGTTCATGTGCTGCTTTTCCCTCCTTTACGCTACCTGCTCTCAATCAGCCTTGTTAGTCATTCCCTGCTACCAGATTACTTCCCAGCCAATCATCTCCCTCACCTGAGTTTCTCCACCTGCACGTAATCCCCTTGCTGATACGTTTGTATTTACCTTTATATTGTAGTGCCGAGAGATAGGGAGTCAGAGGCGGTGCAATGAAGGTGCAAAAGGGTACTTTATTGGAGAGTAGAAAAGGACATGTTGTCCGGTTGCAGTCTGGGAAGAAGAGAAAGAGCCAGGAGGGCACACAACATATAAAGGTAACCACATATATGTCCGTGTGGAAACAATACCGCCAACTCTAGTTCCATGTGTGGATTATGTAACCCAGTGTATTAAAGGTGGTCACCACACAATTAACATTATAGGTGAGTTTGTAATTACATTTGAATGCAATGAGGTACAGTATTAGGACAATAGTACAAATGGATAAATATACTCTGCTCTAAAATGGCATTTATGCATGTAAAACTTTAATGGAAATAAAATAATTAAATCATAACCTTTCAAAGTGCAATAGGCTTGAATTGATACAGGTAATGAAATTCGTTATTTGGCGGGGTTGTGATGCTCAAAACAGTTAATCCACTTTATTACAGTTGCAACAGAAGCGGAGGAGAAGGCGACAGCAGAGTCTATGACAGGGGTTCTCAAACTTTTTGTTTATGCGGACCACTATTTATTATCAAGGATTTACCACCTCACATGCAAACCGTAAAAGTAAGTACATATATAAACGTAGTGTTAAAACGCCGATATTTTTTTATAGTTAATTATAGACTATCAAAAGTAAATTGAAGCCTATCTGATACTTTTGTGACCGGTGTCTGTCTGCGTTGTGTATGTTTCTCAAAGAGGACGGCGGATGGTATTTTAATTAGGTCATCCCAAACAATGCTACAAGTGCGCACGCGCAGTGCACTCTCAAAACGGGCAGACAGGTCTACAAAAAAACTACCGGTATGCTTAGTCCTACTTTACTTACTGATTGCAAAAAGCAGACGGTGCTGCGCTCAACACACACAGACTCAAAACCATGGATACACAGGCATATACCGTAACATAAACAATGTATACAATGTATAGGCCTAAGATGCATAAAGGCTTGAGCTACAGTATTGCAACTAAGCAGACCTCTCTCTCTCTCTCTCTCTCTCTCTCTCTCTCTCTCTCTCTCTCTCTCTCTCTCTCTCTCTCTCTCTCTCTCTCTCTCTCTGCTCTCTCTCTCTCTCTCTCTCTCTCTCTCTGCGTTTTGATTCAATGCTGAGTACAGCCAAACTTGACAGTCTCTTCTCTGTCATTGTAGACTGCAAATACCTCGGCTGAAGTCGAATAGTCCATTAAGCTTAGGAACCTTCCTCACGGAGTGAAATGACCCGGAAGTCCCTCAGTGGCAGCCATGATAAGTGCCGTTCGAATTCTCTAGAATGATAGGAAAGGAGGTTTCAAACTTCCTTTATAACCTCCTTTAGCTTAGGAACCACTGGACCTCCCTAACCGAGGAGGTTAGGGCAGGGTTGCCAACTCTCACGCATCTGGCGTGTGACACACGCTTTCACTCTCAATCTCACGCTCTCACGCTGCCCAAACTATTCTCACGCCAAAAACAAGAATACCGAAGACTATAAACGGTTTTGAAAACTTTTGTCAGGTAGTGATCGTCTTCTCAATAGAACATCTTTGATAATGTCTTCTGGCCAATCAGAATCAAGATAACGGCGTGGTGTTGTTGCAGGAAGTCCCGACAGAGAATACTTTTGCTGTAGTACATCTCTATACGTCGATACAACATTAAGTGTTGATAGAAATCAACACGTAATGAAATAAGACCCCACGGTTTGATGATTGATAGGTGTGTGGGCTGTCTTTCATTTTGACACACAGAACAATGGGGGCTATCCATCCTTATCCACAATGTAAAGTCATTCACAGCCTCTTCCCTCTTCTCTCTGTGAGGAGCAACAGGTTCAGCTTTCAGAACAAAGTAACAAAAAACTAAAATGGCATTCATTTTTTTAAATATGTCGTGTAGTAATAGATTTATTTATTTTTCTTCTCAAGAGAGTACCAGAATGTGTATTTTATGTTAGTATTTCAAAAAAATATCCTGGGGGAGAATCCCCCAGACCCCCCTGCAGGGGTTGGGCTTTCAGCAGGTCAACTCTTTCATTTGTGGGGAAGTTGCAGGATTGGCTCCAGGTCGCCCTTTTTATTTACTACAAGACAAATGTGCCTTTTTATTTCATACAGTTCAATTTGGATTGAGACAGGGAAATAATCTAAACCTCACGCGTGGCCTTTCACTGTCAAGGGGAGCGTGTATGTAATTACAATGCAAATACTGACTTGAGCCCCACCACTGTATGGGTTAGCCCTACCATAGATTACCCAACACAAATACTCTCTGCCGACCCGTATTGCGCATGCGCAGATCTAAGATCCAGTAGAAATGATAAAAAAGTAAAAGTCTGCTGCTTAAAATAGAGTGTGTTAATTAATATATGTGGCAGTTTGGAGTAAGTCTGTAGATTTGTTTGTGTGTGTGTTTCATGTATAGGCCTCTCACGATAATTAATTTTGTTGGATACATTTTCCAGGAAATTATTGCGATAAACGATAATATTGTCGGCACCGTTGTATGACCATTTTAGACCACTGACATAATGATAATATATAATAATAATTGAAGTACATCTTTTCGAACTGCTAGTCACATCCTCATGTAAATGGAAATTTATCGAGTTCATTTTTATTTATCGACAATTAATTGCTTATCGCGCGACAGGCACACAATAAAACAGTGGAAACAAACATGTGTTTGACTTTCATTAGTGAATGAAACTTTGTGCCCTTTATAGTCTGTGTCCAATATTGTGTATTTGTATATATTGTATATATATCCTATATCCTATATATATGCTAAGGTCCCGCTGCTGACACGATAGCAGTCATTTAGAGTGCATATGTGTAATTAAACCCATGATATCAAAATCTCACTCCAGCCAGGTACCCAAAGTTGGCAACCCTGGGTTAGGGAGATGCTAACTACCGTGTTGTTAGCATCTGGTTAGCTAGCTGCACTAACGGACATACGGAGCTGTTGCTGTTGGTTCCACAACAAGCTGGAGGAGAGCTCTCCTCTCAGAGTGTGAGGCTCAGGTGAGCTAAAGGACTCTCTGAGTGTTTAGATAGTTAACTTTAGTCTAAGTTATCTCAGTGGGTCTCAAACGGTTTGGTCACAAATTATTCAAAAGATTATTTCCACGGCACACCTTCATATGATCATTATAGTTATACAAACAATAAGAGAATAAAGGAAAAACAGTTATGAAATACTATATGGCAGTAAAACAAGAATACAGTTTGAAAGGGGAGTGATTTGTAAAATATCCATAAAGAAAAAGAACATCTGCTTACAGTTGTGTTTCATCTGGGTGTTGAGAGAGGTATCCATAGATATCTTAATGTTACTCTCAAAGTGCACCAGATTGATGCTTTTAACTTCAATATTTAAAAACAATCTTCCCGGGGCCCCCTAGAGGAGATGAGGTCCGCTCCCCACTCATAAAAAATAGCACTTTACCCCTGCCTATTCTTTCACACACAGTGACGTCACGAGCTACCCACAATGCAACACGCGCCATATATATATAAATATGCCATTTTCCTGGAGCTGCAAATATCCTGGAAGTGCAAATATAAACAGTTAGCTAACGTGTTTTTTTTTCTGAATTAACTATCGAAGAAATCGCTGCATGTCTTCGGATTACATCTCAGGACTTGAGGGGTGTGCTTTAGGTCGTTACCAGCGTAAACTAGAGCTGTGTGGGTTGTCGGATTGCCCTTACAGACTGCCTGCAGATGTATGGAAAAACGACCCTCGAAAGTGGCCTTCGGTCGATTTTAGCTGCATCTACGTCTATCTTCTGGAAACACCAGGTGAATACCCCACTTGTCACAATAATATTATCATGCCATTGCATATATGTGGTATTTTAGAGTTGACTAGATATTGATTAAGGCAATAGACTACGATATTCAGTACAGGAAGCTTAGCAACACCTAGACGGTGTACGGCTAAACCCGCTAAACCCTCGGCCTGCTTGCACCTCGCGTAAAACGGCGGATACCGGAAGTACGGCGTGGCCTTGGCCCAATACCCGTGTGTGAAAGAATATGCCGTGAGCTGATTATCGAGCCTTCATTGTAACAGTCGCGGGTGTACTGTGTGTTTGCGTGTGGGGATTGCTTTTGTGCGTGCTATATAGTGCCCGTAATAGTGTTCACTGGAGTCCAGCACCTCAGCACCCCCACTCAAAATACCTTCCTGCGCCTCTGTTCTTATTAAACATCCATGTTTTAGTCCGCTGTATTGAAAACTGTAGTTTCCCCACAGCAGCAGACGCACAAAATGACGTCCGCTGGCGCATCATAAACATGTCGGATAGTGAAAGTTCATTCGGATTCTCTAAAGTACCACAGTCTCTTCTCCTAAGTCCTTTTTAATTCTCCTATCCACTATCCCTTAACCCCGTGACGTTTCACTCAGAGGTCAAGGAATAGGAGATAGGATTAGAATTGACCACGCGTCAATTAAACGCCTGCAGCTGGTCCAAAATGCAGCTGCACGTTTGCTGACTGGACACAAAAAGCGCGACCACATCACCCCAATTCTGGCCTCACTACACTGGCTTCCAGTTCAGTTCAGAATTGATTTTAAAATCCTTTTATTTGTTTTTAAAGCTCTAAATGGGCTGGCTCCGGCCTATATAGTTGAACTCCTCCAGCGCTACACCCCAGCCAGAGCTTTAAGGTCTGCTGACCAGCTGCTGCTGGTAGTGCCGAAGACTAGGCTCAAAACACGAGGGCACCGAGCCTTCGCAGCAGCTGGCCCGAGGCTCTGGAACACTCTGCCCCTCCATGTGAGGTCGGCCCAGACCCTAGGGGTTTTTAAATCATATTTAAAAACTCACTTCTTCTCTCAGGCTTTCTAGCTAGAGCGGAGCACGACTACTGACACTTCCCTGTGTATTGTTTTTTATATTTGCTGTTGCTAAATGTCTGTCTTTTTTACAATTACACTGCAGTGAAATGTTTTTATTACATGTACAGCACTTTGGCTCGACCAAACATCGTTTTTAAATGTGCTTTATAAATAAAATTTGATTTGATTTGATTTGATTTAGAATTTGAGCTGATTTTTATACTATCCGACCGCAACCCTCGTTCCTTCCGTCTACAGTACTTGGGTCCGGATCAGGTCCGGATGCTTCTCGTTTTGCCCCGTCCACGCTTGCGCCAGGGCCGGGGGAGGGGTTACAAGGCTCGTGTCTTGTGGTGCATTCACTTGCACTCGGACATTAGAGATTTTCTCTCATAAATGTCCGATGAGCCCAACGACCACTACCCCACTGCCTGATATCATTAGAAAGCTAGGACTATGCTCTTTCCAACAGTGTATACAACTCAAAATGTGTCTTCGGGTCAATGCGACTGATTTCGATAGAGCAAGTCACATAGGTGGTCCCCGAACCACAGTTTGAGAACCGCTGGTCTATGATATAATCCAAAGTAGCGAGCTCATTAGGACATTGATAAACATTTTTAATTGCCTTCCCACATCACAGTTTGGAAAATCACAGGTGGAAATGAAACAATGAATCCTGGCTGAACTCCATTCAGGGTTCTTGTCCATACATTAAAAGTCAGCTGCATTTAGATGCTTGTAACACTAAACATCGACACATTGTTAGACCTTTTCTTTTTCCAGGTAACAGCCCAGTAACTCTTGATAACTTCAACAGGGCAACTGCTTGAAGATATAGGTCAAAAAGAGTGAGTTTACCCAAAATCCATTGCAAATTAGCCCAGTTCAAGATAACCTAAAGCTAGATAACTGTTCTAATTGTTGCACTCAAGCCATATCAAAGTCTGCATTGTGTTCATAACACTACACACTCTTCTTTTTCACTCCAAGTTATAAAAAGTTGTGCCGCCGAGCATGCTCAGTGAAGTCTTCCATGGGTTACTTTATAGAGGACTGAAACTGCTAATGCAGTAGTTTGAGAATAAAGTACACTGGTCCATGTTCCTGGTATAAGACCCTTTGTCCCCCAATGCAACAGTGTGGCTCTGTAATGTGTTTTTAATGGCTTTTGGAGAACAGGAGAATTCTGTGCAGCCACAGAACCTACTTCAAGTTGTGGTAACACAAACAGCACTTGTTAGCAGGATAAATGCATTGTTGGTTTTGGGCTCTTTGGGGGATTTGATGATGATAATAATATAAATAACAAATAAGACGCCGATTTTCTCCTTTATGCTGAAGACAAAGTGCTACCAGATTTGAAAATGAGCCCCTGTGACGAAGAAATAAGGACATCTTATTCAAGCACTGGGACCTGTCAGACCTAAGGGCTTCACAATGGCAAGATGGAGGCCCCGAACAATCAATACTTCACTCTGTGTGAAGCAATAGGCATTAAATACTCCTCTCTTCTGCTCCCAGAGGGAAAAAAGCAAACATATCAATCAAAACCCAATCACGTCTATACACATAAACCCCTAAGCTACATGCCAGCTGTCCCGTGAGATATTATATTATTCTTAATAATATTACTAAAATTGTTAAGAATTCAAACATTTTTGTTTAAGGATCATTTAAAGACCTGCATAAAGGTTGGAGGGTGGCAGAGGGAATGCAGTATGGATTCAGTAGGGAGGATGTTGGCCTCCCTCTGTGGACGATTTTATGAGAAGGGATCTTGCAAATGACTGTTGACAGGGCAGGGGGTATTCATCAAGAAAACAAGCCACATGAGCACCGAGACCGGAGTTAAGGCTGGAATGAATCTCATAGAAACAAATCTAATCTAAGCGCTGCCAGAGAACCCATTTATAATGTTAAGATCACAACATGAATCCGTAGAGAGGAGGGCAAGGGGGAGGGAAACAGAGAAAGGGAGGCAGAAGGGTACCAATTGCATAAATGAATGTTTAAACTTTGTAGTAGAAATATAGTCATTTGAGGAATTCATCTGCTGCACCGTTGTTTGGCAATGAAGGGAAATTATTCTGAAAGGGATTCATTTTAGAATTAAAGGTTGGTGTCAGTGAAACTCCAATTTCCTAGCGGTTTTTAGCACATTTAGAAAACATAGCCTCACACACTTTGCATCAGCTTGGCTGCAAACAAAAGCTCTCTTGGGAAAGGCTCTTTCGTACTGAGGAATGGCAACATGCTCTGTCAATAGCATCAGGTTGTTCTAGCAGCCCTCTGTTGATTTTCAATACAAAGGAAATTTGAAAATGGCATGGAGGTAAAACATTTTTCCAAAACAATTCTGAATATATCTCTTTCCGTAACCTTGTAGTAGTCGAAACATAACCAAAACCAGACTCGGCCAAATCTCAATATCCTCACTAAACTTTAGTAAAATTAACCGTCAGACACTTACAGTATTGGGTTCAACTGGTATGTTTTTGTTGAGGCTTTAAGGGGGCCCATAATGACAAATATAACAATTTGCCATTTAACATTTCCTTGACGACCCCAATACATGTTACCCAAGTGTTTTTACTTTCTGCACAGCCAAGGCACCTGATGGATAGTTCCAGATTTTTTGTATTTCTGTAATTGTCTTATAGAGGGGAAAAGAGGTTATGTAAGAACGCTACGAATTGTGGGAAAATCTCCCAGGTAAAGATCTGCAGAAATAAAAGTGTACATAAAGGGCAGTAAGGAAGGTAGTAACTGAGAGAAAGAAAAAAACCAATTCCAGCGACTAAAATCCAGCACATCATGTTTTCTTAAAACTTTTCAATGTTATATTTCTGAATATTATATAAAAGCAAAGGCCAGAAGACTTATTGAGACTACTTTCTTTATACATTAAATACATTCTGAGGCAGTTTTGAGCCAACAGTTGTATTCTTTACCCAAGATGGCTCTGTTTGTATCACCGATGCAGCATTGGGGAATGAAGCAGGCTTCACATGTCCAATACCAATCCATCAACAATGGCCTGGATTGGGCCAAATCCCAGTTCTTGGGGTTAGCTATGGACACTCCTATTAATCAATATTTGGAATCTTCAGCAGGAGACTCAACACACTAACTGGGATTTGTAACACATTTTTCAATGGGAAAAAAAAAACACACTGACAAAGGGAAACAATATGGGGAAAGTCCTGGATATAAATAGAGAAAGATATTCTGGAGACCAAATGAACAATGTTTCATCGAGTTGATTTCAAGTTAAATTGATAAAAAGACTCTCCTTGTATTAGTTGTTGCTAAAAGCAATTTGGATCAGGTCCTTTTTTCTTCAATTCTTGCTCTATACTGATGAAAATTGGCAATCATGTAATAATCCACTTATGAGCGTGCAACATTGCTTCTCAGCAGGCTCAGCAGCAGTTTTCACTTCAGAGGCCATGACCACCTCAGGCTGCTCCATCATGAGCTCTCCCAGGCCAAACGCAGAGCTCTCATTTTAGAGCTTCCTGTGTAATCCCAATTCAAAGGTCACATGGAAACTGGAATGGATTCTCCGCTCTAAAAAGCACACTTTCTCAGATGGAAGAAATTAAACCCATTTTTCTTTATCATCCTTCTGCAGGTTAGCTCAGTGCTCTGAAAGATGGACCCTGCAAGGATAGTACGGTCCTTGCTCTTGGCAGGAAACAGAGAAAGATAGTTCCGAGACAGCTCTCCGGCTGTTTGATGTCTGTTTTTAACCTCCCCTGTTTTCATGCTCCCTGGAGTAAACAACTGATGATAAGCAAAAGAGTAGAAAACAGTTTCCAAAATAATGAGGTGTCACACAGGAATCACTGGGTCGTTTTATAAAAGCGGACTATCTTTTTGATTTGCATTTTATCTTGTCCAAAAACACAAAACACAATTTAAATACTTTGTGGTCGATATATTCAAACTCAACCCTAACCGTCACCCCTGGCATGTTTAACCAGGAACTTGTGTTTGTTCCGAGAAGGAAAAATAAGTAATGCTGTGAAAATCATGCACTTCAATCTGTGTTTCACAATCATTTAGAATGTATTTAGAGGCTGGATTGGAAACCTGATCTCTTTAGAAAGATGCTCAAAGGAAGCTTGATCTCGATAGATAGCTGCTTGATAGAAGACTTACAGGGATGGATTGATAGTTCGCTTGAAGGAAGCCCGATCTCAAAAGACAGAAACAACGAGTTTTGGAAGCATGAGATAGATGGATATATATATTTCAGATCGTTCAACCGAAGCCTGATCTTTAATATAATTTTTTTTACTGAAAACAACTTGGCTAAAGCTAGTTGGGACCAGATCTTAGAGACATACTTTCACCATGCTCGTACATCTGGTTTTCTGGACTGCCTCTCAACCAAACTGTGAAATAAGACAACACATCCGTTTCTTTGTGGACCGGCTAGTTCAGAAAACATCACGCCATTCAGATTTAGCTTCCCTTTCCCTCATCTGAGTATATCTCCATCCACGGCTTGAGAATAACTTTTGTGAAGAAGCCAATTAGAGCAAACTGTGCTATTTTAAGAAGGGGGATCAAAAAGACAACCCCAAACCCAAATTACAAGTATGAACCTGACCTGAAACATTGGTAATACATCCCATTTTCACTGACCAAATCTTCCTTATGTCAAAGTCCTTTCTGTAGCAACTTTATAAATGAAACTACATACTATATCACACGCTTGTTTATTTTTATCTAAACCTCCTCTTCCTATAATCGAGTAATTGTTAGGGTTAGAGGAGCCTCTTCATCATGTTTACACAATCAAAGTACTAGGGATAACCCTAACCCAGAAAATATTTCTGTTACCTGATTGTTGTTACCTTTGTTAAGAAAGGTTTTCAGTCAGTACATCGTATCACAGAAGAATAACAGCGATAGGATGTTGAGGAAAAGTTCGTTTTTGTACTCAGGGGAACCATGATTCTATAGTTGCCTTTTTTATGTCTGTCTGCCAATCTGGCTATCAGGAAATAAGCAAAAGACCAAATACGCAGAAGCGCACTGAAATAGAGGAAGGGAGAATGGAAGATCAGAGCATAAAAATCTGGCCCATGTTCAGAGCCTCTGTTTCATGCTCTGGAGTGGCAGCCAGATCTGAAATGATGGAGGGGTGTATGTGTGTGAGGACAAAAAGAAATGCAACAAGAAACATCACATTGAGTCAGACAAATCCAAGGCAAACAAACTCAATAAAACATCAGTGACTTTTCGTCATGTGTTTTTTACAGCCAACAAATATGAAAAACAAAAAAAGTACTTTGAAGACCCTACTCAGAAGACCGTATGTGACAGAAGATCATGATGCTGTAAGGATTGGGTGGAATTTGGATAATAGCTGGTAATATTTTCTCTTTGTATACATGTGTCTTGCTTTAACAGCCTAGTTGTTTACAGAATGATGTACTCATTACAGAAGGGAGCTATTTTCTGCTTCATGTGGGCAGGAGGCAAGGGCACATTAGCACACCGCCTGGAAATTTCGCACTATAAGACATCTTCAACACAGCAGGTGTTATCACTTTCACCAGGCAGCTAACAACTTTGAGAGACGCACTGTAAACACCCGAACATTATAAACAAATTGGCAGGATATTCTAGCATATCAAAGTGCCAATTTGTCTAATTAATGTAATGGCTAGTTTTTAAACAGCCTGCACATTAACAATGTTTTTTTCCTACATGGGCTTGGCATGCTGGAAAACACCAAGGTCAAAGTAAGCGCTCTCTTAATTCAGTCATGTGAGGTAACTTCAGAAAAGTGTGTGTTACTGGCTGATACTGCTGAAATACAAACACACCAGGTTAGGTCTAAGATGTATTTTTGATAGGATGCATGTCATATAACTTGATCTCAAAGCTTCCAATTTCTGGAATCTTCTGGATGGGGACCTTTACGGCATGTCATTCCCTCCCTTTTGTATCACCATATTTCCCGTGACAGTTATCTTGTCAGTGCTGAGAAATGTGTTTATTTGCTCATCTTTCTATATCTTCAATAATCCTAAAGGACTTATCTTAACAATGTCAGACAAATAATTGTATAAAATCTTAGATCATTTTCAGTTTAATCTGGTAGTAGATACATTCAGGTAATAACAAATGCACTCAAACAGTGCAGTGTAACGTACATGTGTCTAGTTGTAATACAAATAATACATATAATAGATAGTAGGATTGGATACTATGTGATTAAGCTAGATAAGTAAATATAACAAATAATAATTCATTTGCATTGTGACAACATATTTTAAACACTGCATTCTCGCCACATGTAGCACAGCTGTGATTGTTGACAAGTAGGTACTCTAAATAAATATCATAATTTGAATGACAGTAGAATTGCACTGCAGTCAGTGAAGCTACGGTCAAGGATGTTTATCTGCCGCAATGCGTAGGAAGAACTAATAATGGGACAACACACACACACCCCCACACGAAACAAGCAGCATTGTTCCCACCGTCCCACGCAACACGTACAACAGCATCAGACCTTCACAACACAGATGGGTTCAAACTTTTTCAGGAAGGCACTTGGAAAGAATGTTTTTCTTTCCATCTGCGGTGACTAATCTGTTGCACACAGAACACATCCTCCTGCACTGTTGTTCAATACCTCTTAGCTGATATTCACCCTGTCCTTGTCTCTACTGTGTCAGCTCATGTGGCCTTCAGTGTTTAATTGAAAAGTAGTTATTGAGCAAAACATATTTTTTTATTTTGTCAAGACATACTACAACTTAAAAGGAAACATTCTTCATACAAATGTACATACAAAATAGTTGTTTCAATAGCATTGACGTCACGTAGCAAAAATAAACTGCAACATAGTTTGACTACTGCAAGTCTATTCCTGGGGATGCTTCCTGCTGCGGAGATAAAGCACATCAGCATGCAATACATAGCCACATGCAGGGAGTGCATGGGTGTAGAAACAAACACCCTCCAAGGTGCACATAGAGCGGAACCACAGCAGGGGGTCACTGGGGGTGGAGCAGGATTTTACAACATCAGCAACAGCGGTAAGCAAACCCCAAAGTTCCTATGGGATTTATTACAATATGGCAGTGTATCAAAACGCACTCGGAACAAAGCGCCATCAATGAACCGCAACCTGCAATGCCAATTAATTTTGAAATGGGGGAAATAAACAAAAATGATACGATTATTTAATCACCAGCTGACTTCCTGCCAGAATTATTCATTCGATTAGTTGTGTCATTTTTTAAAATTATAATAAAGCAGGCTGTTTTTAAACAAGGATATGAGCCATGCAAGCGCTTAAGCATTTCATGGGAAATGTTTGTGGCAGCATACTAACATGCTCCCACCTAAAGTTCTAAAACTGGCAGGCTGCAGGCTTATGTTTGATATCTTATTTTAGCACGTTAGCATTCTAGCATTTGTGAATTAGTGGAAAAATTACCAAAAAGTACAGCTTTGGCCTATCAGCTACATTAGCTGTGTTATTAGCCATAAACCAAAGCATTTCATAACATGTGTGTAACTTCTCAGTTTCACGTAATGTAATGTAATTTAAAAATAATAATTAAAATAAAACAGAATATTATTTATTACTCGCAACATTTTGTTTTATACAATGCCACTACGGTCTATTATGATCATAATTACACATACAACTCTGATTAGTGTTCTGTACACCAGATAATTATTAACTTTGAACATTAAATTGTGCCTTTGAAGCAGTCGTATCTGTACAAAACATTTGCTTTAGCCATATCACTGACATCCTGTGTAATTATGAAGCTAAGACTGCTGACTTAGTATAAAGTGATGAGAAATGAGCTTGTGATGAAGACCTTGCCTGGAGCGGTTTTGTGGATTTATGTCCTCTCGTACTGCATAAGTGAAAACCCCCTCTGCCTACTGTTAGACAAGGTATTTGAGGCAACAGAGGTGAAAAGAAAGAAAATACAGAGCAAGGGAGAGAAAGAGAAGGACTTACATGCTCCATGATAATAAGCAGTTGTCACAGCAGATATTAAGACCTTATATCAACCCTGTTGAGGCTTTGGGAGATATGCCAACAGGTCTAAAGCTCTAGTGCACTGAGGCTTTTTGAGGACTCGGGCCACAAAACTAAACTTCTCTACTGAGAACTTGTCCACTAAAACTATCATCGCTCTTTGATTCCCTATGACAGGCATCAGACTCTGACATTGGGTACATATCCAGTCTCCTGTTTTATGCAATATTTCAGAATGCACGGTAAAAGTGACTGTCTTAAAACCATCATATTACACAGGAAGTCCTTGGGAAGGCAATGGAAATGCACAAGCCGTGTTGTCTTTTAGTTAAGGTATTGTCTGTATAGTGAATTTCTGTTTCTCTACATTGTTATTCTACAACTTTTACTTCTGGCTGCTCTGTTCTTGACCTGAGGTGGAGAATTTGCCATATTAATAAAAATAATGGATGATGTTAAAAATGTTTTAATAACTTATGACAATCGAGCAGACATACATACAGATCCAATGAGACTTCTTCCCCTTTAGAAAGAGTACATTTTTTCTCATTCTATCTGCATTAACACCTGCAACCATCATACTTTTCCCCATATGCATAACGTAATGCACAGAAAGGGAAAACCCCAAAAAGCATTATAGGGCCCCTTTAATATATATTTTTGGGGGACTATAAACTTTCCTGCTTCTTGTTCTCTTGATTCCTTTTATTGGACCAACAAGGGTTCCTTGCTACTAATTGGCATATAACAAAAATATGCACTGGCAAAGCCAGTTTTTTTAATTCAGCTACCTTTATTTGCTAAATTGGTTTGTTTGCAACTAAGTAGGCGTTCCAATAACAGAGCAACACAGTCCTTATGTCAAATAAATCAGATGGCTGCAATGAAATGCAATAATACATCAAAGTTCTTGGTAGGGAATTTACATGTCTAGATTAATTTGTATGTCATCGTATTTCGTTAACTTTTAAGAAATACAATGTTGTATTGTCAAATGTAAATACAGACAAACCCTTATGTAAATACACAATGTCTATTCACCACACATTCATATTTTTCTTTTGTGTTATTTCCTCATCACACTATTAGTTACTGAGTCTGAAGTGTCTAAACTAGACAGCCTATAATGAATTGTCTCCATTATTTATGCAAATAGGGACATTTAACTGTGCTCTACATTGTGATGGAGCCCTTCCCTGCTTCACAGCCATCTGGGAATAACTGGTTGATCATCAGGGAGTTATCAGTGTTTGTTTTAATACCTTGTCACATAAAACGCCGCCATCCAGTCCCACAGATAGTTCCACTTGCTGCAGTGACATTTAGGAGTCTCAACTGCAACCCTCCTCTCAGTTGGAACCCCAAGAAAAAGAGAACAAACTTTTAAAAAGTGTTAACCCTCCCTTGATCTCGACCTTTTAGTAGCTAAAGACTTTTTGCCTCGTAAGGCAGAAAGTGGCATCAAAAGCTTGTCTGGAGGACAGCTTTTGTAACTTAAAAATATTTTCCACTATTAGGGGAGGTTTTGGCGCAGTGGTTATAGCGTTGCTCATCAGATCAAGGGGCGTTGGTGAACTACAGTTCGAAACCCGCCTCGGCCGCCACTGCGTCAGGCCAATGTGTCCTTGGGCAAGACACTCTACCCGCATTTGCTCCTGTGGGTAATGTCCACAGTATTGACATTTACATGTCTAATATGTGTAATATGTAATTGTAAAGCGCTTCGAGCACCTGTAAAAGCGCTCCAATTAAAAAAATGTAATCCATTATTATTATGATAGGCCGAAGAAGTACCCAACAGTGATGGTTTCCTTTTAAATTCAGATTCTGGTTAGTGCTTGGTTTTATTGCCGCTTAAAAATAAGCTTTCTTATAAATCTATAATGCTGTTGAAAATTGAATATTGAGATTCGGTTGATATTTTTTGGAATGTCCTGGACTGATCCTCGGATTCTTTAAAATCTCAATGGTGTTTTGATTTATCTCTTGAGCGTTCATCCATGTGGACTTTGCTTAGCAAGTACTCAGACAGTCAGAATTTGACTTTTTTTGCTTAAGACCTGCTCTTTTGTGGTCTGCAATCAATCAAAATTTCTAAAAAATGTTTCACAACAATCAAAATAACTTGTAGGAACAATTATATGGATGGATTATAGCTCATACTGCACTACAATTGACAACTGCAAAGTTATGAAAAATAACTGTTATGCTGTTTGGGGTGTTCCCTTTCCTATATGTCATATAGGTTTTTGAGCATGTAAATGAACAACAAAAGTTTTTCTTCCAACTGCCTAAAATACCCCCACTGGACTACTTCGTTTACTTCCATCTCATAGTGACATAACAATGTAACACTATGGGCTCTGGTTTCGGACAGAGGGTGAAAAGAGCTGCTGCTGCTGCACACAGGAAGTATGAGAAAATGAAAGCACTTTTTTGACATTAAAGCATGTCAACGTGTCACAGTGAGGCACCACATACAAATATGAACCTGAAAATGAGAATCATACATTACATTACATTACATTGCATTTAGCTGACACTTTTATCCAAAGCGACTTACAATAAGTACAATCGACCAGGAAGACACAACCTTGAAGAAAACAGAATCATATAAGTACATCAGGTTTCATAGAGCCAGACATTTCAAGTGCTACTCAACTGGCTATAGATAAGCCAGTCCTTTATTAGTATATAAGTGCTCTGTTAGCAGTTCATTGTTAGTAATTATATAGCTCGAAGTGGAGTCGAAAGAGATGAGTTTTCAGTCTGCGCCGGAAGGTGTGTAAGCTATCTGCTGTCCTGATGTCAATGGGGAGCTCATTCCACCATTCATACGAAATATGTTTTGAATTACGCATTTTTTTTTGAGCTACATGTCATAATGTGGACAGACTGACATATTCACACATGTTTACCACCACACACTGACACACACAAATACACCCTCAAATCTAGTTCCTGTCTGGCAGACCCCCCTGTTTAACTGGACTTGTAAATCATCTGCACATCGATGAAGAAACATTTGTCATCTCGACCGGCAGCCTGACTCAGCATCTCTTTAACTGTCCTCCAGGAGCGAGGCAGGGCCAGGCACAGGGGATGTCCGAGAGGTCAAGGGGTCAATCTTAAAGAGAATGATCAAACTACCAATTCTGCTGCTTGTCAAATTGGATGATATATGAAATAGAGCTGAGTTGTTAAATCAGGTTAAGAACCATGGACCAGAACATCTTTTATATCTACCAGAAGTATGTCCATATTTTCTTTTTAAAATGACTATCTCCTAATCCAATTGTTTTCTAAACTGATTTCGGCTCAGAGTTTTTGTCCACAAATCACAAAGAAGTGGACTCTAATTGAATTCTGATCACCACAGTAAACAAGGTTCTTAGGGGCTTAAAACATGTTTAGGAAAAAACCAAAGATTGTTTCAAGATTCAAGGCTTTTATTGCCATTTGTACATACCGGTAGCTACAGGGTAGATATGTCAATGACAATCTGAGGTCACAGGCTCCTCCAACGGTGCAACATAATAAAAAAGATTACATAGTTAAAATAGTGCAAGTAATACAAATACAATTGTGGGAAAAATGCAGGGTTTTTTTCAAGGTTTTATCGGGGTTTTTTTAACACAAAATGATTTAAATTACTTTTCTTTTATTTCAATATCCTAATGAACATTTGGAACCAAAAGTATTTATTCATTTTGTGTGATGAAAACAATTTTAGCGGTTCTCTAAGCGGGTCCTTGGGGTCTTGAGTGGTTTCTAGCTAAAAATAGATAATCATATTTTGTACTACATTTCCATCCATAAGTAACACATTAACAGAATGCATGAACTATGGATTTGTTTACACTATCTTGTATGAAATATGAGTACCCTGGTTAATTTGTGTCGGTTTAGGGGTCCTTTTGTGAAAATGTTTGAAATAAAACTTTTGTAAATCCGTAAGTCAGTCAAACATGAAATGGACCAGTGTTTAAGAGGCACAGTTTAAAGCTGTGATGTTGAGTTGCCGAGATAGATTTTCTCCATGGGCTGGTTAGTTTAAACAAGCGACCAATGGTTTTAAACAGTAGGACCCTCATGGTTATATTAATCTGATGACGAAGATTGCGACAGTTTCCCGCTGAAGAATTTGTCCAGCCTCTTCCTTCTCCGACACCTGGAAAATAATTTAGGAAAAAATAATCTGAAGTCAATATAGCTTGGGTTTCCCCCCAGATGAATAGCCTAACTGTTAAGACATATCGTGGTCGTCCTGGAAGGCCATAATTGGCTGTAACAAGGAATTGTATCATGATGCATAGCTTTGGATCTTGTCTGTAGCTATTGTCTGAGCACGTCTTTAAACACTACTAGGACTGCCTATTGGTTACTCGCTGTGTTGGTGACATTTGAATTTGACTTGTACTCCTATTACACTTGTTGTTAGTCACTCGGGATAAGAGCACCTGCTAAATAACTAAAATGTTGCGTAAAATGTAACACACATCATATAAAGTGGACAGCCTTAGCTAGAATTTTAACACCTCAACAGTAATCTTGCCTTACCAGAAATTCTTTGATCAGGTCCTCCACCGATTCTCCCATGTTGAGGATGAGACATTTGAGAGCAATCTCCCTCTTTTTAGTGGTGTCAGTATCCTGCATGAAGACAGTCACAATAATTAATGTTAATTGTTCAGTTCGTCCATTCAATCAGTGTGAGTGTGCCACGGTTTGTTAATGTGGGATTGAGAGCTAGTGTATGTAGGAATGAATGCATGGGAATGGTCATATATGCAGATGAGCTTGGGTGATAAATGAATAAGGATGCATTTAGACAGTAGAGACATGAAAAAAGAGCATAGTTTGGCGTGAAGGTAGGGCTGGACACTTTTTCATATCAGTCGATAAAATAATGATTACAATATCATGAATTAGTGTGTCAACCATATTAAGGCCATGAAAAAACAGCCAAGAATTCCCATTACGCCAAAATGGATGTCTGCACCTATAAACATGAAGAATGAATGTGCCAAGTCTAAACCTTCGGCTAAAAGGTTGCTGTGTCGGATCAGTGACCAATGCTATGAAGAGTGGCGAGTGGTCATTAGGGCACAGCCCCACCTAGTGTCAGCAGAAAGTATTAAAAATAACGATTACAAAAAAATGCAAAAGAAAAATCTAAAATATATTTTAAGATCATGTGTAATCATCTGATTCGTCTGTACATTGCTGTTTTAGTCTGTGTTCTTCTAATTAGTGTATACAGTGTGTGCCTATTGAGCTGTTTAGAGCCATGTGGGACAAAACAAGATCATGCCCCTCCCTCTCACTGTCTAAGACTCTCAATGATGACTGTAAAAACTACACTGCGCATGCTCAGAGTATTGTCCTATTTAATGTGTGTGGCAAAAAAATAATGACCATAGGGGCACTGAGCTGCCATCCCCACCATACGTCATCTCACATAATTCAGAGCTGATTGGCAGTAAGTACGTGTGCAGCGAAAAGTGTGGTGTGTGAAGAGACCTTTGGAGGAGACGAGAGACGCGTCCTAAAACCCGGAAGTAAGCTGCGCATGGGTTCCCTCCACAAAAAAAGCAATGAGATTTCTCCATAGGATTTTAGAAAATAGCTCGAAATAAGATCTGTGGGAAACGTAGCTGTTAGATAAATGTACATTTTGTTCAGCCGGATAATATCCATATGTCTACCCTACTTTTATCATTTTCGAATCATAAATCTATCGATTAGATTTATGCTAGACTTTTGAAACTACAAGAAGATAAGGAGGACTTTTACAAAAGAGATTTTTGTCCAGAAGGATAGGCAAATGGACTTCATCTTCAAGTCAAGGTAAGACCACAATTTTATTGAAATAGGATCTTACTAAGAGAGAACAATTCAATATTTAAATGATAAAATTACATGTTTTGGGTATCCCTTTGTTGAACTGTCTGTTTAAAAATAATCGAAGAATCAGACAAAAAAAGCTTTTGAAAATAATATTTATTTTGATTTAGGTCAACATATAATATTTGTAAACCTGAAGAGTCAGTGCCTCAACAGCCATGAACCTCACTGCAGAAGTTTTTTGTGCCCCACCACTTTTGTACATATAAAAACGCTACTGGCTATGAATAATTGATTATGTATTGAAAAAGATATCTATTGTTATTGAGGCATATATGTGTAATATATATTATATATATAAGTGAGCAGTAAAGTAAAACACATCTGTACATACCGTTTCCACAAATGGCGTTGTCTTCCGGATAGCTCCACCCTTCTTTCTGACGACTTGAATTAGTTCACTGCACTTCTCGTCAAGTTTCTGCATGAACCTTGCTTCAAGGGGTATTGTGGTTACTCTGAGGAATTCTTCATTCACCTAGGGCAGGGTCTGCAACCTTTTGACTAAAAGAGCCATTTTGCTCCTTTTTCCCAAAAAATTTTTTGTCTGGAGCCGCAAAACATATTTCATAGCTTATAAAGTTGTATTTATTGTTATATCAGACAAACACTACAGCTGTTTTGCATTTATTAGGCTATTTATTACATTATATAAAACTGTTAACCTCTAATAAGAAACAAAGAACAACAAAATAACAAAGAAGAAAGATAAGGAGAATTAAAAATAATACACAGGCCTACTTTAAAATAAATGAAACACAGCACTTGGGGAGTCCTCTGCACATTTGAAGGAAGAAATATATAGTTAAAATGGGCCCACTTTGAAATAAACAAAACATATAGCTGCACCCTAAAAAGAGTTAAAGGTAGGGCAGGTAAGAATGGAGAAACCAGCTCGAGTGCGCTAGAATTTGAAATTACACAACCGGAAAAAATCTGCCCCTTCCTTCAGACTTCCTTACAGAGCCCCCTCCTCCAACACACACGAACGCGCACATGACCAATGAGGGCACGAGGTAAGTTTGTGCACAGATGGAAGGCTGACAGGCAGGTAGGCCATCCAGTTATTTTAGCCGGGCCGGCTCAGATGATTGGTCGTGCTTTTTACAGAGCTACGGCTTCCATAGATACATTTTTTATGTATTTATTGTCAAAGCATTTAATATATTCATTGCTATCGGGACGTTAAGAGCATTCCATGGAATATAACAAAAAGTGTTTTCTGAAATAATTACATAGCCCATTGAATTATGACTGAAGATCGTCAGCTGTCTTCCTCTCCAGTGATGTTCCTCGATACCAGGGACGTGCACAGACATTTGGAGGGGCTATTGCTCTAAACTGGAAAAAGGGCGCTAAATTAGTTATTCAGGCACATTTTTTGTTTTGCGGATTAGGCATTATTCTTATCATTCTTTATCAGCGCAGTAACGGTAAGGTATCTAATTACATATATCTTATTTTTGTCTAAGCTCAAGGGAGCAGAGGGCTTAAAGGGCCGCGGGTTGCCAACCCCTGACCTAGGGAATATAGGTAGTATAGGTATATATATTAAAAACAGACAAAGGATATGTGCTTCATTCAAAAGCATGTGATTTAGCTTTACGTACATTTGATTACACACACATATACATACATATTATGAGTAAAGTTTACCTCTTGAACTTCGAAGAGTGCTGGCATTCTCGATCATCATGCAAAGATGTTTTCTTGTCGACAATTTCTTGCCTCCGAAATGCGAACATCTGAGCCATCTTCTGTCTTATTGTTTGGACATTGTTCCTTTTCTTTACCTCAGACAAGAGGGCCACTCTCTCTTGCTCCATGGACTCTGGTGTCTCGTTGAAAGGCAGAGATGGGTAATGGTTAGACTCAGCTCGCCTAGGTTTCTTTATGTTCTTTGCTGGGTGGGCATCCGTCGGCAACTTTCTTTTCAGCTCGTCAGATGATGAACTGTGTGATTTCAGGTATGTGCGATAGTTGTACATCTTCGTCTCTGTTTCCATCCGTAACTGTGGTTGAAGGACCCAGGTTATTTCAGACAGGGGTGTGTCTGTGTGAGTGCCTCTGCCACTTCACTGAAGTCTGCATCGCTAAGATAGGATTTGTATGAATAGACTTTGTCAGCGAGCGTTTCAGTATGTTGGAAAGCATTTTAGAGCTGGGAGTGAGTCTAACCTGGCTTCTCTCGTACTCTGCATTTCCATCCCTAAGTTGTGTTTCTGTTGAATGAGAGAAAGTAGGGATGAGGAACACCTTGGGCCACTGCTCCTTTCTGTAGGTGTCCCGAAGAAGGCGGATCAGGTCCGGATGCTTCTCGTTTGCCCCGTCCACGCTTGCGCCAGGGCCGGGGGAGGGTTACAAGGCTCGTGTCTTGTGGTGCATTCACTTGCACTCGGACATTAGAGATTTTCTCTCATAAATGTCCGATGAGCCCAACGACCACTACCCCACTGCCTGATATCATTAGAAAGCTAGGACTATGCTCTTTCCAACAGTGTATACAACTCAAAATGTGTCTTCGGGTCAATGCGACTGATTTCGATAGAGCAAGTCACATAGGTGGTCCCCGAACCACAGTTTGAGAACCGCTGGTCTATGATATAATCCAAAGTAGCGAGCTCATTAGGACATTGATAAACATTTTTAATTGCCTTCCCACATCACAGTTTGGAAAATCACAGGTGGAAATGAAACAATGAATCCTGGCTGAACTCCATTCAGGGTTCTTGTCCATACATTAAAAGTCAGCTGCATTTAGATGCTTGTAACACTAAACATCGACACATTGTTAGACCTTTTCTTTTTCCAGGTAACAGCCCAGTAACTCTTGATAACTTCAACAGGGCAACTGCTTGAAGATATAGGTCAAAAAGAGTGAGTTTACCCAAAATCCATTGCAAATTAGCCCAGTTCAAGATAACCTAAAGCTAGATAACTGTTCTAATTGTTGCACTCAAGCCATATCAAAGTCTGCATTGTGTTCATAACACACACACTCTTCTTTTTCACTCCAAGTTATAAAAAGTTGTGCCGCCGAGCATGCTCAGTGAAGTCTTCCATGGGTTACTTTATAGAGACTGAAACTGCTAATGCAGTAGTTTGAGAATAAAGTACACTGGTCATGTTCCTGGTATAAGACCCTTTGTCCCCCAATGCAACAGTGTGGCTCTGTAATGTGTTTTTAATGGCTTTTGGAGAACAGGAGAATTCTGTGCAGCCACAGAACCTACTTCAAGTTGTGGTAACACAAACAGCACTTGTTAGCAGGATAAATGCATTGTTGGTTTTGGGCTCTTTGGGGGATTTGATGATGATAATAATATAAATAACAAATAAGACGCCGATTTTCTCCTTTATGCTGAAGACAAAGTGCTACCAGATTTGAAAATGAGCCCCTGTGACGAAGAAATAAGGACATCTTATTCAAGCACTGGGACCTGTCAGACCTAAGGGCTTCACAATGGCAAGATGGAGGCCCGAACAATCAATACTTCACTCTGTGTGAAGCAATAGGCATTAAATACTCCTCTCTTCTGCTCCCAGAGGGAAAAAAGCAAACATATCAATCAAAACCCAATCACGTCTATACACATAAACCCCTAAGCTACATGCCAGCTGTCCCGTGAGATATTATATTATTCTTAATAATATTACTAAAATTGTTAAGAATTCAAACATTTTTGTTTAAGGATCATTTAAAGACCTGCATAAAGGTTGGAGGGTGGCAGAGGGAATGCAGTATGGATTCAGTAGGGAGGATGTTGGCCTCCCTCTGTGGACGATTTTATGAGAAGGGATCTTGCAAATGACTGTTGACAGGGCAGGGGGTATTCATCAAGAAAACAAGCCACATGAGCACCGAGACCGGAGTTAAGGCTGGAATGAATCTCATAGAAACAATCTAATCTAAGCGCTGCCAGAGAACCCATTTATAATGTTAAGATCACAACATGAATCCGTAGAGAGGAGCAAGGGGAGGGAAACAGAGAAAGGGAGGCAGAAGGGTACCAATTGCATAAATGAATGTTTAAACTTTGTAGTAGAAATATAGTCATTTGAGGAATTCATCTGCTGCACCGTTGTTTGGCAATGAAGGGAAATTATTCTGAAAGGGATTCATTTTAGAATTAAAGGTTGGTGTCAGTGAAACTCCAATTTCCTAGCGGTTTTTAGCACATTTAGAAAACATAGCCTCACACACTTTGCATCAGCTTGGCTGCAAACAAAAGCTCTCTTGGGAAAGGCTCTTTCGTACTGAGGAATGGCAACATGCTCTGTCAATAGCATCAGGTTGTTCTAGCAGCCCTCTGTTGATTTTCAATACAAAGGAAATTTGAAAATGGCATGGAGGTAAAACATTTTTCCAAAACAATTCTGAATATATCTCTTTCCGTAACCTTGTAGTAGTCGAAACATAACCAAAACCAGACTCGGCCAAATCTCAATATCCTCACTAAACTTTAGTAAAATTAACCGTCAGACACTTACAGTATTGGGTTCAACTGGTATGTTTTTGTTGAGGCTTTAAGGGGCCCATAATGACAAATATAACAATTTGCCATTTAACATTTCCTTGACGACCCCAATACATGTTACCCAAGTGTTTTTACTTTCTGCACAGCCAAGGCACCTGATGGATAGTTCCAGATTTTTTGTATTTCTGTAATTGTCTTATAGAGGGGAAAAGAGGTTATGTAAGAACGCTACGAATTGTGGGAAAATCTCCCAGGTAAAGATCTGCAGAAATAAAAGTGTACATAAAGGGCAGTAAGGAAGGTAGTAACTGAGAGAAAGAAAAAAACAATTCCAGCGACTAAAATCCAGCACATCATGTTTTCTTAAAACTTTTCAATGTTATATTTCTGAATATTATATAAAAGCAAAGGCCAGAAGACTTATTGAGACTACTTTCTTTATACATTAAATACATTCTGAGGCAGTTTTGAGCCAACAGTTGTATTCTTTACCCAAGATGGCTCTGTTTGTATCACCGATGCAGCATTGGGAATGAAGCAGGCTTCACATGTCCAATACCAATCCATCAACAATGGCCTGGATTGGGCCAAATCCCAGTTCTTGGGGTTAGCTATGGACACTCCTATTAATCAATATTTGGAATCTTCAGCAGGAGACTCAACACACTAACTGGGATTTGTAACACATTTTTCAATGGGAAAAAAAAAAACACACTGACAAAGGGAAACAATATGGGGAAAGTCCTGGATATAAATAGAGAAAGATATTCTGGAGACCAAATGAACAATGTTTCATCGAGTTGATTTCAAGTTAAATTGATAAAAAGACTCTCCTTGTATTAGTTGTTGCTAAAAGCAATTTGGATCAGGTCCTTTTTTCTTCAATTCTTGCTCTATACTGATGAAAATTGGCAATCATGTAATAATCCACTTATGAGCGTGCAACATTGCTTCTCAGCAGGCTCAGCAGCAGTTTTCACTTCAGAGGCCATGACCACCTCAGGCTGCTCCATCATGCTCTCCCAGGCCAAACGCAGAGCTCTCATTTTAGAGCTTCCTGTGTAATCCCAATTCAAAGGTCACATGGAAACTGGAATGGATTCTCCGCTCTAAAAAGCACACTTTCTCAGATGGAAGAAATTAAACCCATTTTTCTTTATCATCCTTCTGCAGGTTAGCTCAGTGCTCTGAAAGATGGACCCTGCAAGGATAGTACGGTCCTTGCTCTTGGCAGGAAACAGAGAAAGATAGTTCCGAGACAGCTCTCCGGCTGTTTGATGTCTGTTTTTAACCTCCCCTGTTTTCATGCTCCCTGGAGTAACAACTGATGATAAGCAAAAGAGTAGAAAACAGTTTCCAAAATAATGAGGTGTCACACAGGAATCACTGGGTCGTTTTATTAAAAGCGGACTATCTTTTTGATTTGCATTTTATCTTGTCCAAAAACACAAAACACAATTTAAATACTTTGTGGTCGATATATTCAAACTCAACCCTAACCGTCACCCCTGGCATGTTTAACCAGGAACTTGGTGTTTGTTCCGAGAAGGAAAATAAGTAATGCTGTGAAAATCATGCACTTCAATCTGTGTTTCACAATCATTTAGAATGTATTTAGAGGCTGGATTGGAAACCTGATCTCTTTAGAAAGATTGCTCAAAGGAAGCTTGATCTCGATAGATAGCTGCTTGATAGAAGACTTACAGGGATGGATTGATAGTTCGCTTGAAGGAAGCCCGATCTCAAAAGACAGAAACAACGAGTTTTGGAAGCATGAGATAGATGGATATATATATTTCAGATCGTTCAACCGAAGCCTGATCTTTAATATAATTTTTTTTTACTGAAAACAACTTGGCTAAAGCTTAGTTGGGACCAGATCTTAGAGACATACTTTCACCATGCTCGTACATCTGGTTTTCTGGACTGCCTCTCAAACCAAACTGTGAAATAAGACAACACATCCGTTTCTTTGTGGACCGGCTAGTTCAGAAAACATCACGCCATTCAGATTTAGCTTCCCTTTCCCTCATCTGAGTATCTCCATCCACGGCTTGAGAATAACTTTTGTGAAGAAGCCAATTAGAGCAAACTGTGCTATTTTAAGAAGGGGGATCAAAAAGACAACCCCAAACCCAAATTACAAGTATGAACCTGACCTGAACATTGGTAATACATCCCATTTTCACTGACCAAATCTTCCTTATGTCAAAGTCCTTTCTGTAGCAACTTTATAAATGAAACTACATACTATATCACACGCTTGTTTATTTTTATCTAAACCTCCTCTTCCTATAATCGAGTAATTGTTAGGGTTAGAGGAGCCTCTTCATCATGTTTACACAATCAAAGTACTAGGGATAACCCTAACCCAGAAAATATTTCTGTTACCTGATTGTTGTTACCTTTGTTAAGAAAGGTTTTCAGTCAGTACATCGTATCACAGAAGAATAACAGCGATAGGATGTTGAGGAAAAGTTCGTTTTTGTACTCAGGGGAACCATGATTCTATAGTTGCCTTTTTTATGTCTGTCTGCCAATCTGGCTATCAGGAAATAAGCAAAAGACCAAATACGCAGAAGCGCACTGAAATAGAGGAAGGGAGAATGGAAGATCAGAGCATAAAAATCTGGCCCATGTTCAGAGCCTCTGTTTCATGCTCTGGAGTGGCAAGCCAGATCTGAAATGATGGAGGGGGTGTATGGTGTTGTGAGGACAAAAAGAAAGCAACAAGAAACATCACATTGAGTCAGACAAATCCAAGCAAACAACTCAATAAAACATCAGTGACTTTTCGTCATTGTGTTTTTTTACAGCCAACAAATATGAAAAACAAAAAAAGTACTTTGAAAGGACCCTACTCAGAAGACCGTAATGTGACAGAAGATCATGATGCTGTAGGATGGGGTGGAATTTGGATAATAGCTGGTAATATTTCTCTTTGTATACATGGTGTCTTGCTTTAACAGCCTAGTTGTTTACAGAATGATGTACTCATTACAGAAGGGAGCTATTTTTCTGCTTCATGTGGGAGGAGGCAGGGCACATTAGCACACCGCCTGGAAATTTCGCACTATAAGACATCTTCACAACAGCAGGTGTTATCACTTTCACCCAGGCAGCTAACAACTTTGAGAGACGCACTGTAAACACCCGAACATTATAAAACAAATTGGCAGGATATTCTAGCATATCAAAGTGCCAATTTGTCTAATTAATGTAATGGGCTAGTTTTTAAACAGCTGCACATTAACAATGTTTTTTTCCTACATGGGCTTGGCATGCTGGAAAACACCAAGGTCAAAGTAAGCGCTCTCTTAATTCAGTCATGTGAGGTAACTTCAGAAAAGTGTGTGTTACTGGCTGATACTGCTGAAATACAAACACAACCAGGTTAGGTCTAAGATGTATTTTTGATAGATGCAATGTCATATAACTTGATCTCAAAGCTTCCAATTTCTGGAATCTTCTGGATGGGGACCTTTACGGCATGTCATTCCCTCCCTTTTGTATCACCATATTTCCCGTGACAGTTATCTTGTCAGTGCTGAGAAATGTGTTTATTTTGCTCATCTTTCTATATCTTCAATAATCCTAAAGGACTTATCTTAAACAATGTCAGACAAATAATTGTATAAAATCTTAGATCATTTTCAGTTTAATCTGGTAGTAGATACATTCAGGTAATAACAAATGCACTCAAACAGTGCAGTGTAACGTACATGTGTCTAGTTGTAATACAAATAATACATATAATAGATAGTAGGATTGGATACTATGTGATTAAGCTAGATAAGTAAATATAACAAATAATAATTCATTTGCATTGTGACAACATATTTTAAACACTGCATTCTCGCCACATGTAGCACAGCTGTGATTGTTGACAAGTAGGTACTCTAAATAAATATCATAATTTGAATGACAGTAGAATTGCACTGCAGTCAGTGAAGCTACGGTCAAGGATGTTTATCTGCCGCAATGCGTAGGAAGAACTAATAATGGGACAACACACACACACCCCCACACGAAACAAGCAGCATTGTTCCCACCGTCCCACGCAACACGTACAACAGCATCAGGACCTTCACAACACAGATGGGTTCAAACTTTTTCAGGAAGGCACTTGGAAAGAATGTTTTCTTTCCATCTGCGGTGACTAATCTGTTGCACACAGAAACACATCCTCCTGCACTGTTGTTCAATACCTCTTAGCTGATATTCACCCTGTCCTTGTCTCTACTGTGTTCAGCTCATGTGGCCTTCAGTGTTTAATTGAAAAGTAGTTATTGAGCAAAACATATTTTTTTATTTTGTCAAGACATACTACAACTTAAAAGGAAACATTCTTCATACAAATGTACATACAAAATAGTTGTTTCAATAGCATTGACGTCACGTAGCAAAATAAACTGCAACATAGTTTGACTACTGCAAGTCTATTCCTGGGGATGCTTCCTGCTGCGGAGATAAAGCACATCAGCATGCAATACATAGCCACATGCAGGGAGTGCATGGGTGTAGAAACAAACACCCTCCAAGGTGCACATAGAGCGGAAACCACAGCAGGGGGTCACTGGGGGTGGAGCAGGATTTTACAACATCAGCAACAGCGGTAAGCAAACCCCAAAGTTCCTATGGGATTTATTACAATATGGCAGTGTATCAAAACGCACTCGGAACAAAGCGCCATCCAATGAACCGCAACCTGCAATGCCAATTAATTTGAAATGGGGGAAATAAACAAAAATGATACGATTATTTTAATCACCAGCTGACTTCCTGCCAGAATATTCATTCGCTTAGTTGTTCATTTTTTTTAAAATTATAATAAAGCAGCGCTGTTTTTAAACAACGGATATGAGCCATGCAAGCGCTTAAGCATTTCATGGGAAATGTTTGTGGCAGCATACTAACATGCTCCCACCTAAAGTTCTAAAACTGGCAGGCTGCAGGCTTATGTTTGATATCTTTATTTTAGCACGTTAGCATTCTAGCATTTGTGAATTAGTGGAAAAATTTACCAAAAAGTACAGCTTTGGCCTATCAGCTACATTAGCTGTGTTAGTTAGCCATAAACCAAAGCATTTCATAACATGTGTGTAACTTCTCAGTTTCACGTAATGTAATGTAATTTAAAAATAATAATTAAAATAAACAGAATATTATTTATTACCCTCGCAACATTTTGTTTTATACAATGCCCTGACGGTCCTATTATGATCATAATTACACATACAACCTCCTGATTAGTGTTCTGTACAACCAGATAATTATTACTTTGAACAGTAAATTGTGCCTTTGAGCAGTCGTATCTGTACAAAAACATTTGCCTGTAGCCATATCACTGACATCCTGTGTAATTATGAAGCTAAGACTGCTGACTTAGTATAAAGTGATGAGAATGAGCTTGTGATGAAGACCTTGCCTGGAGCGGTTTTGTGGATTTATGTCCTCTCGTACTGCATAAGTGAAAACCCCTCTGCCTACTGGTTATACAAGGTATTTGAGGCAACAGAGGTGAAAAGAAAAGAAAATACAGAGCAAGGGAGAGAAAGAGAAGGACTTACATGCTCCATGATAATAAGCAGTTTGTCACAGCAGATATTAAGACCTTATATCAACCCTGTTGAGGCTTTGGAGATATGCCAACAGGTCTAAAGCTCTAGTGCACTGAGGCTTTTTGAGGAACTCGGGCCACAAAAACTAAACTTCTCCTCTGAGAACTTGTCCACTAAAACTATCATCGCTCTTTGATTCCCTATGACAGGCATCAGACTCTGACATTGGGTAACATATCCAGTCTCCTGTTTTATGCAATATGTTCAGAATGCAACGGTAAAAGTGACCTGTGGCTTAAAAACCATCATATTACACAGGAAGTCCTTGGAAGGCAATGGAAAATGCACAAGCCGTGTTGTTCTTTTAGTTAAGGTATTGTCTGTATAGGTGAATTTCTGTTTCTCTACATTGTTATTCTACAACTTTTACTTCTGGCTGCTCTGTTCTTGACCTGAGGTGGAGAATTTGCCATATTAATAAAAATAATGGATGATGTTAAAAATGTTTTAATAACTTATGACAATCGAGCAGACATACATACAGATCCAATGAGACTTCTTCCCCTTTAGAAAGAGTACATTTTTTTCTCATTCTATCTGCATTAACACCTGCAACCATCATACTTTTCCCCATATGCATAACGTAATGCACAGAAGGGAAAACCCCAAAAAGCATTATAGGGCCCCTTTAATATATATTTTTGGGGGACTATAAACTTTCCTGCTTCTTGTTCTCTTGATTCCTTTTATTGGACCAACAAGGGTTCCTTGCTACTAATTGGCATATAACAAAAATATGCACTGGCAAAGCCAGTTTTTTTTAATTCAGCTACCTTTATTTGCTAAATTGGTTTGTTTTGCCAACTAAGTAGGCGTTCCATAACAAGAGCAACACAGTCCTTATGTCAAATAAATCAGATGGCTGCAATGAAATGCAATAATACATCAAAGTTCTTGGTAGGGAATTTACATGTCTAGATTAATTTGTATGTCATCGTATTTCGTTAACTTTTAAGAATACAATGTTGTATTGTCAAATGTAAATACAGACAAACCCTTATGTAAATACACAATGTCTATTCACCACACAATTCATATTTTTCTTTTGTGTTATTCCTCATCACACTATTAGTTACTGAGTCTGAAGTGTCCTAAACTAGACAGCCTATAATGAATTGGTCTCCATTATTTATGCAAATAGGGACATTTAACTGTGGCTCTACATTGTGATGGAGCCCTTCCCTGCTTCACAGCCATCTGGGAAATAACTGGTTGATCATCAGGGAGTTATCAGTGTTTGTTTTAATACCTTGTCACATAAAACGGCCGCCATCCAGTCCCACAGATAGTTCCACTTGCTGCAGTGACATTTAGGAGTCTCAACTGCAACCCTCCTCTCAGTTGGAACCCCAAGAAAAAGAGAACAAACTTTTAAAAAGTGTTAACCCTCCCTTGATCTCGACCTTTTAGTAGCTAAAGACTTTTTGCCTCGTAAGGCAGAAAGTGGCATCAAAAGCTTGTCTGGAGGACAGCTTTTGTAACTTAAAAATATTTTCCACTATTAGGGGAGGTTTTGGCGCAGTGGTTATAGCGTTGCTCATCAGATCAAGGGGCGTTGGTGAACTACAGTTTCGAAACCCGCCTCGGGCCGCCACTGCGTCAGGCCAATGTGTCCTTGGGCAAGACACTCTACCCGCATTTGCTCCTGTGGTGTAATGTCCACAGTATTGACATTTACATGTCTATATGTGTAATATGTAATTGTAAAGCGCTTCGAGCACCTGTAAAGCGCTCCAATTAAAAAAAATGTAATCCATTATTATTATGATAGGCCGAAGAGTACCCAACAGTGATGGTTTCCTTTTAAATTCAGATTCTGGTTAGTGCTTGGTTTATTGCCGCTTAAAATAAGCTTTCTTATAAATCTATAATGCTGTTGAAATTGAATATTGAGATTCGGTGATATTTTTTGGAATGTCCTGGACTGATCCTCGGATTCTTTAAAATCTCAATGTGTTTTGATTTATCTCTTGAGCGTTCATCCATGTGGACTTTGCTTAGCAAGTACTCAGACAGTCAGAATTTGACTTTTTTTGCTTAAGACCTGCTCTTTTGTGGTCTGCAATCAATCAAAATTTCTAAAAATGTTTCACAACAATCAAAATAACTTGTAGGAACAATTATATGGATGGATTATAGCTCATACTGCCTACAATTGACAACTGCAAAGTTATGAAAATAACTGTTATGCTGTTTGGGTGTTCCCTTTCCTATATGTCATATAGGTTTTTGAGCATGTAAATGAACAACAAAAGTTTTTCTTCCAACTGCCTAAAATACCCCCACTGACTACTTCGTTTACTTCCATCTCATAGTGTACATAACAATGTAACACTATGGGCTCTGGTTTCGGACAGAGGGTGAAAAGAGCTGCTGCTGCTGCACACAGAAGTATGAGAAAATGAAAGCACTTTTTTGACATTAAAGCATGTCAACGTGTCACAGTGAGGCACCACATACAAATATGAACCTGAAAATGAGAATCATACATTACATTACATTACATTGCATTTAGCTGACACTTTTATCCAAAGCGACTTACAATAAGTACAATCGACCAGGAAGACACAACCTTGAAGAAAACAGAATCATATAAGTACATCAGGTTTCATAGAGCCAGACATTTCAAGTGCTACTCAACTGGCTATAGATAAGCCAGTCCTTTATTAGTATATAGTGCTCTGTTAGCAGTTCATTGTTAGTATTATATAGCTCGAAGTGGAGTCGAAAGAGATGAGTTTTCAGTCTGCGCCGGAAGGTGTGTAAGCTATCTGCTGTCCTGATGTCAATGGGGAGCTCATTCCACCATTCATACGAAATATGTTTTGAATTACGCATTTTTTTTTGAGCTACATGTCATAATGTGGACAGACTGACATATTCACACATGTTTACCACCACACACTGACACACACAAATACACCCTCAAATCTAGTTCCTGTCTGGCAGACCCCCCTGTTTAACTGGACTTGTAATCATCTGCACATCGATGAAGAAAACATTTGTCATCTCGACCGGCAGCCTGACTCAGCATCTCTTTAACTGTCCTCCAGGAGCGAGGCAGGGCCAGGCACAGGGGATGTCCGAGAGGTCAAGGGGTCAATCTTAAAGAGAATGAATCAAACTACCAATTCTGCTGCTTGTCAAATTGGATTATATATGAAATAGAGCTGAGTTGTTAAATCAGGTTAAGAACCATGGACCAGAACATCTTTTATATCTACCAGAAGTATGTCCATATTTTCTTTTTAAAATGACTATCTCCTAATCAATTGTTTTCTAAACTGATTTCGGCTCAGAGTTTTTGTCCACAAATCACAAAGAAGTGGACTCTAATTGAATTCTGATCACCACAGTAAACAGGTTCTTAGGGGCTTAAAACATGTTTAGGAAAAACCAAAGATTGTTTCAAGATTCAGGCTTTTATTGCCATTTGTACATACCGGTAGCTACAGGGTAGATATGTCAATGACAATCTGAGGTCACAGGCTCCTCCAACGGTGCAACATAATAAAAAAGATTACATAGTTAAAATAGTGCAAGTAATACAAATACAATTGTGGGAAAAATGCAGGGTTTTTTTCAAGGTTTTATCGGGGTTTTTTTAACACAAAATGATTTAAATTACTTTTCTTTTATTTCAATATCCTAATGAACATTTGGAACCAAAAGTATTTATTCATTTTGTGTGATGAAAACAATTTTAGCGGTTCTCTAAGCGGGTCCTTGGGGTCTTGAGTGGTTTCTAGCTAAAATAGATAATCATATTTGTACTACATTTCCATCCATAAGTAACACATTAAACAGAATGCATGAACTATGGATTTGTTTACACTATCTTGTATGAAATATGAGTACCCTGGTTAATTTGTGTCGGTTTAGGGGTCCTTTTGTGAAAATGTTTGAAATAAAACTTTTGTAAATCCGTAAGTCAGTCAAACATGAAATGGACCAGTGTTTAAGAGGCACAGTTTAAAGCTGTGATGTTGAGTTGCCGAGATAGATTTTCTCCATGGGCTGGTTAGTTTAAACAAGCGACAATGGTTTTAAAACAGTAGGACCCTCATGGTTATATTAATCTGATGACGAAGATTGCGACAGTTTCCGCTGAAGAATTTGTCCAGCCTCTTCCTTCTCCGACACCTGGAAAATAATTTAGGAAAAAATAATCTGAAGTCAATATAGCTTGGGTTTCCCCCCAGATGAATAGCCTAACTGTTAAGACATATCGTGGTCGTCCTGGAAGGCCATAATTGGCTGTAACAAGGAATTGTATCATGATGCATAGCTTTGGATCTTGTCTGTAGCTATTGTCTGAGCACGTCTTTAAACACTACTAGGACTGCCTATTGGTTACTCGCTGTGTTGGTGACATTTGAATTTGACTTGTACTCCTATTACACTTGTTGTTAGTCACTCGGGATAAGAGCACCTGCTAAATAACTAAAATGTTGCGTAAAATGTAACACACATCATATAAAGTGGACAGCCTTAGCTAGAATTTTAACACCTCAACAGTAATCTTGCCTTACCAGAAATTCTTTGATCAGGTCCTCCACCGATTCTCCCATGTTGAGGATGAGACATTTGAGAGGCAATCTCCCTCTTTTAGTGGTGTCAGTATCCTGCATGAAGACAGTCACAATAATTAATGTTAATTGTTCAGTTCGTCCATTCAATCAGTGTGAGTGTGCCACGGTTTGTTAATGTGGGATTGAGAGCTAGTGTATGAGGAATGAATGCATGGGAATGGTCATATATGCAGATGAGCTTTGGGTGATAAATGAATAAGGATGCATTTAGACAGTAGAGACATGAAAAAAGAGCATAGTTTAGCGTGAAGGTAGGGCTGGACACTTTTTCATATCAGTCGATAAATAATGATTACAATATCATGAATTAGTGTGTCCAACCATATTAAGGCCATGAAAAAACAGCCAAGAATTCCCATTACGCCAAAATGGATGTCTGCACCTATAAACATGAAAGAATGAATGTGCCAAGTCTAAACCTTCGGCTAAAAGGTTGCTGTGTCGGATCAGTGACCAATGCTATGAAGAGTGGCGAGTGGTCATTAGGGCACAGCCCCACCTAGTGTCAGCAGAAAGTATTAAAAATAACGATACAAAAAATGCAAAAGAAAAATCTAAAATATATTTTAAGATCATGTGTATTCATCTGATTCGTCCTGTACATTGCTGTTTTAGTCTGTGTTCTTCTAATTAGTGTATACAGTGTGGTGCCTATTGAGCTGTTAGAGCCATGTGGGACAAAACAAGATCATGCCCCTCCTCTCACTGTCTAAGACTCTCAATGAATGACTGTAAAAACTACACTGCGCATGCTCAGAGTATTGTCCTATTTAATGTGTGTGGCAAAAAAATATGACCATAGGGGCACTGAGCTGCCATCCCCACCATACGTCATCTCACATAATTCAGAGCTGATTGGCAGTAAGTACGTGTGCAGCGAAAAGTGTGGTGTGTGAAGAGACCTTTGGAGGAGACGAGAGACGCGTCCTAAAACCCGGAAGTAAGCTGCGCATGGGTTCCCTCCACAAAAAAAGCAATGAGATTTCTCCATAGGATTTTAGAAAATAGCTCGAAATAAGATCTGTGGGAAACGTAGCTGTTAGATAAATGTACATTTTGTTCAGCCGGATAATATCCATATGTCTACCCTACTTTTATCATTTTCGAATCATAAATCTATCGATTAGATTTATGCTAGACTTTTGAAACTACAAGAAGATAAGGAGGACTTTTACAAAAGAGATTTTTGTCCAGAAGGATAGGCAAATGGACTTCATCTTCAAGTCAAGGTAAGACCACAATTTTATTGAAAATAGGATCTTACTAAGAGAGAACAATTCAATATTTAAATGATAAAATTACATGTTTTGGGTATCCCTTTGTTGAACTGTCTGTTTAAAAATAATCGAAGAATCAGACAAAAAAAGCTTTTGAAAATAATATTATATTTTGATTTAGGTCAACATATAATATTTGTAAACCTGAAGAGTCAGTGCCTCAACAGCCATGAACCTCACTGCAGAAGTTTTTTGTGCCCCACCACTTTTGTACATATAAAAACGCTACTGGCTATGAATAATTGATTATGTATTGAAAAAGATATCTATTGTTATTGAGGCATATATGTGTAATATATATTATATATATATAAGTGAGCAGTAAAGTAAAACACATCTGTACATACCGTTTCCACAAATGGCGTTGTCTTCCGGATAGCTCCACCCTTCTTTCTGACGACTTGAATTAGTTCACTGCACTTCTCGTCAAGTTTCTGCATGAACCTTGCTTCAAGGGGTATTGTGGTTACTCTGAGGAATTCTTCATTCACCTAGGGCAGGGGTCTGCAACCTTTTGACTAAAAGAGCCATTTTGCTCCTTTTTCCCAAAAATGTTTTTGTCTGGAGCCGCAAAACATATTTCATAGCTTATAAAGTTGTATTTATTGTTATATCAGACAAACACTACAGCTGTTTTGCATTTATTAGGCTATTTATTACATTATATAAAACTGTTAACCTCTAATAAGAAACAAAGAACAACAAAATAACAAAGAAGAAAGATAAGGAGAATTAAAAATAATACACAGGCCTACTTTAAAATAAATGAAACACAGCACTTGGGGAGTCCTCTGCACATTTGAAGGAAGAAATATATAGTTAAAATGGGCCCACTTTGAAATAAACAAAACATATAGCTGCACCCTAAAAAGAGTTAAAGGTAGGGCAGGTAAGAATGGAGAAACCAGCTCGAGTGCGCTAGAATTTGAAATTACACAACCGGAAAAAATCTGCCCCTTCCTTCAGACTTCCTTACAGAGCCCCCTCCTCCAACACACACGAACGCGCACATGACCAATGAGGGCACGAGGTAAGTTTGTGCACAGATGGAAGGCTGACAGGCAGGTAGGCCATCCAGTTATTTTAGCCGGGCCGGCTCAGATGATTGGTCGTGCTTTTTACAGAGCTACGGCTTCCATAGATACATTTTTTATGTATTTATTGTCAAAGCATTTAATATATTCATTGCTATCGGGACGTTAAGAGCATTCCATGGAATATAACAAAAAGTGTTTTCTGAAATAAATTACATAGCCCATTGAATTATGACTGAAGATCGTCAGCTGTCTTCCTCTCCAGTGATGTTCCTCGATACCAGGGACGTGCACAGACATTTGGAGGGGCTATTGCTCTAAACTGGAAAAAGGGCGCTAAATTAGTTATTCAGGCACATTTTTTGTTTTGCGGATTAGGCATTATTCTTATCATTCTTTATCAGCGCAGTAACGGTAAGGTATCTAATTACATATATCTTATTTTTGTCTAAGCTCAAGGGAGCAGAGGGCTTAAAGGGCCGCGGGTTGCCAACCCCTGACCTAGGGAATATAGGTAGTATAGGTATATATATTAAAAACAGACAAAGGATATGTGCTTCATTCAAAAGCATGTGATTTAGCTTTACGTACATTTGATTACACACACATATACATACATATTATGAGTAAAGTTTACCTCTTGAACTTCGAAGAGTGCTGGCATTCTCGATCATCATGCAAAGATGTTTTCTTGTCGACAATTTCTTGCCTCCGAAATGCGAACATCTGAGCCATCTTCTGTCTTATTGTTTGGACATTGTTCCTTTTCTTACCTCAGACAAGAGGGCCACTCTCTCTTGCTCCATGGACTCTGGTGTCTCGTTGAAAGGCAGAGATGGGTAATGGTTAGACTCAGCTCGCCTAGGTTTCTTATGTTCTTTGCTGGGTGGGCATCCGTCGGCAACTTTCTTTTCAGCTCGTCAGATGATGAACTGTGTGATTTCAGGTATGTGCGATAGTTGTACATCTTCGTCTCTGTTTCCATCCGTAACTGTGGTTGAAGGACCCAGGTTATTTCAGACAGGGGTGTGTCTGTGTGAGTGCCTCTGCCACTTCACTGAAGTCTGCATCGCTAAGATAGGATTTGTATGAATAGACTTTGTCAGCGAGCGTTTCAGTATGTTGGAAAGCATTTTAGAGCTGGGAGTGAGTCTAACCTGGCTTCTCTCGTACTCTGCATTTCCATCCCTAAGTTGTGTTTCTGTTGAATGAGAGAAAGTAGGGATGAGGAACACCTTGGGCCACTGCTCCTTTCTGTAGGTGTCCGAAGAAGGGCTGCTTACCCGAGCATGCAGATGAAGACACACTGGAATCATCTTGGCTTTGAAAATTAGCCTTATCCACAGAGTATTCCACTGGCTCTAAGAATGAAGTCACACTGGGTACTACATTAATAACTTTCAAAGTGGCAAGATCCTTGAGTTCTCATTTCATTTCATTTCAAACCTTTATTTAACGAGATTGGTCCATTGAGATCATAGATCTCTTTTCAAGGGAGACCTGCAGCATATAGGTTCCACATGAAACATAAAACAATAAAGGACATTATACATTATATTTACAGGACACATTTACATAGTTATAGACATTTATAAGTGCCCATAGTATCAACAAGCATTTCATTTAGCCTAGCTTTAAAAACATGTAGAGGAATGAGATTGCTCAGTTTCAATTATTGCTGAAGATTGTTCCAAGCAAGTGGAGCTGCACACATAAAAGCTGTCTTACCTAAGACAGTTCTTGCTTCTTGGCACATCTAACAATACTTCATCATGCGATCTCAGACAATAGCTGCTTGCAACTCTCTGTGTTATCAGAGAGCAGATATAATATGCGAGTTTACCCAACAAAGCTTTATAAATAAACGTGTACCAATGACTGAGCCTCTTTACAGTAAGTGATAGCAAACCTGCCTTGGCATACAGGGTACAGTGATGAGTAAATGCTTTACAATTTGTGACAAATCTCAGTGCGCTGTGATAGGCGGCATCTAACTTGTTCAGGCAATAGGCAGGTGCATTCAAATACAACAAATCACCATAGTTCAGCACAGGTAAAAAGGTCACAGTGACTAGCCTTTTCCTGGCCTCAAGCGAGAAACAGGACTTGTTTCTGAAAAATAAACCTAGTCTAACCCTCAGCTTTTTAAGCAGGTTATTGACATGAAGTTTAAAAGTAAGACAATCATCAAGCCAGATACCTAGGTATTTATAACAGGTAACCACTTCAAGTACTTGTCCTTGCATAGTAACAATATCCAAAACAGGCTCTGGTGTCTTTTTAGCTTTTGAAAATAGCATTACCTTAGTTTTATCAACTTTTAAAAGAAGCTTAAGTTCAGCAAGCTGAGTCTGAATAATGTTAAAAACAGCCTGTAATTTAAAACCAGCCTCCTGAATGGAGGGACCTGCACAGTACATCACGGTATCGTCCGCATAAAAATGTAAAGTAGCTTCATTCACATTTTCACCTAAACTGTTGATATATATGGAGAATAAAAGTGGACCTAAAACATAACCTTGAGGAACACCATTAGCAATATTTAACCACTCAGAAGACAGACCATCAAAGTGAACACATTGGGACCTTTCAGAGATGTAGTTCACAAATCAACCCACTGCATGGCTGGTTATGCCAATACTGAATAGCCTCTGCTTTAAGATGCGATGATCGACGGTATCAAACGCTTTGGAAAGGTCAATAAATAGAGCTGCACAACCCCGCTTATTATCTAAAATACTCGTAATGTCATTCACCACTTTCATTGTCGCAGTGATGGTGCTATGTTGCTTTCTGAAGCCTGACTGATGTTTAGACAGGATATCATTTTTACATAAAAACTCCTTTACCTGTTCACTCACTAGGCGTTCGAGCACCTTCACCAGAACTGACAATTTAGAGATTGGCCTATAGTTATTTAAAATAGTTGCCTCCCCTCCTTTTAGCAAAGGCAAGAGATAAGCTGACTTCCATACATTTGGAATTGCATTTGTGCTGAGGGAGAGGTTAAAAAGAGTAGTAAGAGGAAGAGCAATAACATCTGCAGCTATCTTTAAAAAGAAAGGTTCTACTTTGTCCGGGCCAGCCGGTTTCTTAGGATCTAACTTAGATAAGGCTTCATGAACAACATTGACAGTAAAAGGAGTCAAACTGAAAGGGTTTTCCAGACCACATTGTTCAGAGTCACGGATTGGGGTTTTCACAGAAGCAGAGTTAGAAACAGAATCAAACATAGAGCCACAGGACACAAAATGCTCATTAAAAGCAATTTAGCATTGTGGCCCTGTCCGATATAGTGCCAGATGCTGTGGTAAGGCACGGAGGTAGCTCATTACGGATCTCACCGGTGGATATCGATGTTATGGCTTTCCAACATTTCCTAGGATTATTTAGGTTTTCTGTGGTAACTGACAAATAGTACTTCGACTTTGCACTTTTGACATTTGAAGTGAAGCTATTCCTTAGCTGCCTAAAACACAGCCATTCTACCTCTGAGCCTGATTGCCTAACCTTTGCCCAGGCCTTGTTTCTCTCATGAAGGAGACTGGACAGTTCAGCAGAAAACCAAGGATTGTCTCGTCCCTTCACTCTAAATTTACGCAGGGGTGCATGTCTATCAATGATCTCCATAAAACCAAGATAAAAATAAGACCATGCAGTTTCTACATCAGCACACAGATCGTTTTTTCCCCAATCAAACCCAAACAGATCATGAACAAAACCCTGCTCCACAAAATGTTTTATGTCTCTCTTAATAATAATACGAGGTTTAACCTTTTGAACCTTAGTGTCCCTAATTGTGGCTTTAACACAGTGATCACTCAGATAATTTGCAAATACTCCCACAGATAAGTATTTATAGGGAGCATTAGTTAAAATGAGATCAATTAGGGAGGATTTATTAGGGGACTTAATGTTAGGGCGAGTAGGACTGTCAACAATCTGAGTAACATTCAAAGAGATACAAAGGTTTTTAAAATCCTCTGACACTGCAGTTAACCAGTCCCAGTTAACATCTCCAAGTAGCACTATTTCCTTGTAGTCTAGTTGCGATAAAAGATTTGATAGCGAAGACAAGGAGTCCTTGCCAGCTGACGGGTGTCTATAACAGCCCACCACCATGACATGTTGCCCCTTTGCCACTTCCATATTTAAGGCTAAAAATTCGAATTGCTTACTGATAGATTTGGAAACTAATGTGGTTACACTGAACTGATTCTTAATATAAATGGCAACGCCACCACCTTTATTAGGCCGGTCGGAACGATACACATTATAACCATTTAAGGCAATGTCAGAGGCCAAAATAGATTTATTTAGCCATGTTTCTGATAAAACAATGATGTCAGCGTCAGTCGAGCTCGCCCAGATGCGGACAAAATCTAGTTTACCTAACAGACTGCCCACATTCAAGTGGATGAAACCCAACCCAGACCTAGGTTTAAAATCAGCAGGCGTAGCGATCTGACTACTACTACTGGGCGGACCAGGGTTAGGTTGTACATTTCCTGACCGTAATAACAACAAAAAAACAGGCATCTTTTCCTCTTAAACGACACACATACATTGTCATCTACTTTAGAAACACCGGAAAAGCCTGCGAGAGTGTGATTAGAGCTTAAGAAGCAGTCCTGAAGAACCATCATCGCAGGAAAACAAAAAAGACAAACATATTTTGTCGAGCAGATTGTCTGTGACAAGGCAACCGGTAATTGTTTGTGAAACACATCCGAACCTTTGCAGGGGATGCCCACTGCGGGTGGCAGAACAGACCTGAATCCAGTAGACTTCTCAGAATGACTAGAGATCTTCTCATAGTCCAAAATAGTTAACAGGCAGAGCAGAATCCCGATATGGGCCATTTTCCCAGACCAGCACACAGTATCCGCGATGTTCCTGGAGCAAAATCAGCACAGCAACAAAGGACAGGCGAAAACAGCAGTGTGGAAGCGCTCCGGTCCCTCCGTGGTATCCCCGGGGTGAAAGCAGGCCTCTGCAACAGCAGAACCAGGACAGGTGGAAAGCAGGCCCCAGCCGTGGTAAAATCCTCCTCCGCACAGCAGTACACGCCCGGTGGAAGCAGGCCAAGCCCGAAGCGTGGATCCACTCCGTCTCTCCGCGACGACTCCGGGGTAAAAACCTCTCCAGTACAGCCGTACTCTACAGGTGGGAGCAGGCCTCCCTAGATCGCAGACAGCAACAGGTGGAGCCGCTCCGTCTCTTCGCGACGAGCAGGCCTCCGTAAATCGCAGATCGCAGTTCTGAAGATGAAGTTAAGTTAACCCAAGTGCCGAAATCAGCGTCTTTGTATTGAAGCCGTATTTCATTAGTTAGACCACAGAAATTCGTTATTTCTTGGATGACTTCGTCAACAGGAGGGGATGCCATTAGGAAGCTCCAGCTTGATGCGACTGTCCTCTTCTAAAATCACCAGGAGCCGCGTGACGCCTGCCATGTTTGGAGATCCTCTGAGTGGGGGGAAAGAAAGAAGGGTGGGGTTTGGAGAGAGAGAACGAGATATTAGAGATGTGGTTTTTTCATGGTTGACTAATGATTGTGTGCTATAGCAGTGTTTTTCGATTGGACATTTCATATCTTGTTTGTCAAATTGACATTACATTACAAATTGCTGGGTGCGCCATTGTCATTTTGAGATGCTCAGATCATGCGCAGACCCTTCTCACCTCCCATCTTAGTTGTTAATATTATTAGCAGGTTGGGCAATTATTTTTCCTGGGGGGCAAAATGAGAAACCCAGATTGTTGCAGGGTGCCAAACAAATTAAACTCAGGAGTAACCGCTAAGTTTATCACTAAATACAATTAATAAAACATACTGTGCACTTATTTTTCAGCATTTATTATATTGGAAATCACACCACACAGCATCTTATTAAGATAATTACATTATATGCAGGAGTCTTTGAACCAACTGCAAAACATTTTCCATTAACAAAACAAAACATCTCTCAGCATGCCAAAACATAAAAACATGCACTGCAGGTCCAAAAAGCAAGGTTGAAAAATAAAACTTGAAGTTGAATTAGAACTACCATGCGGGCCGGGCCGGGACGCATGGTATGCTAGCTGCTTGCTAGCTAGCTAATAACATGGTGGTATGCTAGCTGCTTGATAGCTAATAACCAGCTAATTAACGTTACCGCTGTAAAATAATAATTTATGTAACATTTACCAACGTCGGCATCACGTATTGTTACTAAGTGTAAAGTTAAACTAAACTACGTTTAAGGCTTACCAACGTGGACATCATGTAATGTTAAACTAAACTAAGTTTAACATTTACCTACGTCGACATCAAATAATGTTACCAAGTACGTTTGCAGAGAAATGGCAACATATATAGCATGGAAATAACAGTATGCTACGAAATACGGCAGCATAATTAAATAAGATTGTATATTCGTCAAAACGGATATTTCTTAGTTGAGCTCTGAATGAAAAATATTTACATTACAAAATATATATTGAAAAACAAATTATTAGTTAAAAAAATAAAACAAATAATTTTAAATTGAATGAAAGGACAATTATAAATTGGATGGAGTACAGCTTGAAAACCTTTTTTCAGTGTAGGACCCTCATGGTTATATTAATCTGCAACCCAGACCGGTACGTTAAGATAATACTTCCTCTCTGACTCAGCAGTCATTCTCAATGTTTAACCTGCAAGGAACTCCGGCAAATTATCCATCTTAAGCACATGCTGTCTCAAAGACCATGAGGTTAAATCCCAATGACGCCAAGACAAACATGATAGTTGTAGGCCTGTAATAAAAAACAGGCAATAAAGTGGGAAATTAGCATGAGTAAATAATAGTCAGGCTGATTAATGAAGCTTGGTGTTACGACTACTGCCTTCCTGTCGTCTTAACTGTGGTATCTGTGTGGTATGTACATGAGCTGTGCGGTTGCCCTGACGTGATTGGCTTCCATCTCCTGGTCCGCCTCCTGAAGATTGTGATTGGAGCACGCCGGGCCCGACGCACTCCAATCGCAGCGCACAGCCGGCGCACACCTGCTGGAGATGACTACAAAACCTGGGGACAATTATCACTCTGGAGGCTCTGACATTTGGACAGACGCCTCTCGCTACTTGACATATCTGTTAACTGTGGTTAAACTTGTGTTCCCATCTCCGCGTGATACTGTGTATTAGTAGTGTCTAGAGTAGCTTAGTTGGAGGTTAGAGTAGTTTAGATAGTGTTTAGAGTAGTTTAGGATTGTGTGACTGTTGCCTTTAGTTTAGCTGTGTTTTTGTACAGAATCCTTTTGTTAGTTGTGAGATTTTGTTTCGTTCTTTATTTAGTGTATTAGTATTTATTTTCACTGTATGCAATTCGACTCCTTTTTTAGAGTCCTCCTTTTGTTTGGTTATTTATCAACCTGTGCCCTTTTGGCCGTTTTGTTGTTCCAGGCTGCATGCCTGCCACTTTGATTACCCTGCTATGTAAAATAAACCCTTTATAATTATACCAATTCCAACTGGTGTGTGTTGCAATTCCTCATCCCTAGTGACGACGTAACACTTGGTAAAAGATTTTAAAATAATAAAATCGCCACATGTCATTGTTTATGGATTCCCTGTGAAATGTAGCACAGCTGTGTAGAAAACATGAGATGAAGCTTCACTGATCACTAAATTAGCCTTTTTCTGCCTGTAAGGTGTAAGGAATATTTGAATGTATTCATGTTAGCTCCAAATGTATAAGTTTAAAATGAGAATCGTTTGGGTTAAAACTGAGCTGGACTTTGGAGCAAGCACATGTGACTCTAGAGAGACCATGTGGTGTTTGGGGGACAAAGGATTTGGCGGGGGATGGTTACAGCATCTGTTGACTTGCACTGGATGCAAATGCTCTCGCCACATGTGAGTGGGGGAACTCAAGATTGGGGTGATGGGAACATTGGAGCTGCCAATCAAAGTAGGGGAATCAGAGATCCCTCCCATTGCTTCAGCATAAATACAGAGACGCAACTGGGTTCACTCTCTTTCTGCTGGCCGGCTGACGTGATCACCAGGTTGTATGTATGTTTTGTGTTGTGTGTATTTGTGTTGTATGTATGTCTTGTGTTGTAAGTATACTGTGTTTGTATGTATTCTTGTATTGAATGTAATGATTTCTGGTGCATTGTAATATTGCCATTAAATAGAGTATGGTTGACTTGGTGGCACTGAACTCCTTCCATATACACAGCTCAGAAGGACGCGGGGATATTAGAAACGTGGAGCGTAAATCCATAATAATATCCTAACAGATGGTGCACCCGACGTACAAGATAATGAGCTGAGGAGGATTCAGACGACCGGATTGGGTCGAGAATAAGCGCTTTTAAACACCTCAGACAATCACGAGGGCCCTTCACAACTCAAGGTATTTCAGACTCCTGTTGTATGAACCTAATGTCTGTGATTGAATACACTAAAAATGTTAGGATTGTCTGAAGGCGTTTCACAGTGTTTTTAAAGTTTAAATGGGATATACAATGCATATTTAGAAACATAGTCGTTGATCGCAGGTAGATTAGTCCGGCGTGACGTACATAGATATTTACATATTGATTACAGTTTGTCGCGGATCTACAGGTAGATAAAGTCCTGAGTGGCGTACATATGAACGGTTTAGCGCGGATCTGTGGTAGTTCAGTCCACAGTGGCGTAGAGACGGTGCAGGGCTGGGGGTTGTGAGGTTTCATTCCCACACGCCAGACCTGGAAACCCGATATTTCAGATCGGGTCGCCGCCTAAGACTGAGGGGTTTTACAGCACAGACGAACGTTTTTTAGCTAAGAGCCGGAGTTCTGTGATATGGTAATTACTCAATATTTATTGATCTCAATGAAGCACACGGATGAGTGAGGCTCATTTGTGGTCTGCTGCTGCCATCTAGTGGCTGAAAGGGGGTAGTACACCTTTTACATTGAGTATATGAATTTAGCTTCAAGCGTTGAGGTTAAATATTACATTGCTGACCGGTATTGAAGACGGGAAGCGCGTTAATAGTAACTACGACAATAGCCCAGTATATTAATACATGTAAGCACATGTTAATTGAGTCAGATAAATAAAAGCGAAGTGCACATATTAATTGAAGCAGATAAATAAAAGCGAAGTGAATATGGAACGACAGAATGCTTAAAACGATTCTGAAATTCCAGGGTGTTACTTCGGTAGCACATATACTAAAATGGGAACAGATTAAGAGATTGATTTCAGAGAATTAAGTACATTCAAATTAAATATAATAGTGGATTATTCTACCTAGATTAGACATACAAAGAGGACAATTTGTGTGTTATGAACTGGCCTTGTATGGTTTAATTTTTAGTGAACTCAGACTGCAAGCAGTGTGATTTCTCTCTACACACGTTTGATTGTTCTTTTCCCTGCCCCCGGTCATCCAAGTTATTTGACCCCATGTGGTCAAGAGCCATTCTGTTAGACTACAATCTTGGGTAAGACAAATCATTGTTCTTTGTCACATTTTTGAATCACATAAGAGTTCATTTTGCTAAATCAATTTATCTTTAATTTGTAGTTGGTGTTTGTTAAGATTTTTAGGCAAATATAGCGCTAAATACAGTTAATTTTGTATTCTGTTACAAATCTAACCATGCTTGTAACACAACATGGATAGATTTAACTTAGATGAAAGACAGATTGTAAAGCAAATTGCACACCTAAACAAACAGACGCAGGCACTAGATAGATTGAGGAGGGTTTGTCACAATGCTGCCCTCGCAATGATGGGAATTACAATTCCTCCCGTCACAGACCAAAATCTCACGGGTGCAATGGCTATCCACAGCCCCATAGAAACAGATGAATTTAACACTCTTCTGTTCCCTAGAACAATGGCAAAATACTGTTGTCTCTAACTCAGATCACAAATCTCAAACTGAGCCCAAACTTCATTTACGATGGAGCAGGAGGCCAGTGTCGTAAAACAAATACCGGAGGACACTTTGAAGCAGGATGCCGGGGTCGTAAAGTTCCCAGGGCACAGCATGTGCCTCTGCCTCCGATGCATTACCATTCTTTCTTCATGTTTCTGAAAATGAATCCACAGGATTCTTTTTCAGAAAAGGGGGAGTGAGTTGTTAGACAATGAGAATTTCATATTTACATTTTTATAGTCTAAAATCTATTGTAGTATTTTTTTAGGTATCATAAAACAACACTGTTTTAGCTTTTTAGGTCAAGTTAATTGAAGATTTGAGAATGTTAATTAGGCGTCCCTAAAAATGGTGGGATGTACTACACAAATTATCTGTTACATTCTGATTTTAGATTAATCAGATGACATGTCTTATTTTTATACAGTCCTTTAATGACAGAGGTTAGAAACCTGGACACTTATTTTTATTTTTATGAATATACTGCCATCAGGCATATATTTAAATCCAGAGACAGATGCAGTCTCTGTTTTGAACAAATATCACAATGAAAAATAGTGGTAGCAAATCATCTTTATGTCAAATCATGTCGGGAAGAGATGAGGAGTTTTGTTTTGAAACAACATTTTGAACTAAGCCATGTTGGTTTTCAAAAAGCTGACTTTTCAAAATGAAACAGATCACTTTTGAGTGTACAGTAGCAGTTTGCATGGAGATTTATTTGTGAACACTACAGTAGCAGGATGTATTTACCTGTCCTAGGAAAGGGACAGATTATAAGTAAAAGACTGGTTAGAAATGGAAATAAGAAAAGGTTGTTGAAGGCTGAAGAGAAAAGAGAACAGATGGATAGAAGAAGACATCTGATTATTATGTCACACATAATGATCTTGACATAGAAACTAGCTATGAGTAAAACGTGTGGTTTTTATACCATTGTTATCATGAACTAAAAATAAATAGGGAAATAGTATCTTGTTAAAGATGAATGGATTTCATATCCTAGAGAGGATTAGTTATTGTGAATACTCCACAAGGTATCTACTAATGTATTTTAAAGAAACAAATTTAAAGAAATTGAATTGACTTGATAAATAAGTAAAGATAAAAAGTTGTATTAACCATGAATTAATCAATTGGTAAATTAAAAATAGCAGTAAAGAAGACTGAAATAGATGGACAGGGCAAGATATTACATGTGTTGAAGTGATATCTTGCTCAGAAGGATAAAAGGTGGTTAAAATACCACGAATGAAGTTGGAAAAGTAGAAAAGAGAAGGTTTTTTGGATATGTGCATAATATGAGAAGAAGAGTCCCTAGGGCTAAGCAGCAAAACATGTGAAGAGACAGGCATGAAATGATTAGACGCATTGCCTCTAGCTCTTATGTCAATCAGGAGCCCTGAGCGTAGGCTTGAGGGATTTTGTATCAGATTTCTCCACACAGATTACAGAGGCAAAAGGGGGACATCAAACCCCATCGGGCGATGCAGAGGACATCTCACGCTGTCCGCTTGGAAGGAAAAGGAGACATCTGGTACCACTGGAATCAGTGAGCAGTGGGGAAACCTCCAGGAAGGATGTGTGAAAGTCATCCTCCTCCTCGTGCTGGGCCTGCTGTACCTGACCAAGCAAGGGTGTCGACTCCACGGTGTGGGAAGCGTATCCAAGGACGCAGTATCAGGAGTTCCGGGTCTCGCCACGGATGGAAGTACCTGACACTACGCAGACAGTGAAACCAGGAAAGTGAGTGTTCACCAGAGCGATAAAGAGGAGGAGCAGGCACTCGCCAAAGGGGGAGGGTCCCTAACAAACACTCCTGTCTACATCGACTGCAGTTAGACTGGCGGAGAGACCATCCTGGATACATCTGACTGTGAAGCTGTTTAAACCTGAAACACAGAAACTCGCCTCTACTGTGGTGAAGTCTGGCTACAAAGGGAGGTGTCCACTAGGGGCACTTGTCTCAAACCAGTGAAGAAACCAACAGAACCCAGTGGAATTTAAAGAGTGGACGTGAGCAGGAAAACAGTAACGGGTCTGAGGGATAGAAACTGACGATGTACAGAGAAAGAATTGGACCATGGGGATTACATTAAGACATGTGCTTATACAATTTACCTACCTCAGCCGTTTGGGTACTTTTGTATATGAATTTTTGATATCATTTGTATCTTTCCAGGTTCTATGTTATTCCGGAGTATAAACAGGAGGGATATGTTGGAGACATACTGTCTCCACTCTTTGGGAAGTTTTAATGCACTGATATCATGTGTGGCTCTGAACTGTATATGAATTTGACCTTGCAGCTGCCTCTCCTGATGAAAGGAGGCAGGGCATTTCAAGTTGTTCATATTTATGGGAAGACAGACTTGCTGTCTCCTAAATATCTCATGTGTGGCTCTGAAACTAAAGCGGAATGAAGTATACGTGAAGTAATGTTAAAGCTTGAAGACACTGCAATTTTGCCGATTACAGATTAATTGAATCACCACTGTGAAGGTTATACCTTATGACGATTGACTATACTCAATCAGAATGATTTAAGGGTTTTAACTTTGTGGTTACTAAGTGATGTAATTGATGTATGGAGCTATTTGCATATTTTGGTATTTCTAACATGGTCATATGAAGTTGATATGTGGAGCCATTTCTGAACGTTTAAATAGTCTGAATCCCAGAACGAATGTGAATGTCTTGAAAGTAATTGATTTATTAGAGTTAAATCAAAAGGGGGAGTTGTAAGGAATATTTGAATGTATTCATGTTAGCTCCAAATGTATAAGTTTAAAATGAGAATCGTTTGGGTTAAAACTGAGCTGGACTTTGGAGCAAGCACATGTGACTCTAGAGAGACCATGTGGTGTTTGGGGGACAAAGGATTTGGCGGGGGATGGTTACAGCATCTGTTGACTTGCACTGGATGCAAATGCTCTCGCCACATGTGAGTGGGGGAACTCAAGATTGGGGTGATGGGAACATTGGAGCTGCCAATCAAAGTAGGGGAATCAGAGATCCCTCCCATTGCTTCAGCATAAATACAGAGACGCAACTGGGTTCACTCTCTTTCTGCTGGCCGGCTGACGTGATCACCAGGTTGTATGTATGTTTTGTGTTGTGTGTATTTGTGTTGTATGTATGTCTTGTGTTGTAAGTATACTGTGTTTGTATGTATTCTTGTATTGAATGTAATGATTTCTGGTGCATTGTAATATTGCCATTAAATAGAGTATGGTTGACTTGGTGGCACTGAACTCCTTCCATATACACAGCTCAGAAGGACGCGGGGATATTAGAAACGTGGAGCGTAAATCCATAATAATATCCTAACAAAGGCTAGCTGACTAATTCATTTTCACTGTGTTTGCTTCTGTTTCACATTCAGTGCATGACTATAATGAGCTTTATTTATAAAACAAATGCAGGAAATATGGGAAATTACAACTTTTGGAATCCACAAATACTTATAATTTCTACTACAAGTATGACTGGATATTGTTTAAATGTTGAGTAAGATGTTTGTATTAAAACTAGGGCTGTCAAACGATTAAAAATTGTAATCAGATTAATCACAGCTTAAAAAAGAATTAATCATGATTAATCACCATTCGAACTATGTCCAAAATATGCCATTTCTTTATGTATATTGTTGTGGGAATGAAAAGATAAATGAAAGAAGGCGGATATATCCATTTTATGTTTATTATAACATTGTTCTGTGTGTCAAAATGAAAGACAGCCCACACACCTATCAATCATCAAACCGTGGGGTCTTAATTCATTACGTGTTGATTTCTATCAATGGGGAATACTTCAGGAAAGTAGACAGGGCGGCGGCGGCTAGTGGAGTACTTCGTGACCACAGAGTGTGAACGTTGTGATCAGCTGTTTTAGCGCAGTTCTCCAGTGAAGGGGGGAGTCTCCTTCCGCAGCCGGTTGGCTAGTTTTTTGACACAATTCCATTGTACAGACCGACGTTAACAGCAGCCCTGTCTGTGCACACGGAGACCGACTCTGTCGTCCGGTGATCTAACCGCCTTCTGGAAAAGCTTCACAAGTACGTCGGTACGCAAATGCGCTTTGTGACACAAGTGCTGGTACGCATTTCAGATTACGCACATAACCTGCGTACCAGTTATGTGCACCCCTGTACTACAGCAAAAGTATTCTCCGTCGGGACTTCCTGCAACAACACCACGCCGTTATCTTGATTCTGATTGGCCAGAAGACATTATCAAAGATGTTCTATTGAGAAGACGATCACTACGTGACACAAGTTTTCAAAACCGTTTCTGATCTTCGGTATTTCCCAAGTGGCAAACTCTGGGGAAGAGCCGAGACGCCAATCCGGAAGTGCCACACACTTCAGTTCATATATTGGCCGATAGGCGATGGCTGCAGAAAGGAGCAATTTCCATAGACCCCCATGTTAAAATGCCCAACTTTACAGCAGAAAAAAACATGTTTCTACCCCTGGCTCCATGCATTTTTATTATCAATATAGTTAGATTCCACCTTCATGATTATGAATCTGTGAGTGAATTGTTTTCTAACACGACCCTTTTATTTATATTAGGTCTTAAAGTTGTTGCATAAATTAGGGCGTGGTCACTTTGATGGACACGTACATGCCTCACTGTCAGCTAACAGCAACTTGTCCACTCTGCTAGGCTACAACCATAGAGGCTACAACGTTAGTTAGTCATAGTACTGTACTTGACTCTTTAGCTTTAGCTGTGTTCTTGGTGATTGTGGGAATATTGTTGCAAATACCAGACAATTAAAATGTCGTGCTGTGCTTGAATGTACTAACATAACTTCCAAGAAGTCTAAAATGATAATATTATACATGTTAACCCCGTTTGCAGGTGTTTGTGTGCTTGGTAGCTTAGCTTGTTACTTATTAGCCAGCTAAGGACGTAACCCTTTATGCATACATATACATTTTAGTTTATGATTCAGCCTTGGGTAAGACTTTTATAGTCTATGGCTATGACGCCCATAATGCTAAACGGGAGCAAATGTTAATAGGGGACCCAATTATCCCAGTGGTGGCTGCCGGAGCTAACGGAGCCGCAGGGGGCTAGCTCCAGCCGGCATCCCGGAGCTAGCCTACTGCGGCTCCGTTAGGTCCGGGCGGTGGAGTCCGTCTTTTCTCAACGTGTGAATGACAAGCATTAAGAATAACAAAATATAGCTAATTCTCTTACAGATTGTCTCATTTGATTATGAATGTAACGTTTATATAGGGGAACTACACTGTTAGCAGTAACTTGGTATGCATGTATTTCATGTTAGCTTAGCTTCTTAGCCTGAGCTAGCTCTGTTTACTTCCAGTTCGGAGGCAGCAGGTCCCGCCTCGGCTCCGCCTCTTTGCCCTTATTTGGAGCAGGCGGGATTAGGCTCTGACGTCACAGTCGAGCCGTTAGTGGCTGACTCCGCCTACTAAGGGCTTCACGGCAACTCTGCAGAATTCTATGGGTGACGTCACGGACACTACGTCCATTTATATATACAGTCTATGGTATTTCCAGACAAGTGGCTACTGAAATCAATCTTAATAACTGCCGTCTGTGCAATTTACTCTGCGCGAGTTGGCGGACTTTATTTTGCTTACTTTAACATAATTTTTCATGGTGGGGCTAAGCCATTTCTTGGTATGGCTGTAGCCTACCCCAGCCATACCCTGGCGCTGCCACTGGTGGGATGTATGGGGCGGGCCATTCTGCACATGCGTTAAATATTTTATCGTAATTAATTAAAAAAATTAATTACCGCCATTAACATGATAATTTTGACAACATTAATTAAAACATGTTTATAATGATGAATATTCTCATGTTGGCTCATAGAAAGTCTTTATAAAGCTGCAACTGCTTAATATAACAAAGCTATTTATCTTTTTAATGAGGTTTGACAATGCATCGCACTGAGACGACAAAAAACGATTCAATAGAATACAATCAATCATGCAGAGAAAATCATTGATATTACACCTGTTCTGTACTTAAGACATTTTAAAAGGTGCCCTACTATGCTCATTTTCATGTTCATATTTCACTTGTGTGCCTCTATCGTAAAATGTTCCCATGCTTTAATGTTCAAAAAGGTCTTCATTTTGAGATTTACCACATAATCAGCCATTGTCTGCACAGCACCTTTTTGCAAAAAAGCCAAATATCTAAAAATTGTGACAGATAATGAAAAACATGTCGCACAAACAAGGTTGCACACTGGTTTTAGCTTGGATGCCTCTACAAGACACAACCTGGACAGCCTTGTCAAGTTTTATTCTAATAAATAATACATTAAAGTTCCAAGAGTGTTCAGCTGTACATCTCCGTGTGGCTTGTGAGATCATCTTCACACAGAGGTCACCTACGCCCCAACTCTGTCTCCGTTTGTGTCATGGCCGCCCTTCCTATCTTGCTGTCAGCAGTCTCAGGAACAACCAGGGTGGGATGTCTCTAATTAAACACTGATGATGATGAGTGTGTAAGAGGAAGGGGGGGGGGGCTCATTACACTCAGAACAGATGCTCTTACCAGCCCCTGCCAGCCTGCCTTGATGCCCACTGTATAAATACATACATATAGATCTCTGTCTCTTCTGCTTTCAGACTCAATGCCAAGTCAACCCATCTTGGCAACCACATGCTTTTCCTCTCACATTCTTTTTGAAATCAAAGTTTCTAGGTTGGTTATATAAAAAAAAAAGATGAAAAATTAAGATATCTGTCTTTGCTCTCTTGCTGTGTCTCTCACACATTCCACAAAATATTCAATGCCAGCCCACACATGGTCATGTCACCCCTTTCTTCTCTCCAGACTCACCCCCGCATGTGAGTTTTGAAACTAGTGAGGTTGCAAATTGGAACACAGCAACAGCAGTCAATATAACAAAATAAGGTCAGGATGAATATGAAAATGAGTTCATCTTCAAAGAACTTTACAACATTTTACATTATTTGTGAGTAAGGCTGAATGTGGGGGAAGAATATGAAAGTAGTGATAACATTTTTGATGCAACAGTGGATGACAATGTGTGTGCTACAAGTTATTTATAATGATTACATGACATTCTGTTTGTTAAGACTTGGGTATTATTTTCCAAGACATTATATCTGCCAAATATCGCATGTAATTCCAGAGATCTGAGCATATTCCAAATAGGCAAAAAACAAGTCAGACAGTCACACATTGTATCCAGATCATTTAAACCATTTTAACTAATTCATGAAGTGTTTGAGTATTCCAATAGTTGAGGGCAAAAAAAAATCACTTATACTCAAATGTTACAGTATGCTTGCTAAAAATAGTTGACTTCTTAATGTTTGCGGGCGATGTATACCGTTTTCTCATAATGCAATGCACAAAGGAAATGGAGGACCAGGGGAAAATAAAAATACAATTAATTGTGAATGTTGGTGAGCAAAGTTCAGAAAAATGTAGGTTAGGGTTAACATTAGCGATGGGAATTTGAAAGCAAATGTATATTCGAATATTCGACCCCCAAAAAAACGGTTAACCGATTAACCGAAATGTGGGAAAAATGTTGACAAACAAAAATAAAAAAAAAATTAAAAATAAATACATGTTCAAATAAGTATAGAAACCAAGTCGAATTTATCAAATGTATTGAACTGGTGATCACAGTTTGAACAGTTGACAGCTAATAGGCCTACAACTTTCATGCTTAAATCATAACTTATTTTTTTAATTAAAGAGGGATCATACACGAACAACACAACTGGTTAGGGTAATGTAACCCTATTACAACAGAGATCAACAACCTATAACAGAATGCAGCCATTCAATACTCATTCTTGTTTAAGAATATGAGCATGTCTACTCAGGGGAGAGGCAGGAGCGGAGACGATTCACAATCAGGCCAGCTGTAGAGAAGACCCTCTCAGCTGGAATTTGGGCATAAGATGAGGTTTGAGTCTGCGTGATCTGCGTGTAGGGAGGGGCAGCAGCCATATCATCAGCTAGAACTAGCTAGATGTGATGGATTTGGACATAAACGCGAGTGAAGTATAACTGGACGCGAGAGAGGGATCAGCACCTGCAGCTCTGCCCGCTGTGAGGGACCGGTGAGCGGAGCCAAACACACCTTTAGACCTAACATACTTATCTATGGCACTGTCGTATACATTGAATTATTCCATTTGCTCATATGTAATCAACTTAGGCACCCCTCCCAACATTTTCATATGAACATGTTTCTGTTTGGTACGTACAGTTTAGAGTGCCACTTCTGTGTAATGTGTAATTGTTTAAGCCCAATGAAATGTGATAACAATGGAATTGGTGTATTGCAATGTTTGGCATTGTCTTCGGCATATTATCTTTTCAAATTGCTGTTTGATGTTCGGGGATTCTCACTTATAAAATAATTTACAGGAGCATTGCCAAAAGCAAAAGCAGCATGCTCATTACATTTGTGAAATCATAATTGATAAATTGTCGATGAAAATACATTTTGCTAGTGAGTGGTTTGTGTAGACACTTAGTCTCACCGCTTTTGAGTTATTACTGACAAACTGCTTGGTATTTCCAATGAATTATTTTAAATATGAACAACATTGACTGAATTGTACAAAGTCAAAAACTGAATGGAACAATTGGGGTAGATGGAGTTGTACGGAAAGTACAGACTTACAGTAGGAGCTGCACATGGTGTCCTCTTGGTCCACTATAATGCTGGTATTATATATTCCCATAGTTAGCATCCAAGTTTGATTTACAGCTTAACATTGTCATGAAGGGGGCCAAGGCCCGCCATCAATCAGATAGCCTTCAGGTAATGGCCAAGTTGCATATTGTCACAATACCAATACATTATTTACTATGAGACATTAAAAAGTAATGCGTATTATTAAACAGACCCAAGGCCAGAGGGCACAGCCACTTTCAATCCAGTCGTATTTCTTCTTGCTTTCATCAAGACGACACTTTATAATGAATGTATGGCCAGACAACACTTAAGGGCATTTTCTTTAGCCAACAATGCTTTAGTAAATGAATATAGTTGCCAATGTAAACATGTACCTACTGATTGATTAGTCTTTTAACTTAACCAATGGATGTTTTGTAATTCCATTGCCATTTGATATACCTAATAAAGTAATGTTTACCAATTCTCAGTCTCCTACCACTACTTTCAAAAGTGATTTTACTTAATTATTATCGTCTTCCTCAGACTTAATCCCATTTTCCACTTAATGCATCTTGGGTTAAGCACATTAACTGGTCAAATGATCATTGTCATTGAAATACTGTTGGGAAAGAGCGGATTTAACAAAAGACACTCAAGTTTACATCCTAAAAAGCAAAAAAAAAGCCAATCGAGAAAACCTCAAAAACAATATAAATACATTATAACTCCGATAATTCAGTTTTCAATTTCACAGCTGTGGATGTCCACGGGCTACTCCTGACATTGACATAGCAAAATACAATTATCTTTGAATTTCAATCGAGATAAACTGGTCCTGAATCAGCACAACAATATGCTATGGGGCAAATTATGAATGACAGTACAATTTAGATTATTTGCTTGTTTTGATTGATACATCTGGTATTAAAATAATTCTTCCTTAACCCTTATGTTGTGTTCGGGTCTCCTGTGACCCGTTTCAAGTTAAAATTATATAATATCTACGCTCTAGCTTTTTTTTTATCGGAACAAGGCTTCATGATGTCCTCCACAGCAGCTATACAATCACTACAAAACAGATTTTCCCAATTGTTGCCAAGTCTGAAGGTCTAAAAACTGTATCATTTGGTGTTCGGTTAATTTTTCGCAACATGCACCGGTCTCCCGTTCCTCTGCCCCCCTCCCCACACGTGAACTCGACCTTTCTCAAAGAATATGTACACTAACACTTGATCCTGAACACACACATGCACGTGTGCAATATGTGGTGTAATGTGTTTCGGGGCCAGTCAATACAATTACAACATGATTGTACGGTTATGAATGCATTATAAGTTAGTTATGATTTAGTTAAAACAATATTGGATGATAGTCATTTTTTTGTTGTGTTTTGGACTGAAATAAATCATGGGTCAAAATGTACCCGGGAACACCATGAACGGTAACAGCTTTCGAACACAACACCAGGGTTAAGTGACTGAAAAGCAAACACTTGCCTCTACACACATTTCACACCAATCTTAACATGCGCGATAATGTGGAAATATTCACTGTTAAAACAACATGGTGGAGTAAGTGAAGCAAACATCTAAACAGATGCTTTCTTACACCAAAAAGGAAGCATCTGTACCCTTTTTACCATGTGCTTAAATGTCATTTCTTTCCCAGGCAAGTGCTGTAAGTGCTCCCACATCTGCTACAGTTTATGAAAGATGCAGATGCATCATCTGCTGAGGGAGATACCCCCATGGCAGAGTTAAGCCATCTCATCATTGATTCATGATCCTAGGGGAGAGCAGACAAATTGGAACCCTAGCGTCTGCAAGAAGACCTTATGGATCTGTCCATGTGGGTGGTGGGTCAAAGCCTGAGCTGGAAGTCAAGTCTGTTGAGGCTCAAGTCTGTCAAGTTTGCTCAGGAATAAGGCTCAGTCATACAATAGTGAGTGTAAACAAGAGAACATAACTGAAGTGCATGCAGTACTGTTCCCAAGGGATTTATTTTAAATCTGACTAAATCAACCAACAGAAATGATAGGTTAGATTAGAATATTAGATTAGATATAATGTATTGATCCCAAATGTGGAAAAAAATGTTGCCACAGCAGCAGAAAGTTAACAGTCATTACAAAGGCTGGGCAACATGTACCATCGCACGAGGAATCTTTACTGAGTTCAATTATGCCTTCCGCATAAGTGATTCAAAAGGGGTGTGTGGAGTGGGCAAGTATACTATACATTATTAAAGTGTGCAAAAAACACAAAAATAATAAAACAAATACAAACACGCCACACAAAATTGGACACACCAAGCCAATTAAATAACATAAAATATAAATGTATTTCCCCAATAAAAAAAAATAGCAGGAGGATAATGCAATATCTATTATAAGAGCCTTTTTACCATTTGATTAAACATTGCACTTTTTGAATACATTTTGGCATGGCTCACCGATCAATCCTTGCAGGAAAATTTGAAAGCAAAGCATGGCTTGAAATATTATCCGCATTTTGCTAATAACTATCCTTTGTGAAGTGTGGCGCTGCAATTCTCTCCTCTGTTACTGATAATAACACCTATGTTCCAGGGCAGGTGACATAACCCTTATCTGTAATAAAAAAAAGCATTGAAATATGTATCTTGGACCTCAAGGCCCTGAGAAGCATTTCATTTCAAACCTTTATTTATGCAGGTGAATCCCATTGAGATCATTGATCTTTTTTTCAAGTGTGACCTGCTGCAAGTATGTTCCACATGAATACATATAAACATAACAGAAAAACAAAAAGGACATCATACAGCATATTTACAGCGACTACAGTTTACATAGCTAGTAACATTTACAGGTTCCAACAGTTTCCGATTGGATAGCATCTATCCTTGCTTTAAAAACATTTAGTGGAACCAAATTGTTCAGCTTCCATTCCTTTTGCAGACTGTTCCAAGACAGAGGAGCTGCACATCTAAAAGCTGTCCTCCCTAAGACAGTCCTAGCAGTTGGCACATTTAATAAAACCACAGCATGCGATCTCAGGCAGTAGCCACTTACAATTCGCCGTAAGAGCAGGGAGCAGATGTAGGATGGAAGTTTCCCTAACATGGCTTTGTATATAAAAATGTACCAGTGACTGAGCCTCCGTATAGTTAGTGAAGGCAAACCTGCCCTTGCATACAGGGTACAGTGATGGGTTAATACTTTACAGTTTGTCACAAATCTCAGTGCACTGTGATAGGCGGCATCTAACTTGATCAGGTAATGGGCAGGTGCATTCAAATAGATCAAATCACCATAGTCCATGTGACGGAGCGGATCACATGAGTGACTGACTCCGCCACTGACAGCTGACACACACACCACACACACACACACACCAAACATTTCCTGCTCTCTTCCTAAAAAGGAACCATGCAATTTATTATTTATTGTGCGTTTGTTAATTTGTTAAATGATTATGTTAAGAGGTGGTTAACCTGTTTATGTTTGGGTCGGATTTGTTATGTTGACAATGTGGTTTTGAGGTAATAGCGTCACCTGTTGACGGTAAGCCTGTGGGAGGGGCTATGGGTTCAAAATGGACGGTTTTGGCCCTGGAGATGGGACTCGGAAGAATGTTGCAGAGAAGGCAACAGCTGGGACGTGTTCGGGAGATGGTTGCAGAGAAGGCAACACCAGAACACGTTTACTCTGATGAGTGATGGACGGTTTGATTTGGACATTTCTTTTGTTTAAGTTGTGCTGGTTCGTTATTTAATTTGTTGCTGCTGTTATTAAAGTTTTGGAGCTTAACCCAACCGACTAGGCCAGTGTTTTCATACGGACAATAGAGCCCGGTCACAGTCCAGTACAGGTAAAAAGGTCACAGTGACTAGCCTTTTCCTGGCCTCAAGTGAGAAACAGGACTTGTTACTGTAAAAGAAACCGAGCTTCACCCTCAGTTTTTTAAGCAGGTTATTGACATGAAGTTTAAAAGAGAGACAATCATCAAGCCAGATACCAAGGTATTTGTAACAGGTAACCACTTCAAGTGTTATTCCTTGTGTAGTTACAATATCTAAAACAGGCTCTGGTGTCTTTTTAGCTTTTGAAAAGAGCCTTGGTTTTATCAACATTTATAAGAAGCTTAAGCTCATTTGGGTAGAATAGGGAGCACAAATGTGCAGTAAGAATTGAAAAGGTGCAGCGGAGGATGAAGCAGTATAGTAAAACAGGGTAGGCAAAAAAAGACAGATTATTAAAAAGATTACATAACAACCAAATGACAAGAAAATGATTCAACGCCGATAACGGAAAGAAGGTCGAAGAAAGTTCAGATCAGAAGTTCTCCGATTCTCAATCTGCCGCTGCATGAAATATTGAATGAAAATGTTTGTTCAAAAACCCTGCAAGGACATTGCCAAAATGTATTTATCAATCTGCCTTTAAATCATTTCTGTCGTTTTTTCTCTACCCTCCGTTTCAAGCTATTTCCTGAAGTCTCGCAAATACTAAATCCTGAGCTGTGTACCAAGGCCTCATGAAGAAGCCAAAGTGAAATATGTCAGAAACTGGCTTTCGGGTGGAGCTGAATCTTGATTGACAGTGAAGGGGCGACAGCTCAGGTTGCGGAGGTTATCCAGAGGTTTCAGTTCCTGTGGAGATGATAGCTGCTGATGCGTAGCGGCATTGGCGGTGCAGGTGAGTGCGTCTGGGTGAAGTGTGACACGCCTTGCCTCTGGGGCATTGAAGGGTAGATTGGAAGAGCGAGGCTGCTGGTGAGAATGGGTGAGCTTTGCCTTCTGCCTTGTCACACACTGCTGCACTGCTATGCACAGTCAGCATGAGGGTCTCTTCATGTATGGACCATTTAGGAAGTCAAAGTGTTTCCATTGCATGAATAATTAATCCTCGCCACAAAATGGACGGAAAACAGTTCTCCAAAAAAATGCATTTGTCTAAGAACAAGCGTAAAACTTTAATTGCAGAGGACAAAATGTGTCTCTTGCATTCACCTTCGTTAAACCACATTGCATCAGTTTGGTAGTTTAGGTAAAAAGCAGTCGCCCAGACAAGACTTTCTTGTGACAGTGAGCCGGAGTCCCCTGTGACTTCCTGTCCACTGATGTGTTTGCCGCAAGTATCATGAGTAACGACGCTCAATTTCCATGCTTTGACATGAGAGGGGACATTTGATAAATAGTTGGAGGACCTGAGCACATAAATGAGGCATAAATAATGCATAAATTAAGTGCCATTTTATGGAGAGATGTCAGTGCGTTTCTCCAATAACGGGAAGATTAATGACCTGACTGTGGAGGGGGGAATACTGCATAGGAGAGCGGAGGAAAGATCAAGGGAACGTCTCCTCACTCCTGACTGTTTTTAATCAATATAACCGTGTATTTCCAGAACCTGGATGGATGATGCAAGCAAAGCAAAGCAAAGCAAACCTTTGGCTGAAGTTTCTGAGAAGAAGGAAATGCAGGCATTTAGGTAGATGACTTACTCAAGAGGAAAGCCCTCTTCCTCTAGCACTAGATATTTTTGAGCGTTTTACAAAACAAGGCCACATTATTGACCTGAGGTGTTTCCTTACATTGCTACTTAAGAGCTGCACTGCAAGGACAATAGCCAACATTCTGATTCAGCGTGAGAGGGAATAACTAGACTCTAGAGACTATGGCGGTGGAATGAACAAAACAAACTTGGCTAGAATTTGACACCGATACCGATTTTACAATATTCTCGTCATGCTTGGAATGCTAAATTAGAATGTGGTCATTACAGATTTTTTGCTTTGCGGGTACACCCCCATTTTCAGCAGTTGTACCTGTAGAAAAAGAGAAGATCATACAGTTTCTTACCTTTTGAAGTGATGTGCAAACGATAATGGAAGATGGTACTCAGAAACATTTGATGGTAAACTGCATATTGCTCAACTCTGCTAGATGCTAGATACCAGATACCCCAGTGGTTCCCAATATGTTGGTGGTCCACCACTTTGGTGGTAAATAACAACAACTATTCAACAACCATTAGATGGAAATATTCATGGTAACCAGAGGATGAATCCTTATGACCTGGATTTCTACTTCTAGTGTGAATAATCATTTTACTTATCTCAACATATTCTAAATTGATTTGTAAAACATCTGGTACTCATCACAATGAGGTTGACATTACTGATTTATATAAAATTGTTGGATGGATTGCCATACATGTGGCACACATTGATGGTCCCCTTTGGTTACATTAGAAAACTCTGAGCATCCCTTGACTTCATATTAAAAGCCTTCAGTTGGTCAAAACTTTAATTGGTCAAGTACTAGGGTTATGACTTAACTGCAAAGCTAATAACATTAACATCAGACTCAGTACATTTTGTTAAGCACTAATTAGCAAATGTTAGCATCCCAATAAGCTAAACAAAGATAGAAAACATGGTGAACATTATAATTGCTTTGCATCAGAATGATAGCATGGATGTCAAGCCACTTGTATGACAGGCACATTTGATGGTGGCATCAGTGACAATCAGCCCAGCACTTTTCCTGTGGGCTTGGATCCTTAAATAGCATCCTACGCCCATGGTCAGTGCTTCTCCTCTACCCTTGTGGACCCATCACCTTCCTGACGCACCGTTTACCTCACATGTCTGTAACCCCTACCTGTGGTTCAGTATCATTTCCTCTCTGACATGGAGATGCATGTCCGTGTGACTCTGAAGGTGGCGAGAGTGTCACTCATGCTAATTCCATTGGACAGTTATATGTGTGTCTCTTAGCCATTTCCTGTGAGCCGGGGCATTCGGACATCGGCAGCTGTCCACTTTGGTTACTGTCCCTAGAGCTCGGAGAGGACCTGACACCGTGCCTCTGACACAGAAACCTCGTGCACCCCTGGGAGCGATTTCTGTCCCAAGAACCATCCCCAAAAAAAAAAAAAGATATGACCAGTGGAAGGTCATGAAGAATACCCCCACCATCAGTCAGATCTAATGTTCACTGTGGCATAACTGATGACTGTGGTAATTGACATTGCATTACTAATCTTACATATTCCTCAGAGGCTGATGATAGCTTCCCAGCGGATGAGCTAAAGACTTTAGAAAGTCTGAACAGTGGAAAAGGTGACCTGCAGCTCATCTGATCTACATAATGGGGATGACACTTAAAATTCATGGGGACCATCTCTGCAGTCTTGTTAATTTGGAGTTCTCCCTAATTCACCAAGGAGAAAGGGGAGGACTGCAAATTGAAAATAATTGAGGTGATTATAGCAACATCTGTAATGTTTGATGAATGTAGGTCAAGGGCAAACATCTTCAGTGGAGGAAAACCATCTTTCCAAATTAACCAGAAGATTAAAGTCGTTGGAGGGTCTTGGCACCTTTTAAACTGTTTAATCTATACCAGATTTCATGACAATTACTGATATGTGTTTTGCGTGCACATCTACAGTATGTGGGTCATGTAAAAAAGAACATCAAAATCCTCTTTTTTGTTTATAGATTTTTTTGTAAATTCTACCTTTTCTGCTCTTTATTTTGATCAATATTCAGCTTACCAGGTGACCTGCCAAGTGACTGGATGACTGCATGTTTATTTTAACAGGAAATGTTGTTCTTCCTTCCAGCATGAACGTAAAAGAAAACGGTGAAAGGAGAGGTCACACATTGATTTGCGGGGGCTTCTGAATAGCACATGCATGTTTGAATGTGTCTTTTTTCTGAAATGAAAAACAGTATAATACATTATTTTAAAAACGGTCAAAATAGCAATATAATATCAAATATTTAGAAAAAAAGACAGCAAATTAAATGAGTGTTTCTACTTGTCTTGTATTGGTACAAATGTCTCTCGATTTTATATAATCAGTAATATAGTTTATTTTTCACTTATCCTGTTCCGATTTGTATTGATTCACTTAATCACTATAAATGATTGCATATATGACTAAGTAGGGGTGTAACGGTTCACAGAAGGCACGGTTCGGTTCGTACCTCGGTTTGGGGGTCACGGTTCGGTACGGGTTCGGTACAACAAGAAAAAGAAAAAATAAGTCCCAAATGCATAATTCCAGGTTTGTTGTTATTTATTTTTGAACAGTAGTGCAAGTTTCAGTTTAAAAATAAGGAACTCTGACATTTTGAATAATTAACTGTATTAAACAGTTAAAAACAAACCACAAACAGTACCACACACACTCAGATGGCCATATTATCTATAATGGCTGATGTCAAACAAAAAGGTTTCATCAAGCTGTAAAACTAAAAAGAATGTCTTGAAAATATTACATCATAAATAATAAGAATGTTTCAAGAGCGCAAAGTCGTTGAAAAACACATGCCAAAAGTTTCCGTTATTTTTTTTGGTCTCACGGCTTTCATGTCTATTGGTTTAAACAGCATATATTTGGGTTCGTCCCTTACTATCTAACATATCTTCTTTCTCTTTAAGAATACTTGTTGGAAAGATGAAAGTTATTCCACCACATAGATGTTGCAACTTCTAACTGCTCACTCTACGACTTTCCCCCTTTAAGAAACCCTTTAGAACAGCCTCCCAGCACATATCCGGACTGCTGAGTCTATTGAACTTTTTAAATCTCAGCTAAAAGCTCACCTCTTTGCACTGGCTTTTAATACTAGTTGATCATTACATTTTTATATTTGTATGTGTTTTTCTTTTTTCTTATTGCCTGTACAGCACTTTGGTCAACTGAAGGTTGTTTTAAATGTGCTATATAAATAAATAAAGATTGAGATTGAGATTTTAAGCCTTACAAATGTTATTTAAGACCACTCACAACCATCTGAAGAAGTTGCGAGAGAGAGAACAGTCACCTAATACCCTGACACCGAAGCAGAGGCCATTCCGTTCCATTAAGCTGAAAGGCAGCTGCCTTTTACTCAGGGATGACGGGGTCAGGTTTATGACTGAAATATATGACACATTGATCTGGGATGCCATTCCAAAGCGTAAAAAACCTTCAGAATTCTAACGAGGAGCTTTTAAACATTGCATTAAGTGGCTATGTCTGCCATTTGCTTCTGAACTCAAACAGCTGACAACTGGAGGTTTGATGTGTGTTTTTTCGCTTCTGGCATGATTCTAGCAATATAGACCACGTGCAGAAAGTCAAAACTTTAAAAGATGTACAGCCATCTTTTTAATGAAAGCTTCTCCTAATGAGCTACCGTTGGAGGACTTCTTTGATGACTTCAAAAACTTTGATACAGCATTATAATAGCTCCAAGGTTCTTTCCGGAGCTATTTCTAAGGCCTCGCACTGAATATGAGATTCTATCGCTAACTTCGATACCCGCCGAAAACCCTCTGAGAGGGTTGTGACTTTTATCGCATTTACAACAGATCCCTCCTCATTTAAAGCTAACATCTAGGTAACATCCAGATATTGCTCTGCTCTAATCTCTCCCCTCTAAAGTTGAGGCTCTTTATAGATCATTTGTGAACTTGATATTTACAGCATTTTAAACTATTTAGAGTGTAAATTGGAGCAGCTGTTTGAATACCCAGAGCGATGAATTGCTAATTTTGCTGGGAGTGTCATCACACTATTGAGAGCGGATATTTGAGTTTCTACAGCAAGCGGCTGACAAACAATGCCTCAATTGTAGGGCGGAAAATGGCCAAATCCTGTTTCTGCGGATCCAAATTTGCACTAGTGATTGGGGGGGAATGCTGTTGAGAGATAATGACGGCAAATAATCTGTTTAGCATGCAGTTATTATACAATAAAATGTGAGAAATAACCACATATTTTAAAAGAAATACCCATGAAAATCCCTAAACTGTCTCTAATATACTAAAATAAATGGTTGAATGACCATAGGTGAGGGTGAAGGTAGGAACGAAAAGGATGGGTCATGACCGAAAGAACGAGATCGCGGATACAAGCGGCCGAGATGGGTTTTCTCCGCAGGGTGGCTGGTGTCTCCCTTAGGGATAAGGTGAGAAGTTCGGTCATCCGGGAGGGACTCGGAGTTGAGCCGCTCCTCCTTCGCATCGAAAGGAGCCAGTTGAGGTGGTTCGGGCACCTAGTTAGGATGCCACCTGGGCGCCTCCCTAGGGAGGTGTTCCAGGCACGTCCAGCTGGGAAGAGACCAAGGGGTAGACCTAGGACCAGGTGGAGGGATTATATCTCTTCGCTGGCCTGGGAGCGCCTTGGGACCCCCCAGTCAGAGCTGGTTGATGTCGCCAGGGAAAAGGAAGTTTGGGGCTCTCTGCTGGAACTGCTACCCCCGCGACCCGACCACGGATAAGCGGAAGAAGATGGATGGAAATGGTTGAATGCAAATCAATAGATATAGAAGAAAACTGTCAGGAATATAGGTTTATGTACAGTATCTCGTTACATAACAACGATGAGGATTATTTCAAAAATCAATTGACATTGTAGAAGGGATAAAACGAAAACAGCAAAACACCCAAACCAGATAATGCCATGGTGACCTGTCAATCAAAAAGTAGCCACGCCCTAAAGCATACCCTGCTTTATAGTCTATTTTTCTTTAAATGGTAACATGACATTTTCACAAAATTAACATTCTGTATTAGAGAGTTAGGGTTAAGGCAGGTTATGACTGAAAACTAGCTTTTGAGAACATAGACTACATTTTCATAGAGGAAATTAACCTTATAGACTTCTATAAAATTGGATCCAGTGGAGAATGAGAGATTTAGGTTGAAGGCATTTATGGATTTACTTCCCTTCTCCAACTTAAATGTTGCCACTTGGAGTGTAAATTAGAAATTATGTTATGTCCAAGTTCAAACACTCACAAACATAACAAAACAATGCATCTACTTTTTGGATCGTGAACACACCGAAGGCTGAAGAACGACTTTGCAACTTGGGAAATGGGACCATCCAAGAAGTGCCCTTGAATGTTTTATCTAAATTAATATACACACAATGCTTACAGGAAGGCACCGGCCTGGCAGCAATACAAACGGACTGCTTTAGATTGACTTGAGTGGTATTCAACTGTTTGCTATAAATGCTTGGATTTGATGAGATATTTGAGAGAAGCACGGGGCTGCTGGGAAGCCATAACGTGATCATATCCCACACTATCCTTAAACTATAACACAGCTACAATCCCTGCCTATGGGGATTGATGCCACTATGATTCATCAACAAAGCAAGACACGGTTGAATAAAGTGTGCCTCCAAGACATCCCTAATACTGATTTTCCCTCTGCATTCATTCATAAAACGAGAAAAGGGATTATATTTTGTATAATCACTTCCAATCCCTTTTATGCATTGTCAGAGTTAAATCAAGTTCAGAGGGGCAGATTTCTATCAGAGATCCCGGATTCTCCTGGTCTTAATGAAGATTTCCCTGCCTCTTTAAATCCTTCTTCCAGGGCTTCATTCTCCCCCGTCTCGTAATTAAGTCAGTATATGAGCCGTAAACGCTGAACTCTCCGAATAAAACCCTGAGAATTCTTCACCATCTGCTCCCCTTCTTCTCAACTGCTGCCTCTGAACATCGCAGCCATCAGCTGGAATATATTTAACCGCGGAAATGATCAATGAGCCAACATGCATTACAAAAACACCTTCACAAAAGGAGTTAGAAAAAATAGTCAACCAAAATGCCACAATTATTATCTTTCCATTTATTTTTTACTGATGAATCCAGTATTATTAAATTGAAACAGATCAGAATAACTCTATTTTTGTTTCTCTACACATAACATTCTTTGTGTCCAATGGTGACGTTACTTATTTTATTGAAACATTAATTATTATTAATTAATACATTTTTTATATTTTCTCTCACATTTAATAGAAATGTATGTTTGAAAAAGGCACAAGATTAAGTTCTCATTCCAAATCTTGGCCTCAAAATCCCCATACCTTAAAAAAAAAGTCCACTTAATTCAGTCCTTAGGCGCATTCACACCGCAGTACTTTTCCCACAAAGGTTCATGAGAACTCTTTAGTTCTCATGAACTATGTACAGATCGCGTTCACACCGCAATAAGTCCCTGGGGGAGGATTAGGCAAATGAAGCCGCTGACGTCACTTCTTCTTCTTCTGCTTTGGGTTTACTGGCAGGCTACAAACAACTTCACGGCGTATACTGCCGCCCACAGTCCCCGGCCGGAAGTCCCCGGAGTTGGGGACTGGCTTCAGTAGAAACTGCGGGGACTCCCAGCAGCTTCTACTGAAGCCTTCCGAGTAAATCGCCAGAACGCCGACACCTCCTCATCTCCACCGCTCCCATGTTTTATTTTGTGTTGCCATATGTTAGACTATCTGCGTTTCTGCGCTGGGCTAATGCTAATGCTAATGCGAGGATAATAAAATGGCGGCTTCACAAAACGTTTTAGGAGTTTTACGGGACGTGGTTTGCAATCCGCCCAGCCAATCAGAAATATAGCTCTTTTCTCACAAGAGCCGCTCGAAAGTCCCTGCTCTCTAGCAGGGACTTTCGTGGGGGTAAAAAGGTTCTCATGAACTAATTTTAGTTCCGGTTCTTTTTGGTGTGAACACGACAAAAGAGTTCTCATGAACTAAGTTCTCATGAACCTTTGTGGGAAAAGTACTGCGGTGTGAATGCGCCTCTTGTTATGTACCGTTGCATGTTAAAATATACATCAGCTTATTTTCCCCGCTTTTCTTTGCACAGTCTCTCCTTATTTTCCCCATTTTGTTTCTGCTGTCGAAAATGGGCCATAAACTGAAAGCAAGGTATGAATGAATGGGCTGTCTTCTACATAATTGGAAGCATTCATTGATTAATGATTTTGTGCACGCGGGCGTCAGAATTAGCAGCTCTCGCTGAGAGGGAGGTTTCTGTATAATCAGCCGATTTGCTCTCATTTTCATCTTTTATGAGTGGCACGCTTGTCAGGTTGCCCCAAACTCGCATTGTTTAATGAGAGGCAATCATTCCAACCGTGCTCTGCTCATCAGAAATAAAATGCCCCCTCATGTTACATAAAACGGAATCTTTCCCAATGCAAGATGGATGTGAAGCGTTTGTGTTGCTGCAAAAACTCATTTGGATCTCCCCGAGGCCTCTTAGTAGCATACTAATGTCAGGTTTTCTTTCAGGGGAAATGTCTGTGTTATTGTACGGAGAATAGATTTGTATTAGGGTTGTATCAGATAGAACAAGACGTTGTGGACTAAATCAGGGCATTTAAAAAAAAGAATTATTTTCATTTATCAAGTTCCAAAAAATCATAATGTAAGACAACAATTAAATGTATGATGTCTATTTAGGTTTCTTAACTATAACAATAGATTTGATATGGACATTTTGCAAACAAGTTTCTATTAATTACAAACATTGACGCACTTAACTATGTTTTGTCATTTGCTGTGGACAATACTACACAATTACAGAAAATAGTGGCTATTGCTATAACCATAACTCAAGTTTATTTATATAGCACCTTTCAACACAAGGCAATTCAAAGTGCTTTACAAAAAACATTAAAACATTAAGAGAATGGCATTTAAAATCAGTCATTAAAAAGAAAAGATAATAAATAAAAAAATACATGGATAAAAGTTACAGTGCAGTTTAAAATATGAATAGTTCAATTAAAAGCAGCGGCAAAAAGAAAAGTCTTCAGCCTGGATTTAAAAGTAGTCAGAGTTGCAGCGGACCTGCAGGTTTCTCGGAGTTTGTTCCAGATATTTGGAGCATAATAACTGAACGCTGCTTTACCATGTTTAGTTCTGACTCTGGGGACAGAAAGCTGACCAGTCCCTGAAGACCTGAGAGATCTGGATGGTTCATCATTTAGCAGTAGATCAGAAATGTATTTTGGGCCTAAACCATTCAAAGCTTTATAAACCAGCAGCAGTATTTTGAAATCTATTCTTTGACACACAGGAAGCCAGTGTAAAGACTTCAGAACAGGAGTGATGTGATCCACTTTCTTAGTGTTAGTGAGGACTCAGACTTAAAAAGGTTCTATACACACCTCATTCAAAAGATTCATATTGCAGTAAAGAGCAATTGTTTTTTAAAGATGAGTAGCGGAATGAATAAATTAAACCACAGCTCATATGAGCATATGAGTTTTTGTGCAATCATTAAGCCATTATTCAATTTTGCCCAGCACTTGCCTCTCTATATTTCAATTAGGAAGTGAGAGTGCAAACTAGGTTTGAGTCACTGCAATTTAAATGTGAATGTTAGCCAAACGGCTCATTTAAATAATAGGTACAAGGGCCAGATGTTAACTCACTGTATGTTTGCAGTGCATAGACTTAACCAGAGGAACAATAAATCCATTCAGGGCCTCAGGAAACCTTTTTAAAATGTTGAAAACAGGGTCCTTTTTTAATTGAGTCATAGCTCCTATTCACACGCTGTAGGAATATAACTATTTCATAGCCCAGGTAGGCCTAATACTGGAGGGTTGCAGTACTGCTTGTCACTCATTCGTTACTGTGTAACTGATTTCACATGCGTCTAAAAGGTTCTTAAAACCTAATTTCAAAGAATAATATAGCAAAGATATAGAGGAGACATGACATCCTGAGGACGGAATTAAGTCACACTCTCTTTGTGTTATGGTAATTCAAGAATATCTGTTCTTTGATTGAATATTTACTTAAAATGTAATACTAAAAGTCTATGTTTAAGAAAAGGAATCAAATCAAAAGGTTAAAGTACCCTGCCACCTACTTTACATGAAACTACAGGTGCTACCAAATACTCACCAGGTGCAGTCACATCAAACCACACACAGTGAGTTTGTTTAAGGTGACGAGGTAAGATTAAGGGATCTAGTAATATTATGTATGGTAATCCCCACTGACAAATCAGACTTCCTATTGGTTGATCTTAGGGAAGTATCTGTACATGTAACTGTGTGAACAATTTTCACATTGATGATGTTAACCATTTTAATTGCTCTGGCGGCCCTATTTCTACTCCTCCCTATCATGGATCATTTACTCTCCCGCAGCCAGATCTGAATAACTGCAAAAACACCTCCCTCGCACCAGAGCATGACACTATTCTGGCTAGAACATGAATTCAGTCTAATCACTGTTTATTGTGTAGAAAGGAACACACACTCACTGGAATATTAGTCTCCTTAATCCTAGGTCCCCTCAGCAATTCACAGCACGAGGACACTAATGCAACAAGATGAAGTTCCAAAGCGATACAGAATAGGCTTCTTCTCATTGTTTCGATCCAATGAGAATATGCTGGCAGGTATTCTGTGTCACATTGCTAAAATGCTGTTTTGGGAAACACTGCTAAACACCATCTGCTGAATGCAACAGTCATGGGCGAGTGCTGGGATGTTGTCCCGTTAAGAAGTTAATTAGAGTCGGAGTATTAACAGAGCAGGTGTGTGCAGATGGATAGGCTTTAATCCTGGATGTGTGTGTACATGGTATTCACATTAAAAGGAAAAACAACATTATTTTCATCAGGTTAAAGGCCCCTAAGCTCTACAGAAAGAGAGCACACAATGTACCACCAGTTCACACTTAACACCGAGTTAGCCACAAGCACATTTACACATCCTGCCCCTCATTCCACATACATGCAAAAAGTCCTTAAGCTCTATATCGCTCAGGTCAAATGGAAACTGTGACCTTTCCTCCATATTGATGTATATGCTGTTGTTATTACCGCAGGAAATGTTGTGGTTAAGAAAAAACATGAAACAAAGAACATCCATATGTTTAACCTTTGAATCTTCGTCTCTTGAACCACAGTTATGTTTATGGGAATTTTTGCCAACTTTGTTACAACTTTTATGTTGATGCCCAATCAGTGTGGATGATACATTTTGCCTATTAAGGCAATACATTTCTAATCTGCTAATTTGGCCGATAAAATGGATTTCCTACCTGGAGCCCTTATTTAAGAGCCTACATTTACCAAGATACATTGCATTCGAGCTACTAATGTCTAGCCGAAACATAGTTGTGTTGCCCCAATACTTATACAAAAAAACCAATCCTTTCTTACCACCAACTACGCCCATCAAGCCAAATTATACCACTAGATGCAGGAAGAACAGATACATTAATCAATCGCCTATCTTTACAATTGAAAGAAAATTTGACGTATTTTATGTAGATACCAAATAAAGATACCATTTCAGTCCTTGTTCATTCTCTTGTTAATATCCCATTACAGAAATGCATCTTTAATAAACACTTGTTTGGAAATGAATGTTCACAGCTGACTAATTTAATGTTTTATGAATGAGATGCATATAGGATGTTAACACCACCCATCTTTCTCCCCCTGCCTCATTACCAGAGAGAGAACATGTACACCAATTAGAGTTTCTTAGCACGCAGTCAGATCTTGTTAGGATGACGAAGAAAGGGCTTCATAATATTGCATGGCACTGTACTGAATTGTATCATATTGCAGCAAGTCATACAGCGGGGAGACATCAGGGCTGAATCAAATCGTATCGATCTGTTGTTTGCTTGTAGACGTCTCGGTAGATGAGGCTCAAACCCTGAGACATTAGCAATACCTCATAACCAAGGGCAAGGTTTCATCACAGCTTTAGGTCGGGCAGAGGTATAAATCTCTCTCAGTGAATAAGGGTTGAAAACGATGCCGTAGATAGATTCTGGTCAGTTTAAAATTCTGATTTAAAGTGGAACCAGCATTCAACAAGAGAAGTAAGGGCTGCTATATAGAAAAGTTATTGAAAAACGTTTAATATTTTCTTTATTCTACTGGGTATGTCATCGGTCTCTCTGTGTGTAGAAGGTCCTAAAGACAATTTTCCGCACTGGTGGACAATAAATAAAGTAAACAACATCAGTCTGTGAGATAGAAGGCATCAGGCACTCCTCTCTCCCAATGTACCTAGTATATTATAGGAGGCAATAGTACCTGCGAAAATATATATTTTTTATTCCGTATATACATTAGAAGCTGGAGCGTATCACAGTGACGCATATTTACATAAAGTAATGAAAGGGAAATCAGAAGGGATTTCGATGAAGGCTTAAAATAGCGGCATAGCCTACAAATCCTCAGCACTGAACACTGGAGTAACAAAGAACCAAGGAGTGTGTGCTTTTGATGTCACGGCTTCATGTCTTACATATGTACAGTGTCCCTCCCCTTCTCCCTCTCTTGAAATCCTCCCTGTTGCTTTATACTCTGGTCTAAGTAAATCACCACATGTCATACAACATATGACACTGGGAACATGGCTCTTGGAGGTTGACATCAACTATTCCTTTAATCTGTTTAGCTGTCTCCAGGCGTACCCATGCTTCCATTTCACAGTATCTTTACGCACTGCTCATGACAATCGTAGAGTTTTTACCACCACTATGGATCAGTTTTCTGTCAGTGTGTAAAGCTACTGAAAACCTGTGGGTTACTGTAGTCACCAATGATAAGCAGATCTACAGTAAGTGCCCGGGAGATAATTAGTCATTGCATTTAAGATTCATGACATGAATTTGGGATAATGTAAGGCCTCACCTTAACAAAATTATAGATCTGCATCCTTTTGGATAATATAGTGCCAAAATAGGACCTATTACAGCTTTAATTTGCACTATTGAAGAGGCCCCAATGCCTTTTGTGGTTTTCAATTGCATGTAGTGTGATATAAATATTTTTGTGAAAGTAAATGGTCTGCAAAGGCAGTATGAGAAACAGAAGGTGCTTTTTACACATAAGACATGTCACAGTAGAGGCACAAAATACAAATATGAACCTGAAAATAAGCAATATACTGTATATATCGGTAATAGCTAGAATAAAGATTTTCATGGAGACTGATTTCAAAAGCTAAGACATACTGTTCCGACTGCACTTGACGTGTGAGCGGTGGAACCCCCACTGCCACACAGATAGAGCCACTGTCTGATGACTACACATGACAATTGCAAGTGTATTAAAAACAAAAGTATCATTCAAGTCTGTTTTATCTGCACTACCGCAATACTTTCTTCCAACTACCATAGCACGCTGAGCACAGTGACAAATCAGAGTTCTGCAAGTTACATGGCTGCTCTTGCAAGGATAGCTTTTCTTTGGCACGCACTCACTGATGGTATTTCTGCCAATCACTCTTGCCTCTCTATGGTTGTTTGAATAAAACAGTGGGTATGGAGCATACACAATCGGATGTTGAAGTAGTATGAATCAACCATGGCTGCAGAACGCTGAACACAAAGAAGAAACATGAGGAAGAATAATTCAATTTTGGCATCTAGGGAATTTAAAACTATAGGACAACATCTAATCAAAACACCTATTTGTATTTGTAGTGCACTTTTCCTGTTGTACTATTGTCTACAGAATGTGAAAAAATAAAGATATTGTCAGATCTTCAAAATGCAAGAAGAACTGTTGATACAATATATGATATACAGTACATTGTTCATGTTAATAATGAATGCATTTGTGGGTATGACATATGCACGCACTACGACAATCTCACGGTTTATCCCCTTGTGGAGAAATGTTCTTGGATGTATGGATGAGAGGTTTGGATTCACGCAGAAATAAAAGTTCTCATTGGATACACAACTGTAGATGTTGGAAAGAGCCTCAAACTCATACACTGGAAATGTAGAGGAAAAACTTTATGGGAATTGATGCTGCGATTAAATTATATAAAATTGGTGAATATTAGGGATGTAACGATAAATCGAATATCGCAGAAAATAAACGTCTCAATACCGTCGTGAGACTGACAAAATATACCACCATTTTTTTTTAAATAATTCTTTTTTTTTTTTTAAACCTTTATTTAACCAGATGGTCCCATTGAGATAATCGATCTCTTTTTCAAGGGAGACCTGTCCAACATGGCAGCAAGTAGGTTACATGAACATAAAACAACAGATAACACGACAGGACATGGTATTTACAGGGCTACATGTACTTACCGACAGACATTGACAAGTACCAACAGTATATTTATATCTCGCCCTGTCAATAAGCCTCACCTTCTTGGCAAAGACTGTATTGTTTTTGAAGTGGTGGAGAGACAATGCACAGTTTGACCCACTGCTGTCACCCATGGCAAAAGCATATATCTCTGTCCCAGCAACATTTCGGGGATTCTCAAGCTAGCTAACTGTAACTGTTGTTGTAAAGTTACCTACATTTTAAGTTTTATTCGTTTATTTAAAAATGTGATCGCATGATTCCTTCCGATATCATTGCAAGTTGGTGAATGTTTTCTAAATGCTGCCCATGTGTTGTCAAATGTTCTCCTAGTAAACATTGTTGTGCCATCGTACACATTGGGCTTGGACACCGACATGTACCAATGTGCCCCAAATAATTATAAGCAAATAACTGCCTCTTATATCAAATGTCTTTTTCATTTGCTGCCTTTTTTTATTTTACATTTTTGGTTAATATAATAAAACGAATAATTATTTAAAAAATGGTACGTGAAATCTTAAGAGTGTTGGTTCTATTAGACTGTTGGAAATAGAAACAGTTAGAATAGTTTAAAGTTTAAAATACACCCCTACACAGAAAGGACAATTACATACACTATGTACATGTTGGTGGTCTTTATAATGCAAGTCATAATCAGGGGCATGCTACAGCTGACCTCAGATCGCCTTGGGACCCTCGAGAACAGCTGGGGAAAAAATATGTGGGGCCTGCCAAGCTCGCTCCCTCCACACCTGACCTGGATAACTGGGGAGATTATGTATGCTAATAAGGAGTGCTGTTTATCTTTTGCACAAAAGGCCCTCACTTGCTCTAATTCCTATTTACACAGCTTCAAAAATATGTTCTGTCTGCCTTGCTAAATGACACTACTGTGGCTGTTATTAATTATGCCTACTTATCCACATTGCAATAGTATCAGAGGTTTTTTTCAGAGAAGAAAAAAGGCAGCAAATAATGCATAACAAGAAGCCAAAAGGAATCATTTCCTGTCTCCCAAGCTACATGGAATTCAATCTGTTTTGAACAAATTCGAAAAATTGAGTAAATAAAGTATGTATATTGCACTTATCTATGCTGGATGCCTTTACATATTTGGTGTTTAAGTCAGCATGCTTCAAGACTAAATAAATCCCCATCTTTGCCATTTACTGACAATCTAAAGTTTTTCCGTCATGTCCAGTTTTAAAATAGCGTCTATTGTTCAGTTTCACTCTCTGTCAAGAGCCATGGGAGATTTTCAACCCAACATATCATTTTTATTCAAATAGGTATGCGAGCCACCAGTCATGCATTTTTTTTTTTTTAAAGTACAGATCCTCTCACTTATTCAGCATTCTGTCAGGGAGAGCAGCGTGGCAGAATTCAATTTACTTCTCTGCTCAGGCTGCTGAAGGCGAAGAATATTGCCTGGCTGTCTCTTATAAATATGGATTTGGCCCACAGTAACTGCTTTGCGAGAAGTTTGGAAAGCTCCAGGTTCCCTTAAATGTAGGAAGTGTCACGTGTGTTTGCTTTAGAGAATGTTGGCACGCTTGAAAATTGCTGGTCGGAGTGATTAAGAAACCCCGGATTACTTTCACACATTCGATAGCACTTCCCCTCATGTGGAGGGCGTTTTTCCCCTGCACATGAGCGCTAAAAGGCAATGCCAGAAATACTGAATCACTCACCAGGCACCATGCCCGGAACAACTTTACGTGATAACTTCCTCCTATCTGCCGCAAGAGCCCTCGCCACTTTGGCTGCCCCCGAGCAGATGGGACCGGAGGTTTCCACGGATACACTCCAGCTGCGTTTCTTGAAAGCCTCATGGATCAGACACAACAGGTCGCAAGACAATGCAACTGCACTGCGGAGCGTTCTTCTGGGAACTTGAGACTTCAAGGTCGGAGGGTCAGGATAGCTTTTGTACGAGAAGGGGTTTGGAGAGTCGGCTGGAGACGGAGAGAGTGCCAGGCGAACACAGACAGGTAATTTCCCATCCAAGCAGGGGGCTGCAGCTACCACCTCAGATATACTGGACTCAAACGATATGGATGCGTCCGCTCACTTCCCGGCCCACTTGTTCAACAAAAAACATGGGTGAGCTGATAGAATTTTGACTGCCCAAATGATGCCTTCTTGGAGGAAAAACTGTATATGTTTGAAAAAACCTAAGACACCTACACTTATAACTGAGGAAGAAACATGCTTTACGTTGATTATATGTTCTTTGTTAAAGAGAACATACATTTTCAGGTTAATATTTGTATGTTGTGCCTCTACTGTGACTTTAATGTTCAAAATGATCACGTACAATGTGTAAGAGCGCTGGCCAATAGAAGCAAGAGTGTTTTGGGATGTTTAAATGCACACACACTTATTTCACACACTATAGGAAAGGGAAATCACAAGAATAGGGCCTCTTTAAAACAAAATATGGGTGAATGGTTAGAATTCCAACTGCCCAAATGATGTCATCTTGGTGAATTGAAAAAAAACTAAAATTCCACTATAAAGTGCAGGGAACAAATTATGGTAATTGTTGCATTCAAAAATATATTTAGGAGATTGAAGACATCTTTAGTGATATCCAAAGGTACCATGTCCATGCCAGTTGGCCAGTGTGTTAGTAATTCATTGTTTTTATCTCATTTCTTCTAACCCATGGCAGAGGAAAGGTGTATGCATGTCTGAATACACAGACACATTGTAACCATTTTAAATGTTATCTGCTGATCAAATCGTCCAAACTAGCTTCTACTCACTGTAACTTTTATCCATGTATTTCTTCTTTTAATGTTTATTTTATTAGCTTTTCTTTTTAATGACTGATTTTAAATGCCATTTTCTTAATGTCTTTCATTTTTTGTAAAGCACTTTAATTGCGTTGTGTTGAAAAGTGCTATATAAATAAACTTGCCTTGCCTTACTCTATAATTAGGGTTAGGGGTTCACAAATACCTACGCTTGTCAAGTTAATAAACGTAAAGTTGTGAACATAAAGACATGTTGATTTCAAACCGGTCTCCTAGGTTGCTTCTTTGACTAAGACACCTGCCTCTGCTTCTAAAAGTTGCTAGAAGTTGGTGTTGTCTTCTTGTACTCCTTTCAATGATCAACAATGTCAAATCCTACTTGTTGGTGTCGCAGTGCCCTGTGAACTTTATTTATGAGGTTAGCCACTGATAACACCTGAGCCTGACACCAGCGCTGACAGGCTGATAGCAATCAAATATCCATGTGAGTGGACAATAACACTTCTATTCAATTTAAAATATCCAGATGCTCTGTAAATGAACAAGAGTTTCTGTGTTTGGAAATGTCTCTGCAGGTATATATACTTCAGTGAACAAAGACACTATAAAATTCCCTCCCACAGCAAGTATGCTGATATGAATACAGTGTTCTTCTGGCTCGAGCATTTCTCGGAAATACTGCCGACAAATACGAAGCAAACTTTCATTTTTTTCTCTCCTGATTAATGATGTGCACACAGCAACTGTGCCTGTAGATGAACAGTTTGCTCTACTTTGTTTTGCCCAGAGCTGAGAAAGTGCATTAGTCTTGAATTTCCCCTTCTCCCCCCCCCCTTTCCTATTCCCCTCCTTTAGCCCACTCTAAGCCAAGACAGATCTAATAACCAAAGATTAGATTTATTCATTTCTTTTTCATTTAGGGGATACGGGCTCACTCTCTGAAAGACAAGAATGATGGAAGTCTGACATGATGAGTATTCACTAGTTTGAGCTAAAGACAAATCTCGCTATAACAATATTACATGGATGAGGGGCCCCCGGATTTGGGGCCTTGATTTGACATTTGATATTAATGAGGAGTTGATTAGCTGTCAGTGCACGAGGCTCCTGCGTCCGTGCCCTGGATTATGGGACTAAGTAATGAGAGGAAATTAACCATCAGGGCGTCAGAGGCCTCATCTGATTTCCTAATCTCTACCAACTTCCTTTTCAGAGTTCATTATTCTCTTCTCTTCCACCGTCTTTTCTTCTATTTTGCTCTCCTCCCATCCCTCACCTTTCACTCGTCTCAATCCACAAGGTGCTGATCACATAACCACAGCCCTTGACTGCAGTTACACAGGAGGGTGATGATGCAAGACACTTCAGCATTTGCCAGCCTGATTGTCAGATTAGCGCCACAGAACAGGGCTTCCAGTTACAGGTGAGTGATGCTGGCTCGGTATTGACTGCAGCTGTCACACAGTCTAATGACTCATCTTAAAGCACCTTTTGACTAACGGGATCTTCAGAGGTATGCCATTTCTGAAGCACTTTTATATATCTCTGGCCCTAGTAGTAAATATTCAAACCACTGTCTTCTAATTCTTAATATATTGGCTTAATATATTAACTTTTTGAGCTGGCCCATGAGGTTTACATTTGTGTTTCTGAGTAAAACAATTGACACATTGGATAGATTGCAGTGAAATGTTCAAGGTTGAGATCTGTTGACTTTTTTCAAGAGCACTACCATCAGTTAAAAGTTCTGCAATGTTTCTATGAAATAGCTCAAAAATTCTGACAATCAAATTGGCAGACCTTTATGGTTTCTACCTACTGTATATGCCAGTGACTTTAGTGATTCGTCTTCTAGTGCCTCGGTTCCACATCAGGTCCCAAATGTGTTCAAAACTTTGCTTTATGCCAAAACTACAAAACGTACTTGTAAAACTAACGACATTCCCATCATAATCAAGTGCTTATTATCAAATGCTAATGTAGCATGCTAATATTTAATCAATTTAAAGTGGAATTTAAAACGTCTGGATCCGTCATGTGATGCCATTGGGCCCAATAACACTTTTGGATGCATTGGAAAACGGATGTCTGTAAATTAAAATGTTTTTATTGGTTGAATCAACTACCCATTAACATTTAATTTGGCCTATCTTAAGCATATTAGAGTTCTTGCTCAAGCAAAACAAAATGACTGAAGGAGACGACAACCCACTGCCATACAATTGCAGTCAATTAGCTTTTAGGCTTTGTTTGTTTTTTATTCTTATACTGCATAGACAGGTCAATATAGATGACTAGATACATTTATGTTGCATTGGCACTGAAGATTTTGCAGATACAATTGGTAGAAACGTTCCCAGTTTTTTCAAGTAGTTGAAATATGTACACTACACAAACACATTGACCTCTGCAGAATAGTTGTACAGTTGTTATGTTATTTTTAAAAGACAGGATTGATTTAATACAAATAAATTGAGAAAATTAATGCAAAGATAAACAAAATCTAGGAAATACTGTGACAGTATACTACGGAGCCCCTAAAAAGGGACATGAAAAAAAAAAAAGTCGGTATAACTGGTGAGTATCTCTAGAGAAACTGACCAGTTATCCCGACTTTTTTTGTTTTTTGTTGAGAAAGTGACCGGTGCTCCAAGGAGCAAGGAGCGCACAGGAGACAACCATTTCATTGCAGACTGTTATGTTTATGTGGGGAAATGACAGTGCATACATTATGTGAGATATATTTTGTACTCAGACTTCATTTTAAAAGACATTTAAGTCGGGATAACAGGTTAGTATCTCGTGCACACGTTATCCCTGTTTAGGGGCTCCGTAGTATACCATAAAGAGAAAATTAGCAGATGTTTTTGTTAAAGTCGCAGCAATACATTCATTAACTAGATAGAATAACCACCTTCGTGCACCATAGATGATTATAACTTATTATAAAGCCAACAAGACTTGAGGAACTCTATACGCAGCTTTCAAACTCTTAATCTGAGCTGATCATGGCTGTGTGATATTGCTGGAAACACCAAACCATAAATTTGCCTCTAATTGCCACATTTACAGTCCAATTTTTTTGTAGCGCTTTAAACATCTCTTATGGCAGTATGTGAAACACTGAGAATTTAGGTGAGTTCACAGAGATAATAAATGTGATTTGTTTTGCCCCCTTCATGTCTACAGTGCAGTTATTTAAGTGAGTAAGAAGAATGACCTCTCATAAAATCCTAATTAAGGTAATGTGTGAATGAGCCGTGGAGCCTTGTGGATGCTGATGGTGATAAATGTCCATCCCTACAAAGCTACACTGAAGGTGAAAGTTACTCTTGAGTTCAGGTGTGCCTTATTATTCCACAGGCAATAAGCTGATGCTTCTTCCCATGGAAAACAACAGTAATGAGCTACCAACACGTTTTTTCTTCTTCTACTGTGGAGAAACATAACAGTGCCAAGGATTTGATGAGAGCCAGAGGAATACACTCAACTCTGCTTTGACAATTCATTCCCCAAAGGCCAAGAGTAATGCTTCCATTTGTGTCGAACAAAGACTATCAGCTTTGACATTTGAGCTGCAATTGCGATTGAACAGCTTGTCTCTGCGCATCAAGGCCATGAAAGGATGTTACTTCCAAAGAAAGATGTGCTTTAACTTGACAATTGCAAACATGCTTCCATTTGAGAAAAAAATAAAAGTGGGACATAGTGGGGAAATGTCAGATTTATTTCCTCCATTCAAACATCCTGAAAAAGCCTGAATGCACTGAATCAAGGCTTCGGGAAATTCATCGCGGAGCTGGCCTATTTAGTATAGTCCAGGTTTCAGAACATTCAGAATAGATTCATCATAACATCCACATAGGAACTGTGATTTAGGAATATACTCACTCATCCATGTCATCCGTGTCATTATATCTCATGATTTTATTCTTTTGATGGATTCGAGCTTGTCCCTTCCCTGAATGGTGTCCATGCTGAGCAGCTAGATGAGCCTGAATTTGCACTCAAACTGCCATAAAAGCACTCATTTATTACGTCTATGGCAGCATTGATAATTCTTGACCCAGAAGGGAAATAAAAAAAAGAGGAAAATATAGGAAATCCTAAAGAAGAACTAAAAAAGAAAGGAATCTTCCAATGACTTTTTTGAGAAATTAATGTTTTCTTTGGAGGCATGGCATAAGCCTACTGTACATGGAATAACGATGTGGTCTACAATTTCGATTACAAAACCAATACATCCTGTGTATGAAGGGCTTTAATTGTTGGAAAGAATGGGAAAGACATACTAAGAATGGGAGGGAAATTAATCTTGTGATGATCGGAAAACCCTTTATCGAAGTCTAAACGCGCTACGACGGCCCAAAACACTTACAATAGGAGAAACGGCCTGCACACAAAAAGTATGTAAATATAAAAACACATGTGCCAAAACGCAGTAATTAGAAAGCATTCACCAACTTTATGAAACGTGCTCAAGGTTTACTAAAAGTGCTGCATGAACAAAACTCTACAATATGCTGCAAGAAGCTCAAAACCCAACAGAAACATTGAACAGTGATTCACACAGCTGGGACACAAGTGCTTGTTGATGTTCAGGGATGATACATTTGGCCAACTGTCACTGGATATGTACCTACAATGTAAGTTGTCTTGTTTTAACAATGTGATCGCATGATTCCTTCCGATATTATTGCCGAACTGCTGTAAGCTAACTAGCTAACCTAGTCATTTCAAATGTACTGACAAAACACCCAAGGTCTGCCAACGGTGACAGTTGTTATGCTCCAAATATCTGGAACAAACCACCAGAAACCTGCAGGTCCGCTGCAACTCTTACACCCAGGTTTAAGACTTTCTTTTTGCCGCTGCTTTTAAGTGATATATTCCTATCTTAAATTGCACTGTAAACTTTTATTCATGTATTTTTTCTTTTAATGTTTATTTTATTATCTTTGCTTTTTAATGACTGATTTTAAATGCCATTTTCTTAATGTATTTTATTTTTGTAAAGCACTTTGAATTACCCTGTGTTGAAAGTTGCTATATAAATAAACTTGCCTTGACTGTGAATAGCACTCCTGTCCAAAAACATATTAATCTATCAAATAAAATGACTATCTTTTAATCAATTATTCATCAATATAATTCAAGAATCAATAGTTGGACTTCCAAAGCTCTTTGTTGTGCCAAATATATATTTGCACAGTTCCCACTGCAGAAGCTCACAACATAATCTGGCTTCATTTATTAATAGAGTCTATAACATCACTGCTGATAGATGATCAACTAATCCTTCATAATACAACCTTTCTATCAGCTGTGTCATCTTTGTTCTCTCCTTCACTGCCAAAGAAACCAGCACCCAAAACAGATCATTGTGTCTTTCAGGGCAAGAACACCTCTGTCAACCTCAGTGTTCCTCCTTCACTCCCTCCTCTTTGTTCACTTCTAATTAACTGAGATTTTGCTTGGCTGAATTTCAAAAGGCCATTGAAGAAAACAGCTCTGCTTTGGCTGTGAGTCACTCAATCTTTCATCTGAAATATGGGTTTTTAAAAGTCAAGGCATTATGAGCATTTGCATATCTGTAAGGAAGTGAATAATATGAAATGTACATCTATTTGTTCATTTACTTTAAAGTAGCAGTGTGAAACATATGGCTAACGGACTCTGCTGCCAGAAATGTGGATGTGCAGTGTCCGCAAATCAGAGCCCATCTTTTAACAAGGAGCCCATTGTTGTATGATATGTAGCATGAAATAAAGGTTAAACTATTTATAAGTAAGCAATAAAAAGGTGATCATTATGGTATGTATTGTTAAGAGTAGATGGTGTGTGAACTAGATCTAAACAACAAGGCCTGTGGAACTAATGGTGCATTTCCACTGCAGCGGGTAGCCCCGTTTAAGCGTCCTTAATCGTCCTCAAGCGGCCAGGCCAGTTTTTGGTGGCCTTTCCATATAGCGTAGCTAGCGGGTACTTTTTCCCTCTTTTTCCGGCCCCATAAAATCGTGGTTCTATCAGGCCAGGGCCAGGGCTGAAGTAGTGACGTCAACACTCTCGACTGCTGATTGGTCAGAGAGAATCGTCACAAGATCGCGCGCAAGATCATCCCTAGCGTCGCATATATATCTAGAAGCAAGCTTGCAGCATTTTTATACACGGAGGAGCTACAAAAATGGCAACGTCAAATAAAAGCACACCGTGGTCGAACGTGGAGGTGACGACTTTCCTACATCTCATTGGGGATGATAAAATCCAGCGGGAGCTCGACGGAACAACTCGAAATGTGAAAAAAAAAGCCGATCGCCCCGCCTACACTGCGTTGCTACCCCAGGTCCTAAACTGTAATGGAAATGCGCCATGGCCTCGGGCGGCCAGCAAGGCAGCCTGAGGCCTGAGCGAGGACGCTTAGGGACGCTTAAAAGGGGCTACCCCGCTGCAGGGGAAATGTGCCATAAGAGTACTGTTAAGGTTGAACAAAAGGCCAATTTTAGTTGATTCAGGTGTGAAGTAAATGGATTGTAAAGTTACGATAGGAACTGGACAACAGTTAAACACTCTATCATGCTAGAAATTGAACAAAGTCAGGTTTTTGGTCTAGGTAGTGACACCTGTAAGGACATTAATGCGAAGAAAGGGTTACAATAAAGAAAATGTGAGGTGGAACATCCTCCTTCACCCATGTCTACCAACAAGTAACAAGGATGCCTTAACTACAAAAGGCTTTGCTTCAAATATAATTTATGCTGATGCCCTCTAACATTGCTTTACATCTATATGTTTTTACCTTTTTGCCCCGCCAAATGTATTAAATTGCACTTATCTAGAGCAAGGAAATCAGAACAATTCAGAGGGACATGGCTAACTTTGGCATCTATAAAGTATTGTGTTTTATTCTTTTGGCTCTCCTGATGGTTTGTTAAGGAACTTTTGCAAAAATAAATTTTGATTGGTTTCTAAAGCCTACATCTTACTATCCATCTCAATAGCAACATCTAACTTCCTGTTTAGCCCTCAAACCAAGAGCTGTGGTTTGTAAAGTTATGGCATCATTTGGTGGAGGGATAATGATATGTATTTAGTTCTAGATGTAATAGGATAAAATATGACCCTCATGTCATGTCAGTCAGGGTAGCCGTTAAACGTGTTATACTTTTGGTTTTCTGTGCAAACTTCTTCAAATACGTAAGCTTGTAGAGAAATATAGAAATAATACTTCCTGACATATTTGCAAGCATGGCATTAAACCAGGGGAAGCTTTGTTGAAATTGATGTATCTTCAGAGAGCTGTCGATACATTATTATTGTATGCACTTGGGAAATGGGATAAAGTAAATATACTTAAATACAAGGAAAAAGAAAATCACTAACACACATATCCCTGAAAATATTATAGACTTATAACTTGTTTGGCTAATATATGTCATGGGGTTGAAAGTCAGTCAATAGACTCGTAAGTGCCTTTCTCAGCAGTGCTTGTTGACCCCTGGCAAAGTCTCCTCTGAATCAGAACTTTCATCCTTTAGGCTTACACTGCCTGCACATTGCATAACAAGCTGCAATTTCTACTTCTTAGCAGTAGTGATGTCCATATCCCTCAGCAAGTGCTCCATCCTTCGAGCACAGCCACTCTTGTCTTGCCTACAGGGCAACATCGATGAATCAAGTGAAAGGACGACAGGTGGGGAGGGAGAGTCCATGAAATAAACATCAGGAGACAAACAGAGAATGAGAGGTTAATCCCAACCACTCTGTATTATATCATATCTGCTGCAGAGCTTGGTCACAGAAACACCTTTTCTTTCAATGCTATCTAAGGACGCTCTTTTCAGCTTTTCCTTGAAGGTCATGCAGCAAATACCTTTACACACATTTATGTAATGGTATCACTGCTTCTTGCACTGTTTCATTAATCTTATAACCTAAAAGATAGCTCCAAGATGCCCTGCTCTGCTGCCATTACAATGAAGAGTGAGCACAACAGCATGGACATAAAGTAATTCTTATTTGCAGCCCAATATTCCAATGCCCCATTACTATCAAACCCAAATACTTGGGGAAATGGCAAATTGGAGCCAAACCAATTAGTTTGACAGCCCAATGTCCTCAAACACAAATCACAAACGCTTGAAAAGCATTGCTTGTTCTTATTATGCAGAATGACATCATTGGACCTTCCCGCCTTTTTTCCAACAGACATTTCCCGCCATAATGTGCTTTAAATTGGCTCATTGCCGTTGCTGGTTCGGTAAATTACATTTAGGGATTAGGAGTGAGATTGGTTAGGTTAGGTTTATGGTAAGTATAGCAGGGTTAGCAAATCAAAGACAGGGACAAATAAAAGTGCAACATGGGACATCCTATGACATTATTCTGTGCCATGCAGTTTTTCATGTAGATGGGTCTTTCGGAACAGTATATCTTTTTTAATGTTATGGGCATTTGGACAAATTGGTTTTCAGACTATTGGGGTTTTAGAATAAAGGGCGATTGGAGCAATGGCGTTGCACCATTAGCACATACAGTAGCAAACTGGCATGCTGCATTAAATGTTATATGTGCTCGTATCTTAAGGATAATCAAGAAAAAAAGCTGTGTATTTCAGTTTAATTTAAATGTGGATTTGCCAATTTGCCCCATTCTGCTGTACGTGTCAATTTGTGCACACTAATAAACTATTATCATGCCATCAATTTTCCTACTTCTGGGTGATATTAATTTTCAATACACCACTGTGAATAAAATAATGTTAACTAGAGGGATGTGTGTCTCTTGAGACCTCATCTAATTGCACACACTATTATTAAATAGATCAATAAAGAACCATACCTGGGACACAGCATATTTAATTATTATGACGTCTCACTTTTGAATACACAGCTTTACATGGTGCATAGTTAGTACTCTAGTTCCACTTAATTACAGGGGGCCAGTCTCAGACCAGCTGGCAATACTGCAAATGTTCGCCTAAGGAAGCATCATATCTACATTCTGAGTGGGAATGTGAAACAGTTCAAAGGTTTCTGGGTTCATGTTTTTCACAGAATGAAAGGTATTTTAGGAAGATCCAGGATAAAAGTGTTCTCTCCAGACTGGCTAATCAGCATTACAATAAGTGGTTGGCTGAAGCTCATGCAGTTAACATTTGTATAGCAGAATATGTTGCTAGAAACTGAAGGAGACAGCAGAGGCAGAACGCAGCAGGAGCAGAGGCACAGGCGAACAAGGGATTAAGAGACCACAGCAGTCCAGGAGAGTGTCGACGGAGCACCTTTACAACCCTGGAAAGACTCTGGGTTTGAAGAAAATACTTTTAACCCTTTTAACATTTGAATTATTTTAACTGTGTTTAATTGTATTTTAAAATCTTTTTTTACTGAGATTATATTTTAGACAGCTCTGATTTTAGTTTCTTAGTAAAGTTGTTATGTTCTCCTGAATAAATGATTGTGTTAAAATCTTAAACTTAGTAGTTGGCTCCTTGATTACCCAGTTTTGCTCTCTACCTGATTTAAAAGAACCCTTTCCCTCTCCATAAATTATTACCCCTCCCCCTCCTTTACATTACTATCCATACATTATAACAATGGATACTTGTGTTGCCGTTGTAAAAACAGGAATGGGCCTCTAGTTTTCTCCAAAACAATATATTTTGAAGTCAAACAAACATATTAAACTTCTGTTAATGTTAAACACTTCTTCTTTAAAGCATTTGCAATAAATGAAACCTGCACTGTCTACATCAAAGATTAGTTCTTTTTAGTAGCTTTTTATCATCTGTTTTTGCCAGTGTCAAGAGGTGGGATCAAAAAGGCAGTAAAAACGAAGGGAGGCATGTAGATATAACAATAAGTACCAAAGCTGAAAAAATGAACCACGACATACCAGTAAGGGCCGGAGGAACAAGAGCAGGAACATAGGCAGGAACAGGGGGAATCACACGGATGAAATAACACATAAGATTTTTACATTACATGTCACTTGTTAGACGCTTTTATCCAAAGTGACATACATACTCAATACTGTGGACATTCTCCACAGGAGCAATTTGGGGTGAAGTGTCTTGCCCAGGGACACAACGACATGCTGACTGCAGTGGGGTTTGAACCTGTGACCCCCTGATCTGAACACATATGCACTACCCACTGCGCCACACGCCTCCAAGATCAGAAAAAAAAAGACGACGAACCAACAGAGAACATGAAGAAAGAAAGGCATATAAACGACACAGCTTGGGAGGCCTGCATAAACCAAAGGGTAGCAGGTGAAAGGAATCAGAAAATCACACAGGCAGACAGGAAGTAAAAACAGACATTACACAGGGGGGGGAAGACTTTTCAAAATAAAACAGGAAACTACTGTAAATAACACAGTATCATGACAGCCAGTGCATTGCTGTGTGGTGTATTGCCACCTGTAGGTCAGTGGAGTGTGAAACGCAGAGAAGTGTATTACTGTACGTCATGAGAACAAACAAATTGGACCATGAAACATTTTTTGGAGCTTATATTGAAACGGAAGCGTGTTAATCAATCAGTCAATCAATCAAGTAATATTTGTATTGCAAAAGTCATATACATTAAAATGCAAAGGAAATAATGATGCATTTGAACTTGCAACCCGCCAACGTTATGCATGGTGAAGCACAATTGTCAAGATTTATACAAGTACTTGATTTGTTTTTTGCATGGCTCTCAGTGTTTCTATTGTTAATCAAATTGATCTGAAGGTGATGACAAGCATATAGTTGTTCACTCTCTTTGTCTTTATATCCAATTGAGTTAATACTTAGTTATGATTCTTGGTGAGGAGAAGTTAGGGGAAGGGTTTAGTGTTAAGTCTTATTAATGGCTAAATAAATATTTCAGCCTGACCTAGAATATAGTGTTAACATTGTAAACGTTGCCCAAGATTGTTATCTTTCATGCAATGGAATCATTGTCATATTACAAACTTAATTTATGATACTTTGTAAAGGCTTTTCCATAATCCCCTGCCTTAATAATAACTTTATGCACTTATGCAACTGTTCTTCTGTTTCATAACCATACTTTGTATTGGATATAACTTAAATCATACTATATGTGGTCATAGAATATAATATAAAGCCTATAAATGCTTGCTCCATTTAGTTAAGAAGTGAATGCTTGTGGTGAAGAAAGCCTTTGTCTTATCTCATTCTCAAAGTGTTGCAAAGAGGATGTAGAGAGGGATGTCTGCTCATCACCTCAAGCTCAACCTTGACAAGACTGAACTGCTTTTCCTTCCGGGAAAAGATTGTCCCACTCTTGACCTGACGATCAACATCGGCACCTCTGTTGTTTCCCCGACTCAGACTGCAAGGAATCTGGGTGTGATCCTAGATAACAACCTGTCCTTCACTGCAAACATCGCTGCTACAACCCGTTGCTGCAGATATACGCTGTACAACATCAGGAAGATTCGTCCCCAGCTGACCCAGAAAGCCACCCAGGTTCTGGTCCAGGCTCTCGTCACCTCACGCCTAGACTACTGCAACTCCCTCCTGGCTGGTCTACCTGCATGTGCCATCCGACCTCTGCAGCTCATCCAGAATGCAGCGGCTCGTCTGGTCTTCAACCTTCCAAAATGTTCCCACACCACTCCGCTCCTCCGCTCCCTTCACTGGCTCCCGGTAACTGCTAGAATCCACTTCAAGACACTAGTACTTGCATACCATGCCGCGAATGGATCTGGCCCTTCCTACATACAGGACATGGTTAAACTGTACACCCCAGCGCGTGCACTCCGCTCTGCATCAGCCAAACGACTCGCTGCACCCTCGCTGCGAGGGGGACCCAAGTTCCCATCAGCAAAAACACGTGGGTTTGCTATCCTGGCTCCAAGATGGTGGAATGAGCTCCCCATTGACATCAGGACGGCAGAAAGCCTGCACATCTTCCGGCGCAGACTGAAAACGCATCTCTTTCGACTCCACTTCGAGCGATAGAATTACTAACAATGAACTTATATACTAACATAGGACTGGCTTAACTATAGCCAGCTGAGTAGCACTTGAAAAGTTTGGCTCTATGATACCTGATGTTCTTATATGATTCTGTTTTCTTCTGGGCTGTGCCTTCCTGGTCGTATGTACTTATTGTAAGTCGCTTTGGACAAAAGCGTCAGCTAAATGTAATGTAATGTAATGGAAGTATTATTGTGTGTGTGTGTGTGTGTGTGTGTGCGTGTGTGTGTGTGAGTGTGTATGTGGCCTAGCATTACTATACTTGTGGGGACCTAAATCTGTTTACACAGTCATGTGTGAGGACTCGCCTCCCTTATGGGGACAAATTGGAGGTCTCCATGAGGGGAATCATTAATTTTAGGGTGAAGACTTGGTTAGGTTTTTGATTAGGGTAAGGGTTAGGGTAAGGGTTAGGATTAGGCATGTGTTGGTTATGGTTAAGGTTAGGATAAGTCTCCAGGAATTGCATGTAAGTCAATGTAATGTCCCCTGAAGTGATGTATACATGGTATGTGTGTGTGTGTGTGTGTGTGTGTGTGTGTGTGTGTGTGTGTCAATGTTTGTGTGTGTGTGTGTGTGTGTGTGTGTGTCAATGTTCCTCTGCCGGGTTCGTTTTTATTTTTATTATTATTTTATTATTTATGGATGTGTTCGACATTAATGACAACATTGGTGAGTCTTTGCTCCTTTCTTACACAAGGGAAATAAAATGTGATGTGAAACAGAAAGAGACAATAAAAGAGAGGACAAATAATGAGATGAGGGAAAAATATCTGCACTTCTTTTTTTTGATGATTCTGCACTATCGTATGCTTAATTACTCCATTAATTATCCTGCCAAGAGAAATTGGGTGATATTTAACAAGTAGTCATTCGTTAAATCTTCAGTTATAATGCGCCGGCACTGAGGTCACTACTATAAGTCATTCTAAATTATATTCAACTACAGATACAATGGCTTTGTTTAACATGTGGATGGATTTTAGCTCTGCCACCAAGAGCAGTTTGTCATTTTTGTGCAGGAACAGCAAAGACGTCCAATAATGTTCACATTTTCACAACAGCAATCCACACAAGGTTTTTCTTTATGCTGTGTATGTGCCGAAAAAATTATATATCTCTTTCTCCCATGATGCATCAGTTTTTATATCTTCCTTTAATATGTGTGAATGGAAGAGCCCTCACATTAGGTGGCATACACAACCCTTTGTGTTCACATCTGCATGCACATGTGCTTCCGTATGTGTGTTATATACCATTTTGTAGTGATTAATGTGCCATGTCCTCATCTGGTGATCGGAGATGATGTCCTGTAATGGCCCTAGTGTTGTAATTTACGATTGGAACCAGATAGTGTGAACAACCAGCACTAGCTCTGAGTGAAACTAAAACGAAGCAACAAGAAGAAGAGAAGAATCATCAAGCAATGCAAATCGATTGTAATAGCAGAACAAATTTAGCATATCTTGATTTATTAACATACTGGTGAACATATTCCTGACAACTTTATGGTCTTATTTGATACTTTTTATGGGTTCCTTCCCAGGCAGCAAAATCCATTTATAAAAAGTAAAGCCAAGTGTTTTAAAGGTCACATATTATGCAAAATCCACTTTTTCATGTATTTTATACATAAACATGGTCCCCTCTGTGTAAAGAGATTCTGAAAGGTTCGCCCACTTTCTGTCCTTATCCATTTATATAAAAACCTGTCTGAAATGTGCTGATCAGATTTGAGCCACTTTATGATGTCATAAGGTTTTTTTGGCTTGTCTAACCATCAGCCAATAACCAACCAAGGTGACCCCCCCCCCCACCTTATCAACTGAATCTCCTCGTAGAGCACCATTGTGTTCTTTTTAACCACATATCTCTCAGAGGGGCGTGGGGAGTGGCTCCTTATTTTCATCTAAAGTAACAGACAGAGAATCAGCACTTTTGAAACAGGGCTGAAACAGAGGGGTTTAAGGGATGCTGCAATGCATGATCTGTTTTGTATTTTGAGCCAAACACTTCAGAGACATGATGAAAAACAGTATAATAGGGGGCCTTTAAATCTGCATTCTTTCTAATGGCCAATAGGGTAACAGTCCCCTGGTTCTACTAATGTTCCTACTTCTAACTTAACTTATACCCTAGTAACGTTTTTTTTTGAGGGGCGCATGTTCACAACAGTTTAAAGTCTACTGCAATAGCATGATGTTGATTTTGTAAATGAAGGTCCAATGAAGAGTAAAACATAGTATAAACAATTTTGGTTGCCCAAACTGTCTATATTAGGTCCCGGTTGTACTTAGATGGTGATGATGGCCAAAATGCCAAAATCAAGGAATTAAAACCATAGTCTGCAAACCATTGGTGATGCTCTGGTGGCAGTCTGAGTGAGTTTAAACATATCAAACAGTAAAGGTAAGCCTGGGTTCGTCACATATTTGTCTAGTCATTCAGATCCTGAAAACTGCAACAGGCCCTACATTTTGTACGTTAAAAGATGAAAGCGTTACATCTGATTGTAATTCTAACCTGTAGTAGTGAGATCGCTACTCCTGCTGATTTTAAAGCTAGGTTTGGGTTGGGTTTCATCCACTTGAATGTGTGCAGTCTGTTAGGTAAACTAGATTGTGTCCGCATCTGGGCGAGCTCGACTGACGCTGACGTCATTGTTTTATCAGAAACATGGCTAAATAAATCTATTTTGGCCTCTGACATTGCCTTAAATGGTTATAATGTGTATCGTTCCGACCGGCCTAATAAAGGTGGTGGCGTTGCCATTTATGTTAAGAATAAGTTCAGTGTAACCACATTAGTTTCCAAATCTATCAGTAAGCAATTCGAATTTTTAGCAAAGGGGCAACAGGTCATGGTGGTGGGCTGTTACAGACCCCCCTCAGCTGGCAAGGACTCCTTGTCTTCGCTAGCAAATATTTTATCGCAACTAGACTACAAGGAAATAGTGCTACTTGGAGATGTTAACTGGGACTGGTTAACTGCAGTGTCAGAGGATTTTAAAAACCTTTGTATCTCTTTGAATGTTACTCAGATTGTTGACAGTCCTACTCGCCTTAACATTAAGTCCCCTAATAAATCCTCCCTAATTGATCTCATTTTAACTAATGCTCCTTATAAATACTTATCTGTGGGAGTATTTGCGAATGATCTGAGTGATCACTGTGTTGTAGCCACAATTAGGGACACTAAGGTTCAAAAGGTTAAACCTTGTATTATTATTAAGAGAGACATAAAACATTTTGTGGAGCAGGGTTTTGTTCATGATCTGTTTGGGTTTGATTGGGGAAAATCGATCTGTGTGCTGATGTAGAAACTGCATGGTCTTATTTTTATCTTGGGTTTAAGGAGATCATTGATAAACATGAACCCCTGCGTACATTTAGAGTGAAGGGACGAGACAATCCTTGGTTTTCTGCTGAACTGTCCAGTCTCCTGCATGAGAGAAACAAGGCCTGGGCAAAGGCTAGGTAATCAGGCTTAGAGGTAGAATGGCTGTGTTTTAGGCAGCTAAGGAATAGCTTCACTTCAAATGTCAAAAGTGCAAAGTCGAAGTACTATTTGTCAGTTACCACAGAAAACCTAAATAATCCTAGGGCATTTTGGAAAGCCATAAAATCGATATCCACCGGTGAGATCCGTAATGAGCTACCTCCGTGCCTTACCACAGCATCTGGCACTATATCGGACAGGGCCACAATGCTAAATTGCTTTAATGAGCATTTTGTGTCCTGCGGTTCTATGTTTGATTCTGTCACTAACTCTGCTTCTGTGAAAACCCCAATCCGTGACTCTGAACAATGTGGTCTGGAAAACCCTTTCAGTTTTACTCCTTTTACTGTCAATGTTGTTCATGAAGCCTTATCTAAGTTAGATCCTAAGAAACCGGCTGGCCCGGACAACGTAGAACCTTTCTTTTTAAAGATAGCTGCAGATTGTATTGCTCTTCTTCTCACTACTCTTTTCAACCTCTCCCTCAGCACAAATGCAATTCCAAAAGTATGGAAGTCAGCTTATCTCTTGCCTTTGCTAAAAGGAGGGGAGGCAACTATTTTAAGATAACTATAGGCCAAGCTCTAAATTGTCAGTTCTGGTGAAGGTGCTTGAACGCCTAGTGAGTGAACAAGTAAAGGAGTTTTTACGTAAGAATGAAATCCTGTCTAAACATCAGTCAGGCTTCAGAAAGCAACATAGCACCATCACTGCGACAATGAAAGTGGTGAATGACATTACGAGTATTTTAGATAATAAGCAGAGTTGTGCAGCTCTATTTATTGACCTTTCCAAAGCGTTTGATACCGTCGATCATCGCATCTTAAAGCAGAGGCTATTCAGTATTGGCATATCCAGCCATGCAGTGGGTTGATTTGTGAACTACATCTCTGAAAGGTCCCAATGTGTTCACTTTGATGGGCTGTCTTCTGAGTGGTTAAACCTTGCTAATGGTGTTCCTCAAGGTTCTGTTTTAGGTCGACTTTTATTCTCTATATATATCAACAGTTTAGGTGAAAATGTGGATGAAGCAACTTTACATTTGTATGCGGATGATACCGTGATGTACTGTGCAAGTCCCTCCATTAAGGAGGCTGCATGGTGTTAAATTACAGGCTGTTTTTAACATTATTCAGACTCAGTTCGCTGAGCTTAAGCTTCTTTTAAATGTTGATAAAACTAAGGTAATGCTCTTTTATGAAGCTAAAAAGACTACAGACACTGTTTTGGATATTGTTACTATTCAAGGACAAGTACTAGAAGTGGTTACCTGTTATAAATACCTAGGTATATGGCTTGATGATTGTCTTACTTTTAAACTTCAGGTCAATAACCTGCTTAAAAAGCTGAGGGTTAGACTATGTTTCTTTTTCAGAAACAAGTCCTGTTTCTCACTTGAGGCCAGGAAAAGGCTAGTCACTGTGACCTTTTTACCTGTGCTGGACTATGGTGATTTGATCATATGAATGCACCTGCCCATTGCCTGGAAAAGTTAGATGCTGCCTATCACAGTGCTCTGAGATTTGTTACTAATTGTAAAGCACTTACTCATCACTGTACCCTGTATGCCAAGGCAGGTCTGCCTTCACTAACTGTACGGAGGCTCAGTCATTGGTACATGTTCATTTATAAAGCCATGTTGGGTAAACTACCTTTTTATATCCGCTCTCTGATCTCTCGACAAATTAAAAGTACTTATTGCCTGAGATCTCATGATGTTGTTTTATTAAATGTGCCAAGTGCTAGGACTGTCTTAGGGAAGAAAGCTTTTAGTTGTGCAGCTCCACTAAATTGGAACAGTCTGCAAACATGTTTAAAACTGAGCGCTTTGGTTCCCCTGCATCATTTTGACATGCTGTTTGATACTCATGGTACCTTTCACTGTAAGTTTGTAAACTGTACCCTGTACATTATGTTGTATGTCATCCTTATTGTTGTTCTGTTGTTTTTATGTTACATGTGTAACTAATGTCCTGCAGGTCACCCTTGAAAAAGAGATCTTTTGATCTGAAGGGGCTTTCACCTGGTTAAATAAAGGCTACAAACAAACAAACCGTTTCCCCCTTCCATTTTAGCAGACTTAAAAGTTTTACACTTTTTGTAAAAGTACATTTTTGTTGTTCTTGAACGCCACTGTGACTTTGTTCACTAGTAAATCTCTTCAATCCAATCATCTGTTTAGTTCAAGCGTAATTACGACAGCTGCTGGGATCAGCTGTTCACAAAGTGTTCTGCCTTACCTTGTGTTTGCGGTTCTGCTCGATTTGTGTAACTCAGTGTATGCTTTGAGTAATTGTACAGCTGAATAGTTACTCCCTGCAGCAAATCCTATTGTTTGTTGCTGTTGTCCAATGTATGTATCTTCCTGCAGCTGCTTGTTGTTGCTCATTTGCCACTGCAGGATATCTGTAGGCTTAGTACTCACTGGCATCTGCTCAACTGATGTATAACCAGTTATTAATTTTCCTCCCTTGGAATTGACTGATAGAAATGTGTAGCTAGTGGTAAAGTACGGAGCCAGATGGCTTCCAGGTTGGCTTGTTTACTAATGGACTGTGAATTAAACTTTGTTTACTCTTTGTATTGGAAGGCTGCAACAAAATACTCAACAATGTAAAGGTAATGCTGAACCGTTGTACCTTAATATAGGTTGGAGTTATAACAACAAGGCACATTTTCAATACATTGCCTGCTTCTTATTTTGTCAAAACATTGACGGATAAAAGACGATTTTTTTCAAATATTCTAAAACTGCCTTTCATCAGGGATGGCTATTGTTCCATAATATTTGAGGCTTTATGAGGAAAATAAAAACATTTCCACAAAATTGGTTTCATATTTATAAGAGAATCCAATTAACATATCAAATGTTTAACACAGGTAACTGTACTAAATCCTCGGCAAATTAAATAGTCTTGCCAAAACATACATTTAGAAAAACAACCTGACCAGACATTCAATGTCAGCTTTAATCACTTGAGAGTTTCAACTCTCTGTACAACAAAATATCAGTAAGTACAAATACAAAATATTTAATTCCCTGTTTATTACATGTGTGTGTCCCTTGCTAGGACCAGACTTACTTACAGTTTATTTCAGTGTAATAAGCTTTAAGCCTTGCTCCGCAGTCCTCAACTAAACCTTAAATCGAAAATGAGTATGTCATCTTCTATCTTTTTTTTCTACACCCACCTTACAGCCTTTAATATGTTCAATAAACCTTCAACACTTGACTCAAGTATTTTTCCTTTCTTCCTCAATCAATCTCTCTTTTTCTGATGGAGCTCTTTAATGTGTTCATAATATTTCATGTCATAATAAGCCATCGCTGTGTATGGAGTGAGAGAGATTGTAATAAGGTCCCTTGAGGTTGGATTATGACAGTGTTCGGAAAAGTTCAGACAGCTGAGGACAATCACTTCTCTCAAAGTGCTTCCAAGAAATGAAGTGTGCAAAGGTCAGCAGAATTAAGAAAGTGAAAAAAAGATAGCCAGAAGAGAAAAACAAGGACATTAGAAACTCCAAGAAATGAGGCCAGACCATGTGCGTCTGTGTGGGCTAATGTGTTAGCGTGTGCACACCTGTGAGTGGATATTAGCGCCCAAGGCAACACAAGAACAGTCTGTAGGAAAAGTGAGTAAATTATTGATGCAGGGAGGTACAAATGGAGTGTGCGGTGCAGTCAGAGTTAATGTAGCCTGCAGACTCTACTAAATTTCTGTCTGTGGAGTTCTTAATTATGGACACAAACACGGAGACGAGTCCATTAATGCCAAGTCGACTCACATACCTTTGTGAACCAGGGGCATAAAGGGAAGTAACAGCACAAAAAAATAACCGTCCGAGAGAAAAAGGAGAGGAAACTGATTTCTGAAGCCATAAGCAGGTCTTTTTATTAACAAAAAGAAAAAGGGCTCACCAGCCAACTTGCAAAATCAAATCTAGATACAAAAATATATACTGGCGACATGGACACCACGCTGCACACATCCAGCCAGGGGAGAAGGGGAGACCGACTGCAACCTGTCCTATATGGAGGCCCTGATTGGAGATTGGGAGCACCTGGGGAGAGGCTGCACCTGAGGACAATCAGGCTGCACCTGGGGAAATCAGAGGAAGAGAGAGAAAAACACACACACACACACCCACCCACACAAACACTACGGCACGTAACACATACACTCAAAATTAAATATATAGAATAATTCAGTTTTCTTCAGTATCAGGTGCGGATCCAGGAGCAATCCAGCGTGTACCTATTGAGTGCCTGGCAATTGATATCACTGACATACCAGCAGGTTTCTGTCAAACTGATGTGCTTGGGTCCTGTACATTGCCACACATGTCACTTGAAGACTGGATACGTGAACAGGGACAAGATCAAATCATCAGTAGAGTAATTGCCATCTTGAATTCAGGAAACCGTCTGACATACAGAGCAAGGCCGCGGGAAGACAGAGAAGTCCAGCTGATGTTGAGAGTATTGGACTAATTGGTCATAATCAATGGAGTCTTATACAGAAAACGTATCAGCCAAGGAGAACCTTCCTATCAGCTTGTCATTCCAAAGAGTCAGAGAAAAACATCACTTGAAAGCCTCCATGATGCTGTTGGGCACATGGGTGTGGAGAGAACCTTTGACTTAGTCCGTGCCTGATTCTATTGGCCACGGATGTTAATGAAAAAATCAGGACTTGTGAGAGGTGTGTCAGGAGAAAGTCACGAGCTGAAAGGAATGCTCCACTGGTGAATATAAGAACTCACCCGCCCCATACTTGCCAAACTTAAGACCTCAGAAATCGGGAGCATTTCAAAACCACATGCTTATTGTAGTTGTAAGTGCACTGCCTTGCGGCCTGTAGCACCATCCTTGATGGAGCATATGGAAAGGAGTGAGGGTAGAGTTGTCGATTCTTGTTCTGTTTTCTGTGACTATCTTCCTCACCCTCTCAGACTTTCAGTTGCGCGCGCTACTAAAGAGACGCGCACCATGGAAACCAAACAATGGTGTAGCTGTATTAAAGTTCAAGTGGAAACAGTCCTGAGTAAATCTGATTTTGTCAGAAATCGGGAAAAACGCGGGAGAAATATGACCCCGGGAGGAAACCGGGAGAGGGCAATGAAATTGGGAGTCTCCCGCGAAAATCGGGAGGGTTGGCAAGTATGCACCGCCCTTTGGAGCTAATCTGCATGGACTACCTTTCCCTTGAGCCAGATGGAAGAGGACCCAAGGACATCCTGGTCATAACAGATTATTTCACAAAATACACTGTTGCAGTTCCTAGAGCAGATCAAATCAATCAATCAATCAATTAATCAATGTTTATTTATATAGCCCAATATCACAAATGTTACATTTGTCTCAGTGGACATCACAGTTTGTACAGAATATCAGTATGACAATACGACACCCTCTGTCCTTAGACCCTTGAAAAACATCCGGAGAAAACCCACAGTTTAAAGGGAAAATGGGAGAAACCTCAGGGAGAGCAACAGAGGAGGGATCCCTCTCCCAGGACGGACAGACGTGCAATAGATGCCGTGTGTAAATTAAAAAGATAATACATTTTCAATATAGGTAGTCCAAATGTTTGGAAATGCATGTGTGTATAATAAGAAGATGAATCCACGAGGATATTCATCCAGGACTTATGATCCAGGACCACAGCCACGACTCAAGATCCAGGGCTCGCGATCCAGGACACAGGACCGCAGGATCATCCATGACTCCGGATCCCAGCGTATATAGACACCAAAAAGAAAGACATTTGGGGAAGCTGGGTTAATCGGAACATGAGAGTACACAGGTATAGACAGAGAGAAGGAAGAAGTAAGATGTCCCCCGACAAAACTAAGCCTATATCAGCAAAACTAGGGGTGAATCTAATCAGCCCTAACTATAAGCTTTATCAAAAAGGAAGGTCTTAAGCGCACTCTTGGAAACTGGAAGCTGATTCCACAAATGTGAAGCTTGATAAGAAAAGGCTCTGGCTCCCATTGTACTTTTAGAGACTCTAGGAACAACCAACAACCCTGCATTCTTGGAACGCAATGCCCTCAAATCAAAAAGAAAAGACGGTAGTAAAAGCCCTATGGAACAACTTTTTCAACCACTATGGATCTCCCGAGCGATTGCATAGCGATTTTGAGTCAACCCTGATCAAAGAGCTTTGCTCACTTCTAGGCATCAAAAAGACATGGACTACCGTCTACAGTTGAACAGGTATATCCTCAAAAATCTAAAACCAGACAACAACCAAATACCATTTTACTTCCTGATGTTCCTGAAGCTCTCGTTGAGGTTGAAGATGAAATGTCTCACATGGAAGATGAAGTTGAGTACTACTCCCACTACGACACACTGATAGAAGAGACACCAGTCACACTGATGGAGAATTAACAAAATAGCCCGATCACACAAGAGAATAGTGGATTCGGAGGAGAGCCTCACACTGAAGGAACAGCTGGAAGAGACTTTCACATGGAAGATCAATGTGTCTCTGAGAGTCAGGAAGTGGATTTGAGCTTTAATGTGTCTTCTCTCAATCCTGAAGTTCCAGCATTCCAACCCAATGGAGTTAAAGTTGAGGAAAACTGGGAAGAAATCCAAATTCAGCCCTCACCTCAGCATTAGATTGTAGGCACTGAAGAAAGTCTCTCTGACATTCCAGTGAACCTGAATGAGTTATGTAGCCCAAATACAACTGAAAGTGGACCACAAACGGAAAATGGGGAAGAACATGCACAGCCAGGAAGTAGTGGCCCTCCTCATGAAGAGGAAACAGAACTGAGAAGATCCTCCAGATAAAGGAGAGCTCCTGATAGGCTAACCTTAGGGAACCCCCCTGGTGACAATGATGCACTCTATCTTAAGTGGGTTAGATCAGGCTTTCTCCCAAACTCTTAACTTGGACACTGTACCATATATATTCCAGTTAACCCCTTTAACTTCTGAGATGGTGTAGTGTGCAACATGCAAGGATGCATGTAGATGTAGGGGGGGAGGATGTAACCCACTTGGGGCAGTGCTGGGGCAGCAGAGTCTGCATTTGAGGGATAGAGGAAGAGCAGGCCATTTGCTGAAAGTGCTGTTTAATGTTTAATAAAATGCCAGCTATGTTAATTCAATATTGTTCCTTCTATTTTTTATTATCTTCTACTCCTCATTGAAAAGCAACCGTTTAATGTTACACACGCTTAGCAGACACTGCTGCTTTGGGTGCACTTAACAATGTGGACATCTCACACTGCCCTACTGTAATAAAGGAGTGCCAGGCCATTTGAAATCCAATAGAGAAATAGGTTGTCATTTTTCTATCAATGGAACTTTGTTGCTAGCTTTCCATTGTGAAGATGCAAATGACTTTGAGCCCCTCAACACTGGGAAAACAAAGCTTCCAACTCCTCATCATTTGTTCTGATGAGTGGGAGGTGCAAGACACAGATTCACATGTAATGATGAGTGAGAATAATATCCGACTCCGGAGGTGTGTTTGAGTCCCAATTCCCTGATCTGGATTAACTGTTTACAACGGTCCTTCCAATAATTCAAAAAATCTGTTGGTGCGTGGTAGCTCAGTCAAAGCTTCAATGCCTTTTCATAATGCGAACATATACGTCGATTTGCAGTTAACCTGCCGTATACTCAGACTCATCTTCTTCCTCCAATACTCCTCCATAGTTATTCATCTGTACAAATATCCAAGGTGCTTATAAAGCCTTTGACAGAAAGTAGGCATGTGAGTGAATTGCTGTTTTTGGCTGACCTTCAAGTGCTGGAGGATTTTATGTGCGAAATACAGTGGGTGTAGTTTGATTATTAGCTTCAAATGTTCAAAGTGATGGGATGAACAGCTGCATAAAGTAATATTGCGTGCCATATTACAAACAATTTATTCCATTTGTTTATGGGTTAACACGCATTTAAGCTCAAACCTTAGATAAAGCCCTCCTAGATCTTGGAAGTAGTAGTTTGAAACCATTGTGAATTAATTAAAACATTTAATTTAAAAATATATATTTTAAATCTTTTTTCTTTTCCTCATAAATATACATGTACATATTACCACAGGTAAATTCACTAATGATGACATATCATTACTTTATTTTGGTGAAAATCCACTTGCTGATTTATGTTATATTTATGTTGTGTTTGTGTTATTTAGATATCCAAATGTATCAGATATTAGGAATCATCTTTCATCATCCATCTGGTGTGATTTGGGTAGCGATCCAGAAGCTGAATCCAAATCCCAATCTGTTCATTCATGGTGGTACATAAACAAAAGCTGCAGTGTAATGTTGCTCTACGTAAGCACTGTCTGCATTACTTAGCTACAATGCAAAATGTATGTATAAACCATGTGCCAATAACATAAGAAATCGCTCTATTTTTGTCAGCCAAAGAAGATAAATAAATAAATCACACACATGATGTTACCTCAGCATCTCATTTTGAGCTTCTTTGTGTCCCTGCTATCATTATGTGTCATTTGTTTTGAGGAAAGTACGCAGGTAATTGCAAATGATGAGCATACTATCAGAGTGTAGCATTTTCCTCCCGGATCCATGAGATCAGAGGAAATTCTCGCTCAACAATGGCCTCATCAGGTGCATTACCTTTGCGTTTCCCCGCCCTGGGAGAACAAGATGCGTGTGGAGATGGAAGGAAAAGGGGAAATGGAAGATTGGAGATGATGAAATAGTCTGGTTGAACGGCAGCAGTGTCTCTTAACAGTCTTCCTTTGCAGTTGGAGGCTGAATGTACAATCAGCAAATAAAAAGGAACACTAACATCGTATAGCCGTAAGCCATTTCCAGAGGCTAATGAGAATGTATAAACCACATCATAAAATGTGATACTGTTGCCTGATGCTTAATAAAGTCAGACCAATTGCGGGTAACTCAGCATTTTGCATGGCAGCAATTCTTCAAATGAATGTGCAGTTCTAGGTTATACATCTACGCTCTAGCAGGGACACTGAGTCACTGAAGTAGTGTTATGTAAATATTACATTTATGTATTCATATATATTTATACAAAAATGTAGAACATAACACATACTCATTGTAAAATTGTATTTTTTTGTTGATTTTTTTGTATTTAAATGTATATGTTCACATATACGCATTTCATTCCTTTGGTTTTTGTCAGTTTTTTTACAGAATAACTTCTGGGCCCATTTCATAAAACTTTATGGAAAGGTGTAACAGGGGCGAAGGATGAACCTACCATGATGAACGTATCAAGCGGATCTGAATTACGGGGCAGATGCACTAATTATTTTTCATTTATGGAAATGTCCTTGGCGGGGATCCATTCTCTTTCAAGGATGCCAGTTTTCAGAATGTGAAAGGAAAGTCTGTTTTTTTTCATACTGCCCTTGGTGCTTGTGCAACATACTGTTTGTAATAGGGTGGGGACACAGTTTAGGGCATTATTTATTATTAACTTTCACTGAAAACAAAACGACTGCAATACGTCTGCATGGAGTTGACAGAGTTTTTGATCAATGTAAGACGGACTGAACCAACTCTTTACTGCATGCTGAGACGTCTGGCTCGAAGATTTCTTTTTAGTTTGGAGTGAGTTTCTGAACACCGGCAGGAGGATGTTTACTTCAAAGAGATAGGGAATTTGAAAGAAAATGCTCTCCACATTTCTACACTTAGTGCACTTATCTCAGATGAAATCACTTTGATACATGTTTTATGAGAGGTGGATTCGCACCAGACTACATTGTTCGTGTTCCACACTCAGACACAAGAAGTACATTCGATGAACCAATTTATAGATTCTTGAAAGTTTTCTTAGGGACAGAAATATATTTGATTATTTATTTCAGAATATGAGCATTTACCTTACATAAGAAGTTGACTAAGTCACTCTGACATTACAAAATCAGTTATGGACGGCCAATTAGAAGCCTTAAAGGTGGGGTAGGTAATTCACTTCAGAAACACTTGTTGTTATATTATATATATATATATTTCATGGAATGCTTAAGATGTGTTCCAAAATCCATTTTGATTTCCACAGTGGCATGAGGTGATAAATCATTAAGCACACTCCCTTATGCATCCTCTTTAAGAGCAGCGAACACAGGCTTGTAAATCTCCTTTGACTTTGCTGTCCTCCTCCGGTAAAGAAAGGAGCCTTTCTGTCCTCATTGTAACATGATTCACCCCGGCACTTACAACCTTTTTGATGTCCATGAAACAGCTGCGTTGTACTGTAGGACAATGGAAAGCAAGACCACGTAACAACTTTTACAGACAGCACACTTTGATTCCCTGCTCCTGAATCATGTCTTATACTTTCGCACACAAAAAGCCTTTGAAGGTTTGAAGAGAGAGCTGCTGCAATCCTTTGAGATAAAAAAGATGGATTTATGTGAGCCTGTTGAGCAGAGGGAAAATTGAATTCATTGATGTTTTACATAGTGACTAGTGTGAGTTAGAACTGTTGGAATAGAGTTTATCAGTGAAAGGACCCTGTTTTTACTGATACAAAATAATGTATGAGACAACAAATACCATACAGAATTACTTTCTTAGACTTCAGTAAGACATGCTTGAAGTCAGACTCTAAATGCTTTATTTACAAGTACTACTTTTGTTTCTCCATCTTCATATTACAGCTGAGGAACTACAAATAGAGTTATTTAACGCTATCACTGCATTATGCAAACAGCTGTTTAAAAAAGAACATAGTATCAGAAATAGGTTGCCTATTTATTTAATCGGCTTCCAAAATAAATGTGTGCATGCCATGTTGCCATATCAAGATGTTGATGACCAGGGGCAATGGTGCTCATAAAAACACTACCACCTTTGTCCACAAGGGCCGCCATGTTCTGATAATACCTTGTTTAATTCACCAAAAGGTGACAATTGTGACATTTCATGCACCTCTACCAACATTCAAAATACTTTTTTTCCACCGCTTTCTACATCTCTGTGTGACTTGACTCACTTTTGGTACCAGATGCCTTTCTTTTCTTTGTCTTCCACTACAGATAGTTCCCTTTTGGTATTGGCAGGGTGATCAGCTGATCCCCATAGCAAAGCTGTATGAAACTGATTATTCCTTTGGCAACCAAAACAGTTAATTGTCAAAAAATGTCATGTGTGTGGCGTCCGGCGTAGTCTGTGCAAGAGCATAACTTTAAACAAATCTTGATCAGCACCAAAAGTGCAATTACAATGGACAGTAGTTAGGCAGAGTGTTCTGTTGTCTGTGATGCAACACGTTCGGACACATGGCCCTATTACAAGTGTACAATAAAAGACTGAATGTGTGAAAACAGCTCTTATGGCTTTGATAAATTGCCACAATGAAATAAGTACTCTTTATGAGGCTTAAAAACTTGCTTGCAATTTCTCTGTGAAGTTAATAATCTATGATATTAATTCTGGGGCAAGTAAGGATCAAATAAATCAGCTCTCTTCTTTTGCTAATATATAAAATGCAGCAGCCAAGAAGAATGAACTAAAACCATAACATCTGATGTTACCAATTTGACGTCATCCCTTTGACTATGAAGTCTGAACGTTCTTGAAAGATCAATTATTATTATTCATACGTACTTGCAGCATCATCTTTATCTTACTTCTGTTAACTACGCCATATGCATCCCATCAGTGTGCAAGTCCCAGGGTTGGAATGCAACTTTTCATTGGCAGAAGTTGTGAACAGTACTTGGTACTTTGTCTAGTGATTTGCAGGCTTATGTTGCATTTGACCTTTTTTCGGGCCCCCTCCACTTTGGACACATTTCCGGCCTGAGATGTGCTGGGCCAATCACAACCTTGTATCTAATGTGCCATTTTTGAGACAATGACTGGGCAAAATGTAATGAAAAGGGCGCTATATAATATAAATATAATATATTTAATTAAAAGATTTCTGCAACAATTTGACACACTCATTTACATTTGAATACTGTTTATTCCATTTACACTTTCTACTTTTTTAAAACACCCATTTTGCACCACATCATGCCCTATGCTGCTATTGGCTGATACTTGTGTGCTGTTATTTGCTATGTCAGGCTATTGCAGCGTCAACAGTTCAATAAAACGTGTTGTTCTATATAGTTTACTCAGAATAATACCATATGTCATTTCATTATTACTTTAACAAAACATTGCTTTTGTAAAATAAATACTACAGCAAAAAAGTAGTAAATATTAAAGACACAAGAAGCCTCAATGATCAAGATAACATTTACATTTCTTATTCATGAATCTAGGTTTTAAAAAATGCCTGTGTTTTACCAGGAACATGGTGAATTGCTAAAAAAGATTTTGCTGTCTGCTCAGTCCGTTCATATGTCAGTCAGAGGAGCATGCCCTCCCCGGCTCAGATGGGGAGGCATGGCTCTTTAGACCTCTGCCAAATCTGTTAAGTGAAGGTTCAGTGGAATTGCAGTAAAAGCAGCAGGGGTGGCTTAGGTACTTCTCAGCCCTTTCAACTATAGTCTGATCTCAGCGAGTAAAACCTCTAACGGCGTGCAGAGAGGTGTCTAGTGATCCTGCACGGGGAGTAAGGGAGCAGAGTGCCCCCAAACCTTAATTATTCACAGCGGGGAGGCCATTGTCTCGCACTAAGGACGGAGACACAGGAACTCATCAGTAGGTGACAGTCTCTACAGGGCCTGTGGGATTCACTATCCAACAATTTGATTTCTCCTTAAGGCCCCTCCCGCGGAAAATGTAACCTTCTGGGAAAGGCTTAATGGGGTTTTTGCTTTTGGGAGGAATCCATCACGGAGACATGACATTTACAACACCTTTCCACTTAATAAAAGTCGTTCACAAACAAAGCAGTCTACCGCTTTCCATGTGATCACAACAGAGCTGGTGATCGAAGGATTTGACACAATACACGGTTCAAACAGCACACTCTATTGCATTATGTATTGTGTAGCTATTTAGCCTTTGATACTGTGTCAGCATGTTTCCCAGCAATACAGGCGGACTCATACAACCAGCATAATACAGATGGGAGAAATGTGCCTCCTCTACGTCTTCCGTGTCGCAGGTTTGTGTGCGAAATGCTGCTCTGGCCTATTCTGCGTGGGTCTGTTTGAGGGTATTGTTGTCTATGAGGTAGGCGAGGAGTCATGAATATACCTTTCATGATACACTTACAATCAGCATCAAATAAAGCTGTTGAAAATCATTCTGAAAGTGATATGTTTCAATACAATGGTTGGCATGGGTGAACATCTTGCAGCTGTCATGTGATTGCTGCCTCGTACTATAGGAATTAAGCTTGGATTAAGATAAACTGGCAGTTGAACACAGCTTTATCCTACTGATGTCAATGCAAACACTGCTTATGAAATTCTTTTAAACCAAAGGATTTGTAATATTTCAAATGCAGGCGTATATTCATAAATATTGGAATCCTTAGTTCTCAGACTGTTTCTTCTCTTATGTCACATTTCCCTTAGTTTGTGTGGAAAACATTAAGTATGACAAGTTATGTATTGAAATACAAATTTAAGCAGTTTGCAGACACACGGGTAGAAAATGACAAAATGATGTCGCCCAATGAGCCATGTCTACTGCAGTCAGTCTGAGTGAATTATGTATCCGGTGTATGACTTCATCTGTGTGAAAATCTAAAGTAAAGAATTGGAGAAAAAGCATTTAAAATATGAATACAATATACTGCATGTATACTGCATTGAAAATACTTATCAAACTTGTTTTGTCTTGCTTGGTGTAATTTATTTGATCAAAATCATATTTTTCCGTTGTATAAAGTATATCTTATCTTTGTCAAATATCAATTCCCAATATAATTTCTTCGTTAACCTAGTGTTTTTGTGAATACTAAATCACAACATTGATATTTTATGGGCAGGGACTACATAACTACTAAAGGGCCTAAGTCTGCCTTTAAAGTCAAATAGCAAACATTTTCACCTATTGTTATCATCTCGCTACTCCCACTAAAATAAGTGCGAAACCAAGCAATGTATAAAGACATCACTGATGTAGAGTATTTTGAGAAGTATTTTGTGTGTTTTTTGGCAGGTCTCACTATATGAATAACATCAAACTCCCTGAAATAACAAACTCAGAATTGTGACTTCTTCTTAGGGGCTCAACTTCCTGGAATTGTGTCTTTCTTGCTACCAAGCTCTGTGCCCACTTAGGTAAAGTGTTAATGAAAAAGGGATGTCATGTGACCTGAGTGGAGGATTCACAGCACAGTGAGGTCTGAACCCAAATGTGAAGTACAAGTCAGGGGTCTGGGACTTAAGATTGTACCGGGTTGCTCCTGCTGCTAGAACACCATCTGGACTTCACAGGAGCAGCATTTCTGTAGATGGAGTCACCTTTGCCAGCTAAGATAAGTAGCCAGGCTTACATAACTTTAAAAAAACTGTCATAACTGCACCTGGAAAAAGAAAAATGTAGCAGAAGCAATATTCCTGTTTTGAATCAAATGAAGCCAGATCGATTTTACACTTCATTTTGTATTGTAACGGAATACATTATGAGAGTAACCCTCACAACCCTGGTCATAAGTATGCACATTTGATATAAAACCACTATGAAACATCACATTTTCTGTTAAAAAGTAAACAAGTAAAACTCCTAAGACTCACACACACACATACTAGTTTGCTATAATTGAGAAATAACATTTGTTTTTATCATGGCGTTATGACTAAGAACCAAAGAATGGCTATGAAAGAACAGGTCAATGAGTGAGAGAAAGGACGCCTCCATAATTCAATGCTTTTGAAAAGTGTTTCTCTTTTCGGTTCAGCATTACCTTCACGGCTCTAAATGATATTGTATCTTACAAGGTAAAGAATTACAAGGATGTACAGCTTTAGAAAAAATTACATTTCGACAATCACATGTTTGCTTCACCTCATACAGCACATGCAGTTCAGCCTGATGTTACTCAGATATCTAGCTGTTTCATTTAGCTTTTTCACACACTATTTAAACTTATATCATGTCCGTTTCATCTTCCTTTGACCTTCTTAGTTTTTCTTTCCCTGCCTGTCCACACTTTCCTCTTGGAATTCAAAAGAGGATTGAATCAATTGAACGAGGCTTCAGGCGATGAAAAAACGTCACTCACTTTCAATTTCCGCCATGATGTTACAGGCAGTGCATCATCTATTTCAAGCCAGCTCTGTTCTGTTGCTTTTCCAGAAACCACAAACAACCTTCCCCTTTCAAAAATATGTATCTGAAGTGTTGACTGCAATGGCTTCTAGGGAGTTATTCAAAAGCTTCATTGGGATTTAATTGGTAATAAAGAAGCAAATCATAAGAGACTTTATTTTCTTCCACAGATGTATGCTGATCTAAAAATGTCTGTCTATTTTTTTTCACAGATGACAGATTATCTTTCTGAAATATAACCTTGAAGTACAGAAAGCAAACTGCATTGCGTCACGCCCCATTTTCAGTAAAAACAATGACTTGGCACCAAACTACAGTACCATAAATAATAGTTTCATAATGCCTAAAATCTGCTGTGACGTATATTGCATGTCAAACAACACAACAGATCTAGAAATATGATTATCTTCACTTCACTGAAGAAAAAGGACAGCTAATGAGATTAACGTCAATCGTTGAAATTATCCGTTTTAATCATAGAATTCAAAGTATATAAAACACTGGCTGACATCAATCCGCTATGGCTTTGAAGTTCACCATATATCGACGCAAATCATCAATCTCTAATGAATGACATTGTGAAATTGTATTGTACCATGAGGGAAACAAATGCACAGTTTGTTAATTCTTTCATCGGACTGGCTAAGACCTCCGAATTTATATTTATCACCAGTCAAATGACAGCAGATATGTTCTTAGATATTGGCTCAGTGCGGGTGCAATGTTTCTTGTATTGAAAAATAAACTGAAAATGAAAATCTTAACATGATTTTTCTTAATAGGAATCAGATACAGCTATCCTCAGAAAAGGTGTATTTAATATGTCATCTGTAATTAATTAGACTCCAATCTACTGAGGTTACTTATTGGTTCTCATTGTCTTCCGCCTTGGCTGTTATGAACCACCAGATGCTCTGTGCCTCTGTTAATGACCTGTAGATCCCTGGGTATAGACCCTTGAGCACAGCCTCCAAAGTGACTGATTGCTGTCAGCATGTATCCTGCAGGTGTCTCTCTTCACATACTGTCTACATTTAGACAGATCGTTGCTTCTGCAGGAAATTATCAGCTGCTAATCGTATTTCAAACTTGAATCAGAAATAGTGAATGCTCTATAAGGCATACATCAGTACAGCCTATCTTCTCCAGCAGTTGCAGGAGACAGACAGTCTACCTTTTCATGCTTTCCTATCACAACGCCAAGTCGGGGCCTAACTCAATTCCCCATTTGGAAGTCTCCATGCAGTCTCAGCCACAGCTAAAATACAAGATCACAGATGATTGCAATAATTAAACACTATTCCCATGAGAGGTTCACCAGCTCTCACATTGTCTCATTTATGGTTGCCAATTCACACATCCTGCCATTCTCCTACTAAATCTGTTCTTCTGTCCTGATGACTGAAAGGTGACATATACAACACATACTGGGATGTCATCTTCCATATAGCTACCCAATGGAGTTGTCTTGTAAACAATACGATGATGTTTACATTCTGTGTTCCCCCCAGAATGCAATGCTTTGAGGCCTTACACATAGGTTGAATGCATTTCATTGCCAGAATCACACTTGCAAAGACAATGTTTTCAATATAAATAAAGCTGCATTGTTTGTGGCCATGAATGCCAGCTGGCAGTCTTATTCTATTGTGTTTGCTATCGAATCGCTGCGGTTGGCACATTAGCTCTATCAGCCATTTTGAGTGTGAAAGTTCATTTTTGACCTTGCTAAAATAAGTGTGTCTTTTGAACAGGACAGAATAGGGAGGGATATTTAAAAGCTATCTGCCAAGTTCACCTGCTATATATCTTAGAGCTCCATATTATGCATAGACTAAGAAACAGAAGGACATAGTGCAAAGCAAACGCTACAACAGCCAGCAGCACTCAGCAGGGTGTGAATAACTACAGAGTACAAATATGAAATACATTTGTCATGAACATACACACATGCTGCATCTACATTTGGACCAATAACACTGTCCAGGAGGATTGTTGTGCCTTTTTACTCCTGTCTAATCAACCTTTCATGTTTTCAAAATTACTGTGACTTACAAAATCATGCAGATTTGCAATTTGATGTGTCAAGGAGCAAGAATCTAAAAATGTATTACATTGTTGTACACACTTTAGGCAAAGACACCGTTGCAGATGGCAGCAAAATGTTTTATCGCCCAGATATATTTCACCATTATATTACATTACATTTAGCTGACGCTTTTATCCAAAGCGACTTACAATAAGTGCGTTCGACCAACAAAATACAAACTTGAAGAAAACAGAATCATATAAGTACATCAGGTTTCATAGAGCCAGACATTTCAAGTGCTACTCAACTGGCTATAGGTAAGCCAGTCCTTTATTAGTATATAAGTGCTTTGTTAATAGTTCTATTGCTCGAAGTGGAGTCGAAAGAGATGAGTTTTCAGTCTGCGCCGGAAGGTGTGTAAGCTATCTGCTGTCCTGATGTCAATGGGGAGCTCATTCCACCATTTTGGAGCCAGGATAGCAAACCCACGTGTTTTTGCTGATGGGAACTTGGGGCCCCTTGGCAGCGAGGTTGCAGCGAGCCGTTTGGTTGATGCAGAGCGGAGTGCACGTGCTGGGGTGTACCCATTATATCAACATAATTCCGCTGAACCCATTACAAATAATAACTTTAAAGATACTTTTCTAAAGCCCAACAGGCACTTTATCAGGGTCTATATGTGCAGCATGTCCAATCAGAGAAACATCAATAATTGTTTGATACACTGCATTTCATATCGCCATCCCCTCCAACAGACACATTATTGGTTGGTTTCTGGATTTCAATACACCCTCTGGATATACTTAACAAGCGAGCTCCATGCAGAGCGCTTCTCTCTCCCGCAGATGTCTTTGGAGTTTGTTTGTATCTTGAAGCCAATTACAACACAGATCACTGGACAATTTCGATACAATTCCTTCCAAGGAAAAGGAAATCAGACTTTCCACCCTCAGGCGCATTCCTCTGAATTTCCCTAACTTATTAAACACAGCCAAGGGAATATTTAACCTAAGAACTATTTTCACATATTCTACTAAGGAACTTGCAGGGGAAAAGGCAGCAGTTTTTTTTTATGGCCAGCAGATTTGCACTTGCCTGAATCATCCATTGGTTTTGAATGTGCGATGTTGCTTCTATGTTGATACTTATTAGCAATGGGAATCATGTATGAGTGTATCCTTAATTAAAACCTGTTAATGCCTGCTTACAGCTCTGTGTTGGTGTGTTTGTTAGGCTGGGAGGTTGAGCACTGTGGTATTATAATTGTAGCATTCAATTAACTTTGAGAAGAGTGGTCAGTCCCCTGTGACAGTCGGAGCTCTGCTTCTAGCAGGGGGTTTAGGCAAAGCTCCAGAGGGGATTAGACACAAGTTGAAGAGGACTAAAGGAGACTCTGCATACAATGAGTAAAAGGTGTTGGCTTCTGCTTGTCTAAATCCCTAGTGTATCGCGTCCTTATAGCTATAAGTGACTACAAGGTTGGCGTTTGGAAGGACTTCAAAGTCTAATTAGATTTTGATAGTAAGTTTTGTAATGCAATCAGATATGGATTTGGGCCTGTATCGATGAGATGGCAACATCAGCCACTTTATTAGTTGCACATGTTCAACTGCTTGTTGCTGCATGACATTGAATCACCAAAGGCATGTATCCATGGTTAAGATGATCAACTGTCGACACAAAGAATAAGGCTGGAAGAAAGAGTGTTTTAGTGACTTTGATCATGGCATGGTTTAAAACAGACTGGAATTGTATGGATCTCTTGGGTTAAAAGACAATCGTCAGAATAAAAGTAAATATCTGCCAGCGTAATTAAAAGCTAACCAAAGCCAATTATTAACCACTTGTTAATTGAGGTATGCAAAAGAGCATGTCTGAAGGCACACAACACTCCTTTCAGCTAACAGGAAACTGAGTTTCCAATTCAAAATAGACCGAATTAGATTAAAATGAAACCTGTTCTGGTCTGATGAGTCTCGGCATTACGATAGTAGGGTCAGACATGTTAGAAACAGCATGGTTCCACTGCCCTATATCAATGATTTAAGCTGCATTTAGATGATGTGCAGTAAAAGCCATCTGCGCCGGCTGTGAAGTTGTCTTCTTGGCGAGAGTGCAGCCAGACTAGTCAGAAGTCCTAGCCTTGGTGTCACACACTGCTTGAAGTTACAACCCTAACCCTTTATTTCCAGTGTACCCATCTTTCAATGGCTAATTTCAGAATGATAACACACCATGTCATAAAGATTAAATCATCTTAAACTGGTTTTTTTTGTATCACTAAACTCTATATTCACCCAATAAGAATCCAATAGATCACGTTTCAGACCTTGTTGAACATAATATTTGTGTAATACATGTGCAGCCGACAGGAACTATGAAATACTGTAATTATAAGAACCTACATTCCTGGGGACAGTGTTTAGCGTTGTGTTGAATAAAATGCAACAAAAAGCTTATGCAGTTAGTGTAAGTGCCTGAATACAGTAGCTTGAGAGATAAAATATGTATATGGAATACATTACACTGGAGAACATGTTCATAAATATTCTAATATTCTAATATGCAATGCTTAATGACAGCACAGTTTAAAAGAGGCAATCCTGTGATGTGTCTTTTCACTGTTTTGGCACTTTGGATTTGATATGAAGAATGACCTGAATCAGAGTGTTTAGATCCATATTCAGTGAACAATGTTGTACTCACAGCACTTTCAATAAATAATTCCACATTTTAGGACAATACAAATTGATCCAATACCCACACAATGGAGTATTCCTGACACACCAATTCAGTCCTCTGCCTCAATCTATATAAAAAAGGCCACTCATTTTCAGTTTTTTTGCAGATCCCCTTAGGGCTTTTTCGTGGAATAGTTTCCATTTAACTCTGACATTTCAAAGCATAAACAAGTAATCTATTAATTAAAAGAAGGTTGAAGGATAAATCAATGAAAATTGAAATTCATCCCAGCTCTACTTCAATGAAATTGATCATGCATTTTATGTGCTAAAGACCAAACTGAAAGGAAAACGCCTCTGAAACAAGCAACAGTACACGCATGGCAGAATATTAACAGGAAGTCGGATGACACTGGATGTTCAGGATTTACAACTACCTATTAAATGAGATTACTTCATAACAGGACATATCTGGGTATACTCATATGTCATATCTTAAACGTTGGCAACAAATCCTTCCTCTAAAACATCCTGTATTTGAAACTGAAATGTCTTATTCCTCTGCACCATGGACCTCCATTGTTATTCAAACACATAACACGTTTCATGTGGAACCTAATTGCTGCAGGTCTCCCTTGAAAAAGAGATCTATGATCTCAAGGGACAATCTGGTTAAATAAAGGTTTGAAATGAAATGAAATGACATAAGTAAGGTACTTTGAAGGACTGTATTTCCTAAGCACAGTGTAAGCATACAGTGCAGTTCATTTTCAGTAAACATGCACCTATATTTATGTGACCTAATTTTAAAAGATGTTCAAACTAAAAATAATAATAAAAGCTTGCATTTTTATAGTGTCTTTCAGGGAACCTACAGTAAGTGTGCTTTACACAACGACAACACAAAATAGCAGTTGTAGTTAATTCATTATATAGTTATTGGTAAACTGGTAAGTCTTCAGGAGTTTTTGATGTGTTTGTAGTAGTAGCATTAAGAATGTCAGGGCAGGAACCCTAAAGGGACTCAATGGAAGAGGAGAACGTGATAATAGATGGAGTAACACACTGTTGGTTTTGGTCTTTTCATTGGATTTGTTGGCTGTTCAAATACTTTCTGTGACCTACTGGAGGGCTGTGTGCTGTTAATCTGATGTAGATGTATACAGCCTCAAATTAAACACAAAAGTCCGACCTTGACTTTTAAACACTTTCTAAACTGTGTTTTTTTAAATACACAGCACTTCCTGTCTTATTTGGCGGTGCTAATAAAGACAAAAAGGACCAAACATTTAACTAAAAGTACCAAACTCTACACAGACATTATGTCAAGGTTGCTGTTATGCTTGATTATGTACATAATATGCATAAAGAGACCTTGGACTCTCTGGAGAATCGGTAAGGGCTTCACAAGATTCAAAACAGATGGCATGCTATTACTATTTCGCAATACATACTAAATAAGATTATCCTAAGAGGCCTATGCTTTCAGAAAGTTCCTTCTGGTTTGGACAGTGAGAGCTTCTTAAGGGCTTGGATGAGTGTACTCAACAGGTGTTCTTCTGCCCTTAGTTATTTTACCATACAATATGTGATAAAGGATGAGTGTTTGCTTCGACAGAGTATCTAGAAACATGGATGATAAATCTTGTTATCTGGTGGCCATGAAAGAGAAATCATAAACAAAAACAACCTTTTATTTTAACAACATACATTTCCACACTGGTGTAAAGTACTGTATATAATAAGATGTGTGCAGGAACACAAGTGGCTTTACAATACACACAAACCTTTTTATTAAAGTTTGGGTATGAAACATTGACTTTTCTTTGATTCATTCCTTGTTGTGAATGTTATACATTCATTGAAGTATGTCGGATGTATTACTGTAACATATTAAAAGGTTTGAATAGGAATGTATTAGTTGGTTCTTCTTGTGTCTTGACATTGTGTTTAAATGGCAAAGAAGAATTGTAATACCCTGTTTTCTTATCATCAACAATTAAAAATACCCTCAATAACAACGTGAAACAACAAAATATAGTACAGAATTTAACTGTTTTCCTATGTGTTGCTTATTACATAAGTATGTTAATCGAACAAACAACATTAGATGTTCACACAGTTGCAAACATCTGTTATGTGTATGCGTTTAATTTCCAGCATACTCATTTCCGAGTCATATCGTATTAAATCTGTGGCACTCAATTGGATTTGAATTATGTGGTGCTTGAGGTGCTGCTTTATTTTTAAAACTCGACTGAAATGTTCCTTTTCCTGGGGAGATGTTTGATTACACAAAACTGCCCTGTGATGTGTTCCTGGCTCCCTGCTTCTCAAATCCTAACATTTTTGGAGGGCAGAATTTACAATAATGGCATGTCCGTTGAATTTCTCGAAACGTAATTTAAAAAAAGGGCAAACTGTTTGAGCGAGTAGACATATCAAATGTCAATAAAAGTATTTTATTGTTATGTATACTGAATTTCAGTTTGTACGGCAGTTACACACATTGCAAAAGCATGACCTTCCACACGTGCGTGTTACATGGAATAAATAGCTAATAGCTGAGCAATTTTCACTTTGTTCTATGGGGGCTGCTGCATGTAGCTGCCCAGTTGTAAAAAATCAATTCTCTCATAGGAGGGTTCCATATTTACTGTGATGTTTACAGATGAAGGGATGGAAAAACAGAGCACCAGGTCTGAATTCCGAATGAAGATGAATGGATCTGTCTCGCACTAAGAGCTGCGGGAGACTGAGGGTTTTGCTAAATGTATGCAACTACTCTACCGTATGGAATGTTGCCTGAATGAGCTGAAACACACCTTTTGCCCGGAATCATACTGTAACACACTAAATACCTGCAAAACAAGAACATTGATTTATTCCATGCCTCCGGAGGTCAAAACACTCTTTCTGAGGTTGATCATGGTGGAGAAAGTCTTCTGCTTGCAGCCCCAATGAAAGAACATGAAATCTCAACTGGCTGTTTGATCTTCTCTTAAATGGCCTCAACTCCAAACAGCTAATACATAAAACGTTGATCTTTTCTGCCTCAAGGCTTAGCATCAGTTAAACTTAAACCCTTGCTTGGGTAAGGAACGAACCTCTGGTTTATTTTGCCTTTGGGCGTTATCCTCTAAGCTAATTTGATGTGTTCCTGATAGTGCCTTTTTTAAATTCTACAAAACAATTTCATTCATGAATCTCGTTACACAGCGCTGCTTATTGAAAAACGATTAAACTTGAACTAACCAAAGCATGGCATGGAAGTTTTGATCCAGCAACGCTATTTGGTTTTCAAGGGTTACACAAAAAAAGACTGCTAATGTTATCACTTCAGAAGAACAGCAAGGCTCCAAAATTGAGTTTTAGTAATGAGCAGATAAAAGAGGACACAGGAGTCAAACTTGTTTTTAGGATATTCCTGAGGCAATTACAGCAGGAGTCTTTTGTTGGAAAATAAAAAGGTCTGAATGAAACACAACACTGTCAGGTCTGTCAAAAAAATAGAAGAGAGTGCTAGAGATGACAGTTCAATCAAATAGTGGGTAATAGTTCATTTTATCTGTGTTGGCGTTCCTCGGGCGGTATCACGGCCAGACACCTGCAACCCCGGAAAAAATTGCGAGCACAGTTAGGGGGCCCGCAACTTCAAACAGGGCCAGGATTTGAGTCAAAGATTTCAATCTGCGCTGGCATTATCCCAGCCTGCAGGCACGGATCTGTTGAACTGTCCTACACGGACAGACTCCGGTCTCGGCAACACAAGCTAGATAGTTATTTGAGTCCTTAAGATATACTGTCAGGAACAAATCTTTAACTTCAGTTCAGTCAAGACACTCACATCAAAGTGTTCCGTTGCTGCAATATGTATTTTATTTTGGCGGTATGTGATGCTTGGGGAAAAAGCCCCACGAAGCTTGGCTTTGGCCTCTCCCTATGCTTTCAAAATCTGCCTACAGAGCCAGATATATACGACATTAAAGGAACATGGTTTTGGCAAAACATTCAAAATTCATGTATGATTACAAGCTATTAAAAGAAGGAAGCTTGGAAGCTAGAGAGACACACATGTCCTTAAGCAGGCAGTGTTGCAGAGAAGATTAATGCTTAGTGTTGGTGTATGCAAACTGAATGAGCGCCATACATGTATAGAAACACTGAATCATAAGATGGAATTATAAGATATATAATAGTAATAATAATACATGGGATTTTTATAGCGCTTTTCCTAATGCTCAAAGATGCTCTACATAAATCAGAACAGAAACAGTACAAAGGAAACAAAACAGTATGTTACATTCTCTACAACTGAAAAATACCTTCAATGATTTCAAACCAGATTTTCCAGCAGTTAGCTATGGGACTTGTGTAATGAGCATGGGAAAGCACCCACATGTATTACTGCCTTGAATGTACTTCCTAATGGCGAAATATATTGCATACTGTATATTCCCCTATGATAAACCTTCTACAATAAAACAAATTGTATTTTGCAACTTATTTTTGTTTTGTACAAGAACACACAGAGGTAAAACCTGTGAGGCAAGATCTCATTTTGGCAAGTAATTAATAACTACTGTCAGTTACACATCGGCAAGCAACAATATTGTTCTATCAATGTATTGCTGTAGAGACGAAATGAACCGTGTGTTTGTTATTTCTGGTTTCATAGGTTAATTTATGACTTGCTGTGAATTGTTTCATTTCATTATTTAGATGAAATGAATTTCATCACATTTATCCAATTTGCTTTCTTTCATTGCTTAATGGGTTTATGATTTTTTTATCATTTGCTGTAACAGTTCATCTGCTTGAGGGAACTGTATTTTTGTGTGAAATTCAAATTGGAGGCCAGATCACAGTTCGGCCCACCTAAGGGGATTATGTGAAATTATATGCAAAACTATCTGACTTTACCTTACTTCACCCTGCTCCCTGCTGGGTTCAACTTTTCTCTACTGTGAGAAAGAGAGAAACCCCAAAAGGGCTGATGGGGCATGAGGACTCGGTATCTGGGATAAAATAAGAGAATTGGAGCATAATATTCGGAAATCTAAATTGGAAAATGTTCGCTGCAGAAATGTACATTGCTGATGTTGGTTAGTTTGGACTTGTGTGAACTTCCAAGTGTACTGATTTAGTAGGAAGTATTCCGAGATATGTGTTTGGAAAGCCTCTGAGGGCTGGCTGGTGCATCCTGATAAGGACTGTGAGGTGAAGCAGATGTCTCGTGTACTGGGATGCAGTGCGTACTGTATTGAGTAGTAACTGGTTTGATATTGGTGTTTTCCCCTTCCTCACCTTTCAAAGGGTTATCTGAAGGGGCCCAGGGAGCGTTTCAGGGGTGGGTCTCAGTCAGGACAGAGAATTACATATCGCAGGTCAGAAGCAGGGGATAAACCTTTGTTTCAATGGTGGTTTCCACGACTGTGTTGCGTAACAATTAGTGGTTCTTCTACGACCATTGACAGTTTTGTTTTTAAAGAGCCAGTGTTCTGCATGTCTGTTCAAAACATTGGGAGAAACAGGGCTCATACTAAGGTAGCAAAAACATAATTATTAGTGCAGGGTGACTACACACGAATAAAAAACATTACCTTCCATTTCTGATATATAAAAAAAACCAATAATAAACAGAGGGAAAGATTTTAGTTTTTCTGTCTGAGATGTTACGGTATATCAGTTGCTCAGCCAATCAATCAAGGAGAGGGCAAACCGGTGTGCATCATTATGTTCCAGCAGGGAGGGGCTCGTTAAGATGTTGGAACATAGGTAAGATAGTTCTAGTGAATGATATACTATAGTATGTGTTGTACTAAAGTGAACATATAGGTGCCAATAGATAGATTGAGATGTCTTACGTTTGTTATTTGGATGCTTTCCCAGTCGGCTCATACTAATCGTACAGGTGCAGGTGTTTCAGTTAGGTGAGGTTGAGAAGGTAACATTATGTTCACTGGAGTAAAGAGGAGTTGGCAGCTTGCTGGGAGGCCATATATTTCATTTGTTTGGTGTTCTTTTGCTTCAGTTTAATTAACATTTTTTTTAGAAATTCCCGGGGTTTAATTCTTGCCCTTCTTCTCAGCTTACTCTTTGTCAATAAACGCCATGGATGTGTTGAGGGGAATATGAGTTTGAGAGAAGCAGCGGGAAGAAAACTGTGAGAAAAGAGGAGAAATGTCAAGTAATAAAGATGATAATGGCATAGAAAACGAGGACAGATCTGGAGTTCTGACAGACAAACATGTCGTACTTTGGATTAAGAACAAACCTGCCATTGTCAATCTAGTTGATATAAAAATGATCTATTGATCCCAACAAACTGAGAGACGATATTTTTTTTAAAGTCAGCTGCCAGGTCATGGTTGATGCTTTTTATTCAAGCTTTCTGAGAGAAAAATTCAACATTTCAGCCAAGCATTTTCCATTAGGCAGCGTAATGGACTAAACAAGGCTCTTAAAATAACCCTTTTGAGCATTTCTGTGATTTTTTGTTGCAAAGCCCAAACCATGAAAACCAATTTTGTACTTGAGTTGCTCAATTTCAAAAACATACATTTACATAGTAGATTTTTCAGAATGTATCTTACCTACTTAGAATTTAAAAACCTACTTTGCTTTAATTTTTGGTCTGTACTTGCATACGTTTTTGAACATATTGCACATTCTAAAATATAACAATCTTGCACCTGCAGCAAGACAAGAGGGCGAAGAGGGGGAGAGGGCTACACACACACAAAACACAGCACATAACATTAATGTATTTGCTCCCATTTGTTTGCCCAACACAATTCTTTTAAATACAGTATGTGATATCACATCACATGTCTTACTCTATGCCCAAGTGCTCTTGGCAAGAGCCTTCGTGTGAAGCAAAATTACCATGGTAACAGCTCTCATTGCAGCCATTATGTGGTTATATTGTCCATGAAGAACACTCAATTGTCCCGCATCCACTTGTTGAGCACCAGGAAAAGAAAACGGAATAAGTAAGTGTTGCTGGCAGTGGGCTTTTGGCCTGCACCCACGGTGAGCATGCTGCTAACAGTATAATATTCTCTGTGGGACACTGTTAGAATGGAGGGGCATCAACATTTCATATAACAAAACTACCAGGGGGTATTTCAATTGTGTCCAAGTGAAACGATAAACAAGAGAGTGCCTTACCACATCATATTGGCTCCTTTCCTAGAATGCCAGAGTGTGGCCCTCGATAGTGGAGGAATCATTATCATAAAAAAGGGCCCTTGTCAGACAAACTGAAACATGACTTTCGACTTAAGCGACAGAGAAAGCGTGGAGAAACATTAAAAATATCTTCCTAGCACTCTACTGCCAGACCTTGTATTTTCAATTATCACTTATTTTCATTACACCCTCCTCCACTCGAACTGTGAGGTGTGAAATAATCATTTGTGGGAGGATTGCGGTCAATGCATGAATGTAGTATTCAAGTTGAGTATTTAACTAAAGTTGTAAGAGAAGTGTTGAGTGTATTTTTACCAATTTTGAAGTCTTAATATACAATTTGGATTTCAACCCCACAGATTTAGTTTTTGAGAAACACAGAAATCTACTTAAATGAAGATCATCTGAATCATGGCTTTAAAATGGCCGTCCACAAACCAATGGGTGACGCCATCTTTGCAATAATTGTATAAGAAAGGATATGGATTCCACACGTTTGTCAGAACTAGGACGGTAATGCAGATTACCAAGACTGCATTTAACCACAACTGTATTGTCCGGAACGTTACAAATACCACAAATACTTGGATTCAAATGCAACGACTCAAGACAAAGTTCAAAATTCTAAAAGGTCTTAACAAAGTACAACAACAAATCTATCTTTCAAAGGCAAACACGTAAGACTAAATAAAACAAGATGAACTGGCACAGGAAAAGTAAAATAAGGACCGTATATCCAAGAGGTAATTGGACACAGGTGGCAACAATCAAGGGTGGGGCTGACAATGTCACTGGCGGGAAAACACACAATGGCAGGAAGTAAAGGGCTCTCAAACAAGAAGTAAAGGCAAGTACACCATAACACAGGCATTGCCGGATGAGACTAGACATAAGTCATTGTAAGAGAACAATGATACATGACTAAACATAAAAACCTGAATCTAAACATGGACTATTAAGTAAATAAAGCAAATAAAACCTGGCAAAATAAACAGACACGATTGATTTGTTTATAAGGGCTGGGCTACCATAAGGTACATTTAGGATTGGGGTATTATGATCAACATTAAGCAGGCTACAATTGACTTGGCAGGAGATGCAATGAAAACCATTGTCACTTTAGTCCAAACCATTCCATGTCAGCAAAACCTCTGTAAGTTGTTGTGTAGAAAGACTAAGATCACGGAACTTCCTAGCTCTGCTTGTCAACAAACAAATATAAAGCTCCTTTAAAGTGTGTCCAAAATGCCATGTTGTTAGTTTCCTGGCAGGATTGAAAAACCTCTGCCTTATATGCTACTCAAAGAATAAGGAGCACCGAAGCCTGCCAGCCCAATCCTGCCACATGGATTTCACAGTTCTTGGGTGAGCAACTCCAGTCGATGCCTGATGATTGAAAAACCTTTTATTTTTCCCCTCCCTTCTAACAAGCAGGTCGGTGACAGCCCTGAGAGCAGAATTTAGCAGCGGAAATACTTGGTTTTCCTGACAAAAAAAGCATTTGTTACAAGGGCACCCAAGTCTTTTGCTATCCAGATTACTTAAGTGAGGAATAAAAGGGATGGGATTTGAGAATCAAAAGGGATATCGAGTCCAATGGGATCCAAGGAGGCCCTTTGTGTCCTGCCAGGCTCCGGGTAACCTTTAATGACAGAGTACGTTTCTCTACCTCTCCACTAGCAGCAGCAGACAACTGAATCAAAGACAGCTGAATATTCAGCTCACTGGCTTTGCTTCTGAGTACTGACCCAGAAAAGGAGCTGGTGAAAAGGACTTAGTGTAATGAGGTCACTAAATAAGTTATTGAACATGCTATCGTCAAATCTTTAGCGTAGTTCATGTCAACCCTTATACTTTACCAGTGGGAAAGCCAACTCTGTCCATTTACTGAGGAACTGCGCTTAAGAAAATGAGTTATCCATACTTTAATTGAGTATGTTTACATTACGCTATACTGTGACTGCATTTACTTTACAAATATTATTTACGATCTACCTTGCAGATCTTGGTTATTGACTCAAAAAACGGAAAATAAATCAACAAATATATTAAATTACGTGTATGAAGTGTTGGGTGGGTCAAAAACCCCACCTTTACATTGCAAGTGCAACATTGAAGCGATTTAAGTCATTACGGTAATTTGTTATGTGTAATTGTCCTTACTAATGAATGTAATCAATGCTTTTAATCTCGATATTTGATATACATTTTGATGCAAACATGTTTGTAGCCTACTATTACTTGGGTACGATTTGGGTACGATTATCACCCCTTCTGTTTTACCAAAAATCAAAGTCCTTCTTCCACCTTTGTGTTTATACTTCATCAAGAATATGCAGTGTAACATGAGTTCAGATCCCTCATGTATTTGTCCGGTTGCCGTTGGCTCCCCTCCACGTAGCAAGTCCTCGTCGTCCTCTCATCTCCTCCAACAGATAATGTCCCTCCTGTCTGTTTTTCCTCTCCCGCTACTCCATCGCTATCAGAACCAGACGGCCTACTTGGCTCCGAGAACCCGCGGGCAGGCACCGCTGCCGCTCAGTACAGAACTCCTCCTCCTTCCCCCTCATCCTGGCCTACAGGTTTAAAATAACCTGTAGGCTTCGGCATTTTTTGTAATAACTGGTTGTCTCGAAACTCCTTTTCCCTCAACAATTTCCTTTACCGAGCGTTTGTGTGTATTGTGTTTGTTTCCCGGGGAAAACAATCACAAGAAACACCGGCTGTTGTTATGCCTGCAGTGACGTAAAGTTACTCCGTTCTCTGCTTGTAATTATGTCGTTACAAGCTTCAAAGTTGTATTTATCATCTGAATTTGCCGAAAGAAGTTTAATATTCTGAAAGCCAAGACTTTGTTTATTTGAAACCAGATGAAAACAAACTGTAACGGACCCTGCCGTGTTATCTATGATTACTATACTCTTACATTCATAATTTCAGCGGAGGGAGGGGAAGCGGCGCTGAGGAACAGCTGTCATCTTCCCTTTACAAGCTTCAAAAATGTATTTATCGTGTGATTTTGGAAATATGTTTCATATTCTGAAAGCCAAGACTTTGTTTATTTAAAAATTTTTTTAAAAACATCCGAAAAAAAAAAAAAAAAATAATAATAATTTTACTTTTTTTTTATTGGCTCATGATAGGCCCCCGATCTCCGTAGGCCCCTGGGCTTCAGCCCGGGTCAGCCCGTGCATTAAGGCGGACCTGGCTACGGTCTGCAGTAGATGCAGTGTTGCTGGCGTTTAGTGATGGTTGCTTTAACCATTTTCGTATAAATGATTATCCACAGATGTGTGTCACTGCTGTGGAAGCACTTTGGAAATGATGCACGCGCATCAAAGCAGGTCACATGCACCTGACACAATTGGTTGTTTGTATTTTTCGCTCCGTTCTCTTTTTTGAATAGATTCATTCAACTGCCCCGAAGATCCCGATGTGAAGACTGAAGGGTAAACACACCAGGTTTACTAATCTACCCGCACAATTTGTCTCTGGTGTCGGAATGTCTCGCTATGTTAGTACAAACAAAACACCATTTCATTTCGGGTTAAAATGTGTTGTAACTGCGTTACTGAGGATTGTAACGGGTAATATATTACCCACATTTCATTAGTAATGCGTTACATTACTTCGTTACAGCAAAAAGTAATATATTACTGTAACTCCGTTACTTTTGTAACGCGTTACACCCAACACTGTAACTGATCACAACCACATTGCTGCAAGCATAACTCTATAAAAAAGATCATTAATTGGTGATAAAATATATTTGTACATTCCTTAGCCCTACAGAGAGGTTTAAACACAGCAAAACAGGGAGACAATATTGTAGTTATCAGTGTCCTTCCTTCCAGCATAGGAATCTCTAATAGCATACCTTTTGTGGAATAATACTTTTTTCTCTTCTTCTCGCAGGGCACCAAACACTTTGCAAAATTGATGATACATTATGAGCTATTAGGAGGCGACAAAGGGCATAAAACAAACAACAGGTCTGTTCTACCACTTCAGCTAAACAAAGCAAGATTGAAGATTTCGAAGAAAAAAAACTCTTTCGCTGATTAACTAAGTATCTGAACAACAGCAATATATCTCTTTCATCCATTAGCGCTTACACCCACTCCTGTGCACGGTGTGCATGAGAGAGCCTCCTCTCCCTTCCCTCTGACACTCCTCTATATTTCACACCAACAGGATCCCTCTGTTTAAGAGCATGTGATGTAGAAGGCTGCGGGTCGATCGAGGACACAGCGGGACCCTCTGGGTTAAAGTGCCATGATTAATCGTGGGATTATGGATCAAAGGGACTAGCTGAAATCTGAGGAATAGGGAGCTCTCCTGCATGAGCAAACACAATGACAATCCCACAATACTTTGTATTTCAAATCACCCGCAAAGGATTGTTTGCATGCATGGCACATTGCTCACAGGTTACAGGTAGACTCTGAATGGAATTCCCAAAGATTAGACTCTTAGCCTTTATAACATTGTGCACAGTTGGTACAAAATCATTTTAGGCATACTGTGAATTAATATTTAGCATTTGTCCCACGTGTCTCCCAAAAAAAAGATCTGTTGTCGTATTGTTTGGTATGCCACTCGACAAGAAGGATTGCAACCTATTCTGTGAAGACTAATCCTCTTTTGGTATTTCGATGAAACTGGTGTCCCAACAGGATGAGATATGGTGGCTGCAACAGCCAGAGAATACAGTTCTAGAAATGTTCACAAATCAAACCAGATCCGGCATCAAGGGCGGGCTCTGAGGGATCAGGCCACTCATCCAGGAATTTATTCGGCAAATTAAGAATTACCATAGCATCAAATTACTCCATAACAAGTAAAACTCTTGCATGAATTCAAAGGTAAGTAGAGGTACAGTTAGCAAAACAAACCTACTTAAAGTATCAAAAGAAGTACTCAAAATGCAAAATGGATCATGTCAGTCATGTTCTTTTATTTGACTAAATAATGATTCATGCTGCATAATTATGTCAGCAGTACTTTAGTGCCATATTTATTTCATCTGCATTAAATGATCATATTATATACAATTACAGTTGAAAACTATAGTTTCTTATGTACTAGCATAATATGAAATAGGCAAGTATAGTGCAAGTACTTCAAAATAATACATATGTACAGTAATTGAATAATTACCATAGCATCAAATTACTCCATAAAAAGTAAAACTCTTGCATGAATTCAACACTTGACCTAAGTAAAGGTAAAAAAAAATACTTAAAGTATCAAAAAGCAAAGTGGATCATGTCAGTGATGTTCTTTTATTTAACTAAATAATTATTGATGGCGCATACTTATGTTAGCAGTACTTTAGTGCCATCATTTTAGTTGAGTTTATATCTTTTTTTTTATTTCGCCCGCATAAAATCATCATATTTAAACTACAATTACAGTTGAAAACTATAGTTTTTCATGCAAAGTATAGCATAATATGAAATAGGCCAGTATTGGTATTTTCACATTGATCTTGTAAGATGCGTTTGTTGTTTTTACATTGTTTTACATTGTGTTTGTTGACTTGTGAAGCCCTCAGAGACGAATAGGATTTGTGATGTTGGGCTATATAAATAAACTTGAATTGAATATAGTGCAAGTACTTCAAAATACTTAATAATTATATGTACAGTAATTGTGTAAATCTAATTAGTTAATTTCTACCACAAAACACAGTTCACTGCACAACCTGTGTCTAAATGCACCCTGTGTGATGGAGAACTGCAGCTGCTGCTAATGTGCTGCTGCTCTCATGCTGTTTCTGTTAAGTGCCTGATTGAAAGGTGCAAGATGCAAAGCATTTACCTGCAACATCAATCTAGCCAGGGACCTTTATTATCTTTCCATGTGGTCTAGTTTCAACCTTTTAAGAAAGGCAAAGCCAAGAAAAGGAAACAAATTAATTACTTTTTGAGGTGCCATTGGTGCATAGTGCTAGAATAATATCACTGGCTGAGGAAATTGTATACAGTAAGACATATCAAATAGCTCTGCTTTGTAGAATAATGTGGATCTGTCTTGGATTTTTCTAACAAATTAGATTATTGGTGATTCTTGCACATTGCAAAATCCAGAATATAAAAATAAACATACATTGTTTATTTCAAAAGTTTAACTGCTGGACACCCTTCATGCCTCCTATTGTTCTTCTCAAAAAAGTCAATTGTTAGTGTACTGTATGTCCATTGGAAGTTTCTGGTGTCTATATCACAAGCATTACACATGCAATATTGGAGTAAGTTTGGCTTCTAATTGTATATATATGTAGATCATCAACTCAGATTTAAGGTTTCTTCTTTTGTTAGACTCTTGAGACTTGACAGAACATGCAGCTGCCTCAGTACAGCTGTTCTTTAGTGGAGCTTTGCTTTGGCTGGTAGGCTGCACACATTAGCATTACATCTGTTATTGGCTATACATAGCATGTGCAATCAGCAGCATACTGTGCTGTATTTGCATTGCACATGTATGTACACGTGTCAATATAGTGTTATATTTCTTCAGTGGGAAAGTGAATACATATGGTGGATACACTTGAGATACCGTTTCTACATTATCGATTTTCTGTTTTCTTGAAGAAAATAGATTTTAAGCAGCAGTCCACCACTACACTTAGCACTCTACTAACTCCATAGGGTCATATTAGCTCTTTGCTTCACTGACATTATGTTCTTGGAGCATACTTTGAGATGATTGCTGACCAGACAAATGTCTACTCCTTTCAACTCATCACACGCACCATTAAAACCAACAGCTCTGTAATAAAAATCATTAATGAAGGCAATCATGTGTGTATAGTAAACTACTGGCCTGCTGACACAAGGAATGCAAAAGCAGCAGATTGAGGATGCTTCACTTACAAGATACCTTGACCTGTGGTGCCACTCACTGCTGCCTGCTTACAATAGAACCAATTGGTCGGGGGTAAGGAAATGTACATTGACATTTTTAATGGGTGAGTTTATGATGTTCTAAAGAACTTACTCTTGTGCTTTTTGCAAAACAATCATACATCCTACAGACTTTGTTCTATAATCTGACAAACCTTTACAACTCCCAGGCTGTTCACTCATATAAGGCAGACTGTGGATCCACAAAATAATTCTGGACAAATCCATCGACTTCTTTCTGCTCACTGAAACCTGGCAACAACCCAATGACTTCTTCTCCCTCAACCAAACATCCCCCCCTGGTTTTAAGTACATCACTAAACCCCACCCCTCACGCTGTGGTGGTGGGCTGGCTGTCATCTACAACCACAACATCCGGACTACAGAACTCACCCTCCCCTCAGTACCATCCTTCGAATTCCTCGCCTTCAAAGCCCCTCCCTCACTGACAGTTATCCTCATTTACCGCCCCCCCAAACCACACCCCTCCTTCCTCTCTTATCTCACTGAACTCCTCACCATAGCTTCATCCCTCTCCCCACGTCTGTTACTCCTCGGCGACCTCAACATCCACATGGACTCCCCCACCTGCAAACTTGCTTCTGAATTCTCCTCCCTTCTGGACAATTTCTCAATTACCCAATATGTCACCTTCCCCACCCATGAGAAAGGACACATCCTTGACCTTGTCTGCTCCACCAACCTCCCAGTACTCGAACTCCACCCCTGCCCCTTTCCCCTCTCTGACCACAAACTCATACAGTTCACCATCGCCTCCCCCGTCCGCCACCTCCCCCCATCCAGGAACATCACCTTCCGTAATGTATGCTCTGTTGATCCCCAGCACCTCTCCGACCTGCTTTCCTCTACTCTCCCCCTGGACTCGAACCTCAGCTCACCCGATGAACAACTCAACCACCTTAATTCCACCCTACTCGCCTCCCTCAACAGCCTGGCCCCCCTCAAAAGGAAAAATGTCACTTTTAAAACCCTGGTTCACCCCTGCACTCCGTTCACCCCTGCACTCCGTAAGCTGAAGCAAACCGGCCGCCAGCTTGAACGCCTAATCAAGAAATCATCCCTCACAGTTCACCATGAATCCTACAAACTCCATCTCACTACCTACAGAGACGCCCTCACTGCCGCAAAAACTGCTTACCTCTCCACCATCTTTACCGACCCCTCCCATAACCCCAGGACCCTCTTCTCCACCGTCAACAAGCTCCTCAAACCCCGTGCTGACACCCTCCACTTCCACTTTATGCAGTTCATTCCTCCAGTTTTTCTCTGACAAAATCACTGCCATTAATCTCTCCCTATCCGCTGCATCTGACACACATACATCTCCCCCAGCATCCACCGCCACAATTTCTCCCCCCATCTCCCTGGACCTCCCGAGCCCTCCTCCCCACGGCCGCCTCTCCCAGTTCACTCTGGTTACCCCCCCTGAAATACTTAAACTGATCAGCTCCTCCAAACCCACAACCTGCTCCCTTGACCCTCTACCCACCCCTCTACTGAAGTCCTGTCTCCCCGTCCTCTGCCCTACCTTGTCAACCTTTTCAACTCCTCCCTGTCCCAAGGAACCGTCCCCTCTGCCTTCAAAACTGCTGCGGTCACTCCCATCCTCAAGAAACCCGGTCTGGATCCCTCCTCCCTCAGTAATTACGTCCCATCTCCAACCTCCCCTTTCTCTCAAAAACAATAGAACACAGAAACTCTGGAACTCCCTCCCCAAATACCTCCGTGAGTCTGAGTCCCTCACCCTGTTCCAGTCCCGCCTCAAAACCCACCTCTTCAACTCTGTATCCATAAGCCCCCCCCCCTCTCAATCAACTTCCTCCTGACTGCTTTTCTGTTTTGTTTTGTTTCTTTTTGGCTTTGTCTTTGTTTTTGTTTTGTTTGTCTACCCTCCCTCCCAAATGTAAAGCGTCTTTGGGTTCAAGAAAAGTGCTATAGAAATAAAATATATTATTATTATTATTATTATTATTATCTTAGAAATGTGTGCATCATTAGAATGAGCATTTAAGGGTTTGTAAACTGATATTTTTCACTTACTCTGACGATATAAAGAAGATATGAGATGATACCAGATCCATTGACTGAAAATGGCCAAATACATCCAATTTGCTTGGGCAGCTGTAACAATAGAATTGTAAGCAGATAATAGCCATAACTGGGTTTGAAGTCAATATCCTAACATTTTTAAGTAAGAGCAGTATTTATGTAGTTTATTCTCTTTTTCAAGATTATCCATCGTTCGACTGTATGCAGTGAGAGAAGTCAACCCTGTCAATCATGTCAACCCTAACACTGTTTTTTAATGCAACTATTTGGGCCTTACAGTAACTTGTTTTTGTTGAGGACAGGCTGCTTTGAAGTGTTTGGCGCAAAATACCTAACAGATCATGCATTGTAGCATCCCATAAACCCCTCTGTTTCAGCCCTGTTTCAAAAGTGCTGATTCTCTGTCTGTTAATTTAGATGGAAATAAGGAGCCACTTCCCTCTGAGAGATATTTGGTTAAAAAGAACACAATGGTGCTCTAGGAGGAGATTTAGGTGATAAGGTGGGCGGGGGCTACCTTGGTTAATTATTGGCTAATGGTTACGCAAGCCAAAACTTCGTTATGACATCATAAAGTGTCTAAAATCTGATCAGCTCATTTTCAGAAAGGTTTTTATAGAAATGGATCGGGAGAAAAAGAGAGCAATCTTTTTCCTGAAACTTTCAGAATCTCTTTACAAAGAGGGGACGCATGTTTATGTTTAAAATAAATAAAAAAGTGGATTTTGCATAATAGGTGACCTTTCATTTGTAACTTTTTAAAGGTACGATTAACATGAATGTCTACAAGAAAGAGAACTATAGAACTGCTTTTAAAGGCAGATCCATTCCTACCATGTTCACCTCCCACAATCAAAGCAGTGCAGTCACAGATGTAGGGCACAGAAAGCCTTAGGTCAGGAGTGGGGATCCTCCGGCCTCTGGGCCGTATATGGACCACGAGACCATTTGGTACGGCACGCAAAAAAAAAAATCTAGACCGCAAACGATTTAAACAAGCGAGTGCCTGTTTTTCCTGGCCAAGGTCAGGGTCCTTTAACACAACACAAGCGTAACCCGTCATCACGTGGTATATAGGCACATTCACTCCGCAGTACTTTTCCCACAAAGGTTCATGAGAACTTAGTTCATGAGAAGTCTTTAGTTCTCATGAACTAAGTACAGATCGCGTTCACACCGGAATAAATCCCTGGGGGAGGATTAGGCAAATGAAGCCGCTGACGTCACATCTTCTGCTTTGGGTTTACTGGCAGGCCGCAAACCACTTCACGGCGTATACTGCCGCCCAAAGTCCCCGGCCGGAAGTCCCCGGAGTTGGGGACTGGCTTCAGTAGAAGCTGCTGGGACTCCCAGCAGCTTCTACTGAAGCCTTCCGAGTAAATCGCCAGAACGCCGACACCTCCTCATCTCCACCGCTCCCATGTTTTATTTTGTGTTGCCATAAGTTAGTCTCTCTGCGTTTCTGCGCTGGGCTAATGCTAATAATGCTAATGCGAGGATAATAAAATGGCGGCTTCACAAAACTTTTTGGGAGTTTTACGGGCCGTGGTTTGCAATCCGCACAGCCAATCAGACATAGGAAACTTTTTCTCCCACGAAAGTTCTCATGAACTAATTTTAGTTCCGGCTCTTTTTGGTGTGAACGCAACATTTCGGAACTAAAGTGGGAAAAGTACTGCGGTGTGAACGTGCCTTATAGGCGCATTCACACCGCAGTACTTTTCCCACAAAGGTTCATGCGAACTTAGTTCATGCGAACTCTTTAGTTCGCTTGAACTAAGTACAGATCGCGTTCACACCGGAAAAAGTCCCTGGGGGTGGATTAGGCAAATGAAGCCGCTGACGTAACTTCTTCTTCTTCTGCTTTGGGTTTACTGGCAGGCTACAAACAACTTCATGGCGTATACTGCCGCCCACAGTCCCCGGCCGGAAGTCCCCGGAGTTGGGGACTGGCTTCAGTAGAAGCTGCTGGGACTCCCAGCAGCTTCTACTGAAGCCTTCCGAGTAAATCGCCAGAACGCCGACACCTCCTCATCTCCACCGCTCCCATGTTTTATTTTGTGTTGCCATACGTTAGTCTCTCTGCGTTTCTGCGCTGGGCTAATGCTAATGCTAATAATGCTAATGCGAGGATAATAAAATGGCGGCTTCACAAAACTTTTTGGGAGTTTTACGGGGCGTGGTTTGCAATCCGCCCAGCCAATCAGAAATATAGCTCTTTTCTCACAAAAGAGCCGCTCGAAAGTCCCTGCTCCCTAGCAGGGACTTTCGAGGGGGTAAAAAGGTTCACATGAACTAATTTTAGTACCGGCTCTTTTTGGTGTGAACGCGATAAAAGAGTTCTCATGAACTAAGTTCGCATGAACCTTTGTGGGAAAAGTACCGCAGTGTGAATGCGCCTGCCTTATGTCTCGTCTGAGAGGGGTGTAGTTCTGACGCAGAGCACCAGAACGCCGCTCCGGCACTTCATTTAAAATTGCAATACCCATAAGGAGCCGTACACATGCCACAGTTTTTGCGTGGCTGTGTCTTTAGTTGTAAACCCAGTGGCGATCTGTTCATCTGTCATACTGATCATACAGCAATAACTTTGTTGTTATTAGCATCTGGTTAGCTAGCTATGCTAACGAATATAAGAAGCTTTTTCTACAACCAGTGAGGTAAAGGCACATCTTTATATGATCATTATAGTCATACAAAAATAAGAGAATAATGTAAACAGGTATAAAATACTATATGACAGTCAGTGGCGTCGCCAGGGTATGGCTGGGGTAGGCTACAGAAGTGGAGGCTCTGGCTCCCATTGTACTTTTAGAGACTCTAGGAACAACTAACAACCCTGCATTCTTGGAACGCAATGCCTAGTAGGACAGTAGGGTATAATGAGTTCTTGAAGGTAAGATGGCGCCTGCCCATTAAGGGCTTTGTAGGCGAGAAGAAGAATTTTAAATTATATCCTGTGTTCTGTAGGGAGCCAGTGTAAGGCAGCCAGAACAGGAGTAATGTGGTCCCTTTTCCTAACTGGTTAGTACACGAGCTGCAGCATTTTGAATCAGCTGAAGCGACTTGACTGACTTCTTGGTACACCCTGATAATAAAGAGTTACAACAATCCAGCCTTGAAGTAACAAATGCATGGACTAGTTTCTCTGCATCGTTTGGAGGCAAGATATGCCTGATATCCCCCCCAACGTACATCATGTTCACATGGATAGGAAACTAAATACATTTGCACACATCTTGTGTCCATATCTTTCTGTTTTGGTGGTCATGCCACAACCGTGCACGTGCATGCATGTGCGAGTCATGGTAAAATATCTGGATTAAGAGGTTGCTTTTTCTTTGCACAGCATGAAAAAAAGGCCAAATGAATGGGCTGTGATTTTAGTATTTTTAAGCAGAGTTCAATAATTTGTACGGCCTTCGGAGGATGTTGAAAAAATTGAAATGGCCCTTGAGAGGAAAAAGGTTCCCCACCCCTGCTTTAGGTAATCCTGTGCAGGGCAAGGTAAGGCAAAACAAAGGTAATCACCTAAACAAGGCACAGCTGAGGAGGGCAGGCCAAAACACAAGGGCAGCAGGGTGATTACAGACATGTGCAAATAATTACACAGGTGAAAAAACCCAATGTCTGGAAGTAAAATCAGACAATACCCGGTCAACAAACTGATGTTTAGCACCGGCGAAACATCACACTTTCAAATGTGTAAAAAGTGTTTTCTGCTGTGTTGGCCTTCTAAAGAAGCCCAAAAATAGTCAAAGTAACATTCATATGTATAGGCTGGTTCTCCTTCTGTTTGAAGAAAATAAACTGGAACAGCTGTGATACGTAAAATTAGAACATAAAAATAAGGTGCAACAGTTGCACATGTTTTATATCCCCTCTTTTTGTATCACACCTAAATGCTTGCAGGTGAACACGTTTAAGTACATGCAATATGCTGTAGATCATTGTGAAAACTTAACTTTCTTCTAAAGTTTATGTTTTTGGCTTTGACAACTTACACATAATTTAGGGACAGGTGTATTTGTATTCTTGGCACCTCTACAAATTACACGCAGGGTATGACACATTAATTGACACTTGCTAACCTGCTATGGAGTGAAATGACACTTAGATGACCGTCACATTTAATTCCAAAGCAGGATGCTGTCTGAGTTTATATATGTATCTGAAAAGGCATACCTGTTTTTTAAATCTTGTCTATCAAGTTTACTTTTGAAAATATAACACCTTCATTTCCTCAATTCATAAACAAATGATTGGGGTGACAAAAAAGTAATGTTTTATTTATCATTAAACACTGCTTTGTTGTATATGTGTTCCTAATATCTACATGTTATAACAGTGGTTAACCTTTCCAGTGCCTTAAATAAAGCACTAATTAGGACTCTCCATTTGGAATGGAGAGCTATCATAATATGTAACCATGGTGAAATAAAGGTCAGCTAGTTTTGTGGAAGACAATACATTTCCTCAGGATGGAAAAAAGGCGAGAATTGTTAAGCTAAAGTCCACAATTATTTTTTCATCTATATATTTTCCATTTATTATGTAATTTTAGGATATTTTCAGTCAAATAATTGATTGTCAGAAAAGGCTGAAATAAATCCTGCGATAGTCTACCAGTAAATAAAACATCTTGAAGGCAAAGCGATTCAGTTGGATCTTCACAGCATTCCATTACTGTTTTGAATAGCTGAGTTTACATCTGGTAATCCGCTTCCTGTCTCCTAGGCAGCAGTTCGACCGTCTCACAGGCTTTTGAGCTCGCTGTACGGCACAGTGAGCTCCTTCCACTTGGGTGAGCAGTTGATAGTCCCAGAACGAAAGGTTTAGCACACATTAGTAAGGTTTTCATATGTCAGTGCCACTTTTAATTACCTCACGGCTAACAGTCACTATAGACATGCTGGTGCAAGGAAACATGATGTCCTTTAATTGATATTTGGAGGCTAGTGTCCTGGTTTGAAGAGCAGTACCTGGAGCAGGATCACATTGCGGGTTGTTCACCAATCTGATAGGCCTAACAACATATAATATTGGCTGGGCTGCTGAGGGCGGCTGTTATTGTCATGATTGTATGTTTTGTTTTCAACCAAATGAGCTGAAGTGGTATCATCAACTGTGAGAGACTGCAATATAAATGAGGAAACACGAAAAGGTCCCTGTTCAATGTGTAAATTATGATGAGCTTATCTATGCAGCTTAATGAACTGCGCATACACTGACATTCTGGAGGCCATATTCAACCAATTAACAGGAAATCAGCTCAGAACAGAATAGCAAACAACCTGCTGCATCTGGAGAAAAATACTGCACCGTCCTAGAATGAGGAACAGATAACCGACCCCATTATTTACCTCGCTGGTAATATGTGAACATTGGCTGGGTAGTATTTTCTTCTCCATTAAATACATTCCTTACACGCAGTTGCTCTGAAATCTGAATAAATTAAATCGTTGTCGAGTCCTGCAGCATATGCATAAAAAACAGGGAAGACCCAAATCTCTCAATATATTTCCCAGAAGAAACGAGCACAGAGGCGCATGAATCAGATTTGTTGTAATTTCACTGATAGCTGATTCTGTATCGTGTTTGAGCGTTTAGACTACACGCCATTCACCCATGAGGAAAATGTTAACCCAAGTAAGCACCGTCAGGAATACGGTGTTCAATTTAGCAAATGCTATCAGTTCACATTTGAGCATGGCACACAGTTTTGTTTGTTCCACCTTTGAACTAATTAAGCAGGGGAATATTCTCTTTCATTTGCTGAAATAACTGTAGCCTGTATCAAAGAAATGATAATGTAGTCGCTGGTGCTTTTGATTTTGAAATAGTCCTGCATACTAATCAGCTGCAAATTTGCTTTGATTGTTTCCATTCCAAGCAGAATAATTTGTATAAGACGTGTCAGGTGTGAAGGATTGTGCAGAAAGCCACTTGCTCCATGGGATTTATTGAAACAAGAATGTATTATTCATGCAGCTAATGCCGTGAGACAACAAGTGTTGATTCGTAACGTGCTCCAAATCTTGGCATTGTTGTGTTCCACTGCTCCATAATGCATCAAATGTAGAAAAATATGTATTACAGAAGCAAAGAGAGAAATTAGAGCAAACTGAACGATTAATATGCAGTCAATGTGCATGTTTTGAACCAATGAATTCCCACCATATGAAGGTTTTTCGAAAATGTTTTGAAAAGAGAACTTTCAACCTTTCAATGAGTCTTTCTTGTCCATAACCATTTAAAAAACATTACTCAGTGACCATAAATGGACAGTATATGTTGATTCCAGTGACATATAGAGCCATCCATTACATTACCAACCAGAATCGAAGCCAATTTGACCAAACATGAACAGCGGTAATATTAACCATAACATTCTTATATATTCAGAAATAATTAATTCCAAATTGCTCCAAAAGCTCATAATTATCTTCAAGTGTTCTGTACAAATCTGTTGTTAGCTTTTCTTTTAAATTCTCTTCGGCACTTTCAGATTGAAGGGGAGTGCCAGAATGTCCGGTTGCATTGGTTTCAAAAGGGTCTATTAACTCAGGAACTGTGGAGAACCATTGCGGAGCAGAATTGTCTTAATTTCCTGATAATAGCAATCTTTGTCAAGCATCCATCACTCCATCCTTCAATCCTTAACATTTGTCCGACCCCTAGCGTGATGCTGCCACTATACGATAAAGGAATAACGTAAATCGAGCTATAAGTGCTTTGTGAATTTTAGCCAGATGGAGAGATTAGCATTCAGGCCATAGAATAAAAAGAAATGTGTGGTTGGAGTCCTTAAGGTGGCATTTGGTAATCTTCAGGCAAGCTGTCATATGCCATTTATTCAGCGGCGGCTTCTGTCTAGCCCCTGCACCATAAGGGCATGATGGATGTAGTGCTGGTCTGTCCTTCTGGAAGGTTCTGCCATCTGCAGAGAAAACTCTGACGCTGATCCATTAGGCTTTCAGGTGTGTTTCTTACCAAGGCCCCTCAGTCACAGAATATGACAAGTTGTCTGAATATGTTTTTTTAGTAAGAAGGATTGTGCATTTTACTTTTCCTTATGTAGAAGTGGTTTGGGCAGAACCAAGGCAGGGAATGTGCATAAGAGCAGTATATGATAAAATGCACACATCTGCTGAAATGCATTGCAGTGATTGATCAAACTGAGCAAGTATACATCTTAGCTAAATGTAGAGTTTACCAGCAAAGCTTGTATGTGTAGGTAATGCTTCTGTATTTTAAGAATCTAATCAAGTAGATTGTCTGTTGTTGTGTCCTGAGCTTATTTTTTAACACTAGTTTATTTTTTTTTAGAATTGAGTATTTGTATCCTTAAGGAAACAGAGAGATATTGCTGCACTAGAATTATGAAATAAATTCCTTATTTGTTGTATCTTGCCATTGAATTTTAACACTTAGTTTTTGAGAATTCAATAGTAAAGGAAAACCTTGTCTGTATCAACCAAAGTTGCTCAATGAGGCTGCTTGTGTGTATTTTGAGCTAAATCCTTAAAATGACAATAATCCGTTTTAATCCGTTGCACAGATACTATGTGCAACGGCTGAGGCGCATGGCATTGTCAATAAATCCTAAGGTGGCTATAAATACAATACATTAAAAAAACAGTAAACATTTTGTCCTGATGGTGGCTATACTTGAAAAGTAAAAGGATCAGCAACATGTTTGCAATTTATCCTCATGTCAATAAATTAAAACCCCCAAAATGTCAACCTCCTAGTAGCACTATGGGAACAATCGTAAGATCACCAATGTGAATAGGGTAAATCCTCTAGGGACCATGGACATTAATACAATATTTCAATCTGGATAATGTTGACAATCAACCAACTTTGCTACAATGCATTGCTTAACATGAAAGATTTGACTTTTGTGTGGAATAACTTTCCAATTCTTGTATACATGTGTTTTCCCTTTGACTCTTGTGTGTGTTGACTGGAAATGAAGTCTCAATTATAAGTAAAGTGAGCTAAATGGATTCCTCCAAAATATACCACAACATAAAATCATGTGTTATCACTCTCTCCTCCTGTGAGAAACATTGTAATGTTTTGTGAGTGGTGCCAAATGCTACGTCTGGTGATCCTTAAAGGTTGCACTTTACTGAGTCAAGTGTTAGTGCATCTATTCTGCTGTGATGCCACTCTCAGCGTGATGCTGCAGGGGTGGCACCTTGTGCATGGGGACTTTCGCAAAGGTAACAACTTTCACAGCACTTAATATCTGACACAACCGCATATCAGGGCAGCAGGATTGAGTGGTAAGTAGACAAAATATAGGCCTCGAAAGAAATCCTTCACAAACCATCCAGGTGTCCTTCAGAATCATACCGAATCCTTAGCAGCTGCAGAAGCTCTGCTCTGCTGCCGATTCTTACCTCTAAGTAGCTCACGGAGGATGAAGCAGGAAGCCAATTACCCAACAGGGATCGATAACGTATCATGTTAGTTCAGGGCTATTTTTCTCTAGCTGAAGAGTTCCTAAAGTCTCAGAGAATTGGCCTGTTGATAAAAATAAACGATTGTTCTTCATTTCTTTAAACAGATGCTGAGGGAGAATGGCAGTAGGACTGACAGATCCATGCTTCAGGCACCTATGCAAAGTCTTCCATGTACCTGAGCATCAAGGGGTAAGGGTACGCCAATCAACGTGACAAACCTCCCCCATTGATGTCTCCCGTTTTATTAAATGCATATTCGCAGCTCTAAACACAAGCACATAAAAGAGTCCCCCCTTTGATTCACGTGTTGGAGAGTGACACAAGATAGGAGATGGATACAGGTATCTATCACACGCAGTTAAGCTTGCCTGTGTTTATAAGTCAGATTTCAAAGGCTGACGTGCAGGTGTAGATCAGTCACAGCGTTTTCAAACGCAGCTGGATACGTTTTAAATCTGTCTCCTTGATTTCATTCTCGAGTATGCTTCTTCGCCATGAAAAATATCCTTCAAAGGCCACTGAAGGAGCCACGAGACGCTTCTGTCAGTATTGTTTGCGCCACCAAGGTGTGATGGAGTGGACCGGGTCCCTCCCGTGTCCTCGTCATCGTGTCATTCACTGACGGCTCCACGTCGAGTTGCCAAGTTATTCCGCCGCAGGGAGCGAGAGTCTCACATACACTACATCCTGCTTACATTTGTTACTCATGCATGCAGCTGTCCCCAGGGCTGCCATCTTTCCCTGTTTTTATGTCTCTAAATGGCATGAGAGTAACATGTGGCATCCTATTGCATGGCCATATGGGAAAAGCCCCTTCCAGACATAGACTATTACGTACGTGCTGGACACTTTAGATGTAAGTCACATGTTTGCCTCCAAGTGACTTTACTGTAATAGTCACAATGGCAACTGTACTAGGTCAGACCTCGTAACACTTCTGTTACACTTCAAGAACTGCATATTTATGATTTAAATACCAAGGCATTGATGGAAAACTCCACGGGCAAGGTTGCATTTACAGTGATAGCTATTACATGCACGTCCTGTTCCGCCATCTGAACTATAATAAATGTGTCCTTTGAATACACATTGATATGCACAAATAAAATAAAATGTGCCCAACAAACCATGAAATACTGTCAATGGGCCTATTTTGGGTTTGAGGAGTTTTGTCATGTCAGATCAGTATCTGAAAAGTGTTTTCCTTCACCCCCCGCAGAGTATGGCTGAATGTTAAAGACACATTCTACAGCCATGCTGTGAGCATGTATTTAGGCACAGCAGTTATTTGAGTGTAATGTTCTAATAATGCAAGGTTGATCATACAATGATTTAGTGTTTTAGGAGGCTAACATCAGCTATTTAGTAGCAGAGATACATACAACAATGGGACTAGATGGAAATCATGGGACCAACCACATTATAATAATACAAAAGCTCATGTATATCCGTCCAATCGTTGGGAAGTTTATTTATTTCCCGATCAAATTGATAAAAGCTATCCCTGGATACAACAACATTAATTACAGTAGAGTAAAAGGTCCTAGCATGCATGAGTAGTGCTTCTGTCCAAGCGTGATGCTGTTTACCTGAAAGTTGAATTACTATGAAGGTTTTAGCTAAAATGCATGTTTATGGAAAGTAGGATCAACAACTGGATGAATTGAGTTCGGACTGCCCACCTTCACATTATTTCATAAAGACTTTTCTCAGTGTTTGGATTCTTCTTTCAACATGTAGGCTTGCAAAAATAACAATGTTTTCTTTAATAATTAAAGGTATCATATTCTGTGAATATGATATACTAATGTCATTTGAGGGGTGGAGTATTCCTTTACATGTTCATCCATTCCTACTGTGATATCATTTTATAACGATGCTTGAACACTGTTGGACCGGGTAAAACAGGCAGTAGTGTTTTATGGTCTATCTAGTAAATTATGAAATAGATGATGAATTGTACAAAAGGATCAAATAGTTAGAAGTGGGAAAAGCACACGATGGTTAATAATTGAGTTGCAAAAATAAGTTACGAGAGGCATCACTGATGCAGCCTGTGAGAAAATGGTGAATCATACACCAAAAGAAACAAAGACCTGAAAAGCAAATACATTGTATCTGAAGCTAGCAGTGTTACATATTGAATCTGAGTACATGTTTCCAATAGCAAGTACAGCAGGGGTAACAAGTCATTTACATTAGTTTAAAGGCTTGAAAGAGGGAGTGACTCATACTATCAGTACTGATATCAGTCTTCCATTCAAGTCCAAGTTAGGAGTCTTCTCCAGCTGTTTGAAAGGATAATTATCACAAGTTGTGCTTGATAACATGATTAACATTGATTGGGAAAATGAGACTCTATGGAAAAGGCAGCTTTCAGTTTGACATATCAAAAACAATCTTCAATGACAAGAACAAGAGCAAACACAAGAAATGGCCTTCATGCTCTTAAACAGAGGGTTCAGATGGAGGGTGGTGGAATACAAATATTGATTTAATCATACAGCCTTCTTCACCCAAGTTAATGAATCATTATTTTCACGTCTGTACCCCGAGGATAGATAAAGTATTGTCTGACTGGTCCAGTGCATTGGATGATTAGCACTCTCATTAAGAGTGGAGCTGGAGTGTGTAAATCTCAAGAGAGATGGAACATCGAGAGCAGTTGTACAAGCAGTGTGTGCAGCCGTGACACACACTCTCTGCAATGTCCCTCTCTGCTGTTTATTGCCTGGCACCTGGCACCACTCTGAGACACTCTAATTCCTTTTGTCAAGAGCTATGAGTTATCTTTTCATTTTCAATTGGCTACACATCAATCATATCTAAAAATATGATTTTATTTAGGCTACATTAACACCAATAGGCATAGGGTTAGGGATAGGGTTAGTGGGTCAGGCTTTTACATTTTCGTTCAAATCAAAAAATGTTGTTAGGGTATATTAGTATTGAAGAATCTAACCCACATAGCAATCTGACCTGACAGCTATGTCAGAAAGAAGTGCCTGCACAGTGTACAAATGACAGGAATGATCACATCCATCCTACAGTCGTCATTGCTGACAAGGCAATGCTGATGTGAATTAGAATTTGCCTTATAGAGTTATATGTAGGTCACAGGCTTCAGGACTTCATTGAGATTTAACAACAGAAATACTAACTTTACATTCTAAGAGGTGCATATAATCTGGTTTAAATACTGCTGTAAAAAACACATTAATTGTAAAATGTATTAGTGTTGCGTCTTTCATCAGTTCCAAAGTCAATAACGCTAATGACTGCCCCACTTTTGTTGTGGTTTCTCTTCATCCATTCATTTTATTTTGAAGTACTCACCTCACCCCCTCTTTTCACATTTACAACCTTCAAAAGGAAATGTCCTGAAAGGTTAGTATTCAAGGATTAAAGGATAATTTGTTTGACACAGAGTCGCACAGTACAGCTGAGTGCATAATGGTACACTGGTTAAGCATGACCAGAACAAATCAAAAGTGCAGTTGTTGATGTGTGCTGACCTTTTCAGAAATGTCTGAGGCCAAGTTAATTAACAATAGTAACTGACCATCCAATAGTGGAATATATATCTACTTTGTAAATGTTATGATGTGTTTTAGGAACATCCCAACACTCTCATCTACTTCCTTTGCATTTCATAATGTTACCTACAGTACAGCAAGCATATTTATTTCACAAGTACCAATGTCAATACCACAATGTTACAAAAGCCATTTGACCGCAGCAATGGTCTACCCGTCCTAATACATTTGACATGTTGCTCATTGTGGTTTCTTCCTTTGTTCCACTTTCTTAGGTGTCATTTTGTCTTTGTACTCGGGTTCAAGTGTTTCAACCTTCTCTCCATAGTATCTAGTTTACCTGGTGTATTTGATCTCTTTTTCTTTTTTGTAATGATCTGTTTCCTGTTTTATTATTTCAAAGTTTTCTCAAACTTGTATGTAGTTTTGTACTTCCTGTTCTCTATTAGCCTTGCAAACACCTGTGCTCTTCTACACCTGCACTTAATCCCATCATTAGTTCAGCTTCTATTTGAGTAATTTTCAGATTCCTGTATGTCATAAGGGACTTCTGTTCAGTTTTGGCTTGCCTTGTCTTGTTTGAAACCAAGTCGTATTTCCTCTTCAAATTAATGTCTCTTGCAGTGATTCTACCCCTGCTCCAGTTGCCTGACAGTTAGACCCTACTTTTGTCTTGTCCTTGTCTGTTAAGTTTTGCCCGACCTTCTAGTTGACTCTGTCTTCCAAAGATTTGCAATTACAGAATTGTTCGGATCCAAATTCTGTCTGTAAATCGTTCAGTTGAGTCCTCTTGCCAGTTATTCATCTAGTCGTTGCAAGCACAACACTGTAACACATGTATACCATAAAGCTGTCCTCCCCCTCAACAAAAGGACAACACTCAAAATTAAAGCTTTTAACAGCCGCCACTTTTGTACAACTGAATGTGTTCTGCTGATGAGAGGACAAACTAATCTCCTCTTCTTTAATGATTGGACCGTATCGATCGTAGATGTTTTACAGCCAGAGAGATGTATGTCCAGCTTACTCATTGTGTAGTAGGCATTAGCATTCACTCAAGACTCTGACTCAGTATAAGTGAATGTGTGCCGATTTGTACTAATGATATCTCAATCAGAACCGGCACCAGAACACATCTACAGAGAGGGCATATGATTTTCATGGGAGGGCACACAAAACCATCATGTGCCGCGGCACCAGAGATTTTCTTTTGGGGGTGCTGTGAGGTAGCTTGACGTGTCATAGAGGGTGCTCAAACATGTAGGGTTTCCCATTAATGTACCGGTGCTACAGTTGAATGTTCTACTGCAACACTCCCCACACGCACACACACAGTGTACCCGCGACTGTTACAATGAAGGTTCGATAATCAGCTCACGGCATATAGGTGTAAGCAGGGGTAAAGTGCTATTTTTTATAAGTGGGGGGTGGACCTCACATCCTCTAGGGGGGTCCGGGGGCATGCTCCCCCGGAAATATATATTGTTTTAATATTGAAGTTAAAATCATCAATCTGGTGCACTTTGAGAGCAAAATTAAGAGATCTGGATACATCTCTCAACACCCATATGAAACAGAACTGTAAACAGATGTTCTATTTCTTCATGGATATTTTACAAATCACTCCCCTTTTAAACTCTATTCTTGTTTTACTGTAGTATTTCATACCTGTTTTTCATGTATTACTCTTATATTTATAAAGTTCACAGTTTATTTATAATTAAAAAAATTAAAATATATATTTTTTAATTTGTATAAATAATATAAAACGTGTTTATTGGGGGAGGGCAGGAATGTCAAATGGGAGGGACTGGCCCTCAATATGCATTTATTTTTAATTCTATAGGCTCATATGCACTGGAAACTTTATTGAACTTGTGATGCACAATACAGTGGATGGAAGATAGGCATTTATTTAATCAAATAATTGGCATTAACACTTTCTTTTGGTTGGGTGCTTGCAATCCAACTCTCTTTTGCCTTTGGTTGAGCACTGTTTTTTCTACCACACTACTTCGAACAATGGGGGTATAATTTATTTCATCTATTTTATTTGCATTGATTTATCAATGATATTCAAATGACACAACCCAATATGGCTTTTATGCCCTATTGGTATTATACGCATCATAAAAAAGGTATCTATAAAGATGGCACATCATAAATGTTATTGTAGGCCCAAGGGTAAATATGCACATTTATTTGATAAATAGGTATGTAGTAGGTTCATAGCTCCGTCTTTCCTTCAGCGAGCCTTGTCCTGTTTGAACACCCCTGCTCGAGAATAATGAGTTGCATGTTTATATTTAATACATAAAAAGCGAATAAAATAACATCACAGTTATCCTTCTTACTTTGTACTTTATGACCTTTAACTGGACAAACTATATTCATTTTGATTGAAAGCTTTTTTTCACCATTTGTTTCCCCTTCATGCTAACAGTGTGTCCAAATCCGGACCAATCATTATTGACACAACAGATCAACCCAGACCAACTATGTTAAGCACTATACAAAATAGTATAGGAAATATGTAACAATTTTGAAAAGTTAGGCTTCTTGCAAAAATGAAATTAAAGAAAAAAGACAATGTGGGGGACAGGGACTGACAGAAGTTTGGTCTAACACAGGAGAATAAATACAATACCCAGAATGAACCTCAGCTGGAGGTGCAGCACGAATCAGAATTCAGAGACTGAAGATGTGAGAGCGATTGGAGGAGAGTGGGAGGAAAGAGGGAAATGAGAACGAATTCCATTAAGTCCCCAAATTTCTACTTGGAGCGAGTGGGTTGAAGAGAGTGAAATGATGAAGAGCAAACCTGTGTGGTTAACCAGAACTACTTTGATCTTCTTCTGTGACCTGCTTCAGCATTGACCTTTGTCCCTGCTTTTTAAAACATCCATAATTCACAGCACCGGGTTGAGGATAGGGCAACCCCAACCTGCTCAGTTACACAGGAGAAAGGGCCAGGTGGGGATGGATGCTTGGGATGGAGATATTGCATGGACTCAGTCACCTTTCCATACTTTGTCTTCTTCTCCCCTTTTGGAGATTTAGGACAACATTTAGGAAAATATTTCAGTTTCAGGATCAGAAACAGGTTTAATAACCTGTTAAGCCCGGGAACCCCCGCCCCTGGGGCAACAAGCAACATCTTGCAAGTAACAGCATCTGAGGGCTTCTTAACATTTAAGTGACAAACTATGAATGTGTCATAGCCAATTAACAGGGAGAAACTCAGCTACCTGACGATATGAAAATGTTTTACTGAAACAAAACTCAAGTCTAACGCTGAGCCTCTGAATTAGCACTAAGCGAAAGAGTGCTAACACACTTAGCACATTACTCACGGTAGAAATATGTTATACTTCATTGGATCTGCACAAATTCGATAGCATATGAAAGCTGAGATTCCACATGTTCCAATGGTATGAGTATCATCACTGTGCGACAAAAACTTGCGGCAGCGAAAGACAGGAAAGACAACACACAACACACAACTTCACTTTACGTACCTTTGCTGTTTTCTGATCAAAAGTTGTGTTCAAGGGCATTAAAATGCAGATAAATGCTGCTGAAGGTTAATCCAATGTCTCCGTGTCCCTTTGAAATGATTACTGATAATCCATCATCATATTTATGGCAATAAGCTTAGTTTCCAGTTTTCAGAGCGTAACATAGCTTTCGGTTTGGGCAAACTGCATGTGCATCACTCTCACTCCTCAATGGTAACGTGTAGGTGGATTCAGGAACTTCCCCTCAATTCTATTGGCTCTAACGGTTCCAAAGTGGTGTCAATCACCAAAATCAACCAATGGGTTCCAGAGATATGGCAAATACACCCAAATGACCCCAGAGGTGGGTTTTTGTATCTAAACCTCTCTAAAAAGGTCAAATTTCACTTGTTTTGCATCAATCTTGATACAGGGTCCCTATTATATGTTATAGTTTGGATTCCTAAAGCTGTTAGTCTACAATCCCATTATTCAAGGTTGGTTATCACTATAAGTAATGGGTTTTTTTTGGACGGATATCTGAATTTACTTTAAAATAAAAACACTGTGCCCAGGTGGCACCTAGTAAGGATGCCACCTGGTCGCAAGCCCAGCTGGGAAGAGACCAAGGGGTAGGACCCAGCTGGGAAGAGACCAAGGGGTAGGACCCAGCTGGGAAGAGACCAAGGGGTAGGACCAGGTGGAGGGATTATATCTCTTCGCTGGCCTGGGAGCGCCTTGGGATCCCCCAGTCAGAGCTGGTTGATGTCGCCAGGGAAAGGAAAGTTTGGAGCTCTCTGCTGGAACTGCTACCCCCGCGACCCGACCACGGATAAGCGGGAGAAGATGGATGGAGATAGAGAACTATTTTACGAAAACTATAATAACATTACAAAATATTACAAATAATAAAAAATATAGTAAAATAAAGCAGTATTTACATATAAATAGAATGGAATAAAATATGGAATACAATTTGGCAATAATACAACAATTTAAAAGAAGATTCAGAAGAAAAACAACAAAGAAGAGTCAGTTCAGACTATACAACTAAGTTTATTTTACAATATATTGCCTTTGTAAATCAAGTCACCATTTCCATTTCATAATATAAACCACTGGAAAAGATGTCTGCTCGGATGGAAGAAGACACCTTTTTTTAAAGCTTAAAGGCTTCAGGCAGTTTGATTTGACTCAAACTCCAATTCTATTTACCATTTATACTCGGTATTAAAGCACTGTGATTTAAAGCCTTGTGATAAAGACTAAGGAGTAAAACTTAATTGACCAGTTTGAATGTAAAACAGTCATGGTTGAAGAGCAGTGAGATATAAATGTGTGATTTATGAAGCTGGATTTGTTTTTATTCTATTTGCAGTGGGTTATTTTAGATCGGTATGGATTCATTTTAGAACGTAGTTTAATTAATACCGTGGTAGATTAAGCCATTACTGTTTTATTATTACATGATTTGGAAACCTTTCCGCGGGTGAAGAACAGGTTGCGTAACAGTAAAAGAGGCCGGTGGGTTCATTGGTGTTAAACTGTCTGAGATGCCTCATACTGTGACAAATAGAATGATTTCAAAGGTTGGAAAGATTGTTGAGGTCCCTCTTTATCTATGGAGAGTTTGACCCTCTGATGATCCAACAGGGTGAACATGTGCTTTATCTTCCATGCAACTGAGGATGAGCCTTTCATATTATACTTGAATTGTGCTTTATTGTACTTAAATAGGAGGTTCTTCATAAATGTTATGTATTCATGTTTGCTCACAGTTAACCTTTTCTTGGTTGCAAGCTTTTTAGGAACAATAAGACAATGTAATGCACTTTTGTCCTCGGTAATCAACGTTTTCTTTTCATACAAGCAAGGAACTAAATGAAAACCTGTAATGTATGTTTAAAAGTGATGAAAATTGTATTTGTAACAATTTCTGTTTCTTCAAGGCTTTATTAAATTAATACTTAATTCAAACTGCAGTGCAGACACAGTAAGCACTTGGTCAAGTTCTTCGTGCTAACTGTTTGTCGCCAAACTAAATGAGCAAATAGCTGGTGAAGAAACAAGTGAGTATTGGATTTAAATTCTTGAACTAGACAATAAAATGACTTTAAAAAAGATGACCAATGCTAAATGCTTTCTATAGTCAGGTTTGTGTGTCTTTTAGCTTATTGTGGAAGGTTGTTTTATAATGCCTAGTGGCCAATCACGTTCAATTAATACATTGTATATTTATTCTTTTTTTGTTATCAATTAACCTGTTAAGCCGCAAGCCTGTTTTTCAGGTCTCAGGCTCGAAATGACATTCCCAGAACAAATGACTATATCTTCACTTCTAAAAAGGGTAAATTAATAATATTTGTTCTCAAAGCAATGATAAACCTGTGAGTTGGATGTAGAAAAATCAGAATCAATATAGATTTTTTACTTTAACCCTTTGGAGTCGACTGTCACCCCGGCGTGACCAGAGGCCTGTACTACGAAGCAGGATTTTTGCTTAGCCGGCTAACTTCAGGGAAAACTCGGGGTTTCTGGTCCTACGACGCTGGTTCTCTTTTTAACGGGCTAGATCTCCATGGTAACTTATGCGGTGCGGCTAACCTGCCAAGGAGCACGTTAGGTTGCAGGCTAAGAGATCAACTCAGTGAAAGCACTGCTGACCAATCAGAGCTCAGTGTGCGGAGTTTAAAGTGATCAAGTAATATATATACAGGAGAAAGGAAATACAGAAAAGCTGCCGTAGCAGGAAAGACGGCCGGCAAAAATCACCGACTGTGTGAATGTGAACATTAATAGAATATCACCTCCCATCTTCAGAGCAATATGACTATTATAACATTAGCGTTAAGAAAGCTTACTTAAATATCTGCCACAACATAAGTAACCGGATCAAAGTAACAGTGCAGTCCGCGCATATCACATCATAATAGACTACTGCAACTCCCTCCTGGCTGGTCTACCCGCATGTGCCATCCGACCTCTGCAGCTCATCCAGAATGCAGCAGCTCGTCTGGTCTTCAACCTTCCTACATTTTCCCACACCACTCCGCTCCTCCGCTCCCTTCACTGGCTTCCGGTAACTGCTAGAATCCACTTCAAGACAATGGTACTTGCGTACCATGCTGCGAATGGATCTGGGTCTTCCTACATCCAGGACACCCAAGTTCCCATCAGCAAAAACACGTGGGTTTGCTATCCTGGCTCCAAAATGGTGGAATGAGCTCCCCATTGACATCAGGACAGCAGAAAGCTTACACACCTTCCGGCGCAGACTGAAAACTCATCTCTTTCGACTCCACTTCGAGCGATAGAATTACTAACAATGAACTGCTAACAGAGCACTTATATACTAATAAAGGACTGGCTTATCTACAGCCAGTTGAGTAGCACTTGAAATGTTTGGCTCTATGAAACCTGATGTACTTATATGATTCTGTTTTCTTCAAGGTTGTATCTTCCTGGTCGATTGTACTTATTGTAAGTCGCTTTGGATAAAAGCGTCAGCCAAATGCAATGTAATAATGTATCATATATCTCCTTATCTGAGTCAGCTGAGCCGTATCTGGCCGTGCAACACTGACAGTGTCACATACTGTATGCAGAAGTATTATTTTAAGCAACACATTAAGTTGACAAAACACTCGAGTCAAATGTAATTAAAGTCAGATCGTGTCTTAGTGATATCAAAAACCTGTTCATGTACGCATTCAAACACTTGTTCTTTTACCAGCTGTATTTACCTTGCAGCTATGTGGCTTTGATCCTGGATAAAGTGTTTAAGTCATGGATGTGTAAAGTTTAACTTCTTCATATGTCTAATATTATAGTTGACTTTTCATTCAGGAAGTATGACGCGCTGCGCTGTCAGTACGCTTGTCCATGTTTGTGATTGGTCGAATGCTCCAAATACCACCCCTTTCATGTGAACGCGCACCTAACTAGAAAGGACACGGCTGGCTTGAGTGATCCACTTGATAACCCGCGTCGTAGGACCGCTTAGCAAGAGCGCGTATGTTTTGGATTAGGCCAACCGGCTAACTCAAACATATCCAGGTTAGGTTGAACCAGCTTCGTAGTGCAGGCCTCAGATCACATGACCTGTTGTTAGTGTATTATAGAACCCTGAAGGCAGGAGAGACTGAAAAGAGTCAAGGGAAGCTTATAAAAGTTAACAGCATTTAATTACACAAAAGATGCGGTGGTGTACACAACGAAATGTGCGAGTGGATGCGCTCTCCTCATCCGACCGGTCAGTCCAAGTCAGCAGGTCGAAGAGATCCATTCTTGGCTTGCTCTTCCTGTTGTCATCTGAGGTCTTCTCCTATTGGCCGGCGTCGTCGGGGGGCGGGTCCAATGCAATTCCTGCCTTTTTCTGTTGTTAAATTACATCATTCTGGTGTCTGTGGTTATTTAAACATTCCTTAATAAACGTTGTTCAGCGGCAATAAATGAGTGCTAAACCCAGTGTGCTCAGTGTACAACATCACATGTCATTTCACCTTTGATTCACGGTTTGAAAATGCAGCATTTCACCACATGCTAATGCTAACCGGAAGTGAAGCATTTTCAGAATAAAAGTATTACGTTAATAGTTAGTGAACTTCAGGTTTTTCAGAATAAAACTGATTTAAATTAAATAGTGTATTTAATTCAAATTACGCCATATCAACATTGATTTTAATTTCTAACACTGTTCAAGCCGGTGCCGCATAAAAAGAACAGTCCGGACAACATTGCCGTGTGTTTCCGTCGAAAGTACTGGCTTGAAACTATATGCCAGTCTTTGTTTAATTTAAAAGACTCAGTAAACATGGAGATACAATGATATAAAGTTAATACAAATATATTTCAAAAGTATGAAAAATGGAAGCACATATTTTAATATCTTCGCCGTATTTTATCATTTTATGAAACGGAACATTTTGGAAACTGTAGATCCTGCTCAACAGGGTGTATTTACCAGGGAGGGGGTGAGGTGATCAGGTAAACGGAGTAGTAGTGATACGAAGTGAGACGAAAGAGACGAAGAGGGTCGGCGGGAAATGGAGAGAGAAGATATACGAAGACAGGCGGGAGACGAAGAGAGATGGCGATTGAAGTAAAGTGACAGACAGACATTGAGAATTTAGATATAGTTAGATAGATTTAGAGTTTTGAAGATTCAACTATGATGAAGAGAACTCTGAACGTGAGTCAAGCTATATGCTTGTTTTTTGACATGGAGGAGGAGCCTGTGATGTTGCCCTCTGTGTTGTCGATGAGGACCCAGAGCTTCCCTCCCTTAACCAGAAATCAAATACATATCCAATGGGAAACAAAATAAAGCCGTGAAAACTGGACTACCAGGTATTTATCAGCAGATAAATGGTCTACAGCTCAACAATGGCAGAGATATATTTAAAGGAGAGTGTCTTCCGGCGTTAGGATAGGCGAGAGATCCTTCTCCTCCAGCTTCTCCTTATATATACACGGCTGAGTGGAATTTGGAACACCTGGGCAGAGGCTGAGCCAGGGGCAGACCAGGTGCATCTTCGCAGCAGGGAGACAGAAAGACAACAAGGAGGGGAGCACGTAACAGGGTGCAACAGGATCCTCAGTCAGGGCCATAGGAAGGAGGGGTTTAAAAGGACAAGAAGAATTGGAAGATAAAATATTAAAACGGTTATGATAGGAGCCAGCCATATGGCTAGTCGGCTGAGGGAAGGGGGGGTGGCAAAGCAGGGAAGGAAAAAGGAGAAGTAGAACAGGGGGCAAGAAGAGAGAACAAGAATGTACAATGCTAAAAAAAACATAAAACCATAAAAGCTCACAATCATATATTTATTAGTGAAGCAATAACACAATAAATCAATGGAGATAGCGGACCGGTGGCACCACTGGGAATCTGTAGTAAAAAGTGGCAGGGTGGACAGGTACCCGCGGTGGGTAAAAACAATTTGGAATAGGATATGTTTGTAGATCGTTCTGACTGCTGTGTGGCTTGAATGGTTCCAGTACGTGGTGAAGTGGCTTGGGAGGAGTACTCAGTCTTCAGTGTGGACACGCTTTAGAATTTGATATGCTAGGAAGGTACTCACCAGCCAGGGGAGGACAGAGGAGGGGCCACAATGTCCTATTGTTCTTGGCAGAACCCAAACAATATCCAAAAGCCAGAAAGCCGGCTATCCAGGTATACAGAGGGGCTAGCTGGGTAGCCAGGGGAGGCCAGGCGAGGGGCTGCGACGTCCTGTTGTTCTTAGCAGAGCCCAAACAATATTCTCCAGCTAGCAATCATGCTAACCAGGTAGGCACAGAGGGCCTGGCAGGGCTGGAGACAGGTTTTCAAAATGTTTGTTAAAGCCATGTGCTACAACAAACGAGTGTGCTCCTTAAAAGGGTGTTACATTTTCATAAATCTTGCAGACATGGAACATTATTATTCATTTGAGGGTCATGATTCTGGAAGACAGGAAAATATGAGTCCAATATTAACTCTTTTATATCCTCTATTTCTAAATCCTGAGTGGAATACCTGGCTATCTGGCTGTTTGCTCCATATGTTTACCAGCTAGATGTCGAGCAGGTACTATACTTGGAGCTTTGTTCTCTGGAAACAGTACCTGCTGCGGCTGGAAATGAGAGTGGAGAGACTGAACCAGAATAGTCAGGATGTGGGCCATAAAACCAAAACAATGAGCTGAGAGACATTACAACGCTTCATAGAGCTGAGGGAACTGCAAAGTAGGGTGATAATTCTCTGTGAGTGCATCAGAATGAGCACATCTTTCACATAACACATGTCTCTTGATCCATTGTTAGTAGAAAACTATGGATTGGGGAAGCTTTAAAGACAAACCAAATTCAATCTCCTACTTTAGACAAATGTTTAATCTCCCAAATCGGTGCCTGATGTGCGCTTACCTGCATCCTATTTGCCAATTTGTCAAATGTTTTCAACATCTGTGTCTCTCTGCACATGGTTCAGGAAAGAACAACAATGTTTTTCCTCCCGTGCACTGAGTGGATTATGAAGTGCGGGTGAAGCGAAAGGAGAACCTTCTGCAGAACGTTCTCTGATCAAAGTCAACTATTGTTAGATTTAATTTCTGCCTTCTATGCTTTTTTATCTAAGAATAGGTGCACAATACCACCTGTCTTAATTAAGTGCAATCATGTCATTTCCCTGCCTCTGGGTCTATATGTCAAAGCTTAACATTGATTTGGTATGTCACTCTTAAATAATACGTGAACACCTTACCTTGTGAAACTGAAACATTCTTTGTATACCCTCCAATCCGTTCTGCCTGTCTCTCACATACACACTCACACTTGTTATGTTCAAATGCGATTTCATAGAAAAGTGGTTTTAAAACATGACAGCACAAAGTGAGAATATTTTCTTTATCTTTAAACTCAAATGGATAGTAGACTTTCAATTGAATCACTTACGTGTGGGAATGTTATGTCAATAATTACAAGGTTCTACAACTATTTTTTCTCTTGTACTTATTAACGTTGGGCAGGGGATCTCTAGGGGGAGAGAGCAGGTCAACAGGATATGCCATATAAAGGCAATACATTTTCTGTCATTATTAGACACAAACCCCAACAATTCCATGATTTGATTTAGTTGAAAATCGTTGAGGAAACTGATCAAACACTATTTTAATATAGCTGGGAACATCCATCCTCTGTATGACCTTACTTATTTAGCTTGTGGTTGGGGCTTAACAGGTTAAGTTTCACGATGGTGTAATTATCCTAGAGGTCACAACAACGTTTATACATTGTGGTGAAGTTTTAAAAAAAGGTATCCCTACAATGAAATGCCCTAATGGGGAGTAACCTCGTCACAAAGGAAATGGTCCGGATCAACAAGTCTCAGCTCTCCAGTTTAACTATAGGCGCATTCACACTGCGGTACTTTTCCCACAAAGGTTCATGCGAACTTAGTTCAGTGAACTCTTTTATCGCGTTCACACCAAAAAGAGCCGGTACTAAATATAGCTCTTTTCTCACAAAAGAGCCGCTCGTAAGTCCCTGCTAGAGAGCAGGGACTTTCGAGCGGCTCTTTTGTGAGAAAAGAGCTATATTTCTGATTGGCTGGGCGGATTGCAAACCACGCCCCGTAAAACTTCCAAAAAGTTTTGTGAAGCCGCCATTTTATTATCCTCGCATTAGCATTATTAGCATTAGCATTAGCCCAGCGCAGAAACGCAGAGAGACTAACTTATGGCAACACAAAATAAAACATGGGAGCGGTGGAGATGAGGAGGTGTCGGCGTTCTGGCGATTTACTCGGAAGGCTTCAGTAGAAGCTGCTGGGAGTCCCAGCAACTTCTACTGAAGCCTTCCCCAACTCCGGGGACTTCCGGCCGGGGACTTTGGGCGGCAGTATCCGCCGTGAAGTTGTTTGTAGCCTGCCAGTAAACCCAAAGCAGAAGAAGAAGAAGTGAAGTCAGCGGCTTCATTTGCCTAATCCACCCCCAGGGACTTTTTCCGGTGTGAACGCGATCTGTACTTAGTTCATGCGAACTAAAGAGTTTGCATGAACTAAGTTCGCATGAACCTTTGTGGGAAAAGTACTGCGGTGTGAATGCGCCTAATGTGAGCAATTGCAAAACTGTTTAGGCACGGGATTTGTTGTCCAACACCCTATAAGATTAGCATTAGGCATGTATGCAAAAAGGAGACTATTGGGTATCCATAGAAGCCATTTGTATTCACCTATCTTGAGTTGAAGCGACCCCTGAGTTTATGCCAGTTATTCCCTTGCCAAAATGTAACTTTCTAGCGGTTTTTTGCCTCCTTACCGAAAGACTACCGCTTCTCAGAGGCAGCAAATTCTAGTGAAGTGAAGAAGGTCAAGGCAATGCTTCAGAGAAACTCCCTAAAATGTGGGGCTACACTGAGGTTTGGCAGGATTAACAGTTATCTAGCTGCTTCGTCAACCTCACTTGCACTCCAGATAAATCAGTGCGGGTCTGTCTTTAATGAGAGGCCTTATGCTAAAGTCTTCCTCTGAACACCATTAACCTGTCCGTGTAAAAAGGACACAGGAAGAAGACCATCAATAGCGCTTTAATCTCACACTTGCAACCTGCATTGTAACAGTTGGCCTAATTGAATTGATAGGTTTCCTTTGGTTTTATTATTTATCCGGTTGTTAAAACACGCTTTCTCCACATATTCAAATTAAAATATGAAAGGGATAAGCAGGTGAGGCACTATAAACTAGAATATTGGCAAAACTCAGGAAATAAAAGTGTAGCCTTCAATGTGTAATTATCTACTTAATACCAAGTGGCAGTTTGCCAACAAACTTTACTTCAGTATCACTTTTTGTAATAGTCCCCCTACAGAAAACCCTAGATACTGTAATGATGAAAACACACTTGCATCAAAAACAAATGTCTGTTTTTGTTCTACCCTCCTGGTGCCTGTTTGTTTGGCTGTCAACTATATTATTGTTCACAGCCTGCAAATGTTACAAGTAATTGAGAAAGCAGAAAATCAAAGAATGCAACCCCTATTAAGTCATTTAGGGGTGCTATTTATATACCCTTTAGCATCATTTTCAATTTGCTTACCTAAAGTTAAGTTAGGAGGAAGTGCATTAGTGGTCCGTTTAGGAACTGATAGTACATTGAAACGAAATACTGAAATCTAGCATGTTCCATAAAATATCTAGATGTACAGAGCATAACTATAATCTGCTGCAAGAGCTGGATCATGTCTATTTCAAAGGCCTATTTGTTCTTAATGTGGAGTTAAGATCCCCAAGCTGCATTATCACCAACATCTCAGATTGTATCCCTAAAATTTTTTTTTTGTGTAGATTGGAAATGTGTTGGCTGAATGTAAAAAAGAGATGTTTTTACCTACATGAAATGGTACATTTTGAGGGTCACTCTTGTTTGTAGTATTAATGTGTATTGTTGTCCAATTAGCTTAAGTATGTAGCATGGCTTTTTCATAGGATTTCATACTTCTCAGTGATACAAGACTAGGCAGGCCGTGTCCTGAGGGTCTGGGGGTTGCTCTGAATAATGATGGGATGCCAGATGGTCTCTGTCAGACAGGCTTTCTCCAGTGGATCTGGATGCTGCCCTGTATAACATCATCAGCCTGTCATAACAAACTAATAGACAGGGAAATAAAATAAACAGTCAAGAAATAATTAATCATGTGATGTGTAGCGTTTTTGCTCTGTGGGGGTGTGCAGGTGAGCCCCTCATTGTTGTATCCCCCACAACCTAATATAATCCACCACCTGTCACACACATACCTGTAGAGTATGGGTAGTGGGGGCCACAGTTTTTGCTGACTAAACAAACAGGTCCACTGGCCGACCAATACGCTTGTTTTCACACAATTCAATGATTCCAATTATTTGAATTAATGTGCATTGACAACAAATATTGGATAGCACGCTACAACAGACAGTCCTTTGCAAAGGACACACACAAACAATTTCAAACACATTGTTTGTCGTGATACATTTAAATAAAAATGTAAATTCTACTTTTCTTATTGCCTGAACTTGATTTGATTGCCCTGTAATATACAGTATGGTTATTTTTGGGTCGAAGCGAGCCTGCTAATAAGAAACATTTGGCATTTCACAAAAGTTATTAATTTAGCTTTACATCATACATTTTAGTCCTCTTAATGTCGTCTAACAGAGGCTGCGGTATTAGCAGCTTTGAGACGTTTACCAATCAAAGGACATTTCATTTATTTTAGTTGACCTACCAAAACGTGTGTATCAATATTAATCTCACTGTTATTGTGGCCATTTCTCTGTTGTTATATTTCATGGAATTAGCTGGGTAGTGTACTGGCCAAAGGAATTGATTTCCTACAAAGCTCTTTATGGTCAACTATTTTTCCAATGTGCAGTACATTAGACCTATTTAAATCACCATCCACATCACAATCCACTTGGCTGGTTACTTCCTTAGAACCAGTTTAGGCCAGGTTTGCTTGATCAAAGCTGTATATTCTTCATAACCATATTCCCTTTGTAACCATTGGCATTATCAGAAAGTCTACTCTCAGAAAAGGGTTGTTCAAACTTTGGCTTCACAAGCAGACCACTACTGATAACAATCCATCAAGGGGCAACAGTCAACAGCAGGTCAGATGATAGGAAAAGGTGATACGGTTTATTGGCCTTCGCTGCCACCAATCTGTGCTAGCTTCAGGACAAAGTGCCCAGGAGGCCAGAGATGAAAAGGCCAGAGTAGGATAATACCACCACATATGGTTTGGGTGCTGAGGGAGAGATATGTCTCCCAGAGGTGCCAAAGCATGGCCCACATACCTGCATATTATAAAAGAGGAAGGTGGGGGAATGAGTGGCTCTACTGAAAAAAGTGACTAACAATTGCTTTGAAAGTGTGAACAACTCCAAAATGTATCTATAGACTCATGCAATTCACTCCTAATGATGATCAATATCAACAGATGAGCAACCATGTTGAACAATGTAATTACCATGTGAATAATGATCAATTTACCCAGCAAGGGGACTAAATATGATGGTACATTTATACACTATTTAGCCACTCACCCAACAAAACACACGCTGAAGTGAAAACAATTAATAATTGCATTGTTTTAGATAATCACTGAAACGCTTTTAACATTTTGAACTTGACATTAACAATTTAGTCCCTAATGAGGAGTGTCACAGGCTGTGTCTCGCTGTGACATGACTCCAGCTGGAGCTGTGATCATCCTAAATTCAAGGTGACAACAAGACAAAATCAACACAACAACCCCTAGTTTTTACACAGACAATTACCAAATTTAGTACATTCAGCAGAAGAGCAGATGGTGGCCAAATCATGTTACTTTGCTCAAAATTGAATGCCTTAAAAGAAGAGCAATTTATCGTGCAACTATTAATCATTGCTGCCACCTTTACAATTGTCAATCCAACGGCAAATTATCTTTCAATAACTATTTAAGCACCTAAGCAGATTGTCGATATTCTAGTGTTGATTATGTCTAATGTTTATTTCTTGCTCTGGTGAGGCTTATTCAAAGACTATGAAGAGCTTTCTAAATATAACACAATTAGAGGTGCACATGAGTCACATTATTCACAGTATATACATACTAATATAAATAACAAGACTTAAGTTAAACCTACACCTAACCGTAATCCTTTAAGTAAATAAATATACATCGCAGCTACATCTGTAATCGTATTACAGATCAGTGGTGGTTATGTTCCAACACAAGTTGTGCTTCATTCAAATACATGTGTTTTAAGTCTTCATAAATTACTTTCGAGTATAGTTAACTTGAATATGTTGCACCATGGTTTTCAATATTTATTATAAGTGATATATACAGTACAAAAAGTGAAAACAAAGTTAAGTGCTATTATCTGGGTCCAGGTCATGAGGGCACTAGGCTAAGCAGACCTCCACCACTCTTGGGGATCCCAATTCAATCCAAGGTAAAAAAATAAAGAAAAAGTAATCCCTCCAGCTTGTTCTGGGTCTGCCCCAAGGTTTATTCCCTGTTGGACATTCCTGAAATATCTCCGTAGGAAGACTTGGAGAAGTGCCTCATCTGTCTCTTCGCAGCACGAAAGGAGCAGCCGTGGTTCAATGTGGAGCTCCCTGTGGAGGTCTAAGCTCCTCACCCTGTCCCTGAGGGCGAGCCCCAGACGCCCCGCCAAGGAAACTTATTTTGGGATGGCTGGTTTTATGGGTTAGATTAACTTGAAAACTAAGAGTTTTACTTTCTGGGTTAATGTAATGTGATTATTTTTTTGTAGAAATTGATTTCACTGTAAGTCATTATCAGACTTAAAGTAAGCATGTACTCTCCAATCTGAGGGCATATATGCAGGGATCAGCCTAAAGAAATGGATTACATAAGATAACTTATAGTTCAGACAAAGCCAGGCCTGCTTATTTAAATTCAAAGGACTCTTCTGTTAACCTGTTAAACCCCGAGCCTGTTTTTCAGGTTTCAGGCTCGAAAATGACATTCCCAGAATAAATGACTATAACTTCACTTCTAAAAGGTTTATATGAATAATATTTGATATCAAAGCAAGGTTACATCTGTGAGTTGGATATAGAAGTGTCAGAATCAATATAGATTTTTCTGTGTCAGAGTAAATTCAGATGGAACATAGCAAAAAAATGTAAATTCCTGTCTCCGCCTAAAGAAAACCCATTACATATAGTGAAGACCACCCTTGAATGATGGGTTAGTAGCCTAAAAGCTTTAGGAATCCAAAGTATAACATATAATAAGTACCCTGTATCAAGATTGAGGCAAAACAAGTGACATTTGACCTTTTTAGAGAGGTTTATGAAAATAAAGTCCAGGCGGAATAAGCTTTGGGCACATTTGGGCACATTTGGTTCCATCAGTGCCATTTGACCTTTTTCAGGTACCAGACTATAAAAATCATTGTATTACATTCAATCATCACTATAGGTATTCATTCCACCCAAAACAAAACAAAAAATATTTAAAAAATAAATACATATTTTTTTTAAATATATATTTTTTAAATATTTGTTTGTGTGGGAGTGTGTGTAGATGTGTGTGTAAGTGTAGGTGTGTGTGTGGGTATGTATGTGTAAGTGTAGGTGTGTGGGTGTGTGTGTAGGTGTGCAAGTGTAGCTGTGTGGGTATGTGTAAGTGTAGCTGTGTGTGTGTGTATGTAACTGTACCAACACACTATACAATAAAACTACACTGTAGGTCAGTGTGTGTAGGTGTACTTGCACAATAAAAAAAAACGGAAACATAGGTAACATTTGACTCCAACTGGGGCAGATTTATTTCAAACATTTTACCAACACTATAGGCATGTAAAAACAAACATTTTACCAACGTACTATACAATAAAATCACACTAGGTATATAACATTTTTTAAATAAACACTCGCAAACGTTATACCTACCTGAACTTTATACCTACCTGAATGTTCCAGTATTTAGGTCGTGCCACTCCCTGAAACAGTTCTTTTTGGTAGTGAAGCACAGAGGGACCTGGCACTTCCTGCAGTACACGGGTGTCTTCACCCTTTTGAGTCCAGCATCTAGGCACCTCCTGCAGTTCTTCCTGACCTTGGTGGCATCTTCCCCATAATACTCGGGCATGCATGTGAGTGGTGGTGGAGGAGGGGGTGGTGGTGCAGGCCCTTCAGCAAACTCCAACAATTCTGCAGCAAGCTGCTCCCTGAAAGTCTTCTGGGTGTGTGTCTTTGTCCTGCTGGGGTCACTCCTCATCTAACACATGTGGAAAAACAAAGAGATTAGATTAATTCACTGGCTTAAACTTATAGGATAATATTGGACTATAATGAATAATATTACACCAAATAAATAAGTAAACACATGTATATTCATTCACTGGCCATTCATTTAGAAAATGTAACTCCAAAAAGACAAGTAACACTATTTAGCATTTTGCCTAATCATTTTTTGTAGCTTCTTGGCTAAGCTAACACTGTGATGCAGTTTTACCAAACACAAAAGTAATATATAAAAAGGATAATATTGGACTATAAATGAATAATATTACACCAAATAAATAAGTAAACCCATGTATATTCATTCACTGGCCATTCATTTAGAAAATGTAACTCCAAAAAGACAAGTAACACTATTTAGCATTTAGCATCATTTAGCATTTAGCATCATTCCTGTAGCTTCTTGGCTAAGCTAGCACTGTGACGCAGTTCCACCAAACACATAAGTAATATATAAAAACGGAGAGATTACATACCTTTCCCGTGGTGGAAGTTCAACATCCGAGTCACTACTGTCTGGATCCAGGTCTGGCTGGAGGAGATCTTCATCATCCGAAGAAGAGTCATCTGGTATGATCATAGCTCCACTATCGTCAGCTAGCATCTCTAGCACCAGCTCGGTGGTGAAGCTCTCCCTTCTGGCTGCCATTATTTGCTAAAATGGAAAGAGGATACACAAGAAAAATATCTAAAAGCAAAGAAATCAACGTCCTTGAAATGTGCTCTGTTACCTGTTACCTGCTATCGTCGCTGCGTGCTGTGGTGCTGTGGTGCTGTCCTGCTGCGTGTGCTCTGTTGTGGCTCCTGCTGCGGTGCAGTGCTCTGTGGAGCCTGCTGCGTAATGCGTAATGGAGGCGGAGCAGGCGTAGTTTATACTACGCAGGATCATATCTTTGGAACCCATTGGTCGATTTGGGTGATTGACACCTTTTCTGAACCGTTAGAGCCAATAGAATCGAGTGACAGTTAGTAAGTCCCGCTAAACACTTACGTCAAGTAGAGAGAGGTTTGCGTAAACAGCATGTGAGACAGCATTAGCTTGGGACTGCGAAACTTTATACCTACTCTGCTGCCATGAATGTAATGATAGATTATCAGGAACAATTCTAAAGTGACTAAGAGACATTGGATTAACCTTGAGGAGCGTTTTTATTCCCTTGAACACGAGCTTTGATCACAAAACAGCAACGGTAAGACATAATTATTGTTATGTTTTTAAAAATTGTTGTTTTTTTTCTTCTCTGTTCTGGCTGCTAGCTCAGTGAGTTTGTGTCCTACAGGGATGATACTTATAACAAAATAATCTGTGGAGTATCAGCTTTCCAGATGATATGTAGTTTGTGCAGAAAATATTAAGTTTTAAAGATCGTTTTTGCTAGTTAGCACTGGAAGTAGCATCTGCCCGTTTTAGCTAAGGGTTAATGCTAACGCTTCTTGTGAGACTTGTGTTTTGTTTCAGTAAAAATGGTTCGTATCGTCAGTTAGCTGAGATTCTTCTCGTTAATCTGGTATAACACATTAATAGGATTTTAAATATTAAAATGCCCTGAGACACAGTGTCGTGAAAAAAAAAACGGGGTCCCCGCCGGCGGGGACCTTGGGGCTTAACAGGTTAAGATCCAGTTGCAACATAACCTCAAGAAACAACCCCAACAGGATCCTAACAGCTCGAAGTGTAGAAGCTGACAGAGTTGGCCCAGTTACAAGGCCTAGTTTTCACTGAGGCTTCACGCTTAAAAAAAAATCAGTGAGTCAGGAAATGTCCCACAACTGCTGTTAATGCACGAGCTTCTTGAATAAGTTAACAACAGGAGGAGGTGACTTGTGACACAGAGATTCAGGTCTGCTTAACAGATTGTTTGTTACTCAACGATGTAATAGCAGCACATCACATCTTATCAATTCCACGATTAGTTCCTCAATTCAAGCTGCCACGGTTTTAATTTCTCAGCAGTAAGCTGGAAAATTATTGTCTAGACATTGTCAGTAGTCAAACATTTCTCTTGAGAAATTGAAACAATACAGAAAAAACGATCAATTCATAAATGAATTATGATGGAATGGGTGCAGTAATTACAATTATGTTCAAATAAAGTTATATTGATGTCATGACTCCCCTCTAACTTATCTTATACACTTTTCACAATCAATGCTCATTTACCTTTCTCAGAATTTGGAAAACAATTTAACTTAATTTACTCAATAGGGATTGTTAAAAACATGTGGTAATGATTTTAATAACACCACTTACTGCAAATACAATTAATTACTTAAATCCCATGCTTTCTTCAACAAAACTTTTTTTAAGGGTTGCATAAACTAATAGAAAATAACTATTATTTTGCGTGTATCTGTAATTCAGGCCTTATTTTTCATCTCTCTTGTGGTACACATACACAAAGGCCGTAGCAAGAGCTGTTTTGTTACTAGATGCTTAAATAGGAGAGACTAAAAGGCTAATTCAGTTATGAACGTTAATTGCCGTTATCACAAGGATGGATGAGACTGACTGTGGTTTAATAAGAAAATCAAGCAATCATATTACTGTTACATTTCTTAGCAATAGTTACACATTTCGGGTTGGTGCCTTGAAATTGTTCCCTTGCTTTTGTTTGTTCTATGTTGAAATGTGTGGGTGTTTGTTTGTGTGCATGTGGGCCTGTGTGTCATTCCTGGCCTGATACCCACTCTCTCGTTCTTTGGTCCTTGTTCATCTTGTTATGACCTGGCTCAAAAGGCCACAACAAAGAGGAGACCCACCATATCAACGGTTAATAAAACATGTTTATTTAAGCAAACAATTCAAATGAATGAAGTGCAAAGTCAGTAAAGCATGAGGTGTGGACGTCAGTGGTATCAGTAGTGTAAATGCAGGGTGAGGGTTGCATGGACGTGTATGTGTGAGGGTGTTGAGGTGCACAAAGTAAAGCAACTGAAGTAACAAATAGCATACTCAACAGAACCTCTAGGGGAGAGCAGAGAGGAGCAGATAGGCTTTAAGGCCCCGGCCACACGAGGACGAAAACGGTCGTTTGCGTTACTGTTTAGTGTCATATAGACCGTTCGGCCACACGAGGACGACCGAATACGGCACTAAACGACTGCGGAAACGATAACGGGTCCCAAGGTAGATAGAACAGCATACGCAACGCTCTGGGGGGTCCAACGGCTCCGTGTGTACGCCCTATACGATCATTTTCTGATAATGATGAGGCAATAGCCCCGCCTCTCCCCACCTCTGCTGCTCACCCCAGCGTCAAAGTAAACTGCACACTGAATTCAGATTATTTATCTTTCTCTTGATATGGACATAAACCCGAGTGAAGTCTAATTTCACAGGACGGAGACACCTCTCAAACTACCTAAACTAGTTATAAATATGTTTATTTTTACTGTCTGCCGGGTCACTCATTACTGGATCAGCTGCTGCATGAAACAGACACTGACGCTGTCCGAAGAGAGGGAGGAAAAAGAGAGGCTCCATGTATTTTATTATTATATTATATAGAGTCGTTATTCATTTGTTTTAAAGCTCAATAAATAACAAAGAAGACCTTTGACCGGCACTTTTATAATTTTGACCGGAAGATTTAAACTTTAATACACGTTGACTGGCGAAAAACTCTGCCCGGTTCCCTCGGCCCCCACCGCGGAGAATAAACAGAAGGGCAACCATGACAACCATGCTTCTTCGCTGCTTTTGTGGAGGAAGTTACAGCGCCACGTACAGGCTCCTGCATATGTACTGCAGCTTCTCCAGCGGTTGGAGCTAAACGGAGCTAAACGGAGCTAAACGGAGCTGCTCGTGTGGACAGACACTTTCCGGTGAATATTGCGTGTGGACGGAAGCTTTTTTGCGATTGCGTTTGTGTTAATCCTATGTGTTTAGCCGTTTTCGTCCTCGTGTGGCTAAGTAGCTGCAGACCCAGGTGCCCTGAGTTACTGCAATCAAGGCTGGACACAGCACAGCCACACATTTTATTACATTACATTGCATTTAGCTGACGCTTTTATCCAAAGCGACTTACAATAAGTACATTCAACCAGGAAGACACAACCTTGAAGAAAACAGAATCATATAAGTACATCAGGTTTCATAGAGCCAAATATTTCAAGTGCTACTCAACTGGCTATAGATAAGCCAGTCCTTTATTAGTATATAAGTGCTCTGTTAGCAGTTCTTTTTTTAGTAATTATATCGCTCGAAGTGGAGTCGAAAGAGATGAGTTTTCAGTCTGCGCCGGAAGGTGTGCAAGCTATCTGCTGTCCTGATTTCATTGGGGAGCTCATTCCACCATTTTGGAGCCAGGATAGCAAACCCACGTGTTTTTGCTGATGGGAACTTGGTTCCCCCTCGCAGCGAGTCGTTTGGCTGATGCAGAGCGTAGTGCACGCGCTGGGGTGTACAGTTTAACCATGTCCTGGATGTAGGAAGGGCCAGAACCATTCGCAGCATGGTATGCAAGTACCAGTGTCTTGAAGTGGATTCAACCAATTACTGGAAGCCAGTGGAGGGAGCGGAGGAGCGGAGTGGTGTGGGAACATTTTGGAAGGTTGAAGACCAGACGAGCCGCTGCATTCTGGATGAGCTGCAGAGGTCGGATGGCACATGCAGGCAGACCAGCCAGGAGCGAGTTGCAGTAGTCTAGGCGTGAGATGACGAGAGCCTGGACCAGAATCTACTTGAACTTGATCTTTATTGTGCACCTTGGTGGAGAGTATGTTAATATGCATTGTCCCGCTTCCAGGCCTTGATAACATCAGAACATCTAGAATACTGTTGTTGTGAGTGTGAAAGTAATATTGGTGTTGTTGGATGTATACATCACTCTTAGACATGTGTTTATATATCCGTGAATGAGCCATCTGTGTTTCTGAAATGTTGCCATCTGGATTTCTTCACCAAAATAAATGTGTCATATCTGGAATTACACCATTTCATTTCACTCCGGACAAAAAAGAAAATCCATATATTTAAGTGTTGATAACGTCATTGTATTTTTTGTTTTTTCCCAACTGAAAGCACCTACTGTATCTGAGGTGGACATATAAGTCATTGTGACAAATAACGTTTTGCAGATGTGGTCTATGCCCAACCACAAAAGCAAGAGGGAACAGCTGTGACTGTAACTCTATTAATTCCAGAGATTGCTTGTGCAAACGGTGTGAAGAAATATGTTGAAAAGGCTATTACAGGAGTGTTTTCCAAACTTATCAAAATGGCAGGAAATGATTGAATATTAGCCCATTCAAGTGAGTCCCTTTGTTCAGCCGTGTGCACTGATGTACAGCTTTGTCTGACTTATTAGCTTTTTAATACTGTGCATAAATCCACTTACCCAGTCTGAGCATGTATGGTGTGTGTGTGTGTGTGTGTGTGTGTGTGTGTGTGTGTGTGTGTGTGTGTGTGTGTGTGTGTGTGTGTGTGTGTGTGTGTGTGTGTGTGTGTGTGTGTGTGTGTGTGTGTGTGTGTGTGTGACAGAGCAATTCCAGGCCCCTTCACCTTTGCTAGGCCGGCAGAGTGTGAGTTGACGGAGCATAAAATATCAAAAGTTACGATTTGTACAAAAAAACACCTGAGTCAGCTCCCGAAAAGTATCCTATGATATACTGGAGGATTAAAAGGACTGGTTCAAACAGAAAAATGCCAATGCAGGAAGTAAACATGCCTGATTTGTATATGATTGGAGGTCTATTTTTTGCGAGAGACTGGTGTTTGCATCCAATCACAAACCTTGATAACCTTACCCAATCCTAATTCAAATGATTTAGTTGCCTTGCCTTAGCCTAATTAAAGCATGTTAGTCATTTTGTTAGTCATAACAATGAGCTTCCAATCTATCTAGTTTTTAGACCCGCTGCTGACGGTCAAAAAACAAACCACAAAATGTGTTATCTTCTGCAAATGTAAATGTCAAGAATGGTAGATTGTCTTTTCTTGTGCTGTAAAGGCGTTAGTAAAATAATCTTCCATGTAATGGCCTTCATATATTTGATGAATTCTTCAATCATTGAAGCTCAATCCATATGTCGTTGTGCTCATATTGGAAAAGATCAAAGACTGTCTCAGATTGATTATTCCTTTTTCCAATTAAAGCGAGAGACCTGCGGGGGGACATGAGTCGAGTGAAGTGATGAAAAAAACCTTCTTCACAGGTCTGAAGGTGCTGCCAGTAATCACTTCTCAATATCAGACCCATCAAAGTCTTTGCGTTATCGTCATTGGCATATGATGTAATCCCTTTCTTCTTCGAGCTCTCAGGCTGATAAATTGGGTTGTCACCATAGAAGGAGAGCAAGCGGAAGCCAATCAGATTGAACTTTTAACAGCCCATATTCTTAAAAGGATTTATTTTAGCGCCCTGAGGTTACTGAATATTTATAAAAAAGGTTGCATTACAGATTTTAACTTGATGTCCACAGTAAAACATGTAGTAATTAATATTTCATAATTCCATGTGTGCTGCATGGGGTCCGCAGTTAAAATTCACTTGAATAATGGATGCACTGTTTTTTAAATTTTAAACCATTTAATATATGCATATAGTTGTTTGCATTTCCATTAACAGTTTTGTTAGCAAAATGTGGACACTAGTCTCAGATTAATCCAGGACATGTTGAATAGACGTGTGGAAAATAGGTAGGTAGGCTAACATGCTAATCAGATACAGCTGGTGAGGAACGCAGCACGGAATACAACTGATTGGGAAATCAGAAACAGGTGAATTCAATGACACTAGTGTGCAATCTAACATCCACAATCTAACATATGTGCTAATGCAGCTAGCCATACACATTAAATACTATTTAACAATGTGACAAAGACTAAGAATCCCACCTCTTTTTGCAAACTTAGATTTTTATGTTCAACCATCGGCTTCTCAGACATTAGTATTGTAGGAAATAAATTAAGTTGCCAATGGATGTTTTAGCTGCTTCGGATAGTGTTCACGGTTTGGTGGCTAACACTCAAAGGTGACATTCATTCTTAGTGCAAAAACAAACACTTGGTGACATTCACTACTATTCACTATTTCCCATGGCATTTTGTTTTAAACAGTGCACCATTTTCCCGTCTTAAAAAAAAGAAGGAAACTACATTCATGATCAGAAAGAATCCAAGTTAACGAGTTCACTTTGTTAGTTTGTTTTACGGGTAGTTTGCCAGTTTGATCATATTTGTACCATTCAATACAGCCAATAATTGATCTTTTTACAGTCCTATTCTCGAACGCAAGGGTTAATTAAAGCAGACGAATGAATCAATAGCTTTCATCTAATGTGTGTTTCATCACCTGCACCCTTAACATTTGTGAGAATTTAGACAGACCTACTACAAATTATTTCCCCATATTTTAGAGCAAATGTAAACCCAAAATCTGCTTACAATGTGTATGTAGCTTAGTCCACACTACATATTAGCATGGTAGTACACAGTGGAGAAGCAGGAGGAAGTGTTTGTGGAGAGGGAAGGACACCTGAAAGAGAGCGATCACTGGGGGTCCTGGAAGAGAAAGAAGCATGTGTGTGTGTGTGGTTGTGTGTGTTGGCGTGATTTTCCTTTTTGTTCTCCTGTCTGCAATCTGCTTGTCAGCTCTCCCAGACCTGTGATCAGCTCATCAGCTTGTGGTATTTCTACCCCGGCCATTGAACAATTCCTGGCCAGGTCGCTATTTTAACTACAGGGTATAGCTACACTTCAAGACCAACTCAGTATATTCCTAGTTATCTTGTTTTGTTGTGTTTTCTGTTGGTAGCCTGTACCTCCTGTGTCCCAGGATCATCACTCACCTGTCTGTCCTCCTGCTCGTCTTGCCTGCCAGCAATCTACTCCCCTCCCAGCTCTCCCTGCTTGAAATGCTGCTCCCTCATCCCCCATGCCAGCCCAACAAGCATCAGTTCTCCCCACTAGCAAGATATTTCCAGTCATTACCCTTTCTTCCTTATTATCTTGTTACAAAAAAAACTCTCCTCCTACCACCGACACCCTGTCCATGTCCTGCATTTGAGTCACATCTGTTATCAGAACAAGTTTGGCATTGCTGTGTCGGTAATATCCACTTATAGCAAACAAAGTTTTCAAAGACATCAAAATGCTAAAAGACCTAAAAATGCTATAATCATAGTATTTATTTTTCTGTTCCTTGAAACTTTACTACTTTCACTCGATACATCTTTCTCACATCTCAAATTTCCTGCACTATTATGAGCTTGATTTTGCAGCGAAGGTTGCCAACGAGGCAAATTGAACTCAAACTCTTCGCAGATAAATCCTATCTACATCCTATCTACATCCAATTTGAACAGTTATATTAAAGAAATAATAACTTTAAGATGAAGTATTTTAAGGCCTTTGAGTTTAAGATAAACACTTTTTTAACACGTCTTACATGGTACATTTTCCTCAATTGTACAAACTTCATGAGTTCGGGCCATTGACCGGACATTTTCAGATACTGAATCTTTGTAATAGCGACATCTTATGAAAACAGGGTGTCATGTGTCTAACATAATTGAACATGTATAAATCATGTTCACACTTAATGTACAGCTATATAATACATGTTTGGTGCATTTCCCTAGCGCCATCCTTTGAAACAGAGAAAGGGTTTAGAATTGAACATTACGTCATCTCTGCTACGCCCCTCTCCATACTGAACATAACATTTTATTTAACTGTACTGAGCTGTGTCAACTACAAACTACTAAGTCCAGCCAGTATCCCAACCAGGGTTTCCGTTAGCCGGTATTTACCGGTTTTTAGCTGGTCAAATTGAATAAAAACCGGTAAATTCAAAACCTGTCGGTCAAAATGTCCGATGCTCCGATCGATTGGCCGCCTGATCATTATCGGCCGATATTCACTCTTAATAGTTTGATCGGCGCTCTCTATAGGCCGATCAGGAGAGCTGGATCTGATCGATATAGACATAAACGCGAGTGTAGTGTAACCGGACGCGAGAGAGAGATCAGATCAGCTGCTGAGTCTGACCTGAAGCCCCGCCCACTGTTTAGCGCGCTGCATGAGAAACTGACGGGCTGTCAGGAGAGAGGGAGGGAGGGAGGGAGGAAAAGAGAGGATCCGTTTCTCCCGTGTTATTATTCAAAGTTAATGTAAACTTTTGAATAATGTAGTTCATCTACTACAAGTAGTTTATTTGAATGTAATAATGATGTTGTTTGTGGAATCATTTGTTGAAAAATGAATCTGAATTTTTCGATCTGTTACGATTATAAACTGAAGCAATATAAAAACGACTCCCATTAACTGAGTTTTAAACATCAGCATAGCCGGTCATAGTCCGGTGATTACCTGCTAACGGAAACTCTGCCACACAATTTTTATTATTATTATTGAAACATGACCGGTAAGTTTCAAATGTGTCCGGTAAAATAAATTTGGTTCGGACATTTGACCGGCGAGAAAAAATCCTAGCGGAAACCCTGATCCCAACATGTGGGAAGGTGCAAGCGCCAGTTATTGGAACTTCTGGAAGCAGCAATTGTTAGTTTGTAGAAATAAATGCAGATTTAGTTTCCGAAAAAAAATATTCTACAAATGTGAAGACTCACTATGTGGTGCTATTGTGTTGTTATGCTACAGGGAATGTTAACATCAATGCAGTTTACCACTGGCACGACTGATGCCTCCGGGCATTTATTGCCTGCAGTGAGAGTTTCAGCTGCCTGGTATGTTGCAGAAATAATACTCACTTGGTGTTTCATCCATTATATTTTCACACAACAAGATGTGAAAATGGTTTGTATTCCATATAACAAAACCTTTAGCAAGCGACTTTTACCAACTAGTGTGCCAAGATTTTGTGTTGTATTGTTAATATGTTGTGTCGCTTTAATTGTTGAGTTTATATTTCTTGCCAAGAGAAAAATATTGACCCAATTGTTGGACATATGATTTTGCTTTCCAAATGATCCTGGTATCTTCGAATTTCGGCCAGTCGCCAAATGTATTCCCAATAATTCATTGTAGCATTAGCATTTATGTTAGTTCACTGTTATTATTTAATATTAAAATCCTTCTGTTGGCATGTCTTTAAAGACTCTTATCCTATTGCTGCTGTAGTGTGTGGTGCTCTGTACGAGGCCTCCTTGTGATCCTTTCCAATTTGTCTTTATATTTTGTTTTGGCAATGTATTCTGCTTTTTGTATTGCCATAAATAACCCAGACGATCTGCTGTACTGGAGGCCAATAAAAATAATCCTAGAGGGCAATCCAACAACCATTCCTTCACAACCTACTTGGCAACATATTTTATAAGTACTGAATGTGGCTTTTTGGAACTTGCAAGGCTATAACAGGGATTAAAGACTTCAGAAATAAACTTTAAGCCCCAAGAAAACAATGTATTGCTTGCTAGCATGTTACACCACTATGAATTGCATGCAAAAGCCAACTGCCAATTTACCCTTCTAGCTCCTAAAAAAAACAAAACTCTATGCAAATCTTCTGTTGTACTTTAACTAATAAAATGTGTGAACATATAGATGTGTGGCTCATGGTGTTTCCTGACACCAGCAGCCCCCACAACTGTAGACATGCACGTCACTAGAGCTAGAGGCAACATCTAGCAATCCTCGGCAAGTACACAAACACAACTGAAGGAATCTTGGAAACCATTTCTGTTCAAGGGTCAAGCTTGAATCCAGACAACGTTTCTCAGAAGCAGGGCCAGGGTTTGTTGAGGGGTGGCAAAGGCCACAAAAGGACCACAAAGGGACGCTGAACAACATCAAAATGTCGCAAAACCACTACTAAGTGATGCAACATTAACACGAAAGGATTCAAAAAGAATACATGGGCTATTGAGTCACATACTAAAACCATAGAGATGCAAAGCAACTACAAAGGTACACAATATAACCACTTGCTCTTTGCTGCTTTTTTCATTTGAAGTGTATTTATCACATTCATTTAAAATTGTAGTTAGATTAAAGGCTATACTTTAAACAATTTTTTTTTTTTTTCTTTTTACTAATTTCTCAATTTTGCCCAACTTCTTTGCATCTCTGTCCTACTCTACACCACATCCAACAGTTTGCTTATGCTATTATAAAGTTGTAGCTAGCCTTTTTAACTGTATATCATTTCAGAACATCATTCCATATCAACTGTCAGCAACACATTGAGACATTTGCAGGGCCTAAATGTTATAACAATGTAAAGACTCTCAGTAAATATTTTTTATTTTGAAATAATGCATTAATTATATAACGTGCTTCCATTGCATTTCTATCATACCCATGCAGAGATAAGATAAAGCTGAATGGGGAATTTGTCACGTCGCCCACTGTACAATGTCATCAACTCAGTCAAAGCTGCTACTCCATCACTGTCATTGTTGTTTATTATTGTGCTGCATTGCGTCTCACTTGGGTGCAGTGCTCTATCCTGCGAGACCCATCTCAAACTACAGAATAATATCAGACATACTGAGAACACGTTTTAATTAAAGGTTCTGTATAAGTTCAAGGATTGTATTGGTCATACCGTATGTACGTATGACTCATACGTACATAGCTACAGTGTAGTTATGATGAAGCACATGTTAGGTCACAGGCTCCTCCAACAGTGCAACATAATAAAACTGAAAAAATAGTGCAATAAGAGTCTATATATACAAGTTATTGGAATATGATATATTAGATAAATAATTTCTAAGTTGCAGCCAGATGAATGATATGGATGTTGTTTCAGAAGTTCAGGTGTATGCTGTGTTTTATAACCTCCCTTGTGCTGTTCAGTTTTCACATGTAGTTTCTGACACAGTGATTAAAAAAAACAACAATTAAAGAAAAGTCTGCAACACATAGTGAGAAAAAAAGATGCATTTCTTTCAAGTGTGAAAGCACTCAGGAACTTTCCAGCCAGAGAGCTGGTTCTGTTCCAAACACATGTTTATCTTAATTGTGTTCACAAACTAAATACTGCCATATTGTTGGTACTATTGTAAATATAGATGTCTGCTAAAAAAGCTTTAGTATTAGGAGCATCTATTTTGTAGGTTTTGTTACAATTAGATGTTTTCTGTAATCATGTATGTCCCCAAACAAGCCTCTGCACTAGTGAAACTACATCAATAGTGATGAAATGTAATCAGATTAAAGTTAATAATGTAAAAATAAGTGCATACATGTTTGAGAGGTTTTACAGTAGTGTTCAGGAACACTGCAACTGCTTCAGCCAGTTTAATTGAAAAGATAATGGGACAATTAGCTTTCAGTTAATAAATGAGTTAATAAAGTGCCACACTGAGACCTTATCATTGCTTTTATCCTTGCTGAAAACAACTGAATAAAATGCAGATCCTTCCGGGAAAAGGGAAATAAAACTATTTATGATACAATATTTAACAGCGTTCTTATCTGATTTGTAGGTGCTTTAAAGAACCCCTTGTGTCTGAATATCTGATGCCAGTGAGGGAAATACACACGGTACTTAGTTCCTCAATTAAAAAGGAACAAAAGAAAATATGACTTCTATTTCCATTTGTACGATATCAGGCATTATGAATAATTTTCTATTCAACCCAAAAGACCTATGAGCTGACTTCTCTGAGCACGGCTTGGACCGCCAGCGCTAGTTATTCAAAATAATGTGGAAACATAAATGGAATATTTAATATGAACCATATCATTATTGCATTTGTTTTTCATGAATTGTCTTTAGGACTAATTTAAAATCTTTAAAATCCTTAGTATAAAAACTATAAAACATATTACAATTATATGCTGCAAACATCAAACATGATAGAATATATACTGTGCCCTCATTCATAATGAAAGGGGCCCTATTATGCTTTACCCTATTAGCTTGTTGTTCATGTAGATGGTCTGCAAAGGCTAAAGTCCCAAAGTTCCCTCCCATACACTCGCCTCCATTGGACTTCTTTGTTTTCCTCCATAACATCATTTCATGTCAAACCTTTATTTAACCAGGTAGGTCCCATTGAGATAATGTATCTCTTTTTCAAGGGAGACCTGCAATAATTACATCACTATTTAAAGGTCATGCTTCAATTGGCTAGCGCTCCAACACATTGTACTTGATAGGCTAAGGGGTCATGGGACATCTAAGTGGTTGACTAATCACAACAGAGCCAGCCAGCTAACCAATCAGAGCAGACTGGGCTCTGGTTTCAGACAGAGGGTGAAAAGAGCTTTTGCAGCACAGGTAGTACTGTATGAGAAAAATTAAGACCTTTTTGCACATTAAAGCATGTTAACATGTCAAAGTAGAGGCACAAACACAAATATGAACCTACAAATTATTATAATACTGCCCTTTTAAATCGTGAAAGAACCCTTATCTATACGTTTCAGCTTGAGACATTTTCCAGGGCAGTTCACATTTACCTCCTAATTCCAAGCTGTGCTTCACAGTTCATTGTATTTTCTCTCTCTCCCTGCTGTCTGCAAAGTCGCAAGTTCATCTCCTATTTTCCCCTTTAGAAAACTACACAGAATGGATTCTGTCACGGCGAGGGCTGACTTCATTTTTCACACCGAGAGAATAGTCGGCAGCTCAAGGATGAGGGCCACTAACAAGTGCCTGCGCTCCTGTTATCACTGCTACCCACGTAATTCTACATAATCACAATGTAATTGTATTGGTACAACAATCGCACTGTTACTTTCCACAGTGTGTTTTAGATTCGTGGTGTTCAGGCTTTGGGGGACAGCTTTGAAGAATGTTTCTGTCTTGCAGCTGTTGTACCATCTCGGTGATACTAATTGCACCCATTTTCGCTGGACATGTTCCTATTTCTCTCTCCTCAGATAGAGCAGTCTTGCGTTTCTCTTTGGCCCAAGACAGATTTTCCAGTGAAGGCATAGTTAGGGTGAAGGATGAAAGAAAATAACACAGCGAGAGAGGAAATTAGACGGGTAAGAACAACACAAAATCAGTGGGAAATTGTGGAACTGAGGATCTTTCAAATCTTTCAAATTAGTGTCACTGTAAATATGGCAAGTCGCTTTCACACTTGCTATTCCTGGCATGATAGTGTCCTAGCACTGCAGCTTCAGAAATATGTTGTTTTTGTCCAGATTTTACTTTATATCCTTTTCAACCTTGAAAATGATTTGTTCATCAAGTTTAAAAAAAATCATAATGTATTACTTTCGCTAGAAATTCTGGCTCAAAATGCAACCTTGTTAATTGTTCTATGTTTTTTAAAGGATGTTTGCAATACCAGTTTTAAAACAAATTCAATATTTTGTAATACTTAATTAAGTTATTCTAATAGTATCAGTTACAAAAGTAGTTTGACACATACGCATTAGTATCTAATCTAAATACAATTATCAAACCTGAAAATGAGCACAATAGGGCCCCTTAATTTAGTAATTCCCCAAAAATCAGATTATTTTTTACAGAAAGATGCAGTTAATCAGTCACAGGAACAATGACATGTTCATAACAAAACATAAAGAACAAAATCAACAACTATTACATCATAAAAATATATCCGATACTATGGCATGGTGATCACAATTTTAAATAACAGAATCAGAATCTTCAACGCGCTCCTCAAGCCAAGTGTTGTGTATCTAAATGAAATATTACACTGTACAGTAAACCATGTGTGCCATAGATTACACTCCTAAATTCCAGCATGTTCCACCTCCTCTTGAGGAAAATCTGCTCTCTCAGAATTCGGATTTAAATGATTCAGTGTGGTTAATTGAGGGCTAGGAATGCTCAGAATCTGTAAATGGTCCAAGGCTATGTTTAAGGTGGCTATGCCTAAATGCAGAAACATCAAAGTACACAAAAAGAAAAGGAAATTGGTACTCTCATTTGGTCTGCATATTTGGCAGCTTTTCTTTCAACACCCGAGTTTCCATCCTGTGGGCAGAACCATCCGAAAGTGGTTGTGTAATATGTTGTAATGTAAATTGTATATTAGTAATGGCATTCAAATCCCTCTCCATAAACCACATAATGAGAGACTCCGAGTTCAACAGAGACACATCTCCTTTTCCTCGAGAATTTGCATCATGACCTGCCACACTGATGATTTTGCTCAGCTTGTTTCTCCGCTTCGCCCACCAAGGGGGTTTGACGTGATGAGCACCGTCAGAAGTGTAGGAAGGATGTCAGTCTTCTTGATGTCATGGAGATGCCAGCGTGCGGAGGTGCATAATAGAGCAGCATCTAAATTCACAAAGTGCATGAAGACGGTACACCACTCGTAAATAAAACCTGCTTCTGTCAGTTGTGTCTTGCTTGGGGGCTGCAAGACGCCACTTTTGATATAGTGCATTACAAATCACCAACAGTACTAGGATCATGCATATTATACATACAATGACAGTGTTCAGTCCCAATGCAGGAAGTAGTCTCCCCCTGTGAGAACGTTGTCATTTTAAGGGTGTAGTGCTTTAAGCTTTCCCAAACGCATGCACAGTTCCACATAAATGGAACACGCTGCTTTTGAGAGCCTGCAGTCATTGTTACTATGGCAATATAACGTAACACCACATGCTTAACAGCATGTCAAACAATTTAATCATCATTGACATGGCCTCACGTTGCTTAATACAAATGGATAAATACATACACATAAAGCCTAAATTACTTTTTTCCTAGTTTCTCAAGCAGGTCATGTTTTCACACAGTAAAGTATTTCAACACATACTAAATGTACCAACGCAACATTCTGCAAAACATTCATGACCCCCAGAAGAAGAGTGCTAAAGACTTTGGATGTCATGGATAGCAAAACACGGGGGACCCAAATGCAAGAAGGGAAGCAGCCAACAATATATACATTTGTTTAAGGTTTAAACCATAAGACCTTGACTACGCAGACCCTGACAACACATCACGAGAAAGGTCCCAATAAACACTCAACACAAATGAAAAGACTTAAATACAGGCAGAATTAATCACAGACACAGCTGGAGAGGGTAGGCAAAATAAACAAGGGCAGCAGGTGGATAGGATCATAGCATGGCAAACAATCACAAAAAGGCAGGAGACCACAAAGACAACATTTAAAGACACACATGAAAACAGGAAACACAAATAACATGATCATGAAATTAGAGATCAACTGAATGTTCCTTTTTAAGAAATATTTTGAGGTTTGCTATTTTGATTAAAATATCCCATTGACTGCTGAGATTCATGCTCTCATTAGGATAGACTATGTTCGTTAAATGCTTTCTTAGCATACTTTGTATCGCTGCACGGTTGAATCATTATCCCTGCAGGTGCAAGGCAGCAAAGAAAGGATGGTTGGATGGTTTATTGCTAAATTAAGACATGCACAGCCTTTAAGGTACTGATAGGCGGAAAGGCAGACGGGTAGAAAGGAGAATGACAGGATCTGTGTAGCTTCAACTGAAGAACACGCATGCATTTTTGCAAAATAAAGACTTCTACAAACTGGTAGGGAAGGAATGAAACTGCTTCAGTGTGTGGGCTCTTTCACACAGTTTCAGGAAAAGATGTTCGACAGTTTCAAACATTTACTAGAGGCTGATTTTATTTCATGCTTCATACAATTTTACCCTGCTGTTCCAACAGAAGTTTAGAAAAACACTGGAGCCAATCCTGAATAAAAGTGATAATGATACCATATTCAGCCTTCACCATAACAGCCTCTGACATTAAAGATATCATGACTCACCTATCAATCCATTCATCTGTCCTCATTTGTAAACTTGTCCTGTGTCAAGAAACAACTTTTCTTGAGTAAATCACCACCAAGTGACACTCTCTCGACAGCAGTGGTTTCTCAGACCTTTTCCTAGTTACACTGCCTACTCTAAATCCAAATGGCTTTTCCTCCCACTGTATGCCGGAGCTTTGAAGTAAAACACGGCAGGGTGTATCACCACAAGGTGTCTCATTTGCTTTGCTACTGGTTGTATCACTCCATTGTGTATTCATTATAGTTTGAAATGCAGAACTTCCATGTCCCCCTGCCAGCACGTGGACTCAGCTGACATATTGCACACATTGCAATGTTTTAAGAAAAGCCTTGCAGGGAGAAGGAGTTAGTCTTTCCTGATTTTCTGTCTTTGTACATTTGTCTGCATGAACACACATAATATATTTCGGGTAGGTTTTCAAAACTTTGGTGTTTGGCAATATGAGGAGAAATGTTGACTCACTGCTGAGAGTCAGTCAATTTCCTCTTTCTAGTACAGTATACATGAAGATGCAGCCAACAGTTGGGCTAACTTTGAGAAACAGCTAGCACAGAGGTAAAACCAAAAAAGCACTCTAAGGGTGCGTTCACACCTGCCTTGTATAGTCCGGTTGAATCGAACCCTGGTGCGTTTAGCCGCTTGGTGCGGTTCATTTGGGTCGGTGTGAACACCATCCGAGACCTCTTAAGTGAACTAAACAACCGGACTCTGGTCTGCTAAAATAGGTGGTCTCGGAGTGCTTGCTTGTGAACTCTGGAGTGGTTCATTGCTGGTGTGAACGCAGTCTGCACCAAAACATTGGAAGCGTAGTATTTACGTGTCACAAGAACGCGGATATCTTCAAAATCTTTAGCGAAAGAGTCTTTCAAGACATCCGCGGTTGTTTAGTTAAAGATTGAAGCAGAATGAAGTGTTGAACAGTGTCGTGTAAAGTAAAAATTCTCCGTCAGCTAGGCTACATAAAATGAAGAACACCTGTCGTCGGCGAAACGCCCCTGCTTACTGCAGAACGTCTCTCATTATGTGTTATAATCAGGGGTGCACATAACTTTTAGAGTGAGTTACTCAGATGAGTACCAGGAGACAGCGTTTGGTACTCACCCCACACGAAGCGTGGTCCTCCTCAGTGTCTCCTTCACTGTCATCTATTTACACTTCTTGCATGATAGATGATGAGGATGCACCACCCTGTCTCTTTTTAAGCCTCCGATTTACTTTCTCCAAAACTTGTTGCCAAAACTGTGAAGTCCTTGCATTTCCTGAGGCCAAGTTGAAGGATCAAATACTAAGAAATTATCACATGACTTGAAGTCATATCTGATTTCAGATGTGGGAAGTTACTAAGTACACTTCTTCAAGTACTCTACTTAAGTACAATTTTGAGATATTTGTACTTTACTTGACTTTGATCTCATTTGTAAAATTAGCTGCACCTTTACCAGCTTTGAGAACACTTTAATGATCAATCATTACAAAACATATCATTTATATTTTTCTGAAATGGACCAATCTGCACAATGACTACTTGTACTGTTGGTACTTTAACTATATTTTGATGATAATACTTTTCTAATTTTACTTGAGTAACATTTTGAATGCAGGACTTTTATTGTAACAGAGTTAGGGTGACCAGACGTCCCCGTTTTCCGGGGACAGTCCCCATTTGTATTGGCCTGTCCCCGGTTGAAACTGTCCCCGTTTTTTAATATACGTTAAAAACACATAGCAAGGTGAAATAAAACGTTTCATGTCAGGAAACACTGGGTAAACAGACTGTGGTCAAGCAAGCCCCCACTTCAAAAAACAGTCAATAGCACGTTGTATTGCGGTGTGCGAATATCCTATGGAAGAGGCCTGTAAAAACTGCCTTCAAAATAAAAGCGTTTACTCGGTCAATAACAAATATACCTAAAAAACACACCAAACATATTCATATATACTGGAGCTTAAATTAAGAAATATGTACTATATAATGTGATCAATAATCATTTAAAACAAACTACGTATAACTACCACATTATAACTGAGTGAATGTAAAATGTAAGTATACAGTTATGAAGACATATCTGACATTTCCACTGTGTGACTAATTTCAATTGATGTTGACACCATCTCACAACACTCCTAAAATAACATTACTTTCTGAAGCACAATTTAAAATGTATGCTGTTTAAAATCTCAAATGAGATCTATTGTCTATCTATATTTTGATTATTATTTAATGGAACCGTCCATAATCAAATAGTCATTCGAAGTCAATCCAATACTTATTTCATTTCAGGGTGATAGTAGGAGACCCCATCTAGTCAATCAGAGAAAATCAGGACAATCTGATGTAGAGTTTCAAAATAAAATACTTTTGAAATCTCATATATGGGCTATCGTCCTTCTGTTTTTATACAAGAATAAATAAAAAACTGTCAAATTATCAAAGACTTATTTCACTCCAGGGTGATAGCAGGACACCCCATCTAGTCACTCAGAGAGAATCTGGACAATCTGATATACAGTTTCAAAATAAAAGACATTTGAAGTCTCATATATGAGCTATCTTCCTTCTGTATCCAACAGTTCAAATTTTCGAATTACATTAAACCAAAATTGTCCTCCCTTTTTCTTTAACAGTGAAGAAAATTGGATATTTTAATGATATATTGACCGCAAAACTCAAAATGTCTCCGGTTTTCATTTTGAAAATCTGGTCACCTTAAACAGAGTATAATTTAACTTCTGTTAGACAGCTATATGCCATAGATTTTTGCACACATTCACAGTAAATATGTATTCAGTATGATAGCTGTCTAACAGAAGTTAAATCCATTTCTCACTTATTCTGACAATGTACTTAACCCCAAATAAAAGAACCCAATAAAAAGAGTTGTTAAATAATAGTGAAGTCACGTTGGAATAACAATAACTCATCTCTCTCTCGTTTTATTTTTGAGCATTGCCAAAAGCCACCGTGTCAATGTTGTCCTACTTGGGTTGGCCTCCGGAGTTGTCCAAGATGGCGGACCATCTCGCACATGCGCACTGCAGATCGGGCAGAGCTGCAGATCAGGTAGTGTTCTTATTATACATCCATGGCAGCGCCATATCCATGGTAGTGACAGCTCCAACCGCTGAAGAAGCTGCAGTACACATGCAGGAGCCTGTACGTGGCGCTGTAACTTCCTCCCCAAAAGCAGCGAAGAAGCATGGTTGTCATGGTTGCCCTTCTGTTTATTCTCTGCGGTGGGGCCGAGGGAACCGGGCAGGAGTTTTTCGCCAGTCAACGTGTATTAAAGTTGAAATCTTCCGGACAAAATTATAAAAGTGCCGGTCAAAGGTGTTCTTTGTTATTTATTGAGCTTTAAAACAAATGAATAACGACTCTATATAATATAATAATAAAATACATGGAGCCTCTCTTTTTCCTCCCTCTCTTCGGACAGCGTCAGTGTCTGTTTCATGCAGCAGCTGATCCAGTAATGAGGGACCCGGCCGACAGTAAAAATAAACATATTTATAACTAGCCTAGTTTAGGTAGTTTGAGAGGTGTCTCCGTCCTGTCAGATTAGACTCGCGTTTATGTCCATATCGAGAGAAAGATAAATAATCTGAATTGAGTGTGCCGTTTACTTTGACGCTGGGGTGAGCAGCAGAGGTGGGGAGAGGCGGGGCTATTTCCTCATCATAATCAGAAAATGATCGTATAGGACGTACCGATGGACCCCCCAGAGCGTTGCATATGCCGTTCTATCCACCTTGGGACCCGTTAACGTTTCCGCAGTCGTTTAGTGCCGTATTCGGTCGTCCTCATGTGGCCGAACGGTCGATATGACACTAAACAGTAACGCAAACGACCGTTTTTGTCTTTGTGTGGCCGGGGCCTCAGCCAGTTTGAACGCAAACCGAACCTTCTGAAAAATGAAACAATGTAACAAACTGTGGTCTGGTGCGCACCAGAGAAGCGGACTATTTGGTGTGAATGCACCCTAATGCTACGTTGAATGTTTTTTGCTTGAAAGATGTACAACAGCAAACCCACCATTTTATGTTTTTTTCCCCAAATTATTACTTGACCAGGACTAAGCAGTAATGCTAAACTACTATAGTTGACGGGTGGCTGTAGCTTCGTACTAAACATGGGTCGTACCAATTCTCTTATTTATCTTGTATCATACAGTACAAAACAGTATTTGCAAAAACATAATATTATGAAAATTACTATGAAGTGAGGAAATATTAAAAAGAAAAATCTGAGAAATCCTATAACTTCAGATCGAATGTCTTCCAAAACTGCTACAAATCTCTATATAATGCACATTTTCTACTCTGAAACCAGTATGACCTATTCTGGTAGGGTATAGGTTAAAAAGCTACATTATTATGGCTAGGTAACAATCCGGTTCATGGTTAAAAGAAAGCAATCTTGACTGTTGGTAGGGAACAGGAAGTGTTCAACAAGAGATCAGATTCTTTCCACTGCGTTTGACCATAACTTGTTGTTTTTCTTGAGGACTCAGAAGAAAAACTGTTCCCAGAAACATGTTGTATCCTATTTTTCTACAGGGCAAAGTGGTATAATCTCCAAAGAATTGCAAACTTTCATTCAAACATAAAAAAGGAGTAAACAGCACCCCTGTGGCTTTACAGAGAAATACTTGGAATTGGTACCGCAGCCTCCTCGGTGGTGTTGCTGGGTATGTTTCCTTCTGACAAGATACTGTGAACAGCAGTACGAGTCTAAGCTGTGTTAAATAATTAGCTGCAGTCCGATAGTGACAGAGGATTGGTGTGCAAGTCAAGTCCTCCTGCCCGAACTTATGTTCCTACTCACATTGATATATTGGTTCTGTAGTCACATAGTTTAATAGTGTCTCAGTCAGCTGTGCATTTTTTTTCAGTTGGCTTTAGGGCTAAGAGTAAAAAAAGGAACACTGATGCTAAAACCTACTCTGGAAGTGGGCTGTAACTTCAGCTCTCAGCTTGAAACCCCCCTGCTGGGTTTCATTGATATTCAACAGCTTTCAATATTTCTTCATGACTTAGTATCGATCGGAGCAGGACCATATTTAACGCTCCTCCAAGTATGTGACTCTCTGTCAGCAGTGGCAGCTGTTCTAGTGGATTCTAGTAAAGGGCCTTTTCGATTCAGGGTTTCTTCCTGCTTGCGTTTGAACCATAGAGGTTTGAACCCTGTCATATATCTATGACTCATCTTCCTTCCTTCCCTCCTTGCTGTTCAGACTCAAATCGTTTTTCCTTTGGTTATTCTCATCTTTTGAAAAAGTCGGCCTAACTGCTGAAATACTTCAGATGTAACCTATGCTTTTACTTTAAATCAACCACAACTGAGAACGTTTACTCAAAGTTCAGTTCAGAAGATGGGGTTACTTTCAGTTTTTGAAAAGTAATACTTTAGATTTCAATGTATGTGTTACGGACCCACTAGGAATGAGGAAGGCAACACAAACCAGATGGTTTTGGTAAATAGTCATAATAAGGTTCAATGAAATAACAAAAAGGGTGTACAACAAAATAAGAGCAAACGTAGCCTAAGCCGAACAGAGGAACCAAAGGGGCGCAGGTATCCTGCTAATAACTGAAAGAGGACTGTAGAAATGAGCCTATTTACACACCTGTAGTCTCTACCAATCACTACTAAAGGAAGGAGGCCGCAGGGAAATGCAGCTAACAAGGGGGAAACAAAACACGCTACTCTAAACACATAACATAACACACAACACTAAACACGGATCACAAGAGTCAAAACAATCTCCTAGCTTAAGTCTGAAAGTCCACACAGATGTGTCTGATTGCAGCAGAGCCTCCCGAGTGATAGCTGTCCCCAGGCTTTGTAGAGTCATCTCTGGAAGGTGTGCGCTGGGATTGCACGGGGATTGGAGCGTGTCAGGCCCGACGTGCTCCAATCAGTGTCTTTGGAAGCGGAACCAGGAAATGGTAGCCAATGACGTTGAGGCAACTACACAACTCATTTACATAAGAAACAGCAAAACAGGATTAACAGGACCGGAGAGGCGACAGCCGTCACAGTATGTCTTGACTTTTCTTTAAAGTGTGTCCGTATCCAGGATTTCCTAAATACCGTGGTCCAAACATGCTAGCGGGATTAGGGGGTTTCGATTTTTGGGATTTCGATGATCTTGTTTGGTGCTTTTTGAGTCCTGTGGGGGGTCACAAATTGGATGATATTGATTTCAAACCATGTCAGTGGGCTGCAGCATAAATACTTTTTGAAAGTGTAATGCATAAGAATCAGTTGATTGTTACTATTAATGATCTGGACATGCAGAAGAGGCTAAAATGATCACACAACATTGTCAACATTCATGTTCCATGTCTCTCTCCTTTCCATAACCTGCACCCTCTCTTCCATTTTCTGTAGTCTCTCTATCTTCTTCGTGTTCATTACTCTCTCTGTCCTCTACTCTTTCTCTTTGTTCAATCCCTCCCTCGTTGTTAACTTTTTGCTCCTCCTCACTTGTCCCTCCTGCCAGTGAATTAAAAGCAATTGAGCAATTTAGTTCATTTCACTTGTTTGTTTGCATTTTTTTAAAATGTAAATCTGATTTAAAATTTAAATTAGTTTGATTCTCAAAAGAGAACAACAATGTAAGCACATTGTGTTTTATACAATTGTATGTTATTATGATATCATAACTGCAATAGATGTATGTTGTTTTACAATCGTGCCTATTGTCTATATTGTAAATGAAGACTATTGTCATAGATAAATAGATAGATGGATAGACATATAGATATATAGATGGGGTTATTACATTCTTTTGTGTGACTGTACCTGCAGTTCCTCCCTGACTTCCATCACTTTCTCTTTCTCTCTGCCTGTCCTGTCTCTTCCTTACCAAAGCTGAGCTTTGACTGACGTAGTCTTTTCATTATATCTGAATCAGTGTAAAAATAAAACAATACAAATGAAAGAAAAGCATTACAATGTTTGTTGACATTGGATTAGTTTAATCACGCAATTTAAACCAAAGTATAGCCTATAGCTGCAATATAAGTTGGTGTGCATGTTGTCGGACGTCCACTGACTAACGTAGAGCGTTCACACAGGATCTGCTGGTCCTATGATGTCCTGATGAACAGAAACACAAGCAGCCTGCTGGACTCAGATCTCTAGATACCTCATCACTCCTCCGCTGCTCCGAAACATGTCCGGGCTGCGGTGGTTTGTTGATACATGTCGTCTTCTTCTGTTTGCTTTAATCGAGGCTACAGAGTTATGCAGTGCCCCCATCGTCAGTAAATGGAAGTACTACAAATAACCCCGTTTAGTGCAATTATTTCACAAGTGTTGTTATATACACAGCTCGGAAAAAATTACCGAGGTCCGGACCTCGGTGACCTCAATGCTGGATACGGCCCTGGCCGTGCCGATACCTTCTGCCGCCGATTCGACATGTTGAATCGGTAGGCTGTCGGCCAAAGGCCAAAGGCCAAAGATATCACTCTGATTGGCTGTTCAGCTTAGCGAATCAGTGCATGAGAAGCGAAACGGAAGTGAGGGACCCAAACAAGCTGGTACGTATACATCTTCTGGCACACCATTATCCTTGCTGTGATTAACGCCTGGCTCCTCTACAAGCGGGAGTGCAAAGCTCTAAAGATGCCAAATACTGTCTGCACAACCCACAGTAATACATTATATTTTATTATTATTAGTAGATAAATATATTTAGATATGTATATATATATGTCATATGTACAGAACCTACTTTCCACTTGTCACTTTAACTTTTAGTACCTCATAGCACGGAGGACGAAATGTTTATATATGCTCGCAGTTATCTTGTCATTACCATTTTGCTTTTTTATTATTGATCCTATTTCTATTTTTTACCTGTGTGAATCTGTACTGTCCTGTTTTTGTTTTTTCACGCTTACCCTGTTGCTGCTTCCTACTGCTGAATTTCCCCACGGGGATTAATAAAGGTCCATCTAATCTAAAGCAGGAGATCCTGAACAGGAGACAGTTTCAGGCAGATCTAGCATCCTCTCTCATCCTGGTAAGAATGCATTTTTGCTATTTGCCGTTTGTAATATTTTTTTATATTTTACTGTAATATTTTTGACTTGTATCCTAATGTATTTTTGACATGTATCTTGATTGATTATGTTCTAATCAGGTGAACACAACTCTGAAAACACCCAAGAGAGAACGACCATATTCAGACAACGGGAGCCCAGCAGTGACTGTGACATCAAGAAGCCCGTTGAATGCTCAGAAGAGACCATCCTGAATTTTTAAGGAATTTAATAATAATGTTTTTCTATATTTGGGCTTTACAGGGTTAATAAACTCTGTTGCTTTTCCAATAATACACATCCAATAATTGATTGTGAGGGTTGAAGCTGAGAAACAAATCCCTACTCCCTATCCCTGCTGCCCGCCTCCTCACCCACACCCGCTCCCGAGACCACATCACTCCCGTCCTCCAGAACCTCCACTGGCTCCCCGTCCGTCAAAGAATCAACTTCAAAGTCCTCCTCATTACCCACAAAGCCCTCAACAATCAGGCCCCCCCCCTACCTCACAGACTTGCTGCACCACCACGCCCCTTCCCGCTGCCTCCGCTCATCAGATGCCAACCTCCTATCCATCCCCACCCGCACCAATCACCGGACCTGGGGGGACAGAGCCTTCTCCGTCGCTGCCCCCTCCCTCTGGAACTCACTCCCCCAACCCATCAGAGACTGCACTGACCTCACCACCTTCAAAAAACTTACAAAAACTCACCTCTTCAATCTGGCTTTTAATGTGTGATTGTTTACTATATATTTATTTGTTGTTCCTTCCTTTTCCCTTCACTATATCTGTAAAGCGTCTTTGAGCACCTGTAAAAGCGCTAACAAATTAAATCTATTATTATTATTATTATTATTACTACCCAGTTTGTGTTGCTATATTCTGTATATTGGAGTGTGTGAACCAGTTAAATATACAGACTAGCTAAAGTCCCAGTTACATATTTTGTCTTTCCATGTAAGCTAAAACTAGCTACAAATGATTCTAACCACTCCCACAGTTACATACCTCTGGTTGAAAACAGGTTAGCTGATTGTGTCACTGTAACGGGGAGTGTTGGAACCCAAATGCAGCGCACAGGAAACTGGGAACAGTTCGTAATCAGGTTTATATAGAAAACTCAGCTGGTACAGAGCAGGGCAGGGCAGGTATTGCACACGGCAATAAAAACAGGTTCAAGCAGAACAAATCAGCCTGTCCTTCTCCAAAAAACGACCAAATAGGCCAATTGTTCAGCAGCTTATTACGACCTATAGTCACGTAGTAGTGGTCGTGTAAGAACCAACAATTTGCGGCATTTGGGCTGATGCTCCCGTTAAGTGCAAATGGCAAAAGGGTGGTATATTCTCAAATAACCCAATCTGGAAAATCCTAAATTGTAGAATAGTTTGGCCACTAAAATGTTTTTTGATTTGAGTTCTAGCGAGAAGTGTATATTGTACTTTTAAAATCCATGTCCAGTGGATGTGTAGTAGGATCTATAGTTTGATAGATATTATGAAGATGATTTGAGGTCTCCCCAGGAGAACGTGTATATACTACGTCTTTCCCCTATTCATTTCTATTGACGGCAGCGTCCATGTAAAGTTGGCGTCAACGCTCACGGGGTGAAAACAGTATTTCCGGTCTCTAAGTTTTCTTAATAAAACCGGAAGTATTCCCCTCACCGTCAAATGATTTTACAGTGATATCTGCACTACTCATCCACTAAAAAACATCAGTTTATCCTTTTTAATTACACAACATTGATTGGTTTAAATGGTGTACAATGCTTTTGTGTTTTTAACCTTCGATTCGGAGAACCAAATAGTTTTTTCGGAGTTTAGGATGGCCGAAGACACTACACTAGGACTGGGACTACAACATCCACTTGACAAACCCCGTGGTTAGTCCTGAAGCTCTGTGATTGGATGTTGGAGTGCCAGTGCGCCAAGGTTAGGCCGAGCGTCAAACAGCTCTTTGAAATGGAATGAAACCACGGCAGACTATTCAAAACTGGATTCGAACGGGTCCAGCCCCACCCCCAGAACTGCACATGCTGGCTAATTGTGTTTCGCAACATGTTCTATGGCACGTCTCTACTGGGAATTGTAGTTTTAAAGAGGTTTTCGTATTTCCCATAATTAGAAGTTGCCAGTATTATACTGTGTACATCCCTGGAGGTTTAGGGGATGGGAAACACAGTGGTGTTATCAAATTTAAAACATATAATTAATACATCGGTGAAAATTGCTTGTGTCCATAATGGGCAGCATTAATATACCCACAGCTACAGTAAGGTCAGAAGAGCTTTATTTAACAGCTGGTCTTATGTCTGTGACCCCTCCTGTTGTTAATTGATAAGCCTGAAACATGCACTTGTCAAGGTTCAGAGGCACATTTTGCAAATATGGCAGTAGCCATCGATCATCTTAAGATAAGATAGACTTTATTGATCCCAAGTTGGGAAATGTTTTTGTTACAGCAGCATGTACAACATGCAATTTATTGTTACTTTGTAATTCTACTCCACTACAATTCAGTATTTTTACCTTACTACATTTATTTTAGTTACTTCTGATTCTGATTAATGATGTGAGATATATACAACCCTTGAAGCAGACTTTAGTTACACCTGAGTACAATTCAGTGAAGGTGATTGTCAAGTGCCAAAATAAACTATGCAATATATTATACGTTAAGTACTTTGTCAGGCTTAATATTTATCTGTAGATACCCCCAACATTTTTTTCTTATTCAAAAGAAGACCTTAACTTAAAGTATTCTTTAACGTTTAAATAAAGCCTTATTAGTTAGTCTGTTTTGCACATCCTCCTATTAATATCTTTGGACGTCCTGCACTAAACTGTTTTATTGTAGAGATCACTAAGGTTTCTTCTTGATATTTTCTATTCTATATTTCTATCATTGACCTTCTAATTTCCCCCTATTTTGTATGTAGGCTACTCTTAATATGTTAATCAAATATAACATATTCAACAAAACAATTAAATAACATGCTTTAACCACTAGGCAGTGAGATTTAAAATACGGTCAAGTTACAATAAATAATACTTTCCAGTATAAGTTTCCAGTTTAGTTTATGACGGATTTATTTTGTTATCCACACATATTGTAACACCAAACCAACAGAAAAGATGGTCTTAACATGACCCAGTGGTCTAGTTAATAACACATAATAATATCAAACTAATATTATGTTTGATATTATGAACTTTATTGTAAGATTAAAACAGAACGGTAAAAGAGAATACAGTTTCAGTCTCTCGATTTGAAGCTTATGCATTGTACCATGAACCTGTATATACCTGTAACAGTCAACTGGTGAGGAGTTGGAAAGGTAGCTTCTGAAGATGTTACAAATAACACACAGCATACAATGCCATAATAACTTTGTATTATTAGTGTAGGACACTTATGTATGTATAACATCTGAAGATGTGTAGTTTTATTCATGTTTTCACATAATCTTACTGGATATTGCTATATTATTTCACATATTGTAGTTCTACACATTAATATCTGATTTGTAAAACATCACAGACAGAAAGGTATATCCGTAATTTAATGGTAATCTATCGAAATTGTGATTCCATAGATGTGTCTCCCATCACCCAAAACCCCTGACTATTCTCTCAACTCAGTATTTACATTCTTTAATTCAAAGAAAATCAGTAATATCTTTAAAAACTACAAGTCCTTTTCTATCAGCTGTGCACCGTTATGGGGTAAATACAGACTATCTACCAATTGGATCAAATATAAAAGTCAGCCGAATTACTATTGATTCTGCAAGGAGACGTATTATGTGAAGAGAAATTGAAGATGTTGTTTAATTGCTAATATATTTATGATCCACGTCACATATTCAGTTTCGGCAGCATTTCTTCCAGTTTGTCCAAAGGTCTTCTAATCAGGGCTCTATAAATAGAGAACTACGGCAGATGTGTAATATTTAATGCAGCCGAACCGTTTATTACAATGCCATTATGTGATGACTTTCAAAGAGAAAAGCAAGCACACTCAGAATAAAGTATTATTTAAAAAAAAAAATGTTTTCAGATTTCATATCGCATAAACACCATATCCCAACATGCATTGCGGCTAACACATCCAATCACCGAGCTGCAACGAAAGCTGAGGATTATGGGTAGTTCAATGTTTTAGCCTATCAAAACCTCTGAAAAAAGAAATGTGTCACTTAGAATCGAAAGCGAAAAACACAAAAGCAGTGTACAGAATTTAAACCAATTAATGTTGTGTAATTAACAAGGATAAACTAATGTTTTTTAGTGGATGAGTAATGCAGATATCACTGTAAAATCATTTGACAGTGAGGGAATACGTTTTCACCCAGTGAGGGTTGACGCTAACTTTACATGGACGCTGCCATCAATATAAATGAATAGCGGGAAAGAAGTAGTATATATCTAATATACATATATATATATATATATATATATATATATATATATATATAATATAATATATAATATGATATGATATATAATATACATATTACACGTTATGGCTGAATTCCATTTCAAGTGGCGTAGCTCTGGCCAGAATCCGAAAACCATACATTATACTGTAAAACTAAGGTTTATTACTGTAAATTGACCAATGGAAGAAAAAAAAACACAGCAACAGAACACATAAATAAAACAAGGATAACTGTGACTTATTGTTGAGTAAATAACAGTGTGTGTTTTAAACCTTGGTCCTCCCTGCAGAGATTTCTCCACTTTCTATGATTTTTTTTTTTTTTTAATGATATTGTCAACTGTAGATGTTTAAAATATAGTAAGTTAGGAATTTAATGCAAACATATTTATTTACTTTTGTTTCAACATTGGATATTTTGTGTGTGTGGTGGATTCAATCGAATATTGAGAAAATTATTTATGTAAAAATGTTTCACTTAAATTTTACGTTTTTTTTTATTTGACGCATTTTTTTACAGTTTTATGTTTACCTTAAAATGACAAAGAAATATCTTATAGTCTTATAATAGTAATAGACTTTTATATTACGAGTTACATATTTAAGTACAGATAATACTTTTTATTTTACGTACATCTGCATCTATTTTCTGAAAGTGCAAAATAATATAAATATTTACAGTGTGCAACTCGATTTTGACAGGATAACAACTGGTGACTTCTAGAATTGTGTGAGTAACATTCTGTTTTTAGACTTCTCTGTTTCAGTGTGTGTACTCTGTATAAATGCTCTGTAGTTGATCTGACTGAAATTGTGATTTTAAATCTCAAAACCGCTACAGTATCTGTCAGGCAGAAACTTGAGACAAGTAATATGACTGAAACCTTAAAACTAAACTAACTGACTGCTAAGGTTAACTTTGATTTAAACATTTGTAGAATACTAAGAGCTTTATTGAGTAGGTGTAACTGTATTAAGGGTTAAACTCATAACTTTATAAATTAGGGTTTATGCAGAGAGTTAACTAATTAAAGGGGCGTGGCCCCACATCTGTGAGAACTCAGCAATCAGGTGTTCAGTTAACAATCAACATCGGCACCTCTGTTGTTTCCCCGACTCAGACTGCAAGGAATCTGGGTGTGATCCTAGATAACAACCTGTCCTTCACTGCAAACATAGCTGCTATAACCCGCTGCTGCAGATACATGCTTTACAACATCAGGAAGATTCGTCCCCAGCTGACCCAGAAAGCGACGCAGGTTCTGGTCCAGGCTCTCGTCATCTCACGCCTAGACTACTGCAACTCCCTCCTGGCTGGTCTACCTGCATGTGCCATCCGACCTCTGCAGCTCATCCAGAATGCAGCGGCTCGTCTGGTCTTCAACCTTTCTAAATTCTCCCACACCACGCCGCTCCTCCGCTCCCTCCACTGGCTTCCGGTAACTGCTAGAATCCACTTCAAGACAATGGTACTTGCGTACCATGCTGCGAATGGATCTGGCCCTTCCTACATCCAGGACATGGTTAAACCGTACACCCCAGCACGTGCACTCAACTCTGCATCAACCAAACGGCTCGCTGCACCCTCGCTGCCAAGGGGACCCAAGTTCCCATCAGCAAAAACACGTGGGTTTAATATCCTGGCTCCAAAATGGTGGAATGAGCTCCCCATTGACATCAGGACAGCAGATAGCTTACACATCTTCCGGCGCAGACTGAAAACTCATCTCTTTCGACTCCACTTCGAGCAATAGAACTATTAACAAAGCACTTATATACTAATAAAGGACTGGCTTACCTAAAGCCAGTTGAGTAGCACTTGAAATGTTTTTGCTCTATGAAACCTGATGTACTTACAGTGGAGCAAAAAAGTATTTAGTCAGCCACCAATTGTGCAAGTTCTCCCACTTAAAAAGATGAGAGAGGCCTGTAATTGTCATCCTAGGTATACCTCAACTATGAGAGACGAAATGAGAAAAAAAAATCCAGAAAATCACTGTCTGATTTTTAAAGAATTTATTTGCAAATTATGGTGGAATTATTATTTGGTCAATAACAAAAGTTCATCTCAATACTTTGTTATATACCCTTTGTTGGCAATGACAGAGGTCAAACGTTTTCTGTAAGTCTTCACAAGGTTTTCACACACTGTGGCTGGTATTTTGGCCCATTCCTCCATGCAGATCTCCTCTAGAGCAGTGATGTTTTGGGGCTGTCGCTGGGCAACACGGACTTTCAACTCCCTCCAAAGATTTTCTATGGGGTTGAGATCTGGAGACTGGCTAGGCCACTCCAGGACCTTGAAATGCATCTTACGAAGCCACTCCTTTGTTGCCCGGGCGGTGTGTTTGGGATCATTGTCATGCTGAAAGACCCAGCCACGTTTCATCTTCAATGCCCTTGCTGATGGAAGGAAGTTGTCACTCAAAATCTCACGATACATGGCCCCATTCATTCTTTCCTTTACACGGATCAGTCGTCCTGGTCCCTTTGCAGACAAACAGCCCCAAAGCATGATGTTTCCACCCCCATGTTTCACAGTAGGTATGGTGTTCTTTGGATGCAACTCAGCATTCTTTCTCCTCCAAACACGTCGAGTTGAGTTTTTACCAAAAAGTTCTGTTTTGGTTTCATCTGACCATATTACATTCTCGCAATCCTCTTATGGATCATCTAAATGCTCTCTAGCAAACTACAGACGGGCCTGGACATGTACTGGCTTAAGCAGGGGGACACGTCTGGCACTGCAGGATTTGAGTCCCTGGCGGCGTAGTGTATTACTGATGGTAGCCTTTGTTACTTTGGTCCCAGCTCTCTGCAGGTCATTGACTAGGTCCCCCCGTGTGGTTCTGGGATTTTTGCTCACCGTTCTTGTGATCATTTTGACCCCACGGGGTGAGATCTTGCGTGGAGCCCCAGATCGAGGGAGATTATCAGTGGTCTTGTATGTCTTCCATTTTCTAATAATTGCTCCCACAGTTGATTTCTTCACACCAAGCTGCTTACCTATTGCAGATTCAGTCTTCCCAGCCTGGTGTAGGTCTACAATTTTGTTTCCGGTGTCCTTTGACAGCTCTTTAGTCTTGGCCATAGTGGAGTTTGGAGTGTGACTGTTTGAGGTTGTGGACAGGTGTCTTTTATACTGATAACGAGTTCAAACAGGTGCCATTAATACAGTTAACAAGTGGAGGACAGAGGAGGCTCTTAAAGAAGAAGTTACAGGTCTGTGAGAGCCAGAAATCTTGTTTGTTTGTAGGTGACCAAATACTTATTTTACAGAGGAATTTACCAATTAATTCATTAAAAATCCTACAATGTGATTTCCTGGATTCTTTCCCCCCATTATGTCTCTCATAGTTGAAGTGTACCTAGGATGACAATTACAGGCCTCTCTCATATTTTTAAGTGGGAGAACTTACACAATTGGTGGCTGACTAAATACTGTTTTGCCCCACTGTATATGATTCTGTTTTCTTCAAGTTTGTATTTTGTTGTTCGAATGCACTTATTGTAAGTCACTTTGGATAAAAGCGTCAGCTAAATGCAATGTAATGTAATATAGTCAATTTACTGTAAAAAAAAATGAAATAAACATTATTTGTTGTTATTGTCAAAATATTTATTATTATAAATATAATGTTTTGGGCTGTTAATTTATAGTTAATATCTGTCATTTTACAGGATTTTGCAAGTTATTTAAAAAAACATGATAATTACTATAACAATTTACAGTTATTTCCTGTAAAATTATGATCTTTTTTTACAGTGCATGTATAGTTTTCATCTAGGAGCATCAGAAGTTGTATCAAATATATAAGGTTACAATATGCTATCCACATGTATGCAAGGCAGATGCTATAAGCACCCGGCTGACAACAAAGCTATTTTCATCCGGATGACTAAAGTCATTTATTCTATTTACCCCTGGGGGTGTTTGGGGTGGGTTAGGTGATAATAGCCAAGTATCTGTGTTGTAGCTATTTCCCCCGGGTGCAAATAGACACTCTGCTTAAGAACAAATACGTCATTTTTATATTGTGCCAGCCTTGGTCATAAAAGCTCATAATGTCATATACCATTGAAACGTTCATGTGTGTGCATGTACAGTAGGTGTAAACAGCATCAAAGTACATGACATATTTGTAAGTCGTACACATATATCTTAAATAATACAATTGCTAAGTGAATATATAGTGTTTTGTTGTGAGTGTGGTGTTCACAAGAGATATATTAAATGTATTTTGCTGATGTAAATCACGTTCATGCGGTATTCATGCCCATTTTGACTCTAAAATAGTGGAAGGAATTATAAAAGGTTGCTGTGCTCCACTCAGGGGATTTATCTATACAGCATTTGCCTTATCTTCAGCCAAAGCTCTTAAATATCTCAGAACACACACTTCAAAGGGAGTATTACTCTTTTATTTAAGGTAATCATAGTTTCAGGTTGTCTTTAAAATAGTTCAATCAAAAGGCATAACCAAGTTGTTATCTCGGGTTCAGGTGGAAGTGCACTTTCAATCAAGTGTTGAGGGAGACAGAAAAAACGTTTGATTATTATTCCGCATGATGAGATGATATGAGCCAAATAATCATTCCACAGCAATACCATTGTTTGAGAGAGAAGTCTGCTCCACTCTTTGTCAAGGAGTTCTCTGGAGTTGGCCTTGAGCAATATAAATACCATGAATTAGAATTGAAAGGATGGCAGCAGGTGCCGTTGAGCCGTTACATTTCAGTGGGTGGATGAACACTTAGTGACAGAAGATAGCTATTGCTCCCTTGGTTGCAGCAATTATACTGCTCAACGGGCACCCAGTATATAATGAGGGGGAAACTTCACCACATCTTTTTTGTACGTGTCATCCTGATATATCCTTGCGGCAGAACAGTATTGTTATGCTCGGCAGGATTAACATGACATCTATATTAATGTAAGACTTTCATATGGGAGATAGAGACCTGTGCAAGATTTTATATGTGCAATGTTTTGAAACCAAAGACAATGCCTCGTTTTACAATGGAGGTTTTATTGATGGGATATCTCAGACAGCGCAATACATACCGAAGAGGGCATTCTTAACTCTAACCCCCATTGTGGTCAAGAGTATAGATGGAATCACCAATATATTAAAAATACTCCAGATAAGACACAACTTTTATAGTATGTCTTTCAAGTGTGCTGTTTGAGGCCTAAATAATGTTTCTGCATTCAAATCTTGTTATTGTATGGATGTACTATGGATTTAATTGTAATGTTGTCTCATTATGTTTCTTATGTAAGGAGTGTTATCTGATATGGGATAAGCTTCCCTTCATACAGTGTTTGCAGACAGATTCAAAGACCCCTTCCAGGTGATGGTATTTAAAAACATGTTGATATGTCATTTGTGAAGCTTATACTATTGTTAAATCATAGAAGTTACTTGTTTTACCACCTTGGTGTGGTAATTTAAATGGACTTCCTTTTACATTTTCATTCTTACATGTTCTATACATTGTGTATGTAGTGAAGGCCTCCTAATAGTCAGAAATGTATGCAAATCACTTCTGAAATGGAGCATCAGATGGTTTCTAAGCCCCCGTGTTTGAAGAAAACTGGTTCAAGTCAAGCAATCTTGGATGCCAATGCCAAGTGCCCACTCAATAAGCAAGAACATGTGAGAGTGAAATAATGTGCCCTCCTAATGGAAAATGATGTGCTTGTCTCTCAGTCCTCAGTCCATCACTAAACCACAAATAGGTAAACATAATAATTTATACTGTTTAAAAACTCTCAAGTTACTCCACACTGCAGAGTCAATTGTCAAGTTGTTATTGTGTAGGCAGCGGTCACTGAGAACAAATTGTCTTTTTGACAAAGACAATATGAAATGAGAACAATATTTACCCAACAGTTCCTTTAGATAAGACATAGAAAAAAGGCCACCATCTGGAGAAAGTGGGTGGCCACCATCTGGACACATGTAGAGCATTCGTCATCACTCTGCTGTAAGGTAAAGTCCTCTCTTTTGGGAGCAGCCACTTCACCTGTGTGTTAATGACTTGTTGTTTACAGCGGAGGTGACAAAGGTCTCTGATCATCAAGTCTCTGAGAGAGAGGTGACCAAGAAGATTTGGGCCATGTGCCAAGGTATTCAGGTTGTGGGTGATTATTCACTTTAATACATTAGTTGCAGAGGGGATGCTGGATTAAGGAATCTCTTGCTTGTATCTCTAAATTTGACCAGGATTCTTTCATTGCCTTGGACGTCTGTTACAATAGTTGTCTTAGACAGAAAGATAGGTTTGTCACTCAGCAAATTCACATCGTTTTTCATCATCATCAGTTTCCTTTCACATTGCTCAACCACAGACTCTGAGAAAGACAGCAACACAGCACTACAAAAAACATATTTTTGTTTCAGAATCTGCTTATAATATGTCTTTCTACTTGGTGCACCGATAACATGGGTTCATCCTTCAATTTGATATTCATTGCTTTGGCCATCTGCACCAAAACCTGTCTCAGATAGAAAGTAAGGATCATCCCTCTTCAACCTCTTACAGTTGTTCAGTATTAATTCAGTTTCCTTTGCCCATTACTCAACCATAGCATTTGAGAAATACAGCAAGACATTCAACCAATAAATAACCTTGTTTCAGAATTTGCTTTTCTTGTGTCATATCATCTTATCTCGTCCAATAAAAAGCAAAGATCGTCAGTCAATGAATGAAACTTTGGTCTGCCAATGGGCTTAGTCTTTTCCTTTTTCTCAATCTTCAATAAGCATTTTTCATGCCACCCTGGTGCATTATCAATGTCTTCGTTCATCAGACATATTAACTGTGTTTTCGGAGACTTCTATTGAGGACAAAGCCTTGTAACAGAATTGTGTATGGATCTGTATATGTTGCGAAACCCTCTTGAGTTGGTCTTTCAGTTACACATCAATGATTAGCTTGTCAAGCACATCATCTCTGGTTTTTCATAGTTGTTGAAGCGCAGTATAATCGACAAGGTAAGGCGTTACCATGGTCACCATTCTGCTTGGTCAGAGTCCTCTTTGTCCCCTATTACTTTAGAAGAGCCTCAACAATTGTATTTCAATTAATATTTAGAAGAAGTCCATGCTGAAAAACTCCTCAAAGATGACAGTACTTTACTCAGAATCTTCCTCTCCTTGAAGAGGCCGGCTCTGCTTATACTGACCAATCACAGTTTATTATAATCACAACCAAGAGCCACTTGCTTTCCCCCTTCAGGGATCAGTGTCAAAATAAATATAATTTCCCCAGCTGAATGAAATATGTTTAATATGAAAATAGACCTAGAACCAATCCCAGTCACCTTGAGCCTGTTTTTTGACCTCCTCCCTTGACTGTTAGAGGGCTAGATGAATTAGAAATAAGCTTAAGCCTCGAGGAGACAAATGCTCTACTGGACAGATGCTGTTTGAACAGCAAAACTGGTCTTAGGATATTAAAATAAGATGATGAAAATGAACTAATTGGAAATGAAGGACATCTGGGTCAAGGAAGTGCTCCTATGGGACTCGAATGATCTAAATGTAATATTGGGTTTGAGCAACGGACAATCTCACACTATCTGTTTCAATATGTTCCTTTCATCATAAGAACATTGTTAGTGTTTAATTTGTATTTGTATTTATTAATAATGATCTGTTTGTCATATTTGTTCTGGTGAATTATGAGAATGTGGTGTACGTTATAAACCAGTATATTGGTTAGGGAAATATACAATAACCAAAATCAGATAAGATGTTGTTCCCAAGCTTTGTATCTTGTGGCCCCTTCCAACAATGCTGTGTGTACTTGGGAGCCCTTGTGCCATCAGTATATGTATTGTTTGCAGACATACAAAGGAGTACTGTGTCGCAGACCTCCATTTTCTTTTCTCACACCACTTAACTAAACCACCTTATATTTAATTGTAATGCAGCATGTTGCTCATGCATCAATGCATCGGTATGAGTTATCATATTACAACACAACATTATATATCCTGTAAGTGCTTTTGATTATGTAGGTATAATTTGCTGATTGTACTAAAATGTTTTTACCTTTTAACAGAGTATTTTATCATATTAAAATATTTCTACTGTAAATATTTGTTGTTCATCTGAATACTTCTTTCACAACTGAAGTCTTGCAATATTGAACATATTATTTTCAGACATTGATTTACATTAGTTAATCTGTCTAAATTAGATCAAGAAAAGGGTTTTTAGAAGATAAATGTGAATGCATATAAAACATAGCAGCGCCTCTAACAGACAGGGCACAACATTCAAATGTGGTCAACGTTTCTTTAAATGTCATTTTGGACATATATTAAGTATCATTTGTAGATATATGATATAGTGTACGACACTGCTAATTAGTTCAACCCCTTGGACACTGGAACATAAAACGGTATCAAATCTCTGATGCACCATGGTCACACTCAACAGGCTCATTAAAAGGTCATGGCAATTTTTTTATTAAAGATTATGTGTGCCCTTATTCTTAATTAAAACCATATAAATATCCACAGGGAAAACAACAACCTTTTACCATGTGTACATGCAGCTAGTAATGCATTGTGTCATTAGCATTAGATTGTATTGTTGTAAAACGAGAGTCTTATTTATTACACTCCTTAGGGACTATGTCTATACTGTGCAAGACCACACTCACAAACCGTTTTTGTTGTTCACTGACTATATGAGTTCTGGGAGTCCATGCCAGCAGCATATCTAATTAGATGTAATTTTTCTTGAAACCTTATCAAAGCCTGATCTGTGCCACAGCCTCTGTGCTCAGGAACAAATGACATCGGGACATTAAAGTGCCATGCATGATTGCACTGCTTGATCTCGCTCTGACTGTTTGTTTCGTCTTTTGTAGAAAGGTATCCCGGCTGCGATAAGTCACACGAGGGTGGTCTGCCTCTGATAATCGCTCTGTTAGACAAACCGTGACCTCCCTTGCTTGTGTTTTTATGCAGAAGTTTAATGAGTTCCAGCTATCTAGACTGCACAGAATGAGTGATTACAAAAGAAGAGAAGAACGTGATGTAGGGTGAAATTGATACAGAAATGTGTATGATAATATCAAAGCCAGAGAGTGTGTGGTTTATTTTTACTTTAATGGATTGCCTAACACATTTACTGCACACAGACAGTACAGTTTATATCACTAATGGAGTTTGGGCATAGGTTTATTTGATAGCAACACATTAATAATCAACCAAGTACAAAAAGTACAACAGTATTACTTTCATTAGTTTGATAAGGGTATAATTGCCCTAATGGAACCCATTCATTTGATAAGTGTTGTGGAGTATTTTCCAAGGCCCATAACTTTGACCCAGTTTATCAGTTCAAACTGTCCTGACTGAGCACACGCACCTCATAACCTTGGCTGCTGTGCTCTCAGTGTTCTGTCTCCCTGTTCCTGCCTGTTGGCGTCAGCTGATAGAGGTGTTATGATTCTATGTTCCTGCCTGTTGGCGTCAGCTGATAGAGGTGTTATGATTCTATGTTCCTGCCTGTTGACGTCAGCTGATAGAGGTGTTATGATTCTATCTTGTTATGCAGCATGTTGATGATGCTCTCAGAACTAGCTAAATATAGGGGTCTGAGGTAGAGTTCTTTAGAATTGACGTGGCAACTCTCCCGTGCAGTCTCACCGTGACTGCTGTGACTTGTGATGTGAATCTCTCCGGCCGTAACTCCAAATAAATCATCAGTGTTTGACATCAAAGGCTCCTGCTCCTCCCGTGTCTCTTTCCTGAGTCGGTGACTCCCACTGCATTGCTACACAGAAGTTTCCTCTACAATAAGGACATTTGCTGTAATCAAACAACTAGCAAATAATGTTCACAAAGTCAAGCAGGCACATCTTCCACTAGCTTGTTGCATTGTCAACATGCTGCTTAACCCTGCTTTTGATGAAACCATGAAGTAATGATGGCATTGTCCTGCATACATCAGTGGTCACTGATCATTTCTACTCCAAAATCCTTGAGAATAGTTGTTCAGTGCATCTATGAAATCAAAAAACATTCAATGTCACTGGGCATACACACTGTGTGGTTTTGAAAGGCTCAATCTTTGAATGATAGGGTTATGTTTCATTACCATAGCTTTGCAATTACAGTGAATTATTCACAATATGATACAGAAAGCAGGCAGAAATTGAATTTATTTACAGTACATTAAACTCATGTTTTCATGAGTTTTTTCCCTCCTATTCGGGATGGTGAAATTGCTGTGATTTAATTTTAGATGAAATGCTACAAACATGTCTTATGAACCATATCCTCTTGTGAGATGAAGAAAATAAAACTATTTTACACCAGTTCTACCCAGTGTCTATATGTGCATGGATGGAAATAAATTATGCTTACACTTAGCATTTAGAAGAATGAGCTAATTTTTGTGCACGGAAATATCTTGATCTGACACAAATACATACATGACTGAATCTCTGTGAGGTTTATATAAGAAAGTAGAGGACATCTAGAAACTCATTGCTCGAGATCTGCAGGGAGTCCTCAACCTATCTTGAGTTTTGGTGGGCGGGGCTAATCCAGATCCAGAACTAGCACATGTGCTTCAAGCATCTTTTAATAGTCTGTTTTTAACTTTTTGTGTTGGAGAGCCATGTTAAACAATACATTTATCGTGACAATGTAATTTTACGCACTTTGAAACCTATCCGGAGGCCCACATTAAGCATTAACCACATTGAGAGTTATGATTTGTCTACACGAATGAAAAGTGGTTGGTGCTGTGTGTTGTAGCCCCCTGTGTAAACTTGAAATACAAATTACCTCTGTGTGGTGTGCCCGCCTGTGGCAAGGCACTAACAGCAAAGTCATCTCAGGACAAGAACACTAAAGTACAACCTTCCTTCAGGCCAATCAATATTCCGTATCATTTAGGTGAGAGGGTATGCTTAATTTTTAGTGATTATTAATGGGGCACGGGAAAGGACAAGTGACCCTTCTTAGCAGTTAAATCAATGTCAGCACTTACCTCCTTTCCACCCATCATCACCTCTTTAGGGAGTGCCACAGTTTAATCTGTCTCCATATGCAGCTCGCCCACTGGCTCTGCGTCATACTTTCATCTCTTGAGAATGTTAGTTTATTTATTAAAGTTAACTGCAAAACACTAACATGGTGATAATAGATTTTTATATTCACACTTCAGAGGGTAAAGGCAAGACGTCAACAGACGTATAAATACATACTTACAGAGAGGTTGAGTGCTCGTGAATCAGCTCTTTTGACATTCAACATTTATTGAGGGATAAATAAATGCTTTTATCACTATATTGTTGGCATTAAATAGAGTCAGCGTTCAAGTACTGATGACTCTTTACGAAAATAACCATATTCCTGTCATTGTATCCATAAATCAACTAAGTAGGAGTCACATTATGACTTTGTATCAAGTTTGGACATTTGGGTGCATAAGAACTCCCTAATAAACTGACCTTCATTTTATACTATTATCATTTTCTAAAAGCTTATATGGAAAATGTGTTAACAAGCAATTGTCTTTAGAAAGATTCCAGAATGAGTCTTTAAACCCGGGGATAATTGAGCACTTTGGCATTTCCATTTCCTACATCTTAAATACATTGGTTTTTTTAAGGGTTTTTGGTTAGAAGCCTGAAATTAATTTTTGAAAACATGGGGTACTTTTTCTTGCCACTTGATTATTGTCAAATTCTTTCTCTCTTTTTTATTTTGATGTTTGGTAATCACCAATGCATAAGAAAATATATAAGTGATTTTTGAACTGTTCACCAGCTTGTCACTTCCTTTGTATGTCTATGTGATGTTAAGTGGATACAGTTAGCTCGACTAAGCTTGTTTGGGTGTTGATGATAAGTTAGAAGCTGCAGAGTGTGGTGATAATTCTCACCTAATGTTGGAAATGGAATAAGTTGTGGGTTTCAGGGATAGCTATTAAATATATTTATACATTTTTTGTTTCAATGTTTTAAAGGCAGTGACTTATTCACTGCCTTTAAAACATTGAAGGCAGTGAAAAAACATAGTTGACTGACAACTATTATTCAGATAAAGATAAATTATCATCATTGCAAACTCTCTAAACATACTGCTCCTCAATCAATTTAAATCAGGGTCAACTCAATCCACTTGGGATTAGTCTTTAATGAAATGCAGCTCTTCCTTTCTCGTTGTGGGATCCCTCTTCTTGTATTCTAATTCTATGCAGCGATCTATGCATGAAGAGTTACTTTTTGATGAAATACCAAAAAGCAATGCCAACATTATCATTGGATATCATTCCGTAACTGTTAATTTAGGATACTTATTGGAATAAAATGACAGCATGATTTGATTTTACTGTAAGGCTGATGGGTTTTTCTTTATTTTCATATCAATTGTTACTATACATACACAGATAACAGAGCCAAATAAATTGCCAATAAGCTTATCCACAACAAGTCCAAATGGTACACATGGATGCATCTTGTGGCTTTAGGGATTAAGAGCTAATTCACATTCAGGAATAAGAACCTTCATTATTATCCCTTATGGTTCAAAACATTGCAATATCGGCAGGCTGTCCATCCACCATTTGGGCCAGATTCTGAAATATGAGTTACTATTTAATGGATTTCCTTTTAACATTCATTGTTCCAAGTGGATAAATCACGTGACTATGTCTCTAGTGCAGATAGACATATGTGCCTTTGTGTGAAATGTCTCAAGATTTCAAAATGGATTGCAATTATTTTTGATGCAGGCATTAGCCTTCACATGTTTATTGACTTTGGTGATTGTCTGACGTTTTAACCAGCTATCATCACGTCAACATGTCAAAAATGGCATGTTACCATGCTTTTAGCTCAAAGCACCAGTTAAGCTGTAAACTTATGCTTAAAAAGATGATACTATTTTATGATGTTACAATTTGATATTGCAGTGAACAAAAAGGTTGTTAGTGAAGACATGCATATAGGACGTATAGGAAATGAAACACTGTGAAAATTGGTCTTGCGGGATTCTGATTTTCTTAAGTTGACGAACATCCCAGCCCGACAGCCTACACTTATTCATTTGCGATACATTTTGCAAATAGAGGGTTACCATCTAAACACAACAGTAAACTGTGCGGCAGTTATATGGTTAAACAATTTCATGATACAGCCATGACTTTTAAACTTTGAGACAGGAGTACAAACTAACACACCAACAGTATCCTAGCAGCCCACTGAGTAGACACACAACCACATTTAGCCTGAGGAGAAAATTATCTTGTATGTCTCATTGGACATAACCCAACCTTGAAATCGGTTCTTTTGTGAAACAGAGAACAACTGTGCACTGACATCAGCACAAACCATTATTCCCTTTTTACTCTGCACTTTAACTCTTGAAATTAGCTATTTTAAAAGATAACCAAGAGTTGCAATCTCTGTCATTGAGAAGTATTGAATTGTGTTGACATTTTCTCTAACAAAGAACCAATTGCACTTGAGATTTTTTCTTTTTACGCAGATGTGTCAACTTTTCTACTTAATTCTTACTAGTATGCTATTCCCTCTTAGGCTGAAGGTAACATGTTGTTCACCTCTAAATAAAATAAATAATCATTACAATGTGAGAGGGAAGGATTGCAGTGTCTCACTTCGCAAATGGATTCAATTTTTACATTGAGCCATCTGATCAATTTTCCTATCTGAAAAAAAGTGTAAAATGAAGGGCAAAGGGCTGTTTTCCAATATCAAGAATAATTCATTAAGGGTCAGTTTCACTTAATGGACACGTTTTTTGAAATAAGTTATGCCTTAAAACTTTAGAAATATAGAACCATAAATACGCCTACATCTTGTTTGCCTTAAAATATAAGTATGGTAAATTGCAATTAACTGAAGTAAACCTACAAGCTAGGGTTTCATGCCTGGTTATAATATACCCCTGAAATGTATTCAGCTATTATCCTTGGAGGTGGATTTCTCATCAAAATGCAACTACTGCATGACTGCCGACCCTTAAGCCAGGATCCAAGTAATTGGATTTTACCGTCATTTGAAATTAACTAAGGGTCAAAAGCAATACCTGATCACCAAACACCTCCTCTCTAATTACAGTATTGAGTAAAAAGTATATTTGACTTTTTTTAGAAATAAATAATATAAAGCAAATTCACTTTAGTTAGACATGTCCGCTCTGTGAATCACATGAAAATGAAGGACTCTGGTGCAGGGGGTGAATAAGGGTTTACCAATCAGAGGCTAAGCATTTAATTCCTACCCTCTTTGGTTAATATGTCGCTGAAAACCGCTGCATGTCTGAGGCATTGGGGTGTATGTAAGTCGCTTTGGATAAAAGCGTTATTCACCAAAGGTTGTCCAATGCGCAATCAGACAAACATTCACCCTGGAGGGTTGCACTGATTAAGTTGCTTTAGCTGATCAGCTGCTCGTGTATACCACTAACAACACCCAGTTTGTCAATGACTTGTCTGCTACAACCAACATTTGTTTCCTTTGACAAAAGAGCTTACAGGCTTCGATGACAGCAGTGTGACCCGTCTAGACACATTATTTGTCTCCCTTTTTAATAATTAAAACAATTAAATCCATTGGTAATCCATTTAAAGTTCACATCACAATATTGTGGTCTTAAAAAAGGGATACTTTGTGTGACGTTGGTTCGACTTTAAATTAAGAGTTAGGGTTAGGATTGTTTATGTCATATATTTTTCTAACATATTTTAGACTTCCCCTGGCAAATGTATAATTCATTTAACACATTTCTACTCTAGGTGAATACAAGAAAAAGCTAAAACAACCCTTTGTGTATTTCTGAACCTTAAATAATAAGAAGTCATTGTGTCATTATACACCCATTTAGGAATAATGTTCCTAAATCTATATTTTACTGCTGACACTGCTCCTTTTGTGAACTCTGGCAGAGCAAATCATGCAAGGACAAAAACTTCTAATTTGATCAAAAGCCCTTGGTTTAAAACCCACTTTAATTTCCCTCGGACTGATTATAGTTTTATGATTCTTAAGAGATTGGACCATGCAGTATCACTTTGAAGTCAGTGTAATGTTAAGACCCTATGATGTGGTTATGACTTCCCATCTTCCCTTGGAGCACCCTTGATACCCATTACAGTAAATTATCCTGTTCCTTACCACCATGGGGGCATTCTCAGAATCCCAGTTGTAACTTCATGTTGAATATCTTGAATTACTCTTCAGTGGTGTTGCTAGATTCTCTTTGCGAAGTCTCGCCTTTGAATTAGAATACTTACTACCCTATTTCAAAAGTGCTGATTCTCTGTCTTCTACTTTAGATGAAAATAAGGAGCCACCCCCAACGCCCCTATGTGAGATAATTGGTTAAAAATAACACAATGGTGCTCTAGGAGGAGATTCAGGTGATAAGGTGGGGGGGTGTTACCTTGGTTGGTGATTGGCTAATGATTACACAAGCCCAAAAATCGTTATGACATCATAAGTGGCCAAAATCAGGTTTTTATATAAACGGATCAGGACAAAAAGAGAGCAAATCTTTTTTCCTGAAACGTTCAGAATTTCTTTACACAGAGGAGACACATGTTTATGTATAAAAGACGTGAAAAAGTGGATTTTGCATAATAGGTGACCTTTAATTCAACATTCGTTGTTTGTGTAAACATTTTTGTCTCGCGGTTAAAAAAAACACTATAAAAAATCAGGATACAAACTGCTCTATTGTTTTGGACATCGCAATATTCTATGGGTTCATTTGACCATTTGCTTGGATTGATGTCCATCTCATTGGTGTCAATTGGCGCTTCTAGTTTAGGATCCAGCCAGAGGGTTAGCAGGTTGAGAGCTTTGTGAATTGGTGAGTTTGTGGTTGCTTGAGAGACTTTGGCCCTGTAAAATATCCATTAGTCCTTAAAGTTGAAGAAAGGGTGCACATTAAAAACTGTAAAACAGCTGGCAAAAGAGTAATACACATTAAATAAATATTTGCAGTCACACTACTGATATTCATCGATATCACATCATTTGTGTACATTAGAGACTCACCAAAAGCATTACAACAAACACATAGTCTTAATTAAATTAGTTGTGATGAAAATATATATGCTTCCTTCTTTCATAAATATATCCCCTTAACTAGTAGTTACCATGAATTAAATTGCCACATTTTTGTGTTCTGAATAGTCAATTATATACAGTTCGTATAAGATACATATATGTTTGTTTGCAAATGCAACAGCTTATAAAAGCTGCTGCATTTGAAACAATTTCATTGACTTCTTTTCAATATTTCCCTGACTTCTGGCTTGCTTATATTTACAGATTCCACATGTCTTCATTGTATATTTAATTATTACACTGGAGTAATATAAATGCAATAAAACTAAAATAGACAGATTTATTCGGGGTTATACTTGAATTCCTATACTCCAATACCCATACTATTGAATCTAGAGTTGTCAAAGTAAGCAATGATAAGGAGCTGTTAAAATTAGGCGCTGTTCATTTAAAGGGCAGCGGGTCAGAGAATGAAACAGTGCATACCATTACCCTTGGCAATAAAGACCCATTCATTGATTTGAGTCAAAACAAGAATAAATGTGACATATCATACCATAGACAGGTCGTTTTCATATCTCATGACTTACTGTAGCAGCAGTAAGTCAGAAAATTCCCCAAGTCTAGATGTTTGTTTCAAGCCAGCCATGACAGGAAAAGTGTCAGGATTCTCATGATATGTCACGTTTTTAGTTTTGTATGTTCTAGGTTTGGGTTTATTTTGCTGTTAGGTTCTCCCTGTCATGTTTTCCTCCTTGTTTATTGTCTGGTCCCTCTCTCTTTGTTTTTCCTCCTGTCGTTAGTTTCCCTGGTGTGTCTAATTGTCCGATTGTGTTCACCTGTGGCCCTTGTGTTTCTCCTCCCCTGCCTGGCTGTTTCTCGTCTTGTGATTACCCCTCCCTGTATTTAGTCTTGTCTTTTCCTGTGTTCAGTGTTGGTTCGTCTTTTGTTTGTGACTGAGTTCACCGGTGAGAGTTCTGTTTTGTCCAAGTTATTTTTATTTTATCCTTGAAATACAGGCTTTTTTCAGCGTTATCTGCATTTGGGTCCTGCTTGCTTCACTCACCATAACAAAAAGTCATTCACACGCTATTTGTCCGCTGTGAATGCTATTGACAATAGTCCTGAATGGCTCTATTCACACATGAGCTCAATCAGACATGGCAGGGTAAAATTAGAATCAGAAACAGGTTTATTGGCAAGTTCGTTAACACATATTAGGAATTTGCCTTGGTGCATATGGTACATATACTGTACACACATAAACACAGTTAAAGAAGATTTGTTGCAATAAAAGTCGCAATATTGATATTAAATATAGATATACCAAAAATCGACATCCAGTGTAATATGACCAGTTTGTTCAAAGACCAGTCTGGTAAAGTATAGAAAATGTCAAGGTTAGATATTGTGCGGAAAGGACATGATAAATTCAGGTGAATCGTAGGGCCTGACAGTGTTGTTGATTCAACTAAGATTACTGTTAATGTGCTGGTTAGTTTTTATTAAAAGGGAGATTTCACAGCAAAATCATTTACGCTTCATGCGTTCCTTGGGATAATCCTCTGCCAAACCTAACTGTATAACCATTTGATGTAGCTGTGCAATGACAGACAATGCCAATAAAACTGTACTTACAAGCCAATGATCAAATCACTAAACGGTTGAGAAATAGTTTCAATCAATTCCCATATTTAATCCTGTAGTATGGAAAAGAACATTGTGAAAATGCTCTGAAATTAAGCAGTTTGACCGGAGTGTGTCAAATCAAATCAAGTTTTATTTATATAGCACATTTATAAACGATTTTTGGTCGAGCCAAAGTGCTGTACATATAATAAAAATAGCCTACAGTAGAGACACTTTACAGCAAATACAACAGCACAGATTGTTCAGAATATCAGTATGAGAAAAACGACACCCTCTATCCTTAGACCCTCACATCATACAAGGAAAAACTTCCGGAGAAAACCCACAGTTTGAGGGGAAACATTGGGAGAAACCTCAGGGAGAGCAACAGAGGAGGGATCCCTCTCCCAGGACGGACAGACGTGCAATAGATGCTGTGTGTAAATCGAAGAGATAATACATTTTACAGCATAGAGACCGAATGTTAGGAAATGCATGTGTCTGTAATAAGAAGATGAATCCACGAGGATGTCAGCTACAATCCTGAGGAAGCCATCGGGGAAGCAGCATGACGAGACCCAAGGCAGGACTGCAGAGACAGGTTTAGCTACGACCCGAAGTCCACGATATAATCCAGAACTCAGGATAGAGGATCCAAGACACAGGACTACAGCAAGAGGATCAGCCTCGACTCCGGATCCCGACGTAGATATAGATACAACACAAGAAAAAATATTTGGCTGGGTTAATCGGAACAAGAGAATACACAGACACAGACAGAGAGGGAAAAGGTCATTGGATAAAAGTTATTCTTGATAACCCTCTAGAAAGATCTCATGAACTTCCCCACTCAATCTATCAAGACTCGAGCAGTGCTATTAGATATAGGATAAGAAAGGTTACAGTAACCTTTAAAGACAGAAGGTACGCTCCGTCAGTCCTCCGACTTGTTCTCAAGGCCGTCCTGGGATTACAGTGCAAATCCATCCTTAATGAGAGTTGTTACCATCGAATGCACACAACCAGACTATCACGCTAACGAAGACTGTTGGATGAAAAAATAAACAATCCTCTCCTCCAATCCTATGGGGTTTAATGTTGCTGTCTTGATCACATAACTTGACAACATGTCCAATGCTTGTCATTCCAATGCTTTGAACTTGATCTAATTTTGCATACTTTGTAGAGTTTATTTAGATCAGTTATTCAGCTGAAACAAGCTAGTCCCCCATTATTCAACCTATTTAATCTAATAAACAATTAGTGCAAGTACTGGCAATGCCCATGGCAGTTCTCTTGAATGTAGGAGAACTGCCAAAATAAAAATAAATGGCAATAAAATAGAACATCTCTGGAACAGCGTGGGCCACTGCCAAGGAAGTTCCCATAAGTGAAAAATAATGTGTGCATGCGCCCCATAATATGGGATCTCTCCAACATGAAATGTATTATTATTTGGCCCCTCCACCAAGTTTCCAAAAAATCAGTTTATCCCTTATCCTGTTCACATTCAAACCAACAAGCCATACCGAAAAAACATGGCCTCTTTGACGGATGTTTCCGTCCGTAGTGTAAATGACAGATCCTGATGTTTAACAGCTCTGAAATATCCAGAAACTATGTTGGTCAAACAAACTGTCAGTTGTAAAATAAACAGTATATCTCTCTTTTATATTCACCTAAATTAGTTTACCCCTCAAAAATAATCTCATAAGCTTTCTCTGATATGCGACTATGGTTGGCTCTAGCTGGGTAAAGTCCTTTAATATAAATATGGGGTTATGGGTTTTCTTAACGTAAATACCCCAAAGAATGTCTGATACAAAATGTGTTAGATTTGTTTTGTTCTACTGCTAGTTTAAAGCAACTTAAATACATAATGAAAACTTTCAATGCAAAGATTTCCTTTTAAATCAAGCAAATATGTGAACAAACAAATACAGACGCTTATTTCAGTTTATTAGGAATTGGGTGATTTTATGCATACTAAAACTTAAGATCATTTGGAAAATGTCCATCTGTCCATAATTATTAACTCTGCCCTGGGTAACATTATAATTAGCAATTAATTTAGAATACATTCTTTAGTTCCAATTTCTTTAATGATTTATAAGAAAGTTTGAGTAAGGCCCATGATATCCCTACCCAGTGTCTCCAATAACATCAGTCATTAACAAGTCAAACATTCAATTGAAATAAAACATACCCACGTTAGTCATATTTATTATTTCATTTCACATTCTTCTTTATTGAACTCTTGTGAGCACAAACATGTTTTTCTGCCAATATAAACTTCAGAAGAAAGTGCAACCAAATTGTCCATTATCGTTAAACCTCTGTGGGTGAAACAACAGCTTTCATGTGTGTGATTTTCGCAGGCTCACCATGAAACGGATTGCACCACAGGACACCTCATACTGCGTTATTCTCTAATCTGCTCCGACCTGAAATAGAAAAACACAACAGCGGAAACGACTGATAGTTGCAGGGACGCAGGAAGTACAACACGCTGTCAGAAAAAACAAACCGCAGTGGCCACGGTGGCCGTCTCGCTGTAACGCTTTTCTTTAATGACAATGAAAATGCTGCCCTCGCAACAGCAACAGATTAAAGCAAGGTGGTAAATAACAGCACCTTATCTTTCCTTCTCTGTTTTATGATGTTTTCTTTCTTCTGTTACACCGGCTGCAGGTTGGTCCCCCCCCCTTGCGGTCTTCATTTGTCACTGTCTGTCTCAGCTTCTTGTTTAATTAGCTGGAAAAGTCGGCGTCAGGCGCGGAGCTCATGAAATACAGCCTTAGCTTGTATGAATGGTTCCATTTATCCAGATAGCCGCAGCCTCCAGCCCTGTGAGAATATGACTCCTGGAGAAGTATGACATATACTATAGTGTGCTTTTTCAGTTAGAAGTGATAGATGCCTGGGAGTACACATATTTACAGAACAGATTCGTGCCACTGCTGCACATCCATTTGTTTCTTGTCCGTTGGTGGCAGGGGACAAAGTACTTCAAATGTCATTGTATACAAGTACACCTTATCTGCATATACTCTAAAGCTTTGAGTCTAATGGTGTAAAGTCCTTTGGGATACTACTCGCTGCTCCTTTACAAATGATTTCACCTGGAATGATAGTTGCTTTATCTAAATTAATTACTGCTGTCAGCAGTTGGGGGTTACAGGACAGAGTAAGTAATGTGCCTCGTCAAGAGGAAGCAACAGATTCTTGTTTTTGTGCACAAGGAAGCTTCCCATTGTTATCTGCCCGAGTGGTTCCAAAAATGTAATGAGTGTATGAGGAGTTGGGGTTCCTATCTCGCCTTTTGCTGGTTGTCAGGCTTTTCTCCAATGTGAAGCCTTCTTCTGGCAACTCAGTTCGCTGGACCTTGACAGCATTTCATTAGACGGGAGGTCCTCAGGGTTCCCAAGGAGAAGAAGTCTTCCTCTGTGTTGCTGTGTTCTGGCCTGCAAAGACCTGCTAAAACAACTGTTAATGAGATTAGAAAAATACTGTTGCCCCTTCACTGCAGATGGACCTCGTGCTCAGCGGTGAGTGCTTTTTTCTATTTCCTTTGGCATCACAGATGTCAAGTGTTAGTATAAATGAGAGGCAAAGGCAACTCTCTCATTGCACTTTATAACTCCGTCTCCATAAGGCTTTGTCCTTTTGGCCCTTATGTTTTTAACAGGATATGCAATGGAAACTAGTGTCAATACACTGCAGCAATGTCGAACAATAAAGGTAAAGTCCAGCGGAAAAGCTTTTTTATTTAGTCTGTCCAAAACAAGTACAGTTGAAAAGTTTAGCATCTGATTATCCAAGGATGTGCTTTATTGATTGAACAGACAGGCGTGTGCTCACTTATTTTCTAATTTTCACAGCTTATTTCCAAACCGTAATGCTTTTGACCACCTGTTATCTGACTTTTTCCTGGCCCATCTCCAGAATACTATTGGTTATTCAAGTAAATGTGCAAAATGCGCAATTCATCTTTAGCCTTTTGGCCCTGTGGAGATTAACTGGCATTGGGCTTGAGGAACACATAGATCCAGTGGTGCACTCAGAACATATTCATATTAATGAGAAGAGGTGAAAACTGCTGTGGAGGTGAAACACGAGGTCACTTGACACCGATGTGCCAAAAGTGACAAAGCCATTTAAAGTTCAACACAAAATGTAAATCAAGGTATCATAACAGCATTTTAAATTCATTTTTGAAGACTCTCAATTTCTGAAGAGTCTCTTTAAACACAGTAGCTACCATGATGACTTTTCTGGCACATAGGCAGGTTAATATGTTACAGTAATTAATGCATTAGCCAATAAAGACGGCACAGTGGATAAGACAGAATAAATGGTCTGATCCTTGTTTATTTTAGTAATCACTGAATCTCCCCTCTGACTCAGACTATGTTTGAGATATGGACTGATACATGTACGGAGGGTCTATGAAAATAGGAGCTAAAGCTATTATTCCCATTCAACTGGGAATGAGTTAAGCACAATTTGTTAATGTAACTTAAATTAGTTTTTTCCTCAGCTTGGTTATGGGATATACTAATTGGTAATCCTTTCTTTATGGGTTTTAGAAACTGAGAATAGTAACAGGTTATTTGCCCAAATTGAAAAAGGTGGATTTTTGAGTGGGGAAATGGAAAAGTTCACTTGAAATCACTTTTAACTGGTGTGGACATATTGTACTTCCACAGACATGAAATGCTAATCAGGTCTTTCCTAGACTTCAATATTGACTGTTTTATGTAAACAATTACAATGGAGAACATGTTGAAATTACCTTGGCAGCAGTCAAAGAGAGAATTATGATTAAGTCTGAAACTCAATGTAAGAAAACATAATTCAACATTCATTTTTGAAAGGAAATAAAGATAATTACTTCACATTCAAGACACATCATACGACAAAACCATGGAGATTCATAAAACAACGTGTGGTGGTGTCTTTACAGTTCTTAAGTAAATTAAATACTTCCATTAAATATAATATCACACTGTTCAAGTGTAAAATTATCCAAGCTTGCTGCTGCGTGATTGCATTGTATGTATTGGTTAAGTAATGAAACAAGTGCAACAAATACAATTCAGTGGCGTGTTTATGTTGTTATTGGTGGTACAAAAACATTACATGCTTGGTAAATCATTAAAGAAATGTAACTTTCTGTGAATGTATGGTCTTGGAAGCGACCTAGCTTATGAGCTGGGAAACTGACAGCTTTTTTAGAGTTTTGATTACCCTTCAATTACGCTTCAAAAAACAATAAGGGATACCATCTTAAGTACGAAATTATAGGGAAGGTAAACATTCTGCACAAAGAAAAGTATAAAGGTTGGAAGTCAATTGTTAGTGATCAGTGCTATTGTGTTAGCAGTTACCAACAATAGTTTACCAAGAATCTTTGCAAAATGTCATTAAGCAACTGGAATTTGCCGGAATATGAATGACTTGAATGAATGGCGAGTGCCCAGTGTACAGAATATATTTTCCAAGGGGCCTTTTGTTTAGTTAAAGTGATATTTTCGAACCAACCATTATTCCTCTACAGATTTGCATCGACAAAAAAAGGTTCAAATATATAAATACAGGAATGTATATATTGTGTGTTCTTTATCACAAATAAGAATGTGTTGCATTCATGTCACCTGCTTAACAAATTAAGAATGCCAATGAATTCTGACAAAGGGTTATTTAGAGAGGCCCCTTTAGTGACATCAATCTGTAACACTCAGGCTTCAATTAGCTTGCGCTCAGACACATTGTACGTACTGGGCTAAGGGGCAGTATGGCTAGTTATCTAGCCTGTCATGGCAACTGTTGGTATTTCTGGTTTTCTGGTATAGCCAGCATATATATACAAGCCATACTTTTCTGCGACAATGTGCAGATTACTGTTTTTAGAGATTAAGAAGGCAATATCATTATTAGAAGGATAGCCAATGCAAATGATTGCATTTCGGCCAATTAAGTCCACCTCTGTTGCTGTCAAAAAACAGACTCTTGACCTGCTCAAGACAAATAAAAACCAATATGTTCCTGATGCCAAACATTTTGTATTGTCGGTATCCATATGCATATTAAGTAGTTTGCCATCATGGTCCGGTTCCTGTGTTGTATGTCACATACATTGGATTACATTATCAATCAATCAATCAATCAATCAATCAATGTTTATTTATATAGCCCAATATCACAAATGTTACATTTGTCTCAGTGGACTTCACAGTTTGTACAGAATATCAGTATGACAATACGACACCCTCTGTCCTTAGACCCTCACATCGTACAAGGAAAAACTTCCAGAGAAAACCCACAGTTTAAAGGGAAACATGGGAGAAACCTCAGGGAGAGCAACAGAGGAGGGATCCCTCTCCCAGGACGGACAGACGCGCAATAGATGCCGTGTGTAAATTGAAAAGATAATACATTTGCAACATAGGTAGTCCAAATGTTTGGAAATGCATGTGTGTATAATAGGAAGATGAATCCACGAGGATATCCATCCAGGAAGCTGGGTTAATCGGAACATGAGAGTACACAGGTATAGACAGAGAGAAGGAAGAAGTAAGATGTCAAACTAAGCCTATATCAGCAAAACTAGGGGCTGAATCTAATCAGCCCTAACTATAAGCGTTATACATTATTATGCATCGTCACTCAATCTTCCAATTAATTGTATAGAATTTGCAGAGGATGTTGTTACGGTTTTGTGACTACGCTAAATAATTATCTATTACAACCTCAGATGAGTTTAAAAGACAAACAATCCAGAAGATGTACACATTTCTGCAGTCGAGGTACACACTGTTCCAAACAAATACCTCCAGTGGCTGCAAGTAAATGAGGCAACTGGGGGTGAAGCCTGCCAAGAGCACTGCTGGAGTCACAGCTGTTCAAATGGAAAAGGGTGTAGACACTTATTATAATTCTGGAACGCTCACTCTGATCACACATTGGTGCCCCCCTAATTGTCATCCTCAACAAAGATGAAGTGGATTCCCGCTGCACCAAACATAATAAAGGAGTTGAGTTGGCCAAAATGGGTACAAGGGCAGAGTAAATAGTTTTTGGGAACCTGTGTGTGTAATAACGTGGGTATGTCTTCTAGCTTTCAATGTTTCTGTAAAGTTAGGGTTGATATTTGTATTGAATCTGAAACTGGAACGGCATTTTCACCCAGAAAGGCTTTTGATTGATCAGGACACTTTAGCCTAGAGGCTCCACAGTGGGCCTTGCAAACATCTTCATTACTTTCCCTTAAACCCTAGGAATCACTCTGCAGTGATGAATGAGGAAGAGGCAGGGGGGGTACGCTGGAACAGGGGTGACAAAGCCCTGTGTCACAGCAGCACACAGCTGGACAAGGGCAGAGGAATGGAAGTCGGTTGGGCAGGCCAAGGGAGGAGGGGTCTTATAAATGGCCGCCGCTGTGGGCCAAATACTCAATTAGCTGATCTGACAAAGTGGTCCATCTCCTCTCTGCCAGTGTTTGTCCTCGACTAACAGGTGGAGAAGAAAGAGGAAGGGGTGGAGGTGTGATCGGACCACAAGGTCACAGAGGATGTTTTCAAGCTCATTCTTCATCATTAATTAAATGTGATGCGAAGAACGTTCAAAGAAAGGATTTTTTTTAACAACCTTGGCTTTATTATCAGAGTTTTTGGCTGTGATGAAATGTCACTCAGCAGCTTAATTACTGGGATATAGGGCTGCAGGGAGTCATGCTTGTAAAATAGCCCACTATTTCAAATGAATCCCTAAAGTGAGTTACTTTTTTAACTTGGACGATGGCCAAAGCTATTTAATTTTGGACACAACTCCTGGGGTTACAAGGGCTACACAAGAGAGTCCATGGGGCATTGCAAACATTATTCACAATACTTTTTTTTAAAATATGAAAACAGAGGTGAACAATCAAATATTAGTTAAGGACATTTTGGATTTGTAAATCTTAGTTTTTATTATGCAGAAAGTAGCTGGGATAAAGGGTATTGCACTATGTCATTCATCACATGGTTTTGACCTGCTATCCCATTAATAATGAATGTAACAAGGCTTCCTACTTACTAGAAAGGACATTTTAGGAACCGATTTATAGAGAAACACATAGGCGTTGTCTGCGTGTGCCTGATAAGCACCTGTTGTTATAATACAACGGTTGCTAATGAGTGACTTAATAAGAATACACGCCATTAGCCGCCCATGCGACCAGGCTGTTTGTTTAAAGCGTTACGTTAACTATTTTACTTCTGGCAATTCCATTTACGCTTCCTGCAATATTAAGTCTAATGGAAAAATGTCATCACTGGTCTATTACTTAGAGAAACAACTGAGTATGTGTCAAAATTATTTCTTGATGTAAGGACCCTCGTAATGGTTACAATATTGAAACTTGGTAATGGTTTGTGAATTGTTAAATATTGCCAGATAACAGAAAAAAAGAGCACCGTTAAATCCAACGTTCCATTGACCGATCCCTCCATTTTGACCTTCTCTTTTTTGTGCATCTTTATAGTCCCATTGACCCCGTCACTCGGCAGTTATCTGCTCAGTTAGGCCTACATGTTATTAAGGCTATTAGGAGTGATATACAAGATCACTGCACCACGTTTACTCTTAATGCATATTATGTGTTCACCACCATCTCTGTTTCTATACCATATATCTGGTTATGTGTAGACTAAGTCCCGGTCAAGTATTGAGTCTCTAAACATGTATTTGTCCACAATGTGTGCTTGTCTATATATCACGCAGGGAGAGCGGAGGGCTTCATTAAGACGCCCTCTATCGTCCTGCCGATCCATTTGCAAAGTGTGATCAGTAATTATCCTCTCTCATTACTGCGACCTGGAGAGCAGAGCCTGAGGAGCTCGCTGGGACCATGGCTGGGACCCTTTAGATAACACTGTGACACGGGGAGCTGTAGAGAACACCAATACTTAAACACTAACTACACAACAGAAAACAGCCCTTATCTGGAGGCTCCAGCCAGCTGACAGAGGCTCTCTGAAAACATATTGAGGAGGGTTCTCTGTAGAGGATATGCGCTGTGGAAATAAGCCAAGACCCTACACACACATACATGTACAAACACACACCAACCACACTTTATACGACATGTGAATATATTTTGCATGTGGAAAGTTAACTTACTTTGCCACTGTCAGCTCTAACAACTAACACTGAGGATACACACATTTAATACTTAATATTTTGGGCATTTATTGACCCTTCAAACAGCTCTGGAATTGGCAACTTTGTAGTTAATACATAAATTGAATAAGAGTCAATGAGAAAAATGTAACATTTTGCTTGCCATTCATTTCGATTGACTGTGTTAAAACTATTACTTATTTTTTTGTATAATATCCAATATTTCCACATGGGCACTAACATGGGCCCAATTGTCAGTATTAGACCTGTTTAATCGGCCATATACCCAGCACATGTATGATCGCCCCATCGGCTGATAAAGGTTTATATATGTGTGTGTCTTTCAAAAGAACATTCATAATCTATCGTATCATAATTGTTCATTTTTCTGTCAATGTGTCTCTAATTCATCTGACATGCGAACATTTCTAATCAAAGCATCTTGTCAGTAAAGCTTTATCTAAATCGATTTGATTTGAAAGAGAGCTACAGATAGAGAGAGATTAGAGTCAGTATGGGGGTGGTAGAGCAGGCGTCGTGCTGTAGCCAGCAGTTAGACGGTTTGGGACAGAGAGCCCTTTGGCAGCATCGGTAAGGCTTACAGCTGAAAGCTTTGCAAAATGTTCGCCCTCATTTTGGATCTACACCATCACCATTATTTAGCCAGGGAGCTTGCCAACACTAACTGCCTAATTAAGCATTCAGCATTCACTCACTCTGACATTGAGGTCATTTTCACTCTGGTTTACAATACCATGATTTAATTTTGGAGATACTACATCACTAGCTTATTGTTATAGATAGAAAACTCTTGGAAACAGTTTTAGTAAGGCTGGTTTAATCACATAAATTAAACAATTGGCATTATCTGGACTCAGATGTTTGTATACATCTAACAGACATGACAGGATCAGATCTGTTTTTGGCTTTGCAAGTAAATGTAATTGCTGAAAGATTTTACCGGTCAACTACAGGGTTTCTTTCAAAAATATCCTCATGCTGTATTTATGGCCTTTTTTCTCTCCTAAATCACAGTTGGGGATCATTGTACATGGGTTGTTAAAGTTTCCTGAGTCAATGCTGAAAACAAGTGGTAATTGGACCTTCTCAGTATGGGCACTGGTGACACAAGCTTTATGAAATCAGACTTGCTGTGCCTGGCTTAGGCAGATAGAAAAAATATGTATCAATAGGCTTTGCAAAACATTCTGCTTTCAACTACCTTAATTTATTCAATATTCTTCTGTTTTTTTCTACATGTTTAGACCTTGTCAAACAGAAATATACATGTATTTGTAGGTGCCTGATCGGTCTGTTTCTGAAGTGGTTTGTTCTCTTTTAATAGTTTGTTGAACAAGGTTGCAGAGAAAAGGGTCTATAACCATGCGAATGGTCTGCTTTAACTCAACTACTGCAAGCGATGCAATGAGCGGTCATTTTATTCTACCTACTTATCAATGATAACAGAGGCTTGGACTTCTCTGCAATCTCAAATCCAATTTAATTGCGGCTAAAACAATAATATATAGAAATTGTATTCATTGGGATAAACCCCTTGAGATGCACCATCTCGTTTTCAAGGGGGGTCCCGTGGGAAGAGGCAATGGCTAGTGTAGCTTAGACAGACAAGGGTGTTGCTTGAGAGAAGCTATTCAAACCGGCAGAGAAGATATACAAACTTTTGAGAGTAAAAGCCTTTCACTTGTATATAAAAGCTCACCCATGTTCACCGTCGTCATGAAACGGTAGGATCAGCATACGAGATCAAAACCCTAGGTCAGTGACCACCAACTGGCGGCCCGCGGGCCACATCCGGCCCGCCAGACATTCTCATCCGGCCCGCACGACGGGGGTGACTGTGGCGTTGGCGAAGTGGTTACTGCGTTCGCCCCCCACCCATTTTTTCTTTTACAACGTCTCGTGAGTAAGGTGCAGTACCGGAGTCCAACAGAGAGGCAGCAGCTGCGGGACAGTAGACTGCATACTGCGAAACCTTCCCTTCCTTGAAGAAGAAGAAGTGATTCTTCGTTGTGAAGAGTCTGCTTTGTGTACTCCGCACCACAGCAGCAGCCCCTCTGCGACAGAGTCCAACAGAGAGGCAGGAGCTGCGGGACAGTAGCCTAGAAGCAGGGTTGGGTTGTAACGGAATATATGTAACGGCGTTACGTAATCAGAATATAAAAATCAAGTAGGCTAACTGTTTCCTCACAAAATGTAATATTCATTAGTGTGCACACTGCTGCAGCGTGTCTGTGAGCGAGAGAGATGCAGCGTGTCTGTGAGGCCCCGCCCCCGCACGCAGATGAGAGAGAGATCTCTTTTAAAATACATTGAAAGTTAGAAACGGAGATGGTTAGATAAAATGTGCAAGATAACGTTTATGTAGCATTTCTTTATTGTCGAAATGATGACATTTATAACGGGATCAAATCAAAGAGAATGGCCTGCTGCTGCTGAATGCATGGGGCAAGTGACTGGAAACAGTTTTAAAAGTGATTACATCGTTTCAGATAATAATGATAATTCATTCTATTTAGGGGCGCCTTCCAAAGCACCCAAGGACACCTTACAATTCATAACATATTCTAAGGAAAGGTTTACAGTAGGAGAATGCAGGCCGGGTGATGTTATGTGGGGTGCAGATGAGAGAGCTGTCCAGAATGACACCAAGATGTTGTGTTTGAGTTCTTGATAAGCCATTAAAACAGTAAAACAATTGTCTCCTGTTCACCAACACATACCCATCTGTTATGGAAAAAGAAAGTATTCCAAAAGTATTCTAAAAGTAACCTGAACACGTTACTTTTTTAGAGACACGTAACTGTAACTGTATTCTGATTACTTTCAGAGCATGCATTCAGTAATCAGTAACTGATTACATTTACAAAGTAACCCTCCCAACCCTGCCTAGAAGTGATCCTTCGTGAGCGTGAAGAGTCTGCTAAGCTTTTATGCAGTACCTGTAACCCCCCCCCGCTGGCCCGCGATAGTGTCTATTGGATACATTTTGGCCCTTGGACAAATGTAGTTGGTGATCCCTGCCCTAGGTTGTTCACTGTTAACATATTTATGTTTAAAGTGAATTGTGGCGTTTTAACATGGGAGTCTATGGGGACGGAATCGCTTTTGGATCCAAGATAAAATGGCCATTGGAGGCACTGCAGTTTCTGAAACTTTTGTGTTGGTTTTGTTTGAAAGTTTTCCATTTGGCGCTAACTGCCCAGAGACCGGGTTTTTGGGAGTTCATCTTTCCTTCCAAAATGATAGGGTTGAAAAGATTTAACTTGACCCAACCAACTAACCTATTAAGAATATTATCATGCATTAAATGGCCGCCATCCAGCCACAAGTGGTCATATGACGAACTGCAGTTTTTTACACTTATGTGTGACATCATTGTTAACAATACGTACATTATGTGATGTAGGCAAAGTCAATTAAAATGACTTAGCATTGACATTTAGAGCCTGACCGGGAATTCTGTTCTTAGACTTTGTCAATTGGACTTCAGCCCTTTGCGTCCATCATAATATCTGCAGCTACAGCAACCGTGTGAATATTTGTTTATATGTAGTGTTGAGTGGGATATGGTTAGTTAGTTGGTGTTTAATGATACTGAGACACATTCTCATATCAGTAATTGCGCAAGTGAGCACAAATAACAATCCCCAATTTTCTCATTAAAAGTGAGCTCTTGGAAGATACATATGGCTGCAAAAGACTGTGAGATAATTGACAATATACTGTTATATTAAAAAAAGTCGGCTCACTGTAGGAAGCATATCCCAGTCAAAGTGCAGGTAAGATATGTTTTAATGAACTAGACATGAATGGATCAAATTATGCACATTAATAATGACATAGATCCAAGAACTCATCTCCATGTGACCATTAAAAATGTGTTTTTTAAGGATGTAATGCTCCTTTACTGGTAGTTATGGGTATTATATTTCCAATTTTACAATGCAACCTTTAAAAGTGGCATCTGATTTAAATGCTTTACTCTCATAACATTTGTAAATATTTATTTTGTATAGGAATTATCATAATTATTTATTTGAAGTCCTGTTCAACATGTCAGGATTTCAACTGATGTGTTTTGCTAGCATATTTAACAGGTGGTGCAAAAAATTACAGAGGAAAATCTATTTCACAGACATAATGATATCACAAAGATGAAAAGTCAGCCACCGTAAACCAATCCCCTCTATTCCCACGCAAGCACTCAATTGAAAAAAAGGTAATTAATTGCGTGAAAGACAGCAGCACAATCAAAATGGTATCAATTGCATCATTCAGAATCAGCATAGCTAAAGTAGATTATGTGCCGCTGAATTACAGAAAGTGAAATGTAATTATTTCCTTTCTAATTTCATAATTACAGTGAAATATGAGCCCATGGCATTCCCAGCTATCCAAAACCTTGTATTTCCTTACTGTTCTTTGTAAGTGTCATCATTTCCTTTGATGGGAAGCTTGAATTTCATTTTGAACATGCTTTTTTAATCAAATCTGAGGTTGAGTGTCCTTAAATCGTTTCCCAATTCTCCAACCAACCGTAACTGGATGCATCTGCAGCACGGCAAGTGCAGCAAATGGATTTATAACCAGCATGAGTATATTATACATAATTCTAGTATGAATGGATAAGGTTTGCCTTTGTTTGTCACTGCTACATAATGGCTTATATTCCACAATGGAGGTCAGTAGAGAAATTTTCTAAAACAAACAACATACTCTCCATACAAACAAAACAGCGTTAGAGAGAGACTATTTGTTTCCTCAAGAACTGGCCTCAAATAAAATATTATGGGAAGCTGAGATTCCACACTGTGTTGAATAGACTCCCTCTAAGGAATTCAACAAGATATATGGGTGTGTACTTTTGTACCAGAAAATAACTACTTTCATTTTAACGGTTTATATTATCCAAAAGCCCGTCCTTTAGTACAATGAATACTGTGAACTTTTCCCATTCAAATATCGATTGAGGGATTGCTATTAAAGATGAAAACTGACTATAACATTTAGATTAAAATCATTCCTTTACATGAGGCATGTTAACACACTGAAATGGCCCTGGCAATTAAAGTCAGAGGCAGATTCACGTTTAATTAAAACAGCAGGCTACTGTGAGAGTAATTACGCGGTATTATGTTTATTCTGTGTCTGCTGCATTCAACACGGTGAACCATCAGATCCTCCTTCGCACTCTCCAAGAAATTGGAGTTTCAGGCTCTGCACTTTCCCTCCTCACCTCATACCTCAAAGACCGTACCTACAGGGTAACTTGGAGAGGGTCCGAGTCTGACCCTTGTCAATTAACTACAGGGGTCCCTCAGGGCTCTGTTCTTGGTCCCCTCCTCTTCTCCCTGTACACAAACTCGCTCGGATCAGTCATTAGCCCGCATGGTTTTTCATACCTCTGCTATGCTGACGACACCTGTCTGTCCTTTCCCCGCTCAGAGACCCAGGTCGTCGCACGCATCTCTGCTTGTCTAGCTGACATCTCTCGGTGGATGTCTGCTCATCACCTCAAGCTCAACCTTGACAAGACTGAACTACTTTTCCTTCCGGGAAAAGATTGTCCCACTCTTGACCTGACAATCAACATTGGCACCTCTGTTGTTTCCCCGACTCAGACTGCAAGGAATCTGGGTGTGATCCTAGATAACAACCTGTCCTTCACTGCAAACATCGCTGCTACAAGCCGTTGCTGCAGATACACGCTTTACAACATCAGGAAGGTTCGTCCCCAGCTGACCCAGAAAGCCACGCAGGTTCTGGTCCAGGCTCTCGTCACCTCACGCCTAGACTACTGCAACTCCCTCCTGGCTGGTCTACCCGCATGTGCCATCCGACCTCTGCAGCTCATCCAGAATGCAGCGGCTCGTCTGGTCTTCAACCTTCCAAAATTTTCCCACACCACTCCGCTCCTCCGCTCCCTTCACTGGCTTCCGGTAACTGCTAGAATCCACTTCAAGACACTGGTACTTGCGTACCATGCTGCGAATGGATCTGGCCCTTCCTACATCCAGGACATGGTTAAACTGTACACCCCAGCGCGTGCACTACGCTCTGCATCAGTCAAACGACTCGCTGCACCCTCACTGCGAGGGGGACCCAAGTTCCCATCAGGCAAAACACGTGGGTTTGCTATCCTGGCTCCAAAATGGTGGAATGAGCTCCCCATTGACATCAGGACAGCAGAAAGCTTACACACCTTCCGGCGCAGACTGAAAACTCATCTCTATCGACTCCACTTCGAGCGATAGAATTACTAACAATGAACTGCTAACAGAGCACTTATATACTAATAAAGGACTGGCTTATCTATAGCCAGTTGAGTAGCACTTGAAATGTTTGGCTCTATGAAACTTGATGTACTTATATGATTCTGTTTTCTTCAAGGTTGTGTCTTCCTGGTCGATTGTACTTATTGTAAGTCACTTTGGATAAAAGCGTCAGCCTAATGTAATGTAATGTTGTGCTAATAACTGTCCAGGCCTTCTCTGGGGGAAGACTTTAAATGCAATATGGGCGACAATGAGAAATGTAAAAGATGAAATGTAAAAGGTCATCCTCAAGACATAGAGTATTCACAAAGGAAGACGTGAGAAAGAGATAGTGAGTTAACTGCCCTTATCTGTACGAGTTCACATTCTGCTCAATTATTTATCGAGCTCAGCACACAACAGTTACTCACAAGGATATGTCAGGTCAGCGGACTCTTCAACTTCAGACCTAATGCTCTTCAACATGGCTCACTCTCTGTCAGGACTGTGGACCGCACTATTACTCTCTCTAGGTGGGTGTTTTCATGCTTGGATTTATATAACGGTGACAAATGCACCAAACCTTCTAATACATCTCTTTTAGAGCAGGTAAGATCGTTGTTTTGACCTTCGGCACCCAACATTTCAACAGTTTGACTGAAGCCGCAATAACACATTTCGTTATTGAAAGCAGAAAATCTTGGTTCACAAAGGAAACATTTCTCTGACTTGAATGCTGGCAAGGTTTTCACTCAGTTTGAAAAGATGTTCCTACTCCACAAAATATGTTCTACAGTTTTATATATGTAAGGGTTAGGGTAAATGAATCCCCAAAGTACATTCTTTTCAGCCCCTGTATTATGGAACTAAGCTGCTTTTTTCGTGTTTTTTTTTCTATGAAAGATGTTTAGCATTTGTAGCCCTACATGTAAAAAGTCACTATGAAAAGTGATTTTTGTAAGATGCAAGATAAACATTGCAGTTGACGTTATTTTGGCTTTTCAAAACAATAGAATCAGAAAGACAATTCTATAGATTGTTCTGGCAGACCTTCTCTCAAAGTGCCTTTTGGATAACAGCACACTGACTGGACATGATATTGTCTTTGATAATAGTCAAACTGGACTAAACATGTGCAAGACAAGTCTTTGTAGTGAAAATGGCAAATGTTTTAGTGCCAGAACTTCTAAAAAGCCCTTATTTCGGCCGAAACAAGAAGTAAACACTCACCATGACGAAACACTATCTGATTTCCTGCTGTCACTAATGTTACATTTGAACGAAATGCTCCCCTGTAGAAAATATATGTGTTTGTTTGCCCTTAAATGACAGAGAGGGGAAGCACAGCGAACCTAAATGTGCATTATTCTTCATCCAAAAGGTAATATATTTCTGACAATGCTTTATTTTCCTATTGACAAGCACACTTATTTGCTTGGTATTTAGAATCCAAACGACTTTCACTGTGGTCTATTACCCCTGAATTGCTATGAACCGCGTAAGCTGGGCAGAGTCATTAAATAAAGAAAAAGTCATTAAGCAAAATTACCTTGTTGCTGTAAATATTACCAGATGAAATGCCACAACGGGGTACCTTTCATACTCAAAGAATAAGCCAGATAATGGCTGGGCTAATGTTGTGCTGCACATTTACCTCATACATTCACGAGTAATTAAAACATTTATGGCAAGGAGGTGTTTGTTAAGATTGTGTTTGTTTTTGTCCAAGGTTTCCCCTTTGTGGGTGCACATTAGCTTCCACTCTAAATATCCGATAAGTCTCTGGAACCCTGAAATCCAACAGTGGATGAATCAAAACTATTAAAAAAAGAGAAGCACACACTTCCTATGAAAGGTGACTGTTCAAGCTCTTAAGTATTGCAAACTTTAAATGCAGTCATTTGGACACCTCTTAATGCAAGTGTGCCGCACTTATTACCCAGGTAGTCGTTGTTGAAGCATAAAACGCATATCTAAGTGGACTGGATTTGCACTTAGCGGGTTTAATCAAGTTTACTCTCCAAGGCAATACTAAAAAATGCATGTAAACCACATTAGGGCTAATGGATTGAATGGAAAAAAAGTAGTTATTCTTTCTTGAAATATGATTTGTCTATAGTACATTGAGCAAGGAGTTATTCCCCTAATTGTGCTCTTGTTGGAAATAAAAACAAAGTATATCAGAGTGCTGTCTTATAATAAGTCAACATTACATTGTTTAAATAATTAAATGAACTAAATTGGATTATTGCTGTCATTACATTACTGGTCACTGTTTTTTGAAAGTTGTGTACTTACCCTAACCCGCAAAGTGTAAATCAAGCTGTGATTTTAGATCACATAAGACGTTTTTCTACTTTCAAACCAACAATGGGAGCGGATAGTAATTTGTAAACATAAATATGTTAATACTGACATTGTTTAACTTTTTCGTAATAAGTTATTTGTTTATTATTAACTTGCAAACAATCATTTAAATCTACCGGGGCCACCAGCCATGGGGTTATTACCCAAAGGCCCCCAAAACCATTAATGCCAATATTTTAAAGCTAAATCTTGCAAATACTCTACTCTCATGACTTACACTGTGAATAACTTCAGAACAGATTATTTAACAATCAAAAAGCCATGAATTTGCTGAAAAAAAATCTTTGATGTAATAGCATTCACTGATCTTCTCTGATCCGGTTCATCATGCCCTCTAATTATTTTAGTTTCCTTACCTGAGGTACAAAAACGTTTTTTGCTTAGCTTTTCCCCAATGAGTGTTGTCCGTTATATTATATAAGCACTTAAAGACAGAGCAACTAGGGTTTTGAGGCTACTATAAAATAGCTTGTAATTTGTAAGTTCAGCGCCGTGCGAGGGTTTGAATACGTGTTCCAACTCATGAACAATAATTAGTTCTTCTTGTTCTCCTTCAATTATTAAAATAATTTAAGTTTACTTTGGTTTCTGAAGCAGTTTCTTCTTGTGTTGATTGTGGCCACAGCTTTTGAGATGTGAATATTACAATGTCATATCATTCGAAAATGTAACAACAATAACCTTTATTATTTGCTATTCATGCTGCTATTGACATACGATTAGCTCCACAATGAATCAAATAGCTATATCCATTGCCTTTCACCTGAATTCTACAAAAGCAATACACCATTTATTGAAACCCATGAATATGTAGGCTACAATTGATTATAATAGAAAGCTAGCCACATTAATTGTTTTTGTATTAAGACTTATAATGCTATCGTTGAATCAGTTTATAATTCACTAAAATACAGAACACTGATTGCCTTGATTGTTTTAAATCAATTATTCCTGTATTTTCACCTATGGTTAATACCAGCTATTCTTCCAAGTGCCATAGACACAAACAAGGCTGTTAAATGTTGCCATATAAATCATGGGTGGGTTTCATTCTAACGTCTCTTTGTTATAATGCAGAAGGAGGGGGGGGGATTAGCAAGAGAGTGACTCCTGGCGGGCATGGCTGCTTTTGTTCAGGTCTCACCACATTATGCACAAAGGGTGCCATATCCGTTTTTTTTAACCTTGTAGACATCCCGAGACAAATCTCATAAAGCCCAGACTCTGACACCAACCTGGCAGTTTTTACTGCGATTGGGTATTTAGTGACTGATCGTGCAGATAAAAAAATATGGCATCATGATAGATCACAGCATTAAAGTTGATATGCAGAGGCTCCCGTGGTGTATAATGTAGCAGTGGTTTCTTGTAGATTTGATTTTCTGAACTGATACTAGTTATGTACGTTAAAATGTATTAAGTGTCTTTTTCAGCGTCCGTCCTTCCAAATATTAGCAGTGAGGCAAGGTGAATAAGAATCCTGTTCTATCATTTAAGTTAGAAAATCAGTGTCTCAGCTTAACATGTATTATTTTCACTTTATTACATGGACTTATTTGGATACTCAATACTGATTTCAATTTGGACATTCCCAATGTTGTAATTCTTTGCTAACAGACCAATGCAGGAGAAAAGACAGTTACTAAGGAGGAGCAAGGGACTATGTACAGTCATATCAATCCGCAGAGAGAAGTCTGGTACATTTAACATCAGCTGTGGACAATAAACATTATTTCTATTCGAAAATAAAACACAATGAATATTATTTTTCTATATTTTTCTATATCTGTGGAGAGCATGAAACTTTGAAGGCTAAACTTTCCCTGGTTGAGAAAATAAAAACAACGCAAGAGAAAAAAAGAGGTTAAAAGACAGAGTGCTGGAGAGAGAGAGAAATCAACAGAAGAAGACAGACAGGAAGTAAACACTAACAGGAACACGGTATGGGCTCTGGCAGAGTTAAAATACCGGTTAATGGAAAAGCAAATGTGAAGAGACTTGGGAATTTACAAAAAACCTTGATCAGTTCAACTGTCACTTTAACACTGCTGTCACTGCAGGTCCTGTTGGTGGAATGCAATGGAAGGGACTTTTTGTTACTAAGCAGAAACAAAAGGATAATTTTTTAATCAATGAAATAATTTGAAATCAATATTGTGAGCTGAGTTTTTTTAGTGTAAATCTGTCTAATTTTACTTCAGGTCTTTGTGTGTTTTCCTGCCTTTTCTTGATTGTCGTTACAAGCCTTATTACTTCCACCTGTTTCCCATTAGCCGTGCAGGCACCTGTCCTCCAGCACACCTGCACATTATCTCCTCATTAGTTCTGATTGTGCTTCGGTCCCGGTCTTTTTTATGCATTGTCTGATCCCTGTGTATCATTCATCGTGATGTTCTGTTCTGTTTGCCTTGCCTTGCCTTACCTGAAGATCCCTAGAGTTAAGTCTTATATAAATTAAGCATCCAAAATAATAACTAGAATGCACAGACAGGTACGATTTTGATAAAAATAAGTAAAGGAAGGCTGTGTCCTCAAAATGAGTGTTGTTTCTACAGGTTTTAACTCGTACATATTTTAGCTGTTTAACTAGCACTGCCAAAGAATATTGATGATGTAATCTACATTTTGACAGCAACCTCTGAATAAGAGTTGTGTCAATCAGCCATTGGCATATTTGACCATCTGACCTACCCTAACAGATTGTTCACACTGAAGGGTTTCACAAAGGCCATGTCCAATCACAAGTCTGAACCAACTCTGAAAATTGGGGTCATTGCCCAAGTGCCCTACAATTGCATTATCTCTAATTGCCGGTAAGGGGCAAAAAGGAATCTGTTTTTATAGAAGTCTATGAAAATAAATGACTCTAAATGGTAAATGGACTGTACTTATATAGCGCTTTATCCAGTCTTTACGACACCTCAAAGCGCTTTACATACTACATGTCATTCACCCATTCACACCCATTCATACAGAGCAGAACAACTTGCTCTAGGACCTAACATTCACACACACCGTTGGCCATGCCATCGGGAGCAACTCAGGGTTAAGTATCTTGCCCAAGGATACATCGACATGTTGGCTGCACGGGCTGGGATCGAACCCACAACTTTCTGGTTGAAAGACGACCGCACTTCCTCGCAGCCACAGTCGCCCTCTACTTCTCACTTCATTTATGATTGGTGTAAATATTTTCCTGTTTGTTTATGATCTCAGCTGTTAGTAGTCTTCTTTACAAGAGTTTGATGTTCTCTCTGTCAATTATTGTCCCATTGTAAGGTAACAAATAGATCAGGGCATGCTTTAGGACGCAGCTACTTTGTGATTAAGTTGTATCACACAGCATGGTTTGGGTGCTCTCCCTGTTTTGCTCTTAGAACTTTAACCTTTTACAGTTCATAGAACAACATTTTACATTTTGTTTGCCTAAAGATGTCTTGTGTATCGTGTACAACCCTCATCTTAATTCCAAAAAAAGTGGCAGCGGCCACACTCAAGACTTCTAAACCGTAGTCCTTCAACTAAAGGTTACAGTGATGGTGACATCTTCCACTTCCTATAGACAGTATGTGGATTAACCATACCTCACATTTAAACACCAAACACTGGCTGCATTGAACTATTTGATCAACTGCCAGAAAGATATACCCTCTTCGGTTGAGTCAAACGGTGCAATCATTCATACTTAAGTTGAAACTAAACATAAAGGCTCGTGTTCAGTCTGTTTCTCTGGCAGGCATTGCTGATGGCTCTCCTCATCCTTCACTGTGGGGTATGTGACAGAAGAGATGAGAGGGGAAGCAGACAGCCCTCCGAGGCAGGTCTCTCTGCGGCGTTCTTCTAGAAAGGTCACTTGTGCTTTGAGATAAATAAAACAACACCTGGCTCTTAGAGGAGCTGCCGGCTCCATGCCAATTCCTGCAGAGAGACAGAGGTCCCAGGTGCCAAGCGCAGCAACCACTTTGAGCTGCCTGAGGCTGAACATTACACCCTTTATCCTTAGGATGAGCCAACAGCACACACACCTGACAATACAATTATTAGCTCTAAGTGAAACTCTACAATAGACCACAACAATCTATTTATTGGGGTGCATATTTATGTATGACATTGAATTGGCAACAAGGACTTTGCTCAGAAAACTTCCAATTATTTTATGAGTGCAGAATTTGAGCAACACATGTAGGGCTCAGGTGTTTGTCCTTGAATGTTCCAGACATTGTGTTTGCAGAGCTTTGTACAAAACACTTTTATTGAATTGTACAAGGAATGCTTTCTGCAGACACTTTTGAACATTATGTTCAGGTTATCGTTACCTCAGAACAAAACACAAATCATGTTGATGAAATCTCATAATGGATATGTGGCAATCAGTACCATCAGATTGTACGCAAACACTAGTGTCAGACATGAAATATGTTATTACGTTTAAATTACATAAGATGTTCAACCTCTTTTGTTTTGTATTTTAGTTTTCTTTGTTGCCTACTGATTAGTGTTTTTCTTTGCTTTTTTTGTGGGCTTCTTCTTACCCAAATAAATTTTGTGGGAATGCTGGTACAGCATTCCAACTACTTGTTATTCGATGATGCACGAAATTCTTTATTATTCCGCCGGGTTATTTTGTACCTCTTCTTCTCCCACATTCCACATCACAGAAACTCCATTCAAATATCAAACGTTCAGCTCGGTCGGGAATCGATTGATTTTACTTTTCTTATTCATAACTTTCATAATTCCAGAGATACATCCCATAAATCATCACATTTTTAACATGGAAGTCAATGGAGAAACTCTTCAGACTTGAAACATCTTCATGCAACTTCAACTGCTAACTGTTCATTCATACTTTCACTCAGAAACCTCATTCCAACTTTAAAAGGTTACACATCTTTCTGACATTATTCGTGTAACACAACTTTTAAATCTGATTCATACTTTTAGAGATATTAAACATTGTTCAGACCTTGGTAAAGAGGCCTTCTTCAGATTTTAGCGTGTGTGATGTCACAGTGATATCATGCTACAGTAGAGTGGAGGACAGATGTAATGTTGCCTTCATATTTTCTTTTAAACCTGCCATAATTCCCAAACCCTACATTCCTGAGACATCATTTTTCATGAGAAACGTAGGAAAACATCTCGTACCTTGAAAAATAAAAAATAAAATACGATGATGTCATAACTCCAACTGACATGCTCAGAGCAGCAGACTTTAGATAATGGTTAATGGTCCTGCCCTCAACAGCTCTACGTCAATTATGGGGTGTCATCATATGCCGTTTCCATGGAAACGCATCCCTCGCAATAAAACACGATGTCGCTGTAACTCCAATGGAAACGGTCCGATCGTCCCCCAAACTTCGCTTGAATATTACCGGTCCACGCCTCAACAGCTCTACGTCAAATCTGACATCTCACCATATGCCGTTTCCATGGAAACACATCCCTCGCCATAAAACACGATGTTGTCGTAACGCCTATGAAAAGGGTCAAAACAGCACCAGACGTCAGATAATGGTTAACGGCCCAGCCCTCAACAGCACTACGTCAATTATGGGGTGTCATCATATGCCGTTTCCATGGAAACGCATCCCTCGCCATAAAAGACGATGTCGCTATAACTCATATGAAAATGTTCAAAAAGCACTCAAACTTCACGTGTGCTAACAGTCCAGCCGTGAAGACATCTACGGGACAGTTTTGAGATTTCTTCAAATGCCGTTGCCATGGCAACACAATGCTCACCATGAAACACGGTTTTCTCATAACTTCAGCGAAAATGCTCCAAACGGCCCAACACTTTACAGGTTTGGTAACGATGCAGCCATCAACACATCTAAGCGTATTATGGGATGTCATCAAATGTCGTTGGCATGGCGACAGAACATTCGCCATCAAGTTAGTTCAAAAGTTTGCAGTTCAAATATTCTGCTGCTTTTCCAAGCCTTTTTACTTTCTTTTCTTCTCTCATCACACATTCAAGCCCCCAGTGTTCATGTATCATTTCAATCTAAATTCTTCACTTTCTTCTTACACATTACATTTCAGCATAGCAGTTTAGCGTCATCTTTTCAGCAAAAAGCATTCCCACTAGCAATTTATTCAGGAATTGCATTCTCTAGTTTATCTTTGTATTCTTTACATTTTTTATTTGATGAGGGTGAGGTCTGTGAGCCTGTGGTTTCTTCCTCTTTTTCCTATTTTCATTATGCAGATTTTACACAGTCTTGAAAACTATTTAATATTTTCATTTTAAGAAATTATTTGGTTGCAGGGCATTAATAACAGCTAAATACAGTTAAAACTAAAATGCATTAAATAACTAAATAAAGAAAAAAGAAGGAAAAAAAAGCTGACACAACAGTGTGTTTTGTGTTATCCTGTAACATACATGTATATCACAGTGGAAGAGTCTCAACTACAGGTTTCATTTTTTTCCTTCTCTCTTCTAGTTTGAAAATGTCTTGATGTGCTTACTGACACTTCACACACCATCGTTAGAAGACATTTCTAATCCCAGTGGTTCGTCTGTGGCCACCTCTTTCTATTCACCTTTGCACCTAATGTAGGACGTGAAAGACCACAAGCTATGATTGTCAGGGGCTTTAGTGTGTCATATGACATGTCTCTTTGTCTCCAAATCACAGCAAGATCATAATCACCTGATATGACATTGAGACCATCACATACTGTAAATGTTGGTCTGACCCTGATTCAAAGAAAAAGACGACGTTCTTAGAGATATGTGAGGAAACCTTGACTGATAAGCATAGCAAAGTGATGCATTTGCGACAAGTCTGCACTTATATGAACTCAAACCTATAGTCCCACAGTTAAGCAGCCATTAAACCTGTGAAAATAAGACAAAAATACACTTTTTTGGCTTTGTTTGGTTGCCCTATTTTGGTGGTGTGCAAGGCAATATTGAAATATTATTCACTTGGTATTGAGTCAAAGTAAAGTTACAGGAATGGAGAAGGTCAAACAATAAAAATGTTCTACCCCTACGTCCTACCAAACCAGAGTTCTGGCAATACCTTTGGCTAGGGCAGTCATCAGCAATGGCAATCCATTCTTTATGAATTCAATGAGCCTGTCAAATGTTTGCACTCTTCACTAAACAGTCTAAACATACAGTTACAGAGAATGAGAGAAAAATCCTTCAAAAAGCTTTTCTTTGAAGATTGCCCTGAATTAAGCTTTTCTTTGAGCCTTTCCTTTCCGGTTACAATTGAGTCTACAAGGCCAACTACTTCTCTGAGGTCTACCAGCAAACAGCTTCTCACAAATCATTTAGACTTTATATGCAGTAGACCTTTCCAGACATTTATTATTGATGCCTCCATTATATGCTCAGGTCTTACAGTTTTTCTCGATTGCTAACACACTAACATTATACATAAAGCACAATTATTTTAACTGACACTCAAAGACCAAAACATCGGCTCAAATCTCCAAAACTCTAAACACGTTTTCAGCTTTTCATACAATTTGAAAATCAACATGGCACTTTTTGCAAACCACTGCACACATTTCTCCACGTAAGACACAGGAATCTGACATAAAGTCATGTGTTAGCAGGTTTAAAACACTGATATTCAAAAGGCCTCACACATGGACCAATGATCAAGAAACATGTTCCACCTGACCAAACACCTGATAGCATAATTGTTGGTGCATCAATCAGGATGTTAGCACTATAAAAACACCACAGTACTTTCTTACAGCAACAATGGAAGCCAACATGGAAGCAAGAGCAAGAGCAAGAGCAAGAGCAAGAGCAAGAGCAAGAGGAAGAGGAGAGGAGGAGGAAGAGTACTCTCTAATGAAATGAAATGTTATCAACCATGGTTTGACGATGAAAGAGGCTGGACGGAGGGTTCAGCCTAATCTAAGCCGATGTACTGTTGCCTCTGTAATCCGGACACTTAGACTTGAAGACAGGTTAGTTACCAGTTTGTAGCTCTGCATAATTCATGATATATCAGTGCTTATATCTGTTGTGTGAATCGTATTTACTTCATTACTGTAATTGAATTGTTGGCATGTTGCATACTATAACTGTACAAACATCCTGCACAATGTACTGTGGTAGACTTACTTTTATGCAACACAGACACTGACCAACCACTATATCCTTGTTGTTTATCTGAAGGACTGAGAAACAAAGAGGTGGAAGGCTAAGGATTTTCAATGAGGCACAGGAAGCAGCAGTTTCTAACTGGGTTTTGGTAAATAATGCATCACACTTAGAGAGGTCCGAAGCATAGTAACTATGTGCTGAGATGCATGTTGCACAGTGTTATTTTTGAATAAAATGTGATTTTTTTCAACAACTCATTTGTATTTCTTCACTTACTGTATTTCTGTAAACTCAAGCAATCTTTCTCTGCAGAAACCTCTATGTACAGAGCATAGCCCATAACAGGTGAAAGTGCTTGAGATTATGCTCAGCAGCGTGTAGTTGGGTGGTCAGACCATCTAGTATTATGAATGAAGTGTGTTTATATTTGGTGCAAAAGTTTGCATTTGGAAAGTGTTTATGTAGTTTTGAGGGCAGTTCTTAATTTAGCAGGAGAAATGAGGTGTTTTGTGAAATGTGTTTAGTGTTCTGAGAAACTGAGCAATTAAAAATAAATGTGTTAGCAATCGAGAAAAACTGTAAATGCGATATTGTCACAAAGGGATATATTAAAAATGTCAGGCACTTGGTCACCTCTTTAGCATGATAGTACAAAATAACTTTACAGAAGCAATGCACAAAATTATGTTTTGAGTCTTTATACATTGTATAAGACGCTAATTTCACAGATGTGGTTTCAAATATGTAGAACAATTATTTTTCTGGGGTAGTGCATTACACAATAAGCATCAGCATGAAAGTCAAGAGTGGAGAGAAGGAGCTCTGCAGAGGAGATCAGACACATGAATTCAATTCAGCTGGTCTGTCAACCCCGTCATTGGAGCCGCCATGCATGTAGAGCCATCATTCCCTCGTGCACAATCATTATTCTGGACAAGGCGAACGCATTCAGGTAAAAGAAACTCAACAGCGCGCAAGGAAATGAATGGGTAACAAGAAACAAAAACCAATAACAGCAAGCGGAGGGTCACCCGGCAGAATGGATCATGAAGGACAGTGTGTGTGTGTGTGTGTGTGTGTGTGTGTGTGTGTGTGTGTGTGTGTGTGTGTGTGTGTGTGTGTGTGTGTGTGTGTGTGTGTGTGTGTGTGTGTGTGTGTGTGTGTGTGTGTGTGTGTGTGTGTGTGTGTGTGTGTGTGTGTGTGTTCATCGGTTGGAGATTGTTTGGGTATATAGTGAAACAGTGTATATGGCGCTCTATGTAAATAAGGTTCATTTATTTGATGATGCTTGGTGTTATTAAAGCGTTTGAGGCATTTGTGAATAATTTGTTGGGAGGGTCTTAAAGGTCCCATTAAATCAGATGAATAATTGATCTCATATTTAAGGGTTTTTATATTTGTTTCTACATGGCAATACAATTATTTACTGTTTTTTAAGGTACTTTTTTCTTGTGTTTTGCAATCTAATATGTTTGATTCCGGCCTTTGTACCATTGTTGGATGTCATACTACTCTTTTTTACTTTTCCACATTTCTACGCTGTCCCCTGTCTACAAATAAAGCAAAAACATACATAAAAATACAAGAAAATAACTCATATTTTAAAGCTTTATTTAGAGAGAAATTAATCCCTCCTGTTTTCGGGAAAAGCACCTCTTCGTATAATATTAAGGATAACCATTGTGCGGACATACAATCTAGTATATAAGCAAAACATTTAGATGTCAGGCAGTATTCAGTACATATGAGCCTTTGGCAGCTGCCAAGAGCTTCACTATACTGTTGTTAACTGACATCCACACAAACACACACCTTGGATAGTACTGCTGTTATCTCTGTAGACCTTTAGGTTGTATATGCCGAGGTAGAATGTACTGCCTGAACTGTCCGGTGGACAGCCCCCTTGCACTTTCACTTTACATGGTTTATTTCCTTGACAGTTTATTAGATGCACTGAGCTACATCCAATACAAGCGGGCGGCAATAAATCCTGCCTTCATGAGGCTTATCATATTCAGTTTTTTGTTGACACTGTGTCATAGAGGCGTTGATTGAATTCCGGGCTTGTCTGTGGAGACTGTTGACCAATGTGGTGGACTATTTGTTTCGTAAAATCACATGCGGAACAAACAGCAGACAAAACCAATATACAAGCTGACACAAGGGCATAAAGCTTCTCATGCACACCCCACACATTGAGAACTCAAATGTGTTTTGTGTCAACAGCAGGGCACATCTGATCTCAATTCCAAATCTCTAGAGGCAAAACACAAAAGACATATTCTCTATTGCCTAGACAAACCTCCCTGCAGATTAAGATAATGACCTAAGAACTAGGGGTGGGGTAAAAGATCAAGACATATATGAGGTGGCATTTGCCTTCAAAACACCTCTTTAAATCAATGGTGAAATGCACTGGGAGCTGTTTAAGATAGGCAAACACTATAGCAATAAAGTGTATGTTGTTCTTTGTCGCAACTGGACAGAGTAGAAGTCATCCCCAAAGTTCTTTATTTTAAGAGATTGGTAAAGGATTTTCATTCAAATTGCAAAATAACAAAGGAAGTACAGTTCGAAATCATTTCAAATATCCATTCCATCCATGTGGAATACCTAAAGACATTAAAAAACTGTCTCGCCTTTAAATGACTGTAGTCAAGGTGTGCAATTGTGTCATATTGACCCGGGATAAACATACATTGAACATTTTACCCGGGGGGAGAAAACATTGCTGAGAACATAAGATCTTCGAAAGGTCTCCTTAATGTGTGAGTCCTATTGGGCCTGGGAACAAAGAAACCCTGGGGACATAGATATGCTTCAGTGGAGTTACAACTAGATATTCTCAAACTTGATCTCATTAGGGTTTATAACGTTGTAATCTATAACTATCTATTTTGTCAAATACATGACTTTATTTTCCCTTCCTTGGGAACAGTTTGAATAAAACATTCTTGAACACACTTGTCTTCAAGGGTTTTGAATTGCAATGGAAATTACAGCTGCTGCTGCTACTGTAATTAGTCTCATTGGCCTGTGCCGAGTTTCTTTATTTTGCGGGAAAGGGGGGGCACTGTTTTTCTTTTTGTTGCACTCATTTGGTTTCTTAGTCATTGTTTAGGTTTTGGTTGTTGCTAGTCATTTAATTGATAGTGTGGAACAGCATTTGAAGTCCTTAACAATATTTAGATATTTGAAATTGGGAGCTTTCGTAGTTGCCCTTAAGATTAATGGTACATTCTTGAGTCTATTTCAAATCAAATGTGGATGACGGATTAACACCTTAACATGTATGTTTATTGGTCCTGTTTCAGGTAATCCATGTAATGCATAAGACATTGTGCCACATATTGTTATAATGTATCAGTCGTCTTCTTGCTCTGCCCTTATTTAAAAAAAGCGGAACCTAATGGCTGACTGATAATCAGTGCTCCATCTTATTATCATGCCCCAATTCCCCCTGGCCCATAATATACCATGCCTGTTACACTGGCTAAGTCCCAGTAAAAAGAAACGGACTCAGCACTAGCAAGACAAACAGAAGAAACAGTAACAGGTCTATCAATGAGGCCACAGCCCCAGCTGGTTCACTTGGGATCCAGCATGTTCAGCTATTTGGTGAAAACAGCATTCACATGTCATAAGAAATGTTTAGTACAACATGCTTAAAGCAGCTATAACCAAACAGACAAATATTCCTTATGATGATGCATTTGCGACCCATGGAGGTTTGAATTTGGGCCAGTGGAGGCTAACAATAACACAAGCAGTGTAATTGGGATGGTTATATTTTTAATGTGTTTGCTTTGATATATGGTATACACAGAAGGACTCTTGTACTGCACTGTGGTTTCTGAGAGAAAATAACTAGGGTTGAATGATCACACTCTGTGGATTATTAACACTGAAGAATACTACATCATAAATAATGCACCTGATTTTTAACAATATGCAGTTTTTGCTATGGCCTTCAGGGCTTTCTGATTTATAGCAGGATCTAGCACCAGGCCTCTGCCCCGCTGAAAACATGAGCTTAAGTATAATAACTCACAGTAAACTTAACAAAGATCTATGATGCGACTCTTAGCTACAGACTCACTTTGTATTACACTTTCTCGTACCATAAACAACACTTGTTAGTCTAAGACCAAAACAGAAATGTACTAAGCTGGTAGTTTTAGGTAACAGAAGATAGAAACATACTTTTTACTTCTTTAAGCTTGAAGATCTGAAATTACAACATCAATTGAACTCCCAGTTGGCATCTACGTGCCTAAATCATATTACTCGGGGAATAGCTGCTGTTGGAGTCTGGCACCTTTTATAAATAGCCTTTAAATGCCTTTTCTTTTTCTTTTATCATTTGTATTACACACCTATCTTACACAAAGCAATTGGCAATATGCCAACAGCGGGAGTTCAATGTTGTGTCAGGTACGCCCGGATTGAAAATGATGCTCTTGATTGACAATTAGTGGCCACTTTAAACATCTGTCCGGATTCCACATCATTTGTTCATTGTGTCAGTGTATTATTATGAACAACCCATTCCAATATGTTGCGAGGAACACCTAAATAAACTATTTGTATTTGCTTTACAATTTGGATGTCTGGTGGGGGCTAATTATAGAGACACATGTGGAATATGGAAGAGAGAACCGTTTGTGAAAGAGGTCGGTCGACACACAGTAGACTGACTTCATGGTCTCTCTTATGTGTTGCACTGAAGAGGATGTGCAATGATATATATCTGTGGGATTGCTAAATAGATATGTCTGAGCCTGAGGAACTTGGCTGGACAGACGTGGCCAATCTGAACATCTGCTTTTCGAACAAAGCAGCTCTGTGGCTAGGCAACATTGGCTTCCATGCAAATGCCCCATTCACCATTATGTCCAAAACTATAATATGTCACTCTAGTTAAGGCAACATAAGAATAAAAGCCATATTAGTGTCAGTAAGGTCAATTATTTGCTGAGCGATATAACACAGTCCTTTCTCTTTTGTACCTCAAAGCCATTTGTTAAACAAGCTAACGATTTACAAAACTCGGTTCAATATTGTTGAATAATGATGTTGATAACTCCTCTGACAATTCAGACAATTCATATGTCAATAAATCTTTCTTCTACAAGGGAAATGGCCTAAATGCCACTGAGTTTAAAGTGTTAACGCTGTTATATAATATATTAGTAAATAAATATGGATATTTAGTGTTTATTTTACACACAGAATGGGCGCCACATGTACAAAAAGTTATTTACCGAAGAGTATGGTCCAACTACGGCCCTTTGTTCGATGCTATTGTCTTTCTTTTCCTTTCCAGTCCATCTTTGACTGTATTTTTTGCGTTTTATGTCGATACAAATGTTCACATGAACAACATGCTAAGTAGTCGACATCCATTTACACCTACACATTGGTATAGTGAAATAAAACGTAGTATATGCCAACCCAGTCTCACGGCATTTTGTGTTATAGTCACAACATTTAATCTATTGATTCGTGTTCACCAACATGATTTCCGCTTTTTTTCGTGTCACACAGAATGATTTTAAAAGCAATGTATTTCTACTGGTAATGTGTTTCGTGCCTGCAACACGTCTTTTTGTCCGGTCGGGTCTTGGAGACCCTTGGAGACCGGAAGCTGTGTGGTTCATAAAACATGTTCTTACTCAATATCAAGCCACAATTATTGTTTTTATTTTAAATTGTATAATATCAGACTTTTTTTGCCGTCCGTGAGGAAATTAAATGGGGCCCAGAGCCTCAGAATTCTGAAATCTGTATTTTTTTATTTGTTTTCCTTCTAATTTGTTATTATTTTCTAAATTAACACACTGTTATTTACTCACCAATAACACACAATTATCCTTGTTTTTATTTATTCGATTAATTCTATAATCTCGGGCTTTTTTGGCGTCCGTCAGGAACTGAATTTCAAAATAAAATAACCGGAAACAGACGTAGGCCTATAAGGGACATTTCGATATCTGGCCTGCTTACCAAAACCTTCGGGGACAGAGCCTTCGGTATGGCAGCCCCCACCCTCTGGAACGCTCTCCCTGCGGAGTTCCGCAACATCCCCACGCTTGACGCCTTCAAAAGGGCCCTCAAGTCAGAACTGCATGTCCCTGGGACAGTACATCTTCCAAGCTCTGAAGTAGAGCAGACAAACTGTTTATTAGATATGCAAAGAACATTTCCACACAAAGACAGATTTCTTGCTTTATTGTCAGATTTGTTAGTAATATCTGTCAATTTGAAACTGGTCAGTCATAAATCCTGCATCTAAAATTAAATAGAAGTTTATAAAAACAAATAACGAAAGCCATAGAAGCGTTCTTGTTGTCAAAGGTGAGTTATGAGGGATTTCTATGGATTTATGAAATTGACAATAAAAGATGGTGCTTAGGTTTGGGGACGAGGGGTTAGGGGTTTCTTTCCAGGATGTCAGGGGTCATGTAGCATTATTACGGCTATGCTGGACAGGGTCAGCTCGGAGATAAATCGCTTGCTTTTGTTGTACAGGACAGTACTGTCCAGCTATGAAGTTTTATGTTGTGCCTTTGGGTCCCGAGGGAACCCCAGTTGAGCAGAGCTGTGTTCAGGGCCCGTCGGCAGATATCCCAAAGCTTCTGCATGGCTGATATAGGGCCAGGCTATCTGCTGTGACAACTCCTTATTAAAATATAATGCGTTTGTCCTTTTTCTCACTCCCCTCCCCTCTCCTTCTTTCGGTTTTTCCCTCTGTTCTCTCCCTCCACCTAGACTACAGGGGAGTTGGGAGACTGGAAGAGGACATAAATTCACCGTGCCGCTCCAGGCAAGGTCTTAGTCAGAAGCTCATTTCTCATAATTTTACCTAAAGTCAGCAGTCTGCCTGTATAATTACATCGGGCTTTAGTGAATGCAAGGAACCCCCGTGCTCGCTCTCCATTGTTGAGTTATTTTGCACAATAAGTGGTTCCGAGAAAAAGAATCACTCGGTTGATCTGTGACAAAGGAACGGCGGCTGTAGAGAATACGAAAGTGAAGAATACCTCTTCACTGCATTAAACATGAAATAGTGTCATTATGTAAAATTGTAATAAATTATGAAAGCAGCATACATCTTCTATGTAAAATACTCTTTAAATACTGCATGGCCACCAAAATCCATGGATCCCTACACCTGTCTTTACAATGTAACACGCCATTGTTTTCATCTTTCATAGAGAAGACAATTATCCTCATTTTCTGTAAGCACACATTGAAAATAAAAGGACTTTTAATAATAAACCTGGAATGCATGCATGAGGTTCCCCCTGTGGAGTTGATGACTTTGCCCTAACCCTTTGTCCTTGTTTCATTAGTAATTACGTGCCCACTGAAATATTAATTTAGTATTTTTTTAACTAGCAGTCATTACAGCTTGGGGTTATACTGTCAAGAAGGTCAAATCAATTGAGCAAATACTAATAGTGACCAAGACTCTGGTTATATATGTTGCAGGCCTAGCTATAAAACACTGCATGTGTGTGTGTGTGTGTGTGTGTGTTGAAGTGTGACTTTGCAGTGATTAATGTCCTGCGTCCGCTCTCTGTGAGAGGGAGATAATGCAGGAGGCTGTGGCCTTTGTGTTCTCAGTTTGTGTTAATGCCTGCACCTATCAGGAGATTTTAAAGGGCCTAAAGAATCATGTTTGCGAGGGTCCGCTAATGGATTGGCTGCAGTGAGGTAGACCCACAGAATGCCAAAATAATTGACATTTATTTGTAGTGTTTGGTCATTTTGTAGGAGGCTCAGTACGAAAGAGTCACTGTATGATTGTGCACATACATAGGGGAATCTAGTCCAACATATAAACCCCACTACCTGTACAATTGGACAAGTCAGTTGTTTGAGGGTGTTTAAAGAGGCCCTATTATGCATTTGGGGTGTTCCCTTTCCTGTAGTGTGTACATCGACAAAGTCTAAAATCCCAAAGTTCACCCCAGAAGGAGTTCAGAGCAGACTGGGCTCTGATTTCAGACAGAGGGTGAACATAGGTGCTGCAGCACAGGCAGTACAAGAAAGATAAAGCACCTTTTGAACATTTTAACATGTTACAGTAGAGGCACAAAAGACAATTATAAAACCGGGAAATAATGTCCTAATATGTCCTATTTACAGTGGGTGGTACTTAGTCAGACAGTATGATACAACATTAATGCATTTAAACATGTTCAAGTTGTGTTTTTTGTTCACTAATAGAAACCTAAACATTATAAAGATGTGTCCCCTTTAAATAGCATTTGGCAGGTATGTATTTGTGATATCAGAGTAACACATGCTTCTTATTACTGTGTTCAATGTACACACCCTTAAATTAATGATGTGGACATTAGAGGAGAAACCTTCGTTATTGATATAAGAAGCTCCTGTGTATTTCGTATTACTGTCTGTCAAGTCAAAATACCTACAAATAAAGGTCTACTGTTATGTATTACTCTCCTCACATGTTTAATATCCATATGTCATAAGCAAGTTTGTTAATTTTTTTATCTGATGCTAACCACATGTTCCATCCTTGGAATAATGAAGGTCAATTTGGCTCTCAATCATGGCACGTGCAGATAAATTCTATTTTAGTGAATTTATTAAATCCTTCCTCAGCACATTGTCATGACACGCTCGATTATCACAGTGCAGCTAAATGCAAATGGATCTATGTGTTGATTGCATTAGAAAATGTATAGATTAATATTTACCACAAATTATCTGCAAGCACAATTCCGTGTTCTTTTCGACTAGTGAAAGGCAAAAACTGTTTTTTTTTTTCCTGCTCAGACTTTGTCCCACAGTGCCAGAATAGCAAGAGATACTAAATCTCCAAAGACCAGCCCGGCTTGGAAAGTGGGTTCGGTTTTTTTTTCCGTCTTGGTGTAAATTCCTTCGCACTTCCACCTACTGAAAGCAAGCATTTCTGCCTGCCTGACCAATGTACAAGCGGAGAAAAAAAACAGGGGTTGTACAATGCACATCAACAATAAAATAACACCTCCTCAGCCTCCCTTGGGAAGTAGGAAGGGAGAAAACAAAACTGTATATCAGACTGTCTTTTTAAGCACCACTCACTAACCAGACCGCTAGCTGGCTACTGTGCTAAAGAGAGTGTTGAGGATACTGTATGTGGACAAATGGGAATGCCATCCCTTTGATGGTATAATGTTACATTTATATTCACTGAGCGAAAGGGAATCCTCTGAAGTTATAGTTATTGTAAGACGTTCACCTGGTTACATTTGCTTTAACTTTATTTGCATCACATATGAATTTTAATAAGGTGAGCCTCTTAGTTGATCACAGTGCTTTTCAACATGGCTTGCATGAATCAGCATCTCAATTAAAGAAAAGGGCAGGAAGGCGTGGAACGAAAAAAGTAAATGAAAAAAAGTAAAATAAAGCCATATACATTTATTATATGTCTTAATGTCCACCAGAGAACTTTTGACATTTGATCCAAGTCAGTTGAACAACCCTTTGGATCTAAAGGAGCCCAAATACGCTTTTTGGAGTTTTCCCTTTCCTGTATAGGTTATACAGGTTTTTTGTGCATGTACAGGACTGTCTCAGAAAATTAGAATATTGTGATAAAGTTCTTTATTTTCTGTAATGCAATTAAAAAAACAAAAATGTCATACATTCTGGATTCATTACAAATCAACTGAAATATTGCAAGCCTTTTATTATTTTAATATTGCTGATTATGGCATACAGCTTAAGAAAACTCAAAAATCCTATCTCAAAAAATTAGAATAGTTCCTCAGACCAAGTAAAAAAAAAAAGATTTATAACAGCAAAACACAATCAAACATTTGAAAATGTCCATTAATGCACTCAGTACTTGGTTGGGAATCCTTTTGCACGGATTACTGCATCAATGCGGCGTGGCATGGAGGCAATCAGCCTGTGGCATTGCTGAGGTGTTATGGATGCCCAGGATGCTTCAATAGCGGCCTTTAGCTCATTAGCATTGTTGGGTCTGGTGTCTTTCAGCTTCTTCTTCACAATACCCCACATATTCTCTATGGGGTTCAGGTCAGGGGAATTTGCAGGCCAATCGAGGACAGTAATGCCATGGTCAGTACACCAGTTACTGGTGGTTTTGGCACTGTGGGCAGGTGCCAGATCATGCTGGAAAATGAATTCCTCATCTCGATAGAGCTTTTCAGCAGACGGAAGCATGTAGTGCTCTAAAATCTATTGGTACACAGCTGCATTTACTCTGGGCTTGATGAAACACAGTGGACCAACACCAGCAGCTGACATGGCTCCCCAAACCATCGCTGACTGTGGGAACTTCACACTGGATTTCAAGCAACTTGGATTTTGCTCCTCTCCAGCCTTTCTCCAGACTCTGGCGCCTTGACTTCCAAATGAAATACAAAACTTGCTTTCGTCTGAAAAGAGGACTTTGGACCACTGTGCAACTGTCCAGTGCTTCTTTTCCTTAGCCCAAGTCAGACGCCTCTTCCGTTGTCTTGAGTTCAGAAGTGGCTTGACCATGGGAATACGGCTATTGTAGCCCATTTCCCGGACACGTCTGTGAACAGTGACTTTTGATACCTGGACTCCAGCTTCAGTCCACTGTCTTTGAAGCTCCCCCAAATTCTGGAAGCGACTCTTCTTCACAATGCTGTTAAGGCTGCGGTCATCTCTCTTGGTTGTGCAGCGTTTCCTGCCACATTTCCCCCTTCCAACAGACTTTTTGTGGATGTGCTTTGAAACTGCACTCTGTGAACAGCTTGCTCTTTGAGAAATTTCTTTTTGTGTCTTACCCTCCTGATGGAGGGTGTCAATGACGGTCCTCTGGACAGCAGTCAGATCAGCAGTCTTCCCCATACTTGTGATTTAGTTTACTGAACCAAGCTGAGTGTTTTTCAAGGCTCAGGAAACCCTTGCAGGTGTTTCGAGTTAATTAGACGATTCAAGTGATTCGTTGAACACCCTACTAGTATACTTTTTCATGATATTCTAATATTTAGAGATAGGATATTTGAGTTTTCTTAAGCTGTATGCCATAATCAGCAATATTAAAATAATAAAAGGCTTGCAATATTTCAGTTGATTTGTAATGAATCCAGAATGTATGACATTTTTGTTTTTTTAATTGCATTACAGAAAATAAAGAACTTTATCACAATATTCTAATTTTCTGAGACAGTCCTGTATATGGTCTTCCAAGGCTAAAATCCCAAGATACCCCAAGAGGGAGTTTTTCTCCCACACTCTCCCCCCCTGCCTGAAATGCCTGGATTGTAGTCCTCTGGATACTTCAGTGAAAAAGTCAAAACGCAACACTTGCACTTCTATTGCCTAGCATTCAACATCATACGCTAAGGGGCGGGACATCTCTTAGCGGTTGACCAATCACAAAAGAGCCAGCCAGCTAACCACTCAGAGCAGACTGAGCTCTGGTTTCAGAGGGTGGAAAGAGGTGTATGAGACGCATCAATGCATGTAAACATGTCACAGTAGAAGCACAAAAAACAATTTCAAAATCCTGAAAATGAGCATAAGAGGGTCCTTGTTATGTAATAATATAATAGTAATGGAGAAATAAAAGTGAAGGAGTAAGACCGAGACAAAGAAACAAATGAAGGAAATTGGGTGATAATACCGGCAAAGGAGATGAATAAAAACTAATTGAAATAGGAAGACAAAAAAAAAATTCTAAAGTTAGAAAGGAAACATGTAAGAAGAGCAATTATTTCCAATTTCAGATGGAGGGGAAAGTAGAAGAGGACTGAATGTCTCAGCATAGAAAGGAAAAATGGTGTTCCCCCAGGCTTCGGATTTAGAGGTAAGCCGAGTCTACAGTTTGCCAACACAGAAAAATACTTTTCAGAATATTCTATTTTGAGGGAATACAGCATGGCGTGTTCCTGCAGACACGAAATATGGGAGAACACAATGAAAAAAAGAAATTCAACCATCACTGTAGGAGATTTGTTTATGTTAAATAATAGAGTGATACATTAAGATTATTAATGGTATTTGACAGATTGCTGTTTACAGAGATCAGACTATTTTGAATACTCATATTCATCTTTAAATATATTTTTGCAGTGTAAGAAGATTGTTTGCATTAAATGACAAAACAATTATCATACTAAAAATATAATGTATTCCAATTGTCAACACTAGTTTTCTGCTGATAATGTTGTTTGTGGATCATTCAGGCTTTTATCCATGTATTTTTTCTTTTAGTGTTTATCCATGTATTTCTTCTTTTAATGTTTATTTTATTAGCTTTTCTTTTTAATGACTGATTTTAAATGCCATTTTCTTAATGTCTTTCATTTGTTGTAAAGCACTTTGAATTGCCTTGTGTTGAAAAGTGCTCTATAAATAAACTTGCCTTGCCTTGCCTTGCCTTGCCTTGCCTTGCCTTGCCTTACACACCAGTACACCACAATGGATTTCATATCTTACAAAATACAGAATTAAGGAGAAAAATACAATAATTTGTCCAAGTAGCATTGGAGTGACCTACAAAATAGTTGCCTTGTTGCTGATGAGTGTAATATTTCCATTGTCTCTGGGTAGGATAATTTAATTCCAGGAAAAACCAATTGCCAAGAAGAAGAGCTTCGAGTCCTGACTGGGTTTAACAAGCAAGGTCAAGGCAAGGTTTTTCTTTTCTGCTGCAGCAAATGAAAATTGATAGAGACTGCCACGAGGGAAGATCCAAGTAACTCAAAATAAGTTGTTTAACATCTCAAACCTAACCCTATAATTTAGACACCCTGCTGAACAATGTTTAGTTGGATTCAACAATCTGATACAAGCCTGAATGAATGTTAGCAAGCTTTGAAAAAGCTCTTCATTGTGAGTTATAAAACAGTTTGTGTTTGGTTTTCCTCACATCTAAATACCAACAGGTGACAAAGGAATAGCTGACAGGCTCAGTTATAAAATGCTGGCAGTGATTGGGAATAGCTTGCAAATGAAATCATACTTGGTTGGCAGGTGCTGTGCTTATGAGCAGCAGTAGTATGTTTTAAATAAAGAGCATTGGAACACCACAGCGCAGGCAAATAAATCCCAGCATGGGTGCTATAGACAGTGGCGGAGCTGGGGGGTGGCTGGGGGTGGCCGTGGTCTCCCATAGCTGAATCCTGGCCACCCTATTTGCCACCCCAAACACCCTCACCACGGAGGCCCAATCAATTTTAGAACATTAACCTGTTAAGCCCGAGAGATCCCGGTACCGGGTCAGTCCCGCAACAGTGTCTGAGGGCATGTTCATTTAATAAACTGAGTTTTTTAGAGTAAAGAGACGTGACAATCCTTGGTTTTCTGCTGAACTGTCCAGTCTCCTGCATGAGAGAAACAAGGCCTGGGCAAAGGCTAGGCAATCAGGCTCAGAGTTGGAATGGCTGCATTTTAGGCAGCTAAGGAATAGCTTCACTTCACATGTCAAAAGTGCTAAGTTGAAGTATTATCTGTCAGTTACCACAGAAAACCTAAATAATCCTAGGGCATTTTGGAAAGCCATAAAATCGATATCCACCGGTGAGATCCGTAATGAGCTACCTCTGTACCTTACCACAGCATCTGGCACTATATCGGACAGGGCCACCATGTTAAATTGCTTTAATAAGCATTTTGCGTCCTGCGGTTCTATGTTTGATTCTGTCACTAACTCTGCTGCTGTGAACACCCCAATCCGTGACTCTGAACAATGTGGTCTGGAAAACCCTTTCAGTTTTACTCCTTTTACTGTTAATGTTGTTCATGAAGCATTATCTAAGTTAGATCCTAAGAAACCGGCTGGCCCGGACAACGTAGAACCTTTATTTTTAAAGATACCTGCAGATTGTATTGCTCCACCTCTTACTACTCTTTTTAACCTCTCCCTCAGCACAAATGCAATTCCAAAAGTATGAAAGTCAGCTTATGTCTTGCCTTTGCTAAAAGGAGGGGAAGCAACTATTTTAAATAACTATAGGCCAATCTCTAAATGATCAGTTCTGGTGAAGGTGCTTGAACGCCTAGTGAGTGAACAAGTAAAGGAGTTTTTATGTAAGAATGATATCCTGTCTAAACATCAGTCAGGCTTCAGAAAGCAACATAGCACCATCACTGCGACAATGAAAGTGGTGAATGACATTACGAGTATTTTAGATAATAAGCAGAGTTGTGCAGCCCTATTTATTGACAAAGCGTTTGATACCATTGATCATCGCATCTTAAAGCAGAGGCTACTCAGTATTGGCATATCCAGCCATGGTGGTTTGTGAACTACCTCTCTGAAAGGTCCCAATGTGTTCACTTTGATGGGCTCACTTCTGAGTGGTTGAACATTGCTAATGGTGTTCCCCAAGGTTCTGTTTTAGGTCCACTTTTATTCTCCATATATATCAACAGTTTAGGTGAAAATGTGGATGAAGCTACTTTACATTTGTATGCGGATGATACCGTGATGTATTGTGCAGGTCCCTCATTTAAGGAGGCTAGTGTTAAATCACAGGCTGTTTTTAACATTATTCAGACTCAGCTCGCTGAGCTTAAGCTTCTTTTAAATGTTGAGAAAACCAAGGTAATGCTTTTTCAAAAGCAAAAAAGACTCCAGAGACTGCTTTGGATATTGTTACTATGCAAGGACAAGTATAGAAGTGGTTACCTGTTATAAATACCTAGGTATCTGGCTTGAGGATTGTCTTACTTTTAAACTTCATGTCAATAACCTGCTTAATAAGCTGAGGGTTAGACTTGGTTTCTTTTTCAGAAACAAGTCCTGTTTCTCACTTGAAGCCAGGAAAAGGCTAGTCACTGTGACCTTTTTACCTGTGCTGGACTATGGTGATTTGATCTATATGAATGCACCTGCCCATTGCCTGGAAAAGTTAGATGCCGCCTATCACAGTGCACTGATATGTGTTACTAACTGTAAAGCACTTACTCATCACTGTACCCTGTATGCCAAGGCAGGTTTGCCTTCACTAACTTTACGGAGGCTCAATCATTGGTACATGTTTATCTATACAGCCATGTTGGGTAAACTACCAAGTTACAGTGGCGTTTCTATATGTACAAAAGTGATGGGGCACAAAAAACTTAGATGTCTATATATAAGATTATGCAGTGAGGTTCATGGCTGGTGAGGCACTGGCACTGACTCTTCAGTTTTACAAATATTATATTTTGACCTAAATCAAAATATAATATTATTTTCAAAAGCCTCTTTAGTCTGATGCTTCAATACATTTTAAACAGACAGGTCAACAGAAGGATACCCAAAAAATGTAATTTTATCATTTAAATATTGAATTGTTCTCTCTTAGTAAGATCCCATTTTCAATAAAATTGTGGTCTTACCTTGACTTGAAGATGAAGTCCATTTGCCTATCCTTCAGGACAAAAATCTCCATTACTTTTATGTAAAAGTCCTCCTTATCTTCTTGTAGTTTCGAAAGTCTATCATAAATCTAAATGATGGATTTATGATTCGAAAATTATAAAAGTAGTGCAGACATGTGGATATTATCCGGCTGAACAAAACGTACATTTATCTAACAGCTACGTTTCCCACAGATCTTAGTTTGAGCTATTTTCTAAAATCCTATGGAGAAATCTCATTGCTTTTTTGTGGAGGGAATTCCATGCACAGCTTACTTCCTGGTTTTAGGACGCGTCTCTCTCCTCCTTTTCACCTGCTCTTCACACACCACGTTTTTCGCGGCACACGTACTTACAGCCAATCAGCTCTGAATGATGTGAGATGGCGTATGGTGGGGATGGTAGCTCTATGCCCCTATGGTCATTATTTTTTGCCACACACATTAAATAGGAAAATACTCTGAGCATGCGCAGTGTAGTTTTTACAGTCAACGTTCACTTAGACAAAGAGAGGGAGGGGCAGGATCGGGTTTTGTGGCACGTGGCTCTAAAAAGCTCAATAGGCACACACTGTAGACACTAATTAGAAGAACACATACTAAAACAGTAATGTACACTCGAATCAGATGATTAAAATATATTTTATATATATTTTAATTTATTTTTTGCATTTTGTTGTAATCATTATTTTAATACTTTCTGCTGACACTAGGTGGGGCTGTGCCCCACCTGCCCCTAATGACCAGTCGCCACTGCCAAGTTATATATGCTCTTTGATCTCACAGAGAGTGGCAAGTAGCTATTGCCTGAGATCCCAGGATGTGTTTTTATTACATGTGCCAAGTTCTAGGACTGTTTTAGGTACTAAAGCTTTTATGTGTGCTGCTCCTCTAGCTTGGAACACTATGCAAAAAAAAATGAAACTGAGCATTTTGGTTCCCTTGCATCATTTTAAAGCTCGGATAAATTAAATGTTATTAGATATCTGTCATTGTGAATAGGTTGCTAATGTATACCCCTGTAACTATGTTATTCTCCTTTTTGTTTTCTGTTGTTTTTATGTGTAACCAATGTGCTGCAGGTCTCCCCTGAAAAAGAGATCGTTGATCTCAATGGGATTTTCACCTGGTTAAATAAAGGCTACAAACAAACATGAATGTTTTATATCCATGTAACGGTAAGAAACTCATCGAACTGATCATTTTAATAAATTTTTTTTTAAAAAACACGATGGGGAAAGAAATTCCCAGCTGATCCGTTTTACTCCTTCGGAGTGTGAATATGAGAGAGTCGTTTGCCGTGGAGGGCTAACAGCTGCCGTTTCATGCATCTGTCTGCCTGTAAGTAGTTTGACAAGAGGAGAGTGATGCGCTGTACTTTCTCTGAGGGTAGAGAAGCCTGGAAAGACATTGAGTCCAGGGTGATGCCTTGAAACTCAATGGAGGTTGTAGGCCCTGAGGTTTTCTCTTCAGACAGAGGAATGCCAAGGTCTGAAAAAATGTTGGATGAGTGTGCTCTGCCCGTGGCAAGGGGGTGAGGATGGTGGAGTGACAGTGAGAAAGTCGTCGAGAAGATGGAGCATATAGGGGAGTCTGTGGTTGTTTGTCAAGATCCGGCACAGAGCTTCTGAAAGTCCTGTCTTATTCTCACACACAATCACTCGCACACATACAAGGTATAAGGAGGTTTAATATGTAAGAGTGTGTATGAGTTTGGGAATGAGGGAGTGAGAGAAAAAGAGAGAGAGAAAGAAAGAAAGATATGAGGTGAAAACTGTGACTTGCTGTAAACCACATCTACTGTATATTGTTGTCTCTGTGCACACACACTGTACATCCATACACAAACACACACACACACACACACACACACATTTCTCAGCTGATACCACTCTTCCACATCCATACCAACACACCTACATCATATTAGTTGCATACATGTATTCCAATGGCTGGCAGAGCCCCATTATACAACAGGGAAAGAAACCAAGAAATAACAAGCATGTAATTCAATGGTAAAATGTCACATCTGGTGATATAGAGTAAAAAGGACAAATTGAACTATTTTCCTCCAATATAAAACCCTGACATTACAAAATGCATGATTTTATACCGGTATGGCGGAGAGATCAAAAGATGTGGTTATAATGGGAGTGGATGGGACACGAGTGGCTAATGTGTCAGTTTTTTGTGTAATCTGATTCTGTGCAAAAACTAATAATCCACCAAAATCAATGTTGTTGCTAATCTTTGACATATCCAAGACTGTGTTAAAAAAAAAAAAAAAGCCGACCCCCCCAACATTTATCATATGGAAAATAACTGCCTTTTTGTGCATGTTTTTCATAGAAAATGCAAATTCATGTTTTCAGACTGGCAGTTCAAGGGTTAAAATACTCAACATAATTTAACATTTGGTATTTTTGATCAGGACTGAAGTTGATTGAAAGATTTAACCCCAAAAAGTTTTAAAAAATATTAATCTGTTGTCATTTTAGAGCAGTTTTTGGAAGTGGACATTTTTGTCCCGAATGACTAATTTGTAACTTTTTTGTTCAATCTGATTTTGTGCAAAAACTAATAATCCACCAAAATCAATGTTGTTGCTAATCTTTGACATATCCAAGACTGTGATAAAAAAAAAAAAATCGGATGAATGTATGTATTCTGTTGATAGGTTATAGACTTTCTATTGTTCTCAACTGTTTTTCACTTTAATTGGATAGTCCTAACACATGCCTACAAACGCTTAGTGGAGAATGCCTACTAAAAGTATACTGATAGTCAACTCTAGATAAGTTGACGATCAACAGATAGTCAACTAAATTCTAAAGTTGCTTATCTGTGGATCATCAACTAATGCTTAATGTAATCTTTAGTTGACATATTGACTCTCAACAAATTATCAACAGATAGTCGACACGACCCTGTTGACTTTCAACTGACAGATTGATTTTGAGTAGTTGATTGTCAATTTTGAAGATGTTGACACAATCTACAGATAGTAAGGTTGAATATTGGTTAATAACCTGTTGACATGCTGCTAAAGGTCAACTGATGACTTATGGAGTGTTAACTATGGACTATCAAAATAAAGTGTTACCAAGAACAACTTATCTTATCTTAATAATATCTTCATATTAATAATAAATCATACAGTATGTGTCCGAAAGGGAGCAGGAGGAAGCAAACACAAAAATATACAAAAAATATACTGCATATTAAAGCAAACTATTGTAAAGGTAAAAGTATGAGCATAACAAATAAAGAAGTGTAATATAAACATTTACATTATGATTATTTAATATATAAAGACTATATATTATTGAATTACAAGATTAGATATACTTTAGTTGATCTAAAAATATTGATGTGTTCAAATGCTCTTCAAAACACAACTGCAAGTCCATGAAACTTGTCTTTCTGTATTTGTGAATGAAGCGCCATCTCCTGGTTAAAACCTGAAATTCAATATCTGGCAACGCTCTCTTGGAAAATAGTGGGAGGGCTTAACATTCCTCAATACTGGTCTTAGGCAGGTCGTAGGCAGGAAGCTGTAAACTGGAGTCTGAAATGAGGTGCTACATCTGTAGGAGCAATTTTGGGTGAAGTGTCTTGCCCAGGGACACAACGACATGCTGACTGCAGTGGGGTTTGAACCTGTGACCGCCTGATCCGAACACCAACGCACAACCCACTGCACCATACGCCTCCACCACATATTTAAGTTATATTTATTTGGATTGATGCATTCGTGTTGAGAATGTTCCATTAAAAAACGTTATTATTAAAAAGGCATTTACACCATAAAAGATGACTATTGAGATCTATTGTCAGGAATGTTAGTCTTATATGTATGGCCAGAGGGCAGGACCTATAAACACATTTAATACCCAATAGCATTGTGAGGCTGAACTAAAGGACCTTTTGACTATGTAAATGTAGTCTTTTAAAAAAACAAAAACATTTACTGAATTTTTTGGATAGCTTAAAGTAATGTTGTAAAATTACAACCGGGGGCCTTACAGGGTTAAGGGCTATTGTTTATTGTTATTTACTTCAAGATGGTTATTCTTAACCAATAATTGAATTTAAAAACTCATATTTAAATGACGTGTGTGTGTCTCTGCATTCCTGAGAGAATGTGCTCATAGGGCTGCTGATCACCATAAGCTAAACAGTCTGTATATTGCACTGCATTTCTATAATGTAAGCTTCGTTGATACTTTGCCTGTGGGAATAAGAAAAAAATAGTTAGATATACTGAATATTATTTGATCTATTCCACCACTAGCTTAATCCCAAATAATGTAGAGGTGTGTTGTAGGTGCCTTAAATAACCCCTTATTGTATAGTGAGGTGTATTTTTATGTTCATATAATAGTGATTTCAATGCCACCCCAAAATAATCACTGGTTCCATCCTGGCCACCCCACTGAAAATGTCCTGGCTCCACCACTGGCTATAGAAGATCAACAATAGTTAGGGATATGCCTGCGTGTGAGAATATAAATCATCAGATTGAACATAGATGACACACACACATGCCTTTTCCCCTGTAAATCATTGCTTCTATTCATCTATTATACTGCCATGGTGGTAATTGTGTCCCACTTAAGAATTCACCATCTGTAATCATTTGAGTTTGTTTGAAAAATGAAGAAATCACTTAGGTTGGTTTACACGAACATGACATCTAACTAGGATGGATTGATTTATTTCAGACTTGAATGGGGCACGGTAAATGCGGCATTCCCTTGTGGATTCAATGTACCGACGGAATATCATACAATAGCACAGGGACAAAAAGCAAAATTGTGTGAGGGATAGGCTATACATACACTGAGAAATAGGAAAGCGAGGGAAGAAAAACCCAGGTAGGATCTGTTTTGGAAGACGCTAATAGAATCTCACATTGTGAATGAGTGGAGGGGACAGTAACCAAATGAGATTTCTACATTGACCCTCACACATAAAGCCCTTGTGGCACACAAGACAGAGGGTGGAATATAACTTGATGCAAAAAAAGGGAGGAAATTAAAAAGTCATTCTCACATGGTTGTGAAAGGCGAGGTTTATAAACCCTTGTCACATACTCCCAATAGGCATAACCCCATTTTCATATACAACTAATTTAATCAAGGTGACTTCTCCTTCCTGCCTCTCCCAGGATAAAGACGGGAGTTTGCTGTTCCCTTGTGCCCACAAGCCAACATATGCTAAGATTTGTGTCTGCAGTTCATCTCCCGTAGAAGCTTGGAGCGGCACAATCTAATCTGCAGTGTGGATCACCTCTCCTTGCTCAAATTCTCCTGAGGAGCGTTGTTGTTTTAATGACTGCCCTAAAACTTTTCCTCTGCCATGTCCAATACTTCCCATCTTTTCAAGGTCAGACCATTACTTTGTGGTAGGTCTGAACTTCTATATTACAGCGGTTAGAATAGAGGTACTTTTGAAGATTAAACTAATAATAACAAAACTAAATAGGACAATTAGTGTACATGTAAACATTATGTGAACTGTTGATGACATATTACATTACCTTCAATTAAAATGGTTGATTATTTCCAGTCAGCATTTGCTCTTTTTTTCCGTATTTTAAATGGTTGTTCATCAGTGTAACAGGTCAACCCTATCATTCATTAACCCCACTGAACAGATGTGTTTTGTGAAAAAACAAAGACAATAATGTTCTTTCTTTTCTCAAGCTATATCATCCATGTTCACAATAACAACTATGCATAAGTCATGTCATCCGTTCATCAGTTTTTCATGCAAGTGTGTTCTTGTTCAGATCAACGACCTATTTCAAGACAAGAATGAGCTGTGACAGAGTCAACCGTGACAGTGAAGAAAGAGAGCAAAAAACAAAATCAAAGACTGCAGTGTCAGTGGATGCCGTGCTGAGGTTTGTGGTTTTGCACAATTGGCTTGGTAAACAGCTGCTGCACACACATCAAAGAGTCCGCGGCACAGGGGTAAAGAATGTTTAAGTGAAGAAGTGCGAGGTTCCGTTTCTTTATCCCGGACTTACCCCGATGGTAGTGGGAAAAACCAATGCAAACTTAAGGCAGATTTATGAGCCTGCAACCGATGCCCTTCTACAAGATAAGTATGAGTGTATATATTGATTTATTCTCTGCTGCTGGGTTGGAAATCAAATTGATTTCTGAGTCTGTGTGACTCTTAAACCCGAGACAGAGAGGATTGAAATTTATGAAGCTGACGTCAGGTTACTGAGGTCCCATCATCCAAGTCCAACATAAATACTGATTATGAACTAGTTATTGATTAATGTGGTCATCTGACCAGTGTTTAATATGTATTAATCCATGCATAGCAATATTGGTCCGTCTATCAGTCAGTCACATATGTGAAACATATTTTTTAAATTAACACCTGACAAAACTAATGACGTTCCCATCAGCTTTAGGTTATGTTAAGTGGTAATTTGCATTTTAGCATGCTAACATTCTATAATAAGAGGGTTAATATGGTATGGTAAGCATGTAGCTATGAACATTAGTTATGAATTGTCATTACGAGCACTTAACGTTAGCATTTAGCTCAAAGCACCATGCCCATATACTGTACAGCCTCAGAGCTGCTAGCATGGCTGAAGACTCTTAGTTTTCTCAAATAAATGCCACATTAGTTATTATAAATTCGCCTTAGTTTCCAATCTTAATAGGGTTAATTCCCATACTCTGTTGTTCAATGTCAAACATTTTAACATCAAAATGACTTCCTGCCTGAAGACCTTCATGGGTGAGACTTTTAGTTGTTTCTTTGTATTCGAGAAGAAAGAAGATGACTCTGTGGAACAACTATCTGTGAGGGACATTTTTTTCTTGCAAACCTCACAAATAGTAACCATTGGTTACACAGCACAATAACATAGAACTAGCTTATTTAGATTATTTTAAACCCTTACGAGATGTACCACTTTAAATCAGTATGTTTGAAGGTTCTGTAGCTGTATGGAATCAATGTAGTTTCAGAGACAGCTAAAAAACAGAGGTCTCAGGGGTGTTTTTATCTGGTCTCAGAGCAGAGACTAACCATAGGAGTGATATAGGACTCTTAGACATTCAAACGCCAAACAAGACACATTAACCAAATTCACATAATTGATTATTGCAACTTCTTGTGCAGTTTTGAAAAACCTTTAAACTCTTTTGTAAGGCAAGAAGCAGCTACCCTATGTTTTGTTTTTTCATTCTTTGCACCCGAGAAATGTTTCATCCTTAGATGATGAACACAATGAAATGCATTGCAGTGTGGACCATCACATACTGAAGTGCTGGAGATTACTTCCCTAGAAACACAACCAGTAGTGACTGTCTTTTTTAAGGTCATGATAAGAGTTTGATTTTATACCAAAAAGCAAAATGATGTCTACCAATATTATAGGGACACTTGTTTTGCTCCTTTAACAATGGCACAGATTCAGAGGTGTGGACAGTGAGTGTATTTTAAATGTGTGATACAGGGCTCACATTTTCAAATAACTTTTTAAATAGTGTTAGTATGTTGAGAGCCAACATGTTCCCGTTATACCCTCATCTCTCTTCCCTAAAGCCCCTGTCACACTGTCCCGAAATTGACACCCGATGGACACACGATAAAGGAAATGTTCAAATTCGGCTCTGATCGTAACAACATCGCACCATTCGTGAGGGCATCTTAAGCCATTGTATGACCGTCGGTGGAGTTTCTCAGGCTCCGGAATCGTGTCATCTTCGTGTTATCATCGGTGCCATCGGCACCGATGATGATAACAAGATGCCCTCACGATGGCCTTACGAAGGGCAAAATTGACACGCAAATTCAACACGCAAATGAACCTTCGCAAGGTCCTTCGGCAGCGGTCGGAAAAGATTTTCCCACCGCTCACAGAGTTGCTGCCGGAGCCTGAGAAACAACACCGGCGGTCATACGATGGCTTAAGATGCCCTCACGAACAGTGGCGTTTTCTCCCGGAGGCCAAGGGAAGCCAGGTTTCCCCTGTTTTTTCGGATTGTAGTTATAATTTAAATAAAAACACTTTGTTTTGTTTCGATAATTCTCCTTTGCTGTGTGTTGCTGCCGGCCCATCTCTCCCCCATTCTCATTGAGTATTTTACAAAGGGTGAAACAAACAGCGCCCCTCTAGATGTTATGGTGAAACAGTAGATTGCACTCACTGTTGCGAGAGGAGGCCAGCCGAATCTGGCTTCCCTTGGTGAAAAAAAATGGAGGGATTGACCAATCAGATGAGGCCCACGTGATGCCCCTGCCAACCTGTGATTGGTCAGGGCCATGCCAAGGGAAGCCAGCCGCCTCTTGCTTCCCTTCAGAGGCGGCTGGCGATTTGATTGAACACTGCCATCCAATCAAATCAACATCAGTTTTAATAATGTAACTGTCATCACCGCCGTTAGAAATTATCAAGCAAATGAAGTATTATGGAGGGTGGAGATTTGGCGTACTTAATCAAACATAACTTTACTAAACTTCCGCTACAGCAGCAACTAAATATTAAATCAGATGACAGGCCAATGCCCGCACTCGAGCTGTGTGTACACAGAGGAAAAAGGGAGAGAATCGGACATTCAATGAGGACAATTATGTCGGCACGGAGTGGCTAACTGGAAGCGCTAAACTTCAGCGTCTATTTTGCTGGCCATGTCTTCTTTTTGACAATGATTCGTGCTCCCTGAACAATCCTTGGGCAACTTCAGGATTCATCGACCATGCCAACCTGTCACGGGCAAATGAGAGGCACGGTAAATCCAAAAATCACATAGATTGTGTGATTGTCTGCATACATTAATAAGTACAGTGCTTAAATGAATAAGGAGAGAGTTTCAGCTGGAGAGTGCATGGGGACCTTTCGGTTAGATAACAGGCGTGTGCAAGTCCTGCATCTGTGTGATACAAATGTGTGTAAAATGATACCGGGCGCTGTAATCACTCATCTGGTTACGTTATTGACCACCCCCGACCCATAAAATGGGCTTCCCCTAAATGTTTCCGCACGCCACGCTACTGCTCACGAATAGCCCGATGTTGCTACGATCAGGGCCGAATTTGAACATTTCCTTTATGGTGTGTCCATCTGGTTGTTTTATTGCACAACAAAATCATGTAAACATATTATGTAAATAACCCAATTTGTGTTCTGTGAAACTGAAAAGGATATAATATATTATTTTGAAGGATAGTTGACAGGAAGTTGTTGTTGCTATGGAAACAACATTACGGAGAAAACGTAATATTTTCTACATATAAAGACGAACAAAGTCTGAAGATATCAGTACAGTATCATAGTACTGTAACATAATTGTTTTTGTTACCTTCGTTGCAGTTGTATGTCTTAAATGTAATGTAAATGTTGCCTTCGTGTGTGGTTCGGGGCCATCTTCGTGCGAAATTCACAATTCCATATTCGTGTGTCCATCGGGTGTCAACTTCGGGACAGTGTGACAGGGGCTTTAACGATGCGTTGTCTGATACCATGAGACCAAAGGATAGACGACAAGCCAAGAAGATAGACTGACAGATAGATTAGATGAAATGAATAAATGATGTGCATGAAATCACAGGCACACAAGTCTTTGTACTTCCTCCCAGAGGAAGGTGGAGAGGGTGTGGGATTTCAAATTTCAAGCTTCTAACGCTCTGATGCAGTTTCACCTCGAGGGACCTTATTAGTCAATGGGTCACTACACACTGCACCCCTAACAGAACACACTCCTGTGCCTATTCCAGAGCTTGTCTTGATTAATTACCAGAAACGGTAGCCAGCTGCCACAGCCAGGAAGGAAGACAGAGTAAGAAAGAGAACAGAATTTCTCCCGCTAATGCTACAACTACTTTTTGTATCCCTCCTTTCAAAACCAAAGTTACAGGTTCAATGAACAAGAGACATCTAAATGCCTCTGTTGGTCAACCCGTGTTCCTCCTTTCCTTTTAGTTAATTAGAAACCTATATCCCTCATACATCAGGGGGATATGTGTGCTCCATCTGCCATCGCTATTTTGAGGAGGGCGCACAGCACTTAATTACATAGAGGTCAAGTAGCATGTTTATACTTTGATAGATCTTCCGAAAAGGGACCTGCATCTATCAAACAAAGCACTAAACCATCTTTGTACACTATTAAACCCACTTACAGTTGAACTTTTTTAGCAAAACTCTTTCTAACGAAGCCACAGTCTTGTTATTCTGTGTGACTGGCGAAGCCAAACACAGTATATTATTCGACATACTTATCACATCTTATTTTCCTTCTTCGGCCACAAATGTTGTCCTTGTACAGTACATGTCCGGCAGTGTTGACACGAAACACACAAAAAACACTTAAGAACGTGCAGGCTAACCGGGATCCGGTTGCTATGTCTTTTATAAGAGATTCGCCTAGCCGTTTTCACACAAATCGTAGAAAACTGCGATCATTTGCCCCATAGGAATGAATTGGAAATCCATTTGAACAGAGCTCAAAAACACCCCACTTTGACCCCATACAGATTCTGCATACTTTAACATTAAACAAAAAGTACAAGTTTGAACGGTTCTTGAGACTATGGTCTAGTAGTCGGTCGTTAACTACATCCAGTGGAAATCTAAAGATGTTCAGAAACGACGCAGGCATGTGGTACGAGAATCCAAAAATGTAATAGATAAACAGTTAAAATAGTCAGCTAAAAGTGAGCTAAAATTAATGGATATTCTTTGTTGTACAGTACCTTAACAATACTACTAATGCTATTCATAATTACTTAGCGGGGGTAAGGTTAGCATTGGGACGCGCACCCAAGTTTCAGTCACACAGTCAACATTTCTTGGAATTTCCAGTTGTTCCCTCTTCTCTGTCTGAAATGGTTCTTGTCTCACTATCTGATATTGACCCTGGATCTGTCACTCAGTTTGACGTTTGGCACGATCTTGTAACCAACTCTACCTTAGGGCTCTCCAGTACCAATGTCCCCCTGTATTTGCCCATTAGGCTGGGCCTTAGTCTCTTGGCAAAGTCATCCCACCCATTTTTCAACACCAGGGGTTCTCCAGTCACGGCCCCTACACACGGTGGCGTGCATTGCCGCTTCAACGCTTCTGCCCATTCACTTTGAATGGGGTGACGTCACGCCTCGCCGAACTGCATTGTGGGAGCAAAGCGTAGCTTTTCTCACGTTGCTTGCAACAAAAGTAGAGCAATGTTCTACTTTTGACGCTTCGACGGAGGCGTCAGCCAATCGATTCATATGCCAGTACAAGCTCTAGCCAATCAAACCGCGTGCTTGTGTGTCTGGGGCGGGAGATTCATGTGATTGGATGTTGGTCGAGTTTAAGTCCACCCGGCCGGCAAGCGACAACGCACGCCGCCGTGTGTAGGGGCCGTTAGAGGGAAACAAGTATAAGACCCTGCAAGAGGTGGATTGTCCATCTCTGCATGAACCTGACTCCTCTATTCAGCAGTGCGTGGAGCTGCTGACCCGGCTTGACATCCTCTTTGCCTCAGGCTGTGCTGTCAGCTTCCTTCAACTCTGCTTCCTTACAAGTCCCTCGAGTCTCTCTCTCTCTTCATATGTAATAATGAGTGACTCCATTCCAGAACCATTAGGGCTCTATAGTCTGTCGTGTTAATGCATCGCCATTTTGGAGAATTTTCATAGCTTTTTTGTCATGTGGTTGTCCATGTTGCCAGAAATGGAATTATTGTATGTAGGATGTCCAATTCCAACTTCGCATTACATTTTACATTTGTTTTATTCAGAAATTGTAACTGTTGGAAGTCTTAGGGCCCATGTCCACATAGTGCTTTTGTTTGAGTACCAGCATCTCTTTTCAGTGGATTCCAATGACAACTGAGCACATGCTATCACATGCCGTTGCCTCGTAGTGATGTCACTGCAGACATTAGAGGAGAGGCTTGCTTTTTAATATATAGACACTATCATAACAAAGATTAAAAAGCCCATTTATTTTGAAGGCAGCCCGGGATGACTGTTGCTGCTGGTGAGTGAGGGACTTTTATTTCGTACGCAGATTGTCCTCTTTGCCTTACTGCTGTCAGACTGAGGGCTGAGAAACTCATTCATACAGAGAGTGAGAGCAAGCACCTTTTGGCAGTCCTGGTGTTCATGGTGGTCAAACAAATATATAGCAGTACAAACAGATAAACATATAGTAGCACAAACAGATAATAATATCAAAGTCGGCAAAGCTAGTCTGACATAAAACAGCCGTAATACGTTGTCAAGATATCGTTGGCATAGAAACAATAAAAAAGCGCTGGGAGTGTTTTTCTGATGAAAAGCTGGAAGGACCCTCTGCCAACTGCCCTGTCAGTTGACACAGGGCCTTAGGCAGGCGCGCCAAATTCATTTTAGAAGTGGGGGGGGGGGGCAAAAAAGTGCTGTGTATGGCCCAATCCCAAACCACGCCCTACACCCTACCCCTACACACTCTCCCTCCGTGACGGAGTGAACTCTGTGGAGTGACACATGAGGCTCCTCCTGTCAGATGGAGGGAGTAAATACAGCGGCAAGGGCTGAAGTCAAATAGTCCATTTAGCTTAGGAACCTTCCTAACGGAGGGAAATTACCCGGAAGTCCCTCAGTGGCAGCCATGACAAGTGCCGTTCGAATTCTCTAGATGATAGTGTGACGACCCCTCCACACCACGTGGGGTGCCGCCTGGTTGTGGGTGTACTTTGTGGGTGTTCACAGGTTCATGGCTGATGAGTCGCACCTGTGGGAGGATACCTGCCTGATGAGCTGCACCTGGAAAGAAAAAGGATCTCCTCTGGGCACTTTTCCTGTGCCAGCGTCAGGGACCTGTTGCTGGATCCTTTTGTTTGTTTGTTTGTTTTGAATAAATGAACATTATATCATACCCCTTGTCTCGCCTCCCCGCTTTATGTTGCAGCCCAGGAGCTGGGTTGTAACAATAGGAAAGGAGGTTTCAAACTTCCTTTATAACCTCCTTTAGCTTAGGAACCACTGGGCCTCCTTCACCGAAAGGAGAGGAGAAAATGCTGCCCCCACAACAGTCGGCCGTTCACGGAAACAACCGATTATGACGGAGAAATTATATCATGAAAGTTACGGTGCTTATTAAGCTTTTTAAAACGTATGTGGTAACTTGCCAAAGTGCTTTGTTTTGAACGTTCATCAGTATTATAATCAAAAAGAGAAATATGACCGTTAGTTTTGACTGAAATGATCAAATAAAGTCAACATTTCACAGTGTTTACTGAGCTGTGTGGGGGTTGTTCAACTTTCAAAAGATGTTTGACTGGTGATAGATGTTAGGGGCTGACGTTTATAATAAATACATTTGTATTGATTTTAAGATCTTCTCATAGGTCATACAATCTTTGGGATCATTTGTATTAATGTGGACCGGAGGGAGAGGGTGACGAGCATAAGTTTCAGTTTCCTTTTTTATTTAAATTCCAACTTTGGTCATGAAGAATATGTTTCTCTGTTGTCCCCGTTCATAAAGCATAAAACAACAGCATCAGAGCACGGTGCAGAGTCTCTAGATGAGTTTACAGTAGTCCGTTGTTCTTTTTATACATCCATGTTGTAGTCCGCTGTATAGAAAACTAGTTTCCATAGTTTCCCCACAGCAGCAGATGCACATTTATGACGTCCGCTGGCGCATCATAAACACGTCGGATAGTGAAAGTGCATTCGGATTCTCTAAAGTACCGCAGTCTCTTCTCCTAAATCCTTTTGAATTCTCCTATCCACTATCCCTTAACCCCGTGACATTTCACTCAGAGGTTAAGGAATAGACGATAGGGTTAGACGTTAGGAGCTGATTTTTGGATTATCCGACCGCAACCAAGCTTTGGGACAAACTCCCCTCTCTCCGGCATAAACAGGAAATGCCGTAACTGTATGTAACAACGGTTTCAAATCAGCATCTCTTTCGCAAAAAATGTAAATTAATAACTAAAATAAAACTCAAACATTAATTGTGTTTTTTGTAAAGCTCTTTTAGTTTTAAACCTGATGTTTATAAGCTTCTTTGTTTTTGCAACAGTCTGTAAATATACACAACTTTATAATAAAATGCACACATTTACCTTTTTCTAGACTAAACACAGGTTCCTAAGTAAAAAAAAAAATGAGGTTATCATGAGGTTGTTAACATCACAATTTATCACTATCGTTTAGTGGTTTTGCAAAGAATGAACCACTCTCTGTTTTTGTACCATTCTGCGTTGAAGTACCTTCTCTTTGCCCAAATAATCTAGCGGTCTCCTTTTTTTCGACAGTTAGCTGTACAGCTTTACCCGCCTCAATGTCCCGACAACAAACCTCTATGCAGTCGGAACCAGCCTGTTTCGGTTCAACGACGGCGGTGGGGGGTGGCGGCGGTTTTGACAGTCTCTGCAGCTGCAGAGCTGCTGCTTTTGGGTTCATCTGGCTTCGCTGTTTCTATGATTGATGAAGGTCCAGGCTCCGGAGATGTGGATGTCAGGGATGTGACCTTACAGTTGTTAAATTGAAGTTTAGATTGACTGTATTTAGTTTTCTTCTGACATGTTTGCAAGTGTAGGCCTATATATTCTTTCTATCTAGGTTAACGGCTGACACACACAGAACAACGTAACAAATAAACAAATCTATCTTTTTGTATTGGTTGTAATTTACATGGATACATTTGAATGGTGTGACAATGTCCTATTTGATTGGGTTAAAATGTACATATTCTTCCTGTTATGTCTGCCTGCTTTATTTTACCTAATGCAAAGTGACCTGCTCCATCGAAATCAGTCGCATTGACCCGAAGACACATTTTGAGTTGTATACACTGTTGGAAAGAGGAGATTCCGAGCTTTCTAATGATATCAGGATTGTTTTTGTACTCCAAATATTAAGCAAAAATATGTCACATTATATAATGACTGTCAGAGTCATAATTTTGAGAACAAGGCCTTTAAAGTTTCCTCTTCTCTGGATCGATCTGATTGATTATTAGCGGAGCAAATGATCAACATATGTACGGAGGGAAGATATTTTCATTTGGATTACTGGTCTGGGGGAAACCCGCGAGTGTGTGCGTGTATATACCATAGACTGTATATATAAATGGACGTAGGGTCCGTGACGTCACCCATAGGATTCTGCAGAGTTGCCGTGAAGCCCTAAGTAGGCGGAGTCGGCTACTAACGGCTCGACAGTGACGTCAGAGTCTAATTCCCGCCTTCTCCAAATAAGGGCAAAGAGGTGGAGCCGAGGCGGGACAGGGCGGGACCTGCTGCCAACGAGCGTGACGTTCCAGACCTAGCTCAGGCTAAGAAGCTAAGCTAACATGCTCTCAGTATTAAGTTAACAACCTATGCTAACAACAGTCTATGCTAACAACCCAGCTTGCAGTCACCGCTCCTCGTTCCCAGCATACAACGTTGACTAAATCATCCATAATTGGATTGTTCAAATGTGTACTGTGAAGGATATCATAAAGCCTTAATGCAATCGAATGTAAAACATGATTGATGAAAGTAGTAAATCGGTCAGATTTGACCCGAAGACAACAGAAGGGTTAATGCCATATTCACTTAGTAAGGAACAACTTTTACAAATATTTCTATATAGTCTGTGTTGGTAAATGTCATCGAGGTTGCACATTTCCTGCTGAAATACATGCATACCAAGTCACTGCGTGGCACTTTGGTTTTTGATAAAACAGTGTAGTTCCACTATATAAACGTTACATTCATAATCAAACGAGACAATCTGCAAGATAATTAGCTATTTGGTATTATTCTTAATGCTTGTCATTCACACGTTAATAAAATAAGTACCGATACATAGCACAATAATTGTGGCGGTGTTCAGCTTAATAAACCTTGCTCAACATCATTTATTTAGCTAATACTACAGCGGGCTACAGGCGAACCAAGTCCGCGTTTCGATGCATTCCTTGATCTCCAGTTATAACGCCGGACTCCGCCGCTGGCCGAAGCTAACGGAGCCCCAGGGGGCTAGCTACGGCCGCCGGGACCTATGGCCGGGACGCGCTAGCCCCCTGCAGCCCCGTTAGCTTCGGCGGCGTGGACTCCGGCGGCCCCACTGGGATAATTTTGGGTCCCCTTTTCACATTTGCTCCCGTTTAGCATTATGGGCGTCATAGCCATATAGTATAAAAGTCTTACCCAACAAGCTAAGCTAACAGGCACACAAACACCTGCTAACGGGGTTAACATGTATAATATTATCATTTTACTCACCGAAAAAAGCTGAAAGTAGACTTCTTGGAAGTTCTGTTAGTACATTCAAGCGCACAGCACGACATTTTAATTATCTGGTATTTGTAACAATATTCCCTAAAAGGCACGATCACCACGAACACGGCTAAAGGGTCAAGTACAGTAACTACAACTAACTAACGTTGTAGCCTCTATGGTTGTAGCCTAGCAGAGTGGACAAGTTGCTGTTAGCTGACAGTGAGGCACGTATCTGTCAATCAACGTGACCACGCCCTAATGTGTGCACAAACTTTAAGACCTAATATAAATAAAATGGTCGCGTTAGAAAACAATTCACTCACAGATCCATAATCATGAAGGTGGAATCTAACTATATCGATAATAAAAATGTATGGAGCCAGGGGTAGAAACATGTTTTTTTCTGCTGTAAAGTTGGGCATTTTAACATGGGGGTCTATGGAAAATGCTCCTTTCTGCAGCCATCGCCTATCGGCCAATATATGAACTGCAGTGTGTGGCACTTCCGTATTGGCTTCACGGCTCGACCCCACAGTTTGCCGCTTGGTATATACGTGTGTGTGTTTGTGTATTTTTGCGTTATTGTGTTTGTTTCCCGGGGAAAACACTCATGAGAAACACCGGCTGTTGTTAAGCCTGCAGTGACGTAAAGTTACTCCGTTCTCTGCTTGTAATTATGCCGTTACAAGCTTCAAAGTTTTATTTATCATCTGAATTTGCCGAAACAAGTTTAATATTCTGAAAGCCAAGACTTTGTTTATTTGAAATCAGATAAAAACAAACGGTAACGGACCCTGCCGTGTTATCTATGATTACTATATGCCTTACATTCATAATTTCAGCGGGAGGGGGAGCGGCGCTGTGGAAGAGCAGAGTGGCGAGTGAGAGGCGAGCTGTCATCTTCCCTTTACAAGCTTCAAAAATGCCTGTAGCTAATGAGATTGAATATAACAATAAAAAATACACAGCTAGATCAGATTGCGTTTTACATGCGACTTTAGAGTAGAGGGGAATTATTGAAACGGGATTGGTACAGTGTTCCGCGGCATCTGACGCTTCAAAAATGTGGGGCAGGGCTGAAAAGTGGTGGGGGCCTTATGTAGGATCCTATAGTGACCCAGAGCTCTTCAGTACTGGCTTGGTGTATGTAATATATTGTTCGTGGCCACAACAGAAAAGGCCCTGCAGTTATGTTCTAGGCCAGTGGTTCTCAACTGGTCAGGCTTCGGGACCCACTTTTTCCTTTGTCAATAGATCGCGACCCAACATTTTGAACCACTCAAATCTATTCAACAAAAAATCGTGCTGTAATATACGCTTTTCAGCATACAATATTAATACAAGTGAAGTACAGTGCATATCCCTTCACAGAACAAAATAATGCTTTTAAATAAGGTTTAATGAGATGATGGAATCAAAGCTGAACTGTATAACATAAAAAGGCACACATGCTGAAAACCCAACCCCAGCAGGGGGTCTGGGGGGATTCTCCCCCAGGAGATTTTTTAGAAATACTAACATATAAACTACCCATTCTGGTACACTCTGAGAAGAAAATAAATAAATATATTACTACCTGACATATTAATAATATTTTATGCCATTGTTTGTTTTTCACTTTGTTATGACTGCTTGCTGCTGAAGAGTAAAGAGGAGAGAGTCTGTGTGAATTACTTTAAATTGTGGGTAGATAGCCCCCATTGTTCTGTGACCTGTCAATCATTAAACCGGGGGTCATATTTCATTATGTGTTAATTTGTATCTGAAGTTGTACCCATGGATGTATAAAGGATAGTTATACCGTGGGGACTTCCGACAACAATCTTGATTCTGATTGGCCAGAAGACTCGAAAAAACATCAGCAAATATGTTTTATTGAGAACATGATCACTACCTGACAGAAGTTTTCAAAACCGTTTATGATCTCCGGTACTTCCTGTCCAACACCGACTACATGCACAGCGTTAGAAAATCGGGCCTTCAAAATAAAAGTTAGACTTTTTTCCCCAAAAAAAAAAAAAGGAATTTTTTTTTCTTCACTCACACATCTGCGACCCACTCGAAACGGGTCCGCGACCCACTTTTGGGTCGCGACCCACCAGTTGAGAACCACTGTTCTAGGCCGTATCTGTATCGGGAGTCTTTTATTCCGTATATTCGGAATAAAGACTCCCGCATTCTCTCAAAAGCAGTCTATAGGACATATCTTTAAACAAAGCAGTAAATGAAAGATGCAGCTTTTTCAAAAGAGTACAAAAGGCTGTACCAAGCTAGGAGCAGTAACCAGACGTTCTGATGCAAGCACAGCATGTGAGGAATTCCATCAGACAGTAATATGTGTTGTTTACCTTGATGGCAATGAGAGCACCACAGACCGTGGAGGCTTTTAAAAAAGGCCTCAAAACCCATCTCTTCAAAAGAGCCTTTGCCTAGACCTTTTTATCACCCTTTTATTTATTTTTTGTTTTGCTTTTTATTAATTCTACCGTGTTGTGTAATGTTTATTTATACTATTCATGCTCACGACTTGTAGCACTTTGGGATTTGAAATCAAATATGAAGTGCTTTATAAATGGAACCCATTATTATTATTATGGCAGGTTAGATGTGTGATGGTGGTGTTTTTGTGAATCATTTTAACAGTTGCTTCTTTTGAAAATATGCTGTTTCTCCTTTTTTACATCCACCAGCTATATCCAGTGAATATGTGCCGCACAACTTGATGTTCTCCATGTGTAGGAAGCAGAGAAAGCTTAATGTTACAATTAATGTCCCTTTATTGTTTTCTCTCATAGTTATTGAAAAGTTTCAAAAAAGCCAGAGATACTGAAGGACAAGACAGCTGTCACGATCTGTCTGTGTTTTGTTTTGTCCTGTCTTTGGTTTCCTGTTTTATTTTGAAAAGTGTTCACCACCTATCTTGCCTGTTGCTTTCTGTCTGTGTTCCCTCCTGTCTGATTACCCGATTGTGTTCACCTGGTGCCCCTGTGTTTTCTCCTCCCTCCTCACCTGTCTCTTGTTTCTTTGATTAGTCTTGTCTGTATTTAAGTTCTGGTTTTTCTGTCTGTCTTTGTTAGTTCCTTGTGTGTCTTGACGTTGTTCACGGAGAAGAGTTCTGTTTTGTTTCATTTAGCCTTGGAATAAAGGTGTTTTTTCTGTGAAATCTGCGTTTGGGTCCTGCCTGCTTCACTCATCTCTGACAAAAGCATTGTTACATTCACAGAAGGATTCATATTTGCAAGTTGTATAGAGACCAGCAGAAAGAAGATGGAGAATGAAGTCAGCACTGCCAAATATAGAGCATAGATAGCATAAAAAGGCTCATCATAGGCATATCTTGATTGGCCAACCACTTTTATGCAAATTTTGCATGAGTGGATGTGTAAAAATGTGCCTATAGGGCTTTGTTCGAGTGTAAAGCATGTGTGAAATACAATGGAGCAAGACGTTATATCTTTCTGCAAAAATGATCTGAATTTTTAGAAGAAAGGTCAATGGGGAAAGTATACATTGTGCTGTAGTGATAATATAGCACATCAGTGCAGGCAACAAAAAGGGTGTGGAACTTATTTGCAAGATATACGACCTTTGTTGATCATGTTTTATGTAAAGAAATCCATGTATATAGCACTGGATAAACACTATATTTCAATAACGTGTTGCTCCTGTTTGATTTCCTTTGAGAGCTGTGCTATTTTGGTGGGGGATTATCAGCAGATAGATATGTTTTTTTGGTCCTCTAGAAAGTATTGTCATTTACCATGACGTATTTGATCCCAGACGACATAATTGCCAGGGAAATAGGAGCCATTATGTGCTGAGGTTGCTTATATGTGCTGGCTTAGATAGAGTCTGACCTAAGCCATTACATTCCTCTCTCTGAAGACAGTTCTGCACGATAGAGGTTGGCTGATGCTCAAGTACTTCTGAATTAAATTGCAGGCTCTGAAACGCGACATGACAGACAGGACTGTCTCCATCAGGTGAAATGGTGGGAAGCATCCCCTCAGGGACAAACACAGCTGCCTCAGGCAATACAAATATTAATAATTGAATAAATATACATGCATAATGAAAAGGCCATTAGTTTCAATAGAAGCATGATTCAATTATTTACAGGAAACCGGTAGAAATGGAAAGGCGGGATTTAAAGTAAACTATCCTAGGTAAACCTCGCTATATAGTTTATTTACACATACAGGTTTGTGTGCATTAGTAGGAGAAACATATCGTCCAGGTACCATGGGGAATTATTGTCGTTTCATTTGTACATTGTTTACATCTCCATCACAATCTTCTCTGCTGTCGCATTCTCTTTTTTTACCAACTGTGAATCATTTGAAGACCACGACAACATTGGGAAGAGTTTGTTTTGAATATATATATACAGTGGGGCAAAAAGTATTTAGTCAGCCACCAATTGTGCAAGTTCTCCCACTTAAAAAGATGAGAGAGGCCTGTAATTTCCATCCTAGGTACACTTCAACTATGAGAGACAGAATGGGAGGAAAGAATCCAGGAAATCACATTGTATGATTTTTAATGAATTTATTTGCAAATTATGGTGGAAAATAAGTATTTGGTCAATAACAAAAGTTCATCTCAATACTTTGTTATATACCCTTTGTTGGCAATGACAGAGGTCAAACGTTTTCTGTAAGTCTTCACAAGGTTTTCACACACTGTTGCTGGTATTTTGGCCAATTCCTCCATGCAGATCTCCTCTAGAGCAGTGATGTTTTGGGGCTGTCGCTGGGCAACACAGACTTTCAACTCCCTCCAAAGATTGTCTATGGGGTTGAGATCTGGAGACTTGGCTAGGCCACTACAGGACCATGAAATGCTTCTTACGAAGCCACTCCTTCGTTGCCCAGGCTGTGTGTTTGGGATCATTGTCATGCTGAAAGACCCAGCCACGTTTCATCTTCAATGCCCTTGCTGATGGAAGGAGGTTGTCACTCAAAATCTCACGATACATGGCCCCATTCATTCTTTCCTTTACACGGATCAGTCGTCCTGGTCCCTTTGCAGAAAAACAGCCCCAAAGCATGATGTTTTCCACCCCCAGCGTAGTGTGTTACTGATGGTAGCCTTTGTTACTTTGGTTATATATATATATATACATATACTGGCTGTGGTAGAACACGTCTGTACAAATAAGTAAAACGGGGACCAGAATATCAGCCATCTTTCCAGCTCTGATCCTCCCCATCACTTACTTTGAACACACTATAAAGTCCCTCTTCTTCCACGCCTTATACATTATATTTCTGCCAACGTTTTAGAGCCAATTCCATTTTGAATGTACAACAGAAGATATTAAACATCAAGGAACATGTATAATAACATGCAATGCATCTTTCTTCTTGCTTTAATGTTCCCCAACTAAACATATTTCAATATGCAAGATCTTCCAAGGTAATGGAGAAATATAAATAACAATTTATTATGCTTTTTTTCTGAAAAATAAAAAATAAAATACAGCAATGTAGCATTGTTTGGCAAGAACAATTGTATTGAAACTAGTTACACTCCCCATTAGCAAGTGAGGAAAGTGGTGACATGAGTGGCTGCCTTTGGGTTGTTTGTGGGCATTCAACAGAGAGGTTACATCCTAAGTTTCCTAGTGTTGTTCTTGTCCGTGAATGTCTCTGGACCTTTAGTTTCAGGGGGAGCTTGTTTTTATTCCATTTTCTGTTTGGCCTACGCTTAATAAAATGCTCCGAGTCCATTGTGCTCCTTGTTTGCTAAAATGTGTTGCTAATCTCAATAGATATTGTTACGCGCTTCCTTTGGTACTTTGATCAAAAGTTCCTTCATTGGTTTTTAATCATTCTGCTTCATAAAACAATTGTATAATTAATAAGTGTGATGCAACTACTTTTCTAATTTGTTTTGGCTCATGAGCTGTTATTTCTATGAATATGCAAAAAAGTAAGTGCTGCTTAACTATTAGTGTATAATGTATCTGAAGAACATTTGTTTCTACCCCGTATGATTTATCACACATTTACTAATCATTCACTGAAATGAAAAGCTGTATGATTGCAATACCTAAAGGCAATTTAGGATAAACAAGGGTTGCTACTCAAACTGTTAGCCTAGCTTAGAGAATTAGTTTCGGCAGCATAATGATTTGCTCTACTGTGTTATTGTGACAATAAGCACCTTTAACTGTCTGCCTCTGGCCTACAATTACCTACCTATGGCGTACCGCACCATCATGCATTTTCTCATTCCCTTTCAGTGCTATCATCCTGTATAATATTTAACCAAGAACAGCTCATCTGGCAAACATGTAGAATTATTCATGGTCTGCAGCACAATCAATGGGAGTAATTGATGTTGTTGTGGTGGTAATGAATATAGCAGTTTGTCATATAAATGTAATTTAAATATGAAACGAGTGTCAACTGCTGACCTTGAAAGGGGCAAAAACTGCTGTAAGATGTCGGCGAAATACCCTTGGGTTGCACTGCTTCACCTTGAGTGTTTCTGATTCCAAACCATACGCCTCAGGAACAGAAATGGTAGAAGAGAATCTTGTCCTCTGCGCGCTACCTGCTGAGTAACTATTAGAGCCTCCTGAGGTCGATATGTGAGCAGGCAAGGGCTGAGTCATTGGAGATGCCACAGCTTGAGTGTGTGGGGGGACTGTGCAGAAGTTCAGAGGCATCCTATGTGCTCTCCCTTGGGCGGTTCGATGGAGGTCTTTGGGGAGAATCTTCACGCAATGTTCAGCATGTCTGATCTCAGCGGGGAGACCGTGTATAAACATGTGTCTGTCTGCAGGGGAGGCGGGCAGGGAGGGATGGGAAAAGACCAGATGCAAACCATCATTATGCAAAGAGTGGCTTATGGTGATGAGGATAGAAACAACAGAGCCAACAGCCAGTGACAATCCCCAGGATGTCACAGACCACCACCCACCTCGTCATATTTCAATGCATGCCCACCTCTGGATAGTGATGGGACAGTCTGGTAAAAGGCAACATAATCAATCAAAGCAGGCAGCCTGACATTCAACACAGCATAACATTTCAAAGGGGAAATCATAGCCCTGGCCGTTTTTTTCTCCCGTTTTCTCCACTCTGGTTTGCAATAGTGCACGGCAAACACTACGGTCACTTTCGCCCAAAGGCCAGCCCATTACACCTGCAGGTAGTGTTTATTTTTTCCCCCTTTCTCAGTCTTTTGGTGAAGAGGTTATGTGTTATGATATTTGAATAATCGGAGGAAGGTATTAAGCTTTCTTGTCATTTTACTTTTCAAAAGTAGAGACATAAAGTTGGTGAACCTCGGAACGATATATACATCCGAACACAAATACACAAACAAACACACATTCAAACATCAAGTCCAAGGCTAATGCTGATCTCAACCAAGTGTTTTTGTTGACTAAACCTGATAACCCAAAGGCAGTGGGTGACCTTAGGCCGGTGGTTATCCACAATGAACCCATAAATCAGGTCAGCTCCTATAAGTACCTTGGTGTCCATCTAGATCATATACTCAGCTGGAAGGTGCGTGTTCAAGGTCTGTGCTCTAGACCTCAACAGCGATTGTACTTTCTGCGTCGACACCGGGCTTTCGGAGTCGACCAGAAGTTCATGTTACTGTTCTATGATGCAGTGTTGGAGAGCATCATTAGGTATGGTATTACTGCCTGGTATGGTAACTTGACAGTGCAGTCAAAGTCACAGATCGCTCGCCTGGTACAGACTGCTATGAAAATGATGGGGGTTAAAAGACACCCATTTCTCCAAAACATATACGAGCAGTCCATTATCAGGCAGGCAAACACAATTGTGTCTGATCCCACCCACATACTCCACCCAGAATTCCAGCTCCTACCTTCTGGTAGAAGATGCAGGGCAGGCTGAACCGCTATAAGCACTCATTCCTACCTATGTCGGTTAAGCTTCTTATCATTCACATGAAATGAAATGTAATTTTTAAATGTTGGCCATGAGGGGTAGTGCAATAGGTCGCCATTGTCAGTATGTGCATCTGTGTATTGTGTTTGTTCAAACGGTGTATGACTGATGATATGTGTATGTCTCTTAATGTCCACTATGTTTGTATATGTACATGTATGCTGAACTGCAGGACGGAGTCCAGAACCAATTTCCTTACGGGGACAATAAAGTATATCGTATCGTAACATCTTTATTATATAGGCAGCAGGCAAGGCAAGTTTATTTATATAGCACCTTTCAACACATATAAGAAGAACATTATTTGAGTTACTTTGAAAGGCTTTGAAAAATGACCTACTTCCCCATGTAGGACAAATAATAAAAGAACACCAACTCATAAGTATAGAAACATGTGGTTCCACCTGCATTCTGCTGGATTGTTGGAGGGGAGCACATGAGCTTTGTCTGGGAAACAGCTTTGCAGTGTTTTATTTTAGTTTTGTGAGTAATTAGCACGGTTTGAAATATATTTAATGCAGTACAGTTATGCATGATAATGCCATGTTTGAGTCATTAAGATTGTGGAAATATACCCAGAGCTTGCACAATAGTGTGAGACAATAGCTATAACACTGATAAACTCAAACCTATTAGAGCGAGAGAGTGATGAAGGAAAAATGTTAACCGTTCTGATTGTATTACATACCAAAGGTTAATGGGCCTGTCTTGATTGCATGAAAAGGGCTTACAACTGAATGTATAGACCTTCCTGTTCATCATAACTGCTTTCCAAATGCCCCTTTAACAAACCAAGCAGGTCTAAAGAGTGAATTGTCTTTAAATGCCAGTTTTATAGAAGACTATGAAAAAATGTACCCACATTTTCATTGTATTTATTAAAGGTCCCATGTCATGGCCATTTCTGCTGATCATAATTCCATTGTTGAGGTCTACTAAAATATATTTATACTGTGCAATTTTCCAAAATCACATTGGTTTCTCATACAGCATCTCTGTATAATATGTGTATTCACTCTCCGTCCTAAACGGCTTGTTGGAGCCCCGCTCCCTATGAGCCCAGTGGCCGTCTGCGGGACAGCGAGACACAGCGAAACACACACACACACCCGCAGCCTGGCTGGGAGTTTGTGTGTGTGCTCACAGACCGACTCACAGCCTCGCTCAACGGCTCAGCGGACGTAACATAACGGCTCCACGGATTGGTCCAACCTTCATAACACACAAGGGGACGGGTTATAACCGGAAAAGCATGACATGGGACCTTTAACTCACTAAACATTTTCTGACATTGATTGTCTTTATTGCTAGTTTTATGTCTTCTTCAATATTGCATGATGTACATTTCAACATAATGGCCTCATTGTATGTACAATTGATGCTAGAGCGGCGTATGCTTTTGGCCATGGCTCCCTTTTTCATGCTGTAGATGGCCTTGGTTTTGAGCATGTTTTTGTTTTTAGGAATATGCCATGTTGTTTTTAGAATCAGGATCAAAACCAGATTACTCTATTGTCCAAATATGCATGAAATGGAAATGTATGTTAAGCTTTTGAATTTTAGACAACCCAAACTATACACAGCACGACAAAAAAATACAAAAGTGGAATTTTTTTTTCACCAAAACAGTGCATGATACCTTTAACCTCTTGTGTACTTTACTGAACTTCTAGTTCCAAAAAACCAAGATGCCGACATACAAAAACCAAGCTGATACCAGAAAAAATGCTAAAATGGAGGCTTCACAACTTTAGCCCATAAACTGATGGTCGACTTCACGGTTACGACGTATTTTTCCTATACAGTTTTTGTTCTAAGAACGAATAAATAACCACTAACAAATGCCTGCTTGACACTAAACAAACACTACTTACATGTTAACACAACACAGTTGTTACTACTGCTAAGTTGTCTCTGCTAAGTATTTAAATAAGCACGCATCAAAAGCAGTGTGGCAATGATTGCTTGTTTGTTCACGTCTTTGTGTGTAAACCTCGGGCTCCCCTGGCTCTGTCCTGCAATCGACTGACAGCTGTTCAGCCCAGCTGGCCCGAGGCGGTACATGAAGCTCCATCTGATGTCAGTTTGTCTGGTGTCAGCAGGGCAAGGTGCTTTGTTTTCTTCCATCAACAGCCTCACCTTGGGGCCAGGAGGATCTTCGGAAGGGGCAGAAGTTTCAGAGCCGGTAATGAGACATACTGTACGGTTGAGAGTCCAGAACAAGTCCTCGAAGACAGTCGCATAAGTCTTTGCCTTCCCATGTGAGAAATTGCCATTGCCTGCTAGGATTAATGAGTCCCTCTTACAGAAAAGTGTGGATATGACACTAGCTAGGCAGTTAATGTTCCTGTCAAACGGCAAGCAATTCTGACACATACCTCAGACTACAATCATAGTCCATGCCCTCCTCAGCTAGGTAGTACATTCAAATTGAAGAATGTGGTAAAGTTAGTATAGAATTGAACAGTGTGACAAAAAGTGTGATAGCTTGGGTATATAAGAATAGTTTCCTTGCTAATTGGAACGAGGTTTGACTTGGTGGTTGTCAAATTCCTGGACTTTGTATCATGTCTCCTATAGAGGTGATGATATATGGCATATTTTTAACCGAGTTACTTCAGGTGTTATTTAAAGTAAAGGAATACATATTTTCCTTCACATGCCCTTTTCTTCCAAACTGCAAGCTTTACAGTGAAGCACTGATGTCTTTGGCTAGCTTTGAATACCTATACTGCAGTGCATTGAGACGTCATCAAACATTCTTGAAAAGACTAAGCTTTACATTAGGTGCCTCCATGTTATGAATTAGCCTGAATAGGAGCTGATTGGTAAATTCAACCAATTGGCTGTTTCCTAAGCAAAGGTCAAAATTGTTATTTGCACCAAACTTTTTACCGTAAATATAAAGAAAAACGATTGTAACTAGTGAGCTAGCATGAAACCTTGCGTCCAAGTACCTGCTAAATAATTGCTGCATTTTCTGCTGAGTCACCCTTTACATTTGTTTGCCTTTTTTATATATATATTTTCCATGAATAACTGTGCAATATGGCTGCTTGATCTTCAGAACTGTTACATTTTCTAAATTGTGTAATTCTTTTTAAAAAAAAACATGTATTTGTTTTGTTTTTTATGCATACTTCTTGTTAAACATTAGGCTGTCTTTGGCTCTTTTCTGCTGTAACAAATGTAAATGTGCCCTCTGTGGGATGAATAAAGGTTTTCTGATTCTGATAATTATCAAAGTAAAGAAAGCTAAAGTTACTACTGTCATTATTAATGATTACTTGATTCTAGTTTATATTTGATGACATGGGCCATAATTATTTAAGCACTGTATAATTGCAGTAACAAGAAAAAAATACATTGTCCTTAAAAAGTCATGAATTTATCATATGAACATATCAAGAATATCACACATAATACAACAGAGTTTGAGTGGGTCAAGTTATTTTCAATGGATTTTTATCAACTAAGTATTTCAAATGTTGCGTAAATGGCTTTATTGACTTTCACTTATTGTATGTCAGGATCCTTTAAAGGCTGTTTATTTTCTTTTTTTTGCTGTGCGCTGGATTCCCGATAAGCAAGTTCAAAGATAGACGCCTGCAGCAAGGATAACGCCCCTCATCCCTTTTGAAGTTTTGAACCCTCTCTCAATTTTGCTGCATTTCTTTTCCAAGGGCTGCAGGTGTTCGCTCACGATGCCACCTTGGGATATGTAAATAAACATACAGTAAAGGGATTTTAGGACGGCTTTCATCTTGTTCCGTGGTTAAACTGTTCAATAAGCATATACTTTATATTGGTTGTCACTGCCTTTACTGCCTGTGTTCAAACTCTTGAAGGTTTTCTAGTTGTGTGGAAATGTACAACTTGTTGTTTTTGAGACAAACATGTACATTTAATTAAATCTACGGTGGCAAACGTGCAACAACGACCCTACATAGTTCCATGAGGAGAAATGCACAGCAGCTGCAGAAACAATGCAAATTAAAAAATAAAAACACACTCATTAAAAACATCTGCCTCGACTTAACAACACATGCCCTATAATTAGAAAAAAATCACCAATTTGATGAAACAAGCGCAGCTTAACTAAAAGCACATAAACACAACCCTGCAAATACAAAACAATGCTAATACGAATATACAAAATGGAAACGGCGACACTAAAAAGTGATGCATTCGATAATATTGGAAGGAATCATTCAATCATACTGTTAAAATAAACCACATTTGTTCTGTTTTGGCACATTTGTGTTTGAAAATGCAGCATGTTTCTGCTTATGGAATTTGTGAGCCGTTGGCACCTGTCGGCCACTGTAGACTAAAGAGGGGATATTATTGGAAACCAACATTGAGGTCTTGAAAACTTGGCACAATAAAAGATCACAGACACCCCCTTACAAAAGATGGTGGCAGCAACGAGAAAGATTGTCCTGTTTCACATTATTTACAGTTCAGTCCTCAGAGGTGTGATGGGTGTTGCTTCTAGATAATGCCAACCTCATTTTTCACTCCAAAGCATCCATTTCCCCATTCAGGCTCAAGCTTGGACACTACAGTCAAAATCAATCTGGATATGTATTACCTCGAGCAGTTGGCAAAGGAATGTCCGTCTTTTAACCATCTGCTAAAAGTGAAGTGTTAAATCCAGTGCGGGATTGTTACAGAACAAACACTGACGAATATCACGAGAGCGCGCTTTGTTTTATAAAAAAAATCTTGATGATACAAATGGTGCTTTTTGATTCATCTCTTGTCACGTTACACAATTATTAGCAATTAGTGCTCAAAGTCAGATACATTTATCCCCAGTCTCTGTGTTGATTCATTTGTTGAATGGCTCATTACTTTTTGGTTTGAGTGTGTGATACGTTTTAGGGTGCATCATTAGTAACAGAGTGAGAAATGTGGTCCTTTTTTGCAAAACAACAGAGTAGCAGCATGTTTTCTAAACCTGTGGTGTGTGCTATTCATGAAACATAATTTACATTATATAACTTTCTATATCGAACACGTGAGTTGTAACTTCTAAACCTTCATTGTAAACTAAAAAAATGTATGTTTGCACTAAGTGTTTGTCCCCTAAAGGCATAGTTTCTATACCACAAAGGTGTCCAATGCATGTCTGTCTTTAACAATTTTCAAAGATAACAATATTACATCCATGCTTGCTTGCTAGCAGTGTTTATCTTCATTGGCTCATTAGTAGCTTTGTGTGTGTAACCCTAACCCCTGCCACCTGTAGCTCAGCGTAATTGCGTGACTCCATTGCCAGAACTATGCATAGCTACATGGATGTGAAATTGTAAAACAGCTCTGCGACAACTTTGCTGTTGCTTTTTGATGGTCAGAGTAGTGACGCCTGACTAAGCGGAAGTACTACACGCGGTGACAGGCACAGCTCGAAATCGTAGCGCTGCTTAGCACTGCCCAGTTCTAATTATTTTAACTTTGACCTTGTTTATAGCTGAACTTTTCATGCGCAACCAATCAGATAAGAGCCTTTTGTAGTGCCACAAGCTAGCAGAGAACGTAACCATAGAAACAAAACTCACTCATATATTCTATGCTCTCACTGCACCCAACCTTGTGTTGAGCAAAGAGCAAATTGCGTATCATTTAAATGTAGCTTCAGCGCAAGCACAACACAAAAGCCTACACAATTGTATCCGTATTGCGGTATTGCACTTAAAATGGAATGTGGTAAAGGAACAACATTTTGTAAATAAGCTGAACAATTCTTCAAAGATTAGGATCATGACTTTCTAAATGTTTTCCGTTCCTACGGAAATAAATAATCTTGAAGGTTTTTATTTAAATAAATATGTTTAAAGTATCTGAAAATGGTCGCCAAAATATATGGGTTATAGAATAGCAATTGAGCCTGGAGCCCAATAATGAAAGCCTTTGCCTTTGGAGTATTTAACAAACGTGGTGTATAGCATAGAAATCTCAAATGGTGATCGCTTGGAAATGACATCCAAAAACAAACCTAAATTCACCACTTTTTGACATTGGCACTGCCATAGCGAACACAAAAAGACAAAGGCAGAATAGGGTTGGACACCTAGGGGCAGAAGGCACCTGAAGGCTTAGCATTTCCTCTACAGAATATCCCCCACATTTAAGACAACCAGTTCTACAGATTTGATTTATTTCCAAGGCAAAATAACCTCACTGTGTGAGATGGGCTCCTGCCAAGCAATCCCTGCCCTCAGCCAGAAGATACAAAATGCATGCACCTGTGTACCAGTTGCCCAAAATAAAGGTTCTTCAATACAGCTATCCCCCTCACTTATTTCTTCTTGAATATATGCTTGAAATACATGAATCTATACATGTGCCAGTGGTGTCACTGTCAACCTCAGTTGTTCAATGCTGGTGTGCCCACACAGATGAAATATGCATACATATACCGTGCGGGCTTACTGAAAAGGTTAGTGCGTTTGTTGGCTAGTGTTCAAACCAGGCAGGAGTAGTGTAGGTGGCAAGAGTTTGGTGTTGAGTGGGAGGAAAGGAGATTGCTCAGTGTCAGAATGTGCTAAAACATCTGTTACTTGCACACCTGCTGGTTGGTGAATAATGCAGCCTTTCTGATGGCTCTGCACGTGTTGGATGCCCACTAATAGTGTTAATTATTTTGTGATCAGTATGTCATTTACGTGTGGGTGTTTGCCAATTGATTAACGGATTAGGGTGTACCTTCTCCGGATGAAAAGGCATGATTTTGATCCTTGTCAACATTCTTTAGCAGTCGAGTATATAAAGGTTAGTCAGTCGGTCCACCTTGCTCTTTTCTCCAGAGTTAAGCCTCTGCTAGAATATAAGATTATACCCAAAATACTGCAGATTGAGTCCCATGTGTAAACAAATGTTATGTTTACTGATAGTTAGTTATGCGACGCTAGGACTCTGAGTTAAAAAAAAACATGCCCGTAGAATATTTTATTTTAAACAATGATCTTTGTTCTCGTCTGATTTGACGAATTGACATAATTAGGAACAGCATAGTACTGCAATCTGTCAGACAGTTTCAAATCTCCTTTTTTCTGGCAAAAGCTGACATTCTTTTAGTAAATATGAGAAAGGCCTGATGTAATATCGCCAGCTTGAGACAACATTCTTTTAGAGTATGCGGTTTGAAACCTTCATTTTATATTTTGATGCAAGTCTAGCCAGTGGAGATGAAAACTCCACCATGCAGTGATTCCATGCTGCACAACACTTTGTATTATAGAGTAGAAAATAATAACCAGACTTGTTTACTTGCTATAAGTGACCCCAGTCTCAGAAGAAAAGTCCAACACTTCTTAATATCTTGCTACAGATATATTCTCTATGACCACCAAAACATAAGCAACATCAACAAACATTTTTTTAAAGAGGAAGCTTGTTTAATGTATGTGTTATGGACTGATTGAGGATAAGAGGTTACTGGAAGAACAAAACGTTTTTTCTCGAGTTTCTTTAGATTAGTAATACATAAAATAAAAATGTACACTACCACGCAATATTCAGAATAACTAAAGCAGTTTAGTATTACCTTATAGGTCATAGTGATTCATTATGGTTTTCTTTTTTGGCCTAGATCGAACATTTTATTTAATTTCGGACCCAAATCTGATTGGGAAAGAAAGGATTTCTGTCTCCAACTTACTCTAGAAAAATCTGTCCATTGTCAAATGAGAGCCAACATTTGATTTCAGCCACATCAGCTTGTAATGTGTGTACATAGCCTAAGCATATATTCACTTTTTTAAATCAGTTTTTCATTTAGGTGGCCAACTTTTTGTAGCTTATGTTTCTTCAAAAGAAACAGGTTAATTAATGCTATACATCTTGAAAGGTAGTACCAACGTATTATCAACTGCGTGAACATATACGTTGGGGTTGAGGTAGGCAATTTATTATTCTACAAGAAAAATACAGTAGTGTTTACCTAAAATCCCAAACTAAGCTTTTCTACAACCTTACTACTATAGCAAATGCATTAGATGTTATCTATAACCAAAGCTTAATTGGATCCAGCCTGACCAAGGTTAGATAAGATGTGCACAAACTGCCCTTTAATGAGCTTGTACCTCGAACATCATTCTGTTCTATACAGACTTGTTATTGAGGGCGATCACCTCAGTTAGGGTCCTCATAAAAATAAAAACCCTCACCAAGGGCAGCGCATACACAAAGAGGCTAGAGCACTTGAAAGCAGTAAGAGCCCTTAATAGCATAGTTGTTGTGAATTCATTTTGTTTTATTTAGAGTAGCTTTATGGTTCAGGGGCATCATCAATTTCCATGCATATCGTGCATCCCAGGTGGTCTGCAGTGCTTCCATTGCTCAGTCTTTACGCATCCCAACAAATATGGAAAGATACAATTATTCTCTATCATTACCATCCCTGGCAATGTCATATGGTGCAACGGTTTCCTTTGCTAGGTCATTAGCAGTAAATCAAATGGAACATAAGCACACTAATGAACAGAGCTGCGAACACTATTTATACAGAATATGTGGTATGGGCGTACACGGTGCAATGATTTAACATGCTGGCTGAATGCTTCTCAGTGTCCTTTTCGGAGATCATTTATCTAATTAAGTTTGTTATGAATTCTGCTAACCCTTTGCTGTTCAGCCTCACATTGTACCGGTGTTTCACTCAGTGGATAGAAGTTTTGGTGTTCTTTCAAATTAATTTAGAGGAAAGGTCCTTTGGAGTTAAGGTATCAGCCAAAGAGTTCAAATGCATTACATTTTGAACAAAGACAGACCACCTTTGCCCTCACTGTATCCTGCTGGAGCAAGCCTCAGCTCTCCCTCCATCTGAGAAAAAGATCCCAACAGCCAAGCACTTTTCTTGGGTTAATTGTATGTGACATCCATAATGCGACTCCAGTCAATGGTTATCTCTTTCTGGATGGAGAGCAAGTTGTTTCAATTCTGTAATAAGTTCTAGAAATGCAACTGAAAATCTAACAATCTCCTCATTATAAAATTGTACTAAGAAAAGTTCAAATCCCTAATTAATTTCACATTGGAACAATTGATTAACTTGACCTTTTTTGAAACTGGTTGCACTTGCAGGGATAATGACATGCTACACCATTGTGATTAACACTGATTATAATTATTTGACATAAAGGAATGATAATGAGCTTTGAAATGACCTTGTTTTTGGTTGAAATGGTGATCAAAAAGAAAGTAAAAACAGAATAATATTTCACAATGGCTTTCTCCAACCTAATCTCACATCAAAATGTGTAATAGCTACATGGGTCCAATGAGCAAAATGTATTAATTTCACAAGAACAGCTTTAAAATTGTGAGATGTATTTGGCCTATTCTCTATGATTAAAGCTGACCTATTATGCTTTTTTTTTTTTTTTGGTGAAACTAATGCATTTCTGGTTGTGGACCAATGTAGCTTTTACACATTTGGATGCGAGACTGATTTATTTTCTCAAATATATTAGCAATCTATACCTCTTGTAATTTAATGACCATGGGAATGTAAAAACAACCCAATATGATCTATTCAATTAAAACAACAAGGTGACTAGAAGACTTTGGTCTCTCCATATTGTGCTGCTTGGCTGAACTGCTGCACTAATGATGAGACTAGGGGAAGGCAAACTCCCAAAGCTATCTGTGTCCCTTTTATGAAGATGGAGGGAGCCTGACAAATACATTGGGGAGAGGAACTGATTGGTTAAGCATTTTCCTCCGAGGAACTTTATCTGCGTCACAGAGCAATGGTAGTACATATTAATTACCACTCTCTCTCACACACACACACTACAATATAAATCCACACACTTGGAACACTTGTTTTTTTTTCATCTGGATTTTTTTAAATATAGAAAGCAAATTATTTTTCCTCCGTAACATAATTGGGTCAGTTGTACTCTTGGTCACCGCGGCTGCTCTGTAAACCTAAAGTATGACTTCCATTAGCTGCAGTTCTTTTCCCTTGAGCCATGGGGGACACATAGAAGGTAATTACAGAACATAATGTTATTAATTAGTCTGAGCTATCATGCTACAATAGAGCTGAACCTTCTGCAGATGAGGTTCTCAAAAGCCACAGAACAATGCCTAGGGTTAAGTGACCCACTCTTCTTTGTAACCGGATGCGGGGCTACTTTTTGACGCTGCTCTTTATCTGCCATTTCCGAGTCTGTTTTCCGGCCATATTACTAAACAAAGAAACAAGAAATATGTATCCACATTGGTCGCCTGCAGTCAACTGTGTCCTTACAACGCAAACAGAGGAAGGGAAAAACCCAGAGGCGAGTCAGATGTCATTATGAGCTTCCATTTAAAGAAAATAAGAACCAGGGTATTGGTAAAAAAATTATATTATTATTTTTATTATGGAATGATTTGTCCTGGTGGGTAATGAGACTCCCTTGGCATGTCAGTGTTATCATTAAGCAAACTGCCTCCTGATTATGGGTGTGAAATTTCACACCTCCAGCATGATCCCCTCCTACATGTGGAGTTTATATATAACATAATTTAATCTCGTTACCCCAGTGGGCATCGGCGTAATGATGGAAATACACAAGTAGGTGTTATGTTCCAGCACTTGTCAATATGGGTGCTGAGAATCGCAAACTAATTGGGGTAAGTTGACTGTCAATGATTTGAGTTTTATTTCGTAATTTATAAAAAGAGGCATTTCCCTCTGTCAAAATGCTAACAACTAGAACACGTTTGTTTTTAAGTGGCAATTGACAATAGTTTGCTTCAACTTATCATTATGGAGTAAATGTTGATTGCAAAATGTAATGGTAACAGGCTTTTGGATTTATTTCTCATTATGCTTTCATTTTGCAATTTCATCTACCACCAAGTATAATCGTCCAGGACAATTACTTGATGGCACAAAGCCGTGGAAAAAGAAATGTAGTGTCTCATGTGCAATATGTTTTTCTTTGCAACAGTGGCCCCAACAATAATACCGCTTGGGTTTGCTATTTCAATATATTGGTAACTGGCTTTAGGGCGGTGGTGGCAAAGTATATATATTTAAGTCCGCCAAAGTATATTTCGCGACCCACTTAGGTTTAATCTCTTTTTATCCGTCCGTGAGCATGACCCCATCTGCGATCGATGAACTACCCCTCCTGTACCTGTATCGCGTGAAGGCTCTGCTTTATGCGCTCCGCGGTAACTCCGCTGCGAGGCTCCGGGGGAACAGCTGCTGAGCGTGCTCCACTAGCCTTCGCTCTGACCTCTCAACTGCATGTGCATATATCTGTATATATATATATGTGTGTATGTTGTAAAAAGTGTGTACTGTATGTGCTTGTATAAAAACTCATGTGTTTGTATGACAGAGTGGAAACTAAATTTCTTAAATATTAAAGGTTCTTCTTCTTCTTCTTCTTCTTCTTCTTCTTCTTCTTCTTCTTCTTCTTCTTCTTCTTCTTCTTCCTCCTTTACTCTGAGAGCATGAAAACCAATGTGTCAGCGTTCAAGATAAAGATTGCACACATTCCTAAAATCCAACTGCCCACCAATTCACCTCAAGTAGTGGTAATACTCTTCCAGTATAGTCAACAGCTCTCTTGGATTAAGATAAAGCATTACAGTTCCTTAGAAATTAAATAATTGTATTGAAGCACAATCTATTCTCAACATCTCATTATTGTCATTGTTGGCTTTCATACATATAGCTATAATAAAAAGAAGAGTAATCCTGCTTCTATTCTTTATGGTTTATTAGGGGATGCAAGAGACTGGGCATATTTGGTTCTGTCCAATAATGAATTATCTCCTTGCTGACTTGAAATAAGATTAAATAATACGTACATTCCACCTGATTGATCGGGTAAATATCTGATATTTCAAGCTAGGAGCCATTCCGGATATGTTTCAATATACCTGTGATGTACTGTATTGTGTGATCTATTTATAGAGTTTGTACGGTAAGTTTAAGTCTAGGGAATTGCCTATGTGCTTCTTAAATGCTAACAAGCTCCGTATTTGACTATTCTCAACAACAGAAGGTTTTTTATCTTAAAGTTGCTAAAAAGCTGTCAGAATTGGACTGCATCAACACACGACAAGCAGATATTCGTTGACAACTAAAGAAGAGGTCTGATTCATACTACACTAAGCTGATCAAACAAAACACACACTTAACAGCTTGTCATTGTATTTGTCTCGGAAAAAGATGGGTTGGGAAAAAAGGCAGTATGCTAACAAAGCCTGTGAAGGTCCTCCAGGAGAGGAGGAAAAGTAATACCTACCTTTATTCTCACGGGACACTTTGGCAGTTATGATACATTTACTTACTTAACTGAACAGGAATCATTTTCTTTCATCTCTGTTCGTGCCTTACAGAGGATCAGTAAGATACATCTCTTACCCTGTTTGAAGTACTGTTACCTGGAGACACGCTGCTGGGCTGCCGCACTGAGCTTATTTGATATACTGAATTTCATGTCAACTGTGGCAATCCGCTCTATGCATCATGTCTAGTTTCAAGTGCGGGGAGAGGATATAAGAACATGATAGTGCTATTCCTTAAAGCCACGGCTGCTGGATGGCCTATTGCTGTGATGTATTGTTATAGGGATGGTTTACTGTAGGAACAGTATAGGCGGGGGGCGTGCAGGAGATGGAGAGAGATAAGGTTCACGTTGGATAATCATCATGCATTATAACAACTGCTATAAGGACCATGTGAACATGAAAACAGAAACAAATCATTCTTATCGACAACACATTCATTCAAAATACAATTTAAAGAAGCAGAGAAATGTAAAATTAAGGAAGTTTTGTCCCCTAACATTTACAGATATGTTTGAATGTTTATCTTAGTTTTGATTATCTCGCTTAGACATATTTAATTAACGCTTGCCATGTGTGTTACTGAGGTCCCAAGAGTGCAGTTCTGCATGTGAAGTTATTTTTCTATTATTAAGGTCCGCCCAGATTGCCAGTTAGCACATTTGCTAACCGACAAAATTGTAAAAGACGCTCGATAAAATGATTGACAAAAACATTTTTAATCAAGAATAGGAGCCTTTCTGTAGTCGGAGAATTCTCTAGTTTCTAATTCTGTTTTTCTTTTACAAAAAATAATGTCTGTCTGCACCACAACGGTACTGGTGGAAGCAATGAGGATATTGATGGATCCAGATAACTGGATCGGCCAAAAACAGCAACTGCCATTTAAATAAAGACGTCTTTATTAGTGTATGCCAATTTCTGCTGAAAGGTGATAATTTCCTTTAAATCCAGATCATTTATAAGGCCCATATATTGAGTTTCACAATCCAGCATTTTCAAATTGCCCGCTGTTAACATGTTGGTCCCTTTTATCAGTCATTGTGCACATACAGTACATGTGCGTATCTGAGGTACCCACAAACTTTGAAATAAGGAAAGACAGGATTCAACAACCCATTTATATTTGGTTCCAATTCAATGTCCAATGCCGACTCATTAGAATATAACTTCCCTTCATTACTTTAAATATTGATAATTACTGCTTACTATCAGGGCAATACATAAAAAATAGCCTGTTACAACTTCTACTTAATTCCTTCTAGGATTGAATTTAAATCAACTGACCCATTTAACCTTAATGCTTATTAAACTAGGTTGCCTTAATTGTATGTAAATGAATTATAGCACGATTTTGGATGAATAAATATACCTGAAATAAAAACACACATAAAACATTTTTTTTACAACAGCTACGCCCATGGGTAATATCACAACATAGCCAGAATCCCTAGGTGTTACCGTTTGGGTTTATTTGGTTCATAATCATGTATTTTCAAGTGAATGAGATGTTCACCCCCTTGAGAAAACACAGGAGATAAAAATCCAATAATCCCAACAGCAGTTTAAGAGCAAGTGTTATGTGTGATAGTAGCACTTCATTCTATTGCAATCAAAGTGTCACACATTATTACCAAATGTGTTCGTAAATATTGTTCTAATGCTTCACTACCTGGTGGCAGAGTACTGTTGCCTGTTGGCATGTTGTGTATCACCTCCTCATGGAGTTTAATAATGCTAAAAGAGAATGGTTAATAAGTCACACTCCTTTGCAAGGCTCCTTAACAATAACAGTGTCAGGACATTTTATTTCAATATAATTGGAAGGCTTTAGGCTGCAAATGAAAGAATGTCCTCCCATCTCATTTGTAACATAATGTGACCCATTTCACACCCCTCACGGATACAAGGTGTCAATATTGTCTGCATGTGTAAATAATATGCTTGGCTTTCCGTTTATTGGAGCCTTTATTGGCATAGCAGATCCACTTGAAAAAACGTGAATCTCCAAAGGTCAATCCGCTCTTGAGCTTTGTACCTTCACACCCCTTCAGGTTTATTCTCCGACAAAAAGGGGCCGAGGGGAGAGTGCACCGCTCTCTGCGTGAGCCAATTAGAGCTTGTTTATTTTCCTCTGCTGTCTAATAAACGTCACTTTCTAGTTTTAATGGCTTAGAAAGGGAGTACGATTACTATCCGGGCTCTAGGTGGGACGGAGTGTAACACAGAGCCATGTCTTCCAGAGGCCGTTCATCAAGCAGAACGGCTCTCGGCACAACATTGTTATGGGAGGTTATGATAATAGAAATATTTATAACACCCTACTGACCTCTGTGTACAAATACAACAGCCACCGTGAGGACCACGCTGCTTACGCATAAAAGCAGTGAAAGGAAACACCTTCAGGGGCATACTGCCTGCATCATTTATTTAAAAACCCGTGAAATCCAAATGTAAAGAACTAAAGTGTGGAAAATGTGTTTTTCTTGCATTCAAACTACACTTTCTTGCGACCTTTAGGCTGTTGGTTATAGTAAAATTGTTGATAATACACCAGCTATTCTTAACAATTCACCTGCCTTTAGTATTGACTTTCTTCTCTTTCCCAAATGGAAGAGTTTCATTCCAGTTTCATTACAATTGTTTGCTGTGTTCTTAACCCTTGTGTGGTGTTCATATTTTTGTTACTCAGCCAGTGTTCGTGGGTCTGATGGACCCGCTGCCTTTTTGGGCTTCAATTCAACACAATCAAACTATTTTATCTTAAAATACTCAACAGATGTTTACTTCATCTCAATAACAAGCAATATAAACAGCATATTTTTTTTTGTAACTAGCTGATGCTCAATCTCATCCTCTTCTTCAAAGTCACTGTCAGACTCAGGATTCTCAGAAATGTGATCCTCACATTCTGAAACATCTTCCTCTTCATCAAATGGTTCTCTCTCTTCCAAAATCATTTGCAAGACCCTCTGAGCAGAGAATCTGTTGGCCATCTTGATCAGTTGTGATAAGGACCTAAACTGAAGAAGCTTTATTTATTGTGTCTCGCCCCAAATCTCTAGCTGGGAAAGAATGTGAAAACAATTAAGATTGGTTCCCACAAGACATAATGCGGGAATGTGAGAGCAGACAGGTGTCGGTGCTTGAATTTATCCACACACACACACACACACACTCACACACACACACACACACACACACACACACACACACACACACACACACTGCAAATGTGTTCTGCTATATGTTCTGCACAGAAAATGAGCCAAGGCCATTGAGTGTGGGTTTGAACAAATAATTTATCATATCATTTTCTTTAGATAAATAATGAAAACGTCCCACAGAGCCGAATACCATATAAGGGTTAATCCTTGCCATTTATAAATCTCGATAGAATGTATTGCACCCTAGCATAAGTTATTAAGCGGATTATTAGCTCAAACTTATTGGGAGTAGAAATGAATATCTCAGGAGGTTATTTTCATGACCAATTGGCATTCAAACACATCTATAAACGGCATACCAATAAAAGGCTTCTCAATATAAAATTAAGGATAAATATATATTTTTTTAACCTTCAAAATACTAACTGAAGCGAAAAAAAGAGAGGTTATGTTGTCGCCATGGTTATCTCTCCGTTTGTAGTGAATCCAAATCAAGATGCAAACAAAAAGATCACATGTTACTATTGTTACATTTTAGAAACAGCCGTCAAGATGTTTTTTGAAAGCTCTCAGCAATACAAAATAACACATCTTACATTTTGTGTTGTTACTACATTTTGACAAAAAGCTCAAACTTCTGTTTTTCATCACATAGTGCTTTTCTGTGAGTACTCTGAATTAATCTTTCCATCCAATAAGTCCCATCTTATCTTTCTCCTCTCCCCTTCTAGCTTCCTTTTCTTCTGTCCTTCAGCTCATCATCCCAATTTCCTTTAGGCAGCCATTTCTTTTCATTGTTAATAACTTACAGTAATTGTCTCCGGCAGTTGGGCTCAGCACTTTTTAGGGAGCAATCTGACGTAGACTGGCGATGCAATAGAGACCAGAGGCTATGTGCTCTTCACTTTGAGAGGGGGGAGGGCAGCATTTAGGAATCGTCTGTGTACCATCACTGATTGTGCCTGCTGGGGAACAAAATAGCATGTTATTTGATATTAACATTAGTTGTGAGTCAGTGACTGAGGGAAAGTAAAACAATTAATACATAGGTCAGTTACCTTAAGTCGTTGAAGTGGCTTATTGCTCAGCTAGAATCTACATTGGATCTAATGTATTCACAGTGTGCTTAATACAAATACACGATGCTTACAAATCATTAAGAGCTTCAAGCAAGGCCTCCTCGACACTGAAAATAATAATTTCAGTCACAATGATTTAGAAACAATAACCCTCACTGAGATATTTGGTATCCCTACGATTCAAATGATGACACTCCGTAAAGATCCAAGTTTTAAACCCATGTTGAACATTTAGAATTCAGGCAAAAGCACTTGTTTAGATTTTGGAAACACTTTGTGTGTTTATAGTTGTACTACCAGCGAAAGATCAGGTCTTCATTTTACCCAAGTTTCTAAAGGATGGATACTAAATGAATACATTTTATTTGTGTGGTATATCAACAGCACATGTTGGCCCTAACTATGCCCCTTATTTAACAGCATGTGTTCAGTTTTAACAATGTCAAATAAAGAGATAAAATATATTGTGACCTTTTCTGACCACTTCTTCAGTAAATGTTCATAAATGCTCAGTAAGGTCAGTGTCTGGTAGTTTTGTTCTTGTGAGTGTGACAGTTCTGCAGAGCCATAATTAGTCTTGTTAGTCTGGCCTTGGCACCAGTGTTTGTTTTTTCCCTCTGTACCCCACTGTGTGGTTTTCAGCAAATCCTTTCTTGAACTAACAGTATGTCTCTGTGGATTCTCTGTACTTGGGTCCAAGTTTAGTTTGTGTCATGAAGACTCAGTTAGGATTGACCATGTTCGTGGCATTTCGGTTAAGGTCACCATCTCGGGGAAGGACCAGGCGGAATTGAACTCCCTTGAGGAGGAATTATCGATAGTTATACCGGCACTGGAGGACAAATGGACAAGCTAGGGGGCAAGCATGGCTTAGTTGAGACAACTCCGTACAAGTTCTGGAGCAAAACCAGTTTCTAGGCCCATCCTATAAGCATTTAGGTCCTGTTGTGAAACCCTGCCTGACCAATGACATTCGATCTTAGCATTTGATTCTTGGCAAATTGTCCAAAGTAGAACTAAAGCAAGGTTTAGCATCTTGATTTCTCCTTAAGAAAACAGCCAGGGCAAATAAGTATGTCACTGAGAAGCGATGTGTAGAGGGCTAGAGAGCCTGTAGACTGAGGACAAGCAGCACCCAAGCCACTACTCAGCATATGCATGCTGGCTTGCCTCTTCAACACCTTCCAGTCTGTTTTTTTTCTTCTTTTGCATCAATAGTTGGATTCTCCTCCTCCATAGACCCTTGACCCAAGCTTCCTTGAACCTTTGAAGTGTTTGTGCAATCAAAAGCCCTGTGGCACTTCTACCAGCCTTGCATACTTATAAACATTGATAGCATAACAACCTTCACAATGAGGTGTTTATTTTATCTTCAAGGACTGAGGACTCAATACAATTTAGGTTTTTGTGGTTGATATTTTGATTTTCTTTTTTATCTCTGAGCATAAGACAAGTTATTGAATTAAACTGTCAGTAGTTTCAAGTTATTGCACTCATCTTCAATTAAATAAATTGCATACGCCTACTCTCAATTCATGTCTCAAACTCAGGAAGCGCTGCATATTTTAGGAGTCATAAGTGTTGAGTACATTTCGTTTTAATTACACAGGGTAGTATCACCAATAATGTATTTGACTCTCATTGGTTAAAGAAATCTGACCCAGTAACCCTCTAAAAAAGAGAGGAAAACGTACCCGGAACAGAAGAGAGTTTCATCATCTAAGACAGTGGTTCTCAAACTGTTCAATAATGTACCCCCTTTGAAAAATAAAATTCAGCCATGTACCCCCTGATCAGCGAAAACACTATTCGTCATGGAAAAAATGCCTCTATAAAGAGGTACAGTACAGTGCTGCACCATCGGTGTCTGATTTATTAAAACAACAACCTTGTAACTGAGAAACACTTAAATGCTACATTTCAAATGTTTACAATCCATCACTAAATTCATGGCAAACCAATTTTAATATCATGCAATAACACTAAGACGACATTAGTTGCATTGAACTGATCTTTTTAATAAGTTGTACTTACAATGTAGTGAGAAACATGGGCTTGTGCTTCACTGAGATCTTTGTCATTCTGACAGGGAGGCAAACTGCAGTTATTACACTTTGCGTTTTGAAATATGTGTAACTCTGTTAATATAAAACCCACACTGCTCAAACTTCCTTACTTTTCCTAAAATTGGTATATGTATTTATTTATTTATTTTGGGGCGTGGGGAATGAAGAGAAAAAAATATGAGCATTTAATGAGCATGGGATTTTGACCCCTCATATAAACAAATGCATAATGCTGCACTATACTTTGCAGCCACAAGTCGTTGCCAAGCAACGCTTATTGTTTAGGTCCTTTGATAAGCAGGCAGTCATATAATTAACTAGAACTAGCTAGATCTGATAGATTTGGACATAAACGCGTCTAACCGGACGCGAGAGAGAGATCAGAGATCAGAACAGCTGCTGCTGACGGAGAACACGCAGCTCTGCATGATCACAGCTCCGCCGCTGTGACGGACCGTTGAGTGGAGCAAAATGCACTAAGAGTTAGACCTAACACACTTAGCTCATGTATCTACTCTGGAACTAGCTAAACTAGTTATAAATATATTTATTCTTTACTGTCGGGTCACTCATCACAGGTTCAGCGAGCTGCACGAGACTGACGGGCTGTCGGGAGAGGAAAAGAGAGCACCCCGTTTTTTTCCCATTTTATTATCCAGCATTACTGTAAACCTTTGAATAAAGTAGTTAATCTACTATTAGTAGTTTGTTTAAATGCATTAATTATGTTTGTTTTTTTCGTTTGTTTTTTTCATTATCATAAAATAAATCTCACGTACCCCCTGCAGTACTCCAACGTACCCCTAGGGGTCCACGTACCCCCATTTGAGAACCACTGATCTAAGAGGACAGACATGAAATAGATGTTTGTTCAGATTAGTGAAACATTTTAAAATGATAGTATTGACAAGACAACAAACGTGATGATTTAAAAGTATATGAGTCCAGGAGTACAATTGAGGAACCTTCAGATGTTACATATGACTTCAGCCATAGAGTCCTGGAGAGGACAGACAAACTATCCCACAAGAGCCACAAAAAAAAAGCACACCATTCAGAGATAGGAGAAAAGAAAGAAACCCAGAGTGGGAGAGAGAAACAAGGACAAGATGCACACAGGGGACTGAGAGACAGACTGAGTCTTCTGGAGGACAAAAGGTCCAGATGCAAGACATCTGGAATGAGGCAGCGACAGCCCTGGACACTAAGTCCCAGGAGAAAAAAAGTAGGACAATGAGGAGAAACTGGATAGAGAGAACAAGGTGGTTGTGGGAAAAATAAATGAGGGTTGGAGGGATTCAACATAAAGTATATCAGCAGCCTTGGATGAATGGTTATTCACTTTTAGGCTCTATTTGTACCAAATCAGGCGGAAACCTAGTCCTCCTATTCAATTGAAAGTGTGTTATACCCTTTCGGGGAAACAAAACCCAACAATAGAGCTGAACAAATCTTCTATGACGGACTACAAAGACATTAGGAGTTGTTCAGTCACTTGGTGAAAATCAACCACTTAGGTGACGGTTACGTTCCCCTCTAGGGCAGGGGTTCCCAAACGCTTTCAGCATGAGACCCAAAAGAGAAATGTTGTGGTCCCAAGGGACCCAAGCTCAAAAAATGTCATGATTTTCCAAAATATCTACATTTATAAACAAAGAATGCAACACACCATGCATTTAAAATGTAAATGAAAATATTTATTTAATTATAAAAGTGCATCGCAGCAATTAGGTTTCTCACCATAACAACCTTCCCTTTGAGCTTGCCCATAGGGATAAGGATCAAAGCAGAACGACGAAACATGGGAAGTGCAGTCAAGTACAAATCAAATTTAAATTATATAATCATCAAAAGTGCAATATTAATTGTGTCACTAGCTCAAAAACTATGTACACACCATTTTAAATGAACAAAGAACAAACATGTTGTAAAGACTTGATAGGATGCCCTCAGTGCCCCTCTGTTCGCTTTGAATGCCTGAAAATAACAGAAGATATTATCATTAACATTGCTGCGTTATTGGGTGATTTGTAACACCATCCGGCGTACGCTGTATACCCAATGTGGACCTGGCAACCGCATTTATAGCGCATTACATGTTACTTGTTAGACGCTTTTATCCAAAGCGACTTACATACTCAATACTGTGGGCAATCGCCACAGAGGGATTTTGACAGGGTTGTTGCACAAAGGATCCAAGCGTGCACAGAAGAAATCTGAGAGCAAACATTTCACGAGCGCACAGAAACAGCCTGAGTACGAGGAGAAGGTTTTAAGCTGGAACACAGGAAATCTGTAAGCAGCAATATGTCTGAGTGGAAGTGTACAATTTGAGCAGAAGCAGAGCAGATCTAAGCGCAAGCAGGCACTATTTGAGTGTGAGGACAGAGTTTGAGGGAAAGAAATACATATTCTGAACGTGAAATCAATAAAGTATGCTCTCAAATGTAAAGACCACGCTCTTGAATAAAGATAGGGAATAACCCCCATATTTATATGTGCATCACACTGCAGCAGTCGCGTCCGTCTCGCTTTTCCTACCTGTCACTTTCCCTCTAATCTTCCTGTGGTTATTGTTTCTCTGTTTTTCTCCCGGCCGTTTTAAAAACATTTTAGGCAAGTCAAAGTTGAAACCCCGCTCTATGCTGCTGCAGAATGTAGTGGACGCGTGAGAGCGCGCAGCTGGCGGTCCGCTCCGGGGCTCCGTCTGCATTTCATCCAACTTGAAACAATTTCACAACAGACCCTGACAAACTCACAAACACACAAATCAAATGATTAAAATGAGTGACTTACTTACATTACATTCAATATACAATGCTATATTGCATAATTTTCATTTTCAAAATAAAATACAAAAATTATTTGCAACACAGCCATCAGCTCTGACGCTGTGTGTGTGAAGCAATGCATTTGACTGGCGACCCAATCAAAACGGGTACGCGACCCATTTTGGGTCCCGATCCTGAGTTTGGGAAAGGCTGCCCTCGGGTATAGGAAAACAACACACACCAGAATGGAATGGTAATAATTATAATAGGGTTTAATGAGTAGCAAACCGGTGTACAACAAAAAGAGGGCAAATATAGCCTAAGCCAAACTAAAGAGCCAAAAGAGCACAGGTAAACTGCTAAACAGAAGGAGGACTCGAGCCTAGTTGACACACCTGGGGCCTGTACTACGAAGCTGGTTCAACCTAACCTGGATATGTTTGAGTTAGCCGGTTGGCCTAATCCAAAACATAAGCGCTCTCGCTAAACGGTACTACGACGCGGGTTATCAAGTGGATCGCTCAAGCCAGCCGTGTCCTTTCTAGTTAGGTGCGCGTTCACATGAAAGGGGTGGTATTTGGAGCATTCGACCAATCACAAACATGGACAAGCGTACTGACAGCGCAGCGTCATACTTCCTGAATGAAAAGTCAACTATAATATTAGACATATGAAGAAGTTAAACTTTAAACATCCATGACTTAAACACTCTATCCAGGATCAAAGCCACATAGCTGCACCTGCAAGGTAAATACAGCTGGTAAAATAAAAAGTGTTTGAATGCGTACATTAACAGGTTTATGATATCACTGCCCCGTCTAAAACACGATCTGACTTTAATTACATTTGACTCGAGTGTTTCGTCAACTTAATGTGTTGCTTAAAATAATACTTCGGCATACAGTATGTGACACTGTGAGTGTTGCACGGCCAGATACGGCTCAGCTGACTCAGATAAGGAGATATATGATACATTATGATGTGATATGCCGCGGACTGTACTTAATGTTACTCTGATCCGGTTACTTATGTTGTGGCAGATATTTAAGTAAGCTTTCTTAACGCTAATGTTAGAATAGTTAGATTGCTCTGAAGATGGGAGGTGATATTCTATTAATGTTCACGTTCACACAGTCGGTGATTTTTGCCGGCTTTCTTTCCTGCAACGGCAGCTTTTCTGTATTTCCTTTCTACTGTAATATGACTTGATCACTTTAAACTCCGCACACTGAGCTCTGATTGGTCAGCAGGCAGTGCTTTCACTGAGTTGAGCTCTTAGCCTGCAACCTAACCTGCTCCCGACCAGGTTAGCCGCTAAGCATAAGTTACCATGGAGATCTAGCCTGCTAAAAAGAGAACCAGCTTCGTAGGACCGGAAAGCCGGAGTTTTCCCTGAATTTAGCCGGCTAAGCGAAAATCCTGCTTCGTAGTATACCCCCCTGAGATCACTTCCAATCAACACTAAATGGAAGGAGGCTGCAGGAAAATGAAGCCAACACAGGGGAAACAAAACACGCTACTCTAAACACATAACAGAACACCCCGGCCCGGCCCTAACACACAACACAAAACAATCTCCTAGCATAAGTCTGATGTGTCCAGACAAGAGCAAGATATGTGAGGCGTCCGATCGCAGCAGAGCCTCCCGAGTGATAGCTGTCCCCAGGCTTTGTAGCGTCATCTCTGGCAGGTGTGCGCTGGGATGGCACGGGGATTGGAGCACGTCGCGCCCGGCATGCTCCAATCAGCATCTTCGGAGGCGGAACCAGGAGTCGGTAGAAAATGACGTTGATGCAACCACACAGCTTATTTACATAACAGGATAGCAAAAGAGGTTTAACAGGACCGGAAAGGTGACAGCCGTCACAGTGACACTCACACAACAGCACAATCCAGCCTTTGGATTTGTTGTATGTATTTTTGTAATTGGAAACAAATTGTTCTTTCAGATAAGTAAGACCACACGAGAGCCAGACACAGCAAATTGATCAGACCCATTGGACTAGTACTATACCTTGATCTATGGTAACTAAAGCTGCAATAAGATCCAGGTGCAGAAACATTTAGGTGGAATCTGACCCTAATTCACCAATTTGACTCCTTAGAAAACATAGCATTCCTTGTGTTCATAATACAGATAATCAGTATTGTCTGTAGATATTTTTCATCTCTATTCACCCTTGGTCTAGGGCGAAATCTTTTTCATAGCAATGTTTGCCAATATGTGACCTGCTCTATCGAAATCAGTCGCATTGACCCGAAGACACATTTTGAGTTGTATACACCGTTGGAAAGAGGAGATTCCTAGCTTTCTAATGATATCAGGATTGTTGTTGTACTCCAAATATTAAGCAAAATATGTCACATTATATAATGACTATCACCGAGACATCATTTTGAGAAAAAGGCCTTCAAAGTTTCCTCTTCTCTGGAATCCATCGATCTGATTGATTATTAGCAGCGCAAATTATCAAAATAGGACGGAGGGAAAATATTTTTTTTGGATTAATGGTCTGGGTTAAGCTCGCAAGTGTGTGTGTGTGTGTGTGTGTGTTTGTGTATTTTTGCGTTTCTGTGTAGGCCTATTGTGTTTGTTTCCCAGGAAAAACACTCACGAGAAACACCGGCTGTTGTTATGCCTGCTGTGACGTCAAGTTACTCCGTTCTCCCCTTGTAATTATGCCGTTACAAGCTTCAAAGTTTTATTTATCATCTGAATTAGCCGAAACAAGTTTAATATTCTGAAAGCCAATACTATGTTTATTTGAAATCAGATGAAAACAGTGTTGTGTTATCTATGATTACTATACGCCTTACATTCATAATGTCAGCCGGAGGGAGTGGAAGCTGCGCTACGGAACAGCAGAGTGGCGAGGGAGAGCTGTCATCTTCCCTTTACAAGCTTCAAACATGCATTTATCGTGTGATTTTGGAAATAAAAGTTTCATATTCTGAAAGCCAAGACTTTGTTTATTTAAAATCAAACAAAACACCCGAACCCTGAAAAACTAGTTTTTTACGCAAATCCACGTTTATTTTGAAATGAGCCCGTTGAGACTTCCGACTGATTTCGATAGAGCGGGTCACATACTGTATGTCAACCCTTCCAGTTCAAGCTCTGTTAGTTGTTTTATGCTACGTTGCCAAACCAAGAAGCTGCACATAGACTCTATTTACTGCCCAATATAAAAAAGGCACAGAGCTTTTATCAAATTGCAGATGCTGGCTTGGAAGCATCTGGCTGCCCCTTACCTTCCTTCCCTTTGAACAAACAGTATATTCTCTTGATGAGAAAATAAAGCATGAGCTGTTATCATGAGTAGAACAGGAGGGGCGATAATCACAACTCCCCATCTGAGGCGAGAACTGCATTTGAGATGGTTCAAGGGAGCGCAACGTTTTGGCAGCATCTGACACTGTCCCCGACTGGTATTTTCTTCAATTCCTTTCTATTAAATATATTGAATTGCAGGAAAGCAAAGGAGGATTACTGCATACTGCCTGAAGTTCCTGCTGCAACATGAGAGAAATGATTGCCTTGTCATTTTTCGCTAGGCTACTCTAACACATGTAATGTCAACAAGTCCTCCAACTCATACGACCAAATGGGCCGATTGTTCAGGCACTTATTACGACCAAATATGTCGTTTATTCAAACGCTTAATACGTCCTATAATTACGTTTTAAAGTTTTCGCCCTCTAGTGCTCCCGTTGAATGCAAACGTTACAGATGGTCGTTTATTCACAAATAACCCTCTCTGTGAAATCCTAAATTGTAGGATAGTTTGGCCATTAAAACGCTTTTTGATTAGATTTCTAGCGAGAAGTGTAGATTGTACTTTGACAATCCACGTCCAGTCGATATGTAGGATCTATAGTTTGATAGATATTACGAAGATGATTTGAGGTATGCGGCAGCCTTCATGTAAAGTTACACAGTATTTCCGGTCTCAACGTTTTCATAAAAAAAACAATGATCAAATGATTTAACAGTGATATCTGCAGTACTCATCAACTAAAAAACATCAGTTTATCCTTGTTAATTATACAACATTTATTGGTTTAAATTGTGTACAATGCTTTTGTGTTTTTCCCATAGGTTTTTCTCTTTCGATTCTGAGAGACACCTTTCTTTTTTCAGAGGTTTTGATTTCAGAATATGGTGTTTATATGATATGAAATGGACATTTTAAAAAAAAAAATAAAATAAGACTTTATTCCGAGTTCCTGCTTTTCTCTTTGGAAGTCATCACATAACGGCATTGTAATACACGGTTTGGCTGCATTAAATATTACATATCTGCTGTAGATATTTATCTATAGAGCCCTGATCAGAAGACCTTTTGACAAACTGTAAGAAATGCCGCCAAAACTGAATATGTGACGTGGATAATAAATATATTAGCAATTAAACAACATCTTCCATTTCTTTTCACACAATACGTCTCCTTGCAGTATCGACACAAATTCGGCTGACTTTTATATTTGATCCAATTGGTAGATAGCTATATTTACACCATGTCGGTAAACAGCTTATAGAAAGGGATTTTTTTGTAGTTTTTAAAGATATGATTTACTACCTTTCCAACTCCTCATGCAGTTGACTGTTACAGGTCTATATAGGTTCATGGTACAATGCATAAGCTTCAAATCGAGAGACTGAAACTGTATTTTCCTTTAGCGTTCTGTTTTAACTTCACAATAAAGTTAATAGTCATATTATGTTTGATATTATTATGTTTTAACTACACCACCGTTTTTTTAACCCGCACCGCCTAGTGGTTAAAGCACGTTATTGAATGTTGTTGTTGAATACGTTTTATTTGATGAAAACATTTAAATATTAAAAAAAAAAATATTAAAAAAAAAAAAACATTTAAATATTAAGAGTAGTACCTACATACACAATTGGGGGAAAGTAGAAGGCATGATAGAAATATAGAATAGAAAATATCAAGAAGATACTGTAGTGATCTCTACAATAAAACGGCTAGTGCAGGACGTCCAAAGATATTAACAGGAGGATGTGCAAAACAGACACACTAATAAGGCTTTATTCAAACATTAAAGAATACTTTAAGTTAAGGTCTTCTTTTGAATAAGAAATAAACGTTGGGGTTATCCACAGATACATATGAAGTCTGACAAAGTAGGCTACTTAACGTCCAATATATTGCATTGTTTATTTTGGCACTTGACAATCACCTTCCCTGAATTTGACTCAGGTGTAACTAAAGTCTGATTTAAGGGTTGTTTATATGTCACATCATTAATCAGAATCTGCAAAGTAACTAAAATAAATGTAGTGGAGTAAAAATACCAGGTTAACCTCTCAATTGTAGTGGAGCAGACCAAAGTAGTATGCTGCTGTAACAAAAAGCCCGCCGGGCTGGAGCCGGCGGGCTGGACCCGTCCAATTCCAGTTTTGGGAAGTCTGCCGTGGTTCCATTCCATTTCATAGAGCTGTGACGCTCAGCGTAACCTTGTCGCGCTGCCAATCCTACATCCAATCACAGGGCTTGATGACTAGTCACGGGGTTTGTAAAGCAAGGCGGATGTTGTATTCCCAAACGATAGCTGGGGATTCTGGGTAGTGTCTTAACTCCGAAAAAACGATTTGTTTCTCTGAATCAAAGGTTAAAAACACAAAAGCTTTGCACACAATTTAAACCAATCAATATTGTGTAATTAACAAGGATAAACTGATGTTTTTTTAGTGGATGAGTAATGCAGATATCACTGTGTAATCATTTGACAGTGAGGGGAATATATCCGGTTTTATTATGAAAACTTCGAGACCGGAAAAACTGTTTTCACCCACGCTAACTTTACATGGAAGCTGCATACACGTTATCCTGGCAAGACCTCAAATCATCTTTGTAATATCTATCAAACTATAGATCCTACACATCGACTGGACGTGGATTCTAGAGTACAATATACACTTCTCGCCAGAAATCGAATCAAAAAGCATTTTAATGGCCAAACTATTCCACAATTTAGGATTTTCCAGAGAGGGTTATTTGTGAATAAACGTCCCTCCGGAGTGTTTGCAATGAACGGGCCGGGAGCATGTTGTTTCTTACACGACCACTAGAGCACCTCTAGTGGTCATGTAAGAAACAACATACACTTTAAAACGTGTCTCTGGGTCGTAATAAGGGCATGAACAATCGGCCTATATGGTCGTTTTGTGTAGGAGGACAGGCTGTGTAATGTGTATACCATTTAATCCGTACATCAAGGATGGTCTACTGATCATTTCTCAACTGTTGTTACTGAACTTCCTCCTAGTTGCCTCGTGCATATACAACGTTCTATAAGCTTGTGGACGGTCATGACCGAAAGAACGAGATCGCGGATACAAGCGGCCGAGATGGGTTTTCTCCGCAGGGTGGCTGGTGTCTCCCTTAGGGATAAGGTGAGAAGTTCGGTCATCCGGGAGGGACTCGGAGTTGAGCCGCTCCTCCTTCGCGTCGAAAGGAGCCAGTTGAGGTGGTTCGGGCACCTAGTTAGGATGCCACCTGGGCGCCTCCCTAGGGAGGTGTTCCAGGCACGTCCAGCTGGGAAGAGACCAAGGGGTAGACCTAGGACCAGGTGGAGGGATTATATCTCTTCGCTGGCCTGGGAGCGCCTTGGGATCCCCCAGTCAGAGCTGGTTGATGTCGCCAGGGAAAAGGAAGTTTGGGGCTCTCTGCTGGAACTGCTACCCCCGCGACCCGACCACGGATAAGCGGAAGAAGATGGATGGATGGATGGATGGACTTTTGAAGTTAGGTCCAACATCTATTGCACAGCAGAGGGTATCAAATGAAATGTTTATTAGGGAATTTCGATTTGTATAGACCTTTACTTCAGGTTACAATTTAGCTTTGGTTTCCTGTTATATTTTCAATTGCAAATGCCTACACTTAATCGTTTTGCAGAACAAGCCACAAGCATCAACAAAATGCAAATGCGTGACTGCATAACTATAATCTGGGAAATGTTACAGCGGCTTCAGAAAGCATTCCTCCAAAATGTTGAAATGAAAGAGCAAAGAAATGTTAAATATTCAAACTCAAAAATATGGATTGGTTTCTAGCCATGTGGTTTGAGATGGTATTTGTATGCAGACTCTTTCTAGATGTTTTTTTTTTTACAAATAGTGGTTGTGGACATACTTTTTTTTACTATATTTGCTAAAAAATGCAAACATAGACGTGTACTAGTTTTCTGTTTACATCAACTCTATTCATTCTGCAAATATGCAAAAAATCCAATATGTGTTTAATACTTTATTTGATATCTGTCGTATGTACACAGAACTATTTTAAGTATTTTTTTCTCGGTTTTTCTTTTAGATTTTTCTTTTTTCTATGCAGATTTCATTGAGGATATTTGAAGGGAGCCTGAGAACTGCCAACCACTGCTTCTTTGTAATTGTTCTGCTCATGAAATAAATAACTTAAATGAACCACTTTTCCTATTCTCATACTCCAATCCTATATTATGTCTATACTCATTTCCTGCAGTGCTGCTTTTCTCCTTGTGGGCCTAATGAAGATTTCCATGCCTCTTTAAATCCCTCTTCCAGGGGTTCACTCTCCCCCGTCTCATAATTAAGTCAGTATATGAGCCGTAAAGACTGAGCTCTCCCTGAAATAAACCCTGAGAAATCTTCACCATCTGGTGCTTCCCTCTCCATCTCCACTGCCTCCCACCATCATACCCCTGCTAGACTCCCTCCCACATGTTTAAAGAAGAAACAACAGTATTCATAGTGAGAAAAATGTTTTGTGCAGAATGTACATCTAGAAAAAACTTTTCTTACTTTCCAATCTGTCAAGACCAACCAGTTATTTTTGTTCCATTAAAATCCCAACACTAGTAAAACACTTTCTATCAAATCTTTATCTGTTCGCATCACTCCAACACCGAGGGAGAAAGAAAGTGAAACGGTCCGTCCACTTTATAACTGTTATTCATTAATTAATCATATTGTTCATTTCCAACCAGTCAGTAGATTCAAGTGAAATACAGTGTCAGTGTGACTGGCCTGAGGCAGACTATTTTATTTAAACCCTTACATTTTAATACCCTTTTCTGAAACTGTATGTGCTGTGATCCCTAAAAATATACTGTACAGAGTAAAACAGTTTGATAATACATGTGCAGACTTAAAAAAATATTTGTAAAACTTTTTTCATATCTTAAAATTACTCACTGCATACATGGACTTCACAGTTTGTACAGAATATCAGTATATTCCTCTGTCCTTAGACCCGTGGTTCTCAAAGTGGTGGACCAGAGGCATGCCAGGGGGGGCGCGTGAGACCAGGAGGAAAAATTGTTAAAAAAAAAAAAAAAGATTAAAAAAAAATCATAAATTTGAAATTATTGATTCGAAAATAATAATATGCAGTACTATTGCGTCTGGGCCTCTGTGTTTCATTAATGTGTGTGTGTGTGTGTGTGTGTGTGTGTGTGTGTGTGTGTGTGTGTGTGTGTGTGTGTGTGTGTGTGTGTGTGTGTGTGTGTGTGTGTGTGTGTAATGAGCCATTTTGTGTGTGTGTGTGTGTAATGAGCCATTTTGTGTGCGTGAGCGAGAGAGAGCGCACCGGCACCGGAGATCGTTGTTGTTAGCTTCTGGTGCTGGCGAGCTACGCTAACGGAGTTTTTTCAACAACAAAGTGGAGGAGAGTCCTCTCCTGTCAGACTGAGAGACTCAGTGAGCTAAAGGACTCTGACGGTCCACTATATTTCTATCACAGACCTTCTACTTTCCCCCTATGAAAGTATGTACTCTTAATATTTTTTGTGCTAATCGAATATAACACATAATTCAATAACGTGCTTTAACCACTAGGCGGTGCACACAAGGTACACACAGCCATAATATCTTTGTATTATTAGTGTAGGACACTTATGTATGTACAACATCTGAAGATGTGTAGTTTTATTCATGCTTTCACATCATTTTACAGCATATTGCTATACTATTTGAAAAACAAAAAAACGACCCGTTTCTGCTTTTTTTTGTTTCAATTAGAACGAAAAAACAAACGGTTAAAACGTACATTCGTCCAGCAGCACTGTGACCCCCGCTCTGCTGAAATACACAATTAAACAATTTCTATGACCTATTTTTTGTATTGATATAATTAAACATAATTTAAGACAGTTTAATGACCTAGAGATATCCTATTATTTCACTGCTTATTTACACATGTTGTAAATAATGATTAAAACCTCAGTAAATGAAATAAACAATGTGTTTAACAATTACTTTTAATTTAATTTTGTATCTTCATCTTATCACAAAGTAGAGGTAAGAATATATCCATCTTCTCTCTGCAGCTTCATGTCTTCTATTATTATAACTTTCATCATTGAGACAGAGGAAATCAATCATGTTATATAACATCACCAGCAGTAAAAGTTTAAAACAAATTGTTTATTTGTATTATATATGCAGCAAGTATAAAGAAGCAGCTGTTTGGGGAATCAGACAGAGTCAAGCTATAATCGTTAAATATCTATTAAAAGAAAGGACACATACAAAATAAAATTCTGAAACTAAGACACAAGTCTATAGGACGGCAGTAAGCAGAGGTCTGGGTGGAGGATGTTTCTGATCGCCGTTTTGCTTTCTCCAGAACCTTGGTGTGTCCAGGTGGATGGCAGCTCTGTCCTGATGATCCGCTGTGCACTTTTCAGATTAGGGGTCCTCCTCCAGCAGATCCATTTATCCAGAACTGTCCTTATTACAGATAAAAACAAGAGGAAAATGTGAATTAATCATATTAAACACAGGGTTGCAAAATGTAACTAAGCATTTTTAGACAAACAATCCTTAAAGGATCATTACAATTATGTACTGTTTTGGTTTTTAAAAAACTAAAGAGATGAAATGACAGTCACACTTGCATCCCTTTGACAGCACTGCAAAAACAAAAATCAAGCAAAAAGCTGCTGTCTATTTTTGATTGTTTTATTATTATGGGATTAGGATAAATTAACTAAACTTTAACCTAAATAAAATATGATCAAATCTGGTGGAAATATTTAAAATAGACTTTTTTTAAGCCCTACCTCAAAGCAGCATGAGCTGAATATAAAGGTTGAAATGTTGTCCCCAAGTTTAATAAACAGTAAAACATTGCAAAATGTCAGAGAAATAAATAAAGCAAACAGCAGCTACACGTCAGGGTAGCATTTTATAGATCCCACCGTACTGTAGGCTATACAGGTCTAAATGTTTTCACTTTGGTCTATTTATGTAATAATAATAATGCATTTTATTTATATAGCGTTTTTCACAACTCAAAGACGCTTTACAGTATGAGGGAGGATAGACAAACAAGGACAGGCAAACAAGTAAGTACAACATAAAAAGGCAGTCAAGAGGAAGTTGATTGAGAGGGGGGGTGCTTATGGGTAGACAGAGTTGAAAAGATGTGTTTTGAGGTGGGACTGAAAGACTGTGAGGGACTCAGAGTCACGGAGATCTTGGGGGAGGGAATTCCAGAGCCTAGGAACTGCCACTGAGAAGGCTCTGTCCCCAAAGCTGCAGAGTGTGGATGTGGGAATGGATAGGAGTCCGGCTGCGGTGGATCTCAGGGACCGTGGGGGTTGATAAGGAGTGAGAAGGTTTGTGAGATAAGGGGGGGCCAGATGGTGGAGTGCTTTGTAGGTGAGGACCAGAATTTTGTAGTTGATGCGATGGGAGACAGGAAGCCAGTGGAGGTCTTTGAGGACTGGGGTGATGTGATGCCATGATTTGGTATGCGTGAGGAGACGTGCAGGTGCATGTTGAACCCGTTGGAGTCTGTTGAGGGATGTAGTGCTGATGCCGTAAAGAAGTGAGTTGCAGTAGTCAAGGCGGGAGGAAATTAAGGCATGGATTAGTCGTTCGGCTGCGGGGCGGGTGAGTGAGGGTAGGATTTTTGCAATATTGCGGAGGTGGAAAAATTAGGTTTTGGCGGATGTGAGGTTCGAGGGAGAGGGTGGGGTCAAAGATTATGCCAATGCTGCGTGCCTGATTGGAGGGGGAAACAATGGTGCCATCGATGGTGAGTGTTATGTTAGTGACCTTGCTGAGGGTGGATTTGGAGCCGATTAGGAGGAGTTCTGTTTTGTTGCTGTCCAGTTTGAGGAGGTTATGTTGCATCCAAGTTTTAATAGCTGTCAGACAGGAATCAATGTGGGTAAGGTGTGGGTTATGGAGGGATTTGGTGCTGAGGTAGATCTGAGTGTCATCAGCATAGCAGTGGAAGTCGAGGTTGAAGTGGCGGAGTATCTGACCGAGGGGGAGGATGTAAATGATGAAGAGGAGGGGGCCAAGTACTGATCCTTGAGGAACGCCTTGGGTGACTGAAGCTGTGGCAGAGGAGTGGTTTGGGAGGGAGATGAAGTGGGATCGTTCAGTGAGGTAGGACTGGAGCCATCTGAGTGCAATACCTTCAGTGCAATACCTTCAATACCAATGTCAGTTTCTGTACTGTGGTGAGGACGAAATCCAGACTGAAGTATCATGGCAGTGAATTTGTTTTGCTACAATGAGTTCAAGAGTTTTTGAGAGGAATGGTAGGTTGGAGATGGGGCGGTAATTAGTGAGGGAGGAGGGATCAAGACCAGGTTTGTTGAGGATTGGAGTAACGGCAGCAGTTTTGAAAGCAGAGGGGACAGTTCCATGGGACAGCGAGGAGTTGAAAAGGTTAGCAAGATAGGGGCAGAGGACAGGGAGGCAGGACTTCAGGAGAGGAGTGGGTAGAGGGTCAAGGGAGCAGGTTGTGGGATTTGAGGAACCGATCAGATGGAGTATTTCAAGTGGGATAACCAGGTTGAACTGGGAGAGGCGGCGCTGGGTAGGAGGAGTCAGGAGGTCAAGGGAGATGGGGGGAGAAATGGTAGCAGTGGAGGTTGGGGGAGATGCTTGTATATCAGATGGAGCTGAGAAGGAGTGGTTAATGGCGTTAATTTTGTCTGCGAAAAACTGGAGGAATGAGCTGCAAGTAGCGGAAGTAGGGAGGTTATCAGCACGGGGTTTGAAGAGCTTATTAACTGTGGAGAAGAGGGTCCTGGGGTTACGGGAGGGGTCAGTGAAGATGTTGGAGAGGTAGGCAGATTTAGCGGCAATAAGAGCATCTTTGTATGCCTTGAGATGGAGTTTGTAGCTTATGTAATGGACTGTGAGGGATGATTTATTTGAAAGACGTTCAAGTCGGCGGCCTCGCTGCTTCATTTTACGCAGTGCGGGTGTGAACCAGGGTGAGGAGGTCTTGAAAGTAACAGTTTTATTTTTGAGGGGAGGTAAAGTGTTGAGGAAGGTGAGTAGGGTGGAGTTGAGGTGGTTGAGCACATCATCAGGTGAGCTGAGGGTTGCGTCCAGGGGAGATTAGACGATAGCAGTTCGGAGAGATGGTTATGGTCAATGGAGTGTAGATTACGGAAGGTGATGTTTCTGGGTGGGCAGGGGCTTTGGGTGGGGGGGGCAATGGTGAATTGTATGAGTTTGTGGTCGGAGAGGGGAAATGGGCAAGGGTGGAGGTCAATCACTGGGAGGTTGGTAGAGCAGACGAGATCAAGAATGTGTCCTTTGTCATGGGTGGGGAAGGTGACATGTTGGGTGATAGAGAAATTGTCCAGTAGGGTTGTGAATTTTGATGCCAGCTTGCAGGTGGGTGAGTCAATGTGAATGTTGAGGTCACCAAGTAGTAACAGACGTTGAGAGAGGGATGAGGAAAGTGTGAGGAATTAAATGAAATCGGAGAGGAAGGAGGGATGAGGGATGAGGCCGGTAGATGAGGATGACTGTCAGTGAGGGAGGGGCTTTGAAGGCAATGAATTCAAAGGATGATACTGAGGGGAGGGTTAGTTCTGTGATCTGGATGTTCTGATTGTGGATTACAGCAAGGCCGCCACCACGGCAGGAGGGGCGGGGTTTAGTGATGTATTTAAAGCCAGTGGGGGATGTTTTGTTGAGGGAGAAGAAGTCATTGGGCTGTTGCCAGGTTTCGGTGAGCAGAAGGAAATAAAAGATGAACAGAGACACCGACCGTGTGGTCATTTTTCATGTCAACACGAACGTTTTATTTTGTCCTGCACTGACAGCACAGCAGAGGGGGGCAGAGGCCGCTAAAAACACTGCGACCATTGTGCCTAAATAGGCAAATATGAACAATGCCATCGTTTTAAATGAGACAATTACAATCAAAATATGAACAAAAAATGACCGACTGTAGCTTAGCCTGAATGCTGATTTCTGCATCGTCGTGCACCCTCGGACAAATCCGTTACTCATCTTTTCTACAGATGTCACAGAACATTTTGCCATCTTTCCCTCCTCAGCCACTCTTGCTCCCACTGAACCCGGTACTCCCGCTTGAACTCCTTGCCACTTGCTTGCCCCTCTGCCGCTGGCTGAACGTTGTCAGTTTTAGTCTTACTGGCTTGTCCTTCATCCTCCACCGCATCAATCCCTCTTTTTTCACCTCGTTTATCCACACATCACAATTACTGGGCTTATTAAAAAAGCTTCGGATGATCAGCTGCGATTGCTAAAGCCGGTTAAACAACGAGGTAATCAACGAGGTCAAAAACAAGACTAGACTTAATATACTACTTACTACTACTTACTTACTTACTTACTTACTACTTAATATACACACACTTGCCACCAACTGGACAGGGGTGTGACTGACTAAATAATAGTTACAGACTACAGTAGAGTACAGTAGATCGCCCTCAGTCTACCTGGCCACTAAGGATGTGGGCCGCTGGTGGACATTTTGGCGCAGTTCCGAGTGCTTTCAGATTTTTCCGTCAGTGTTAGAAAAAATCCGTCATTGATGGAAAATACGCTGTCACGATCTGTCCGTGTTGTGTTTTGTCTGTCTGTTTCTGTCTTTGGTTTCCTGTTTTATTTTGTAAAGTGTTCACCCCCCGTTCCTGCCTGTCGCTTTTTGTCTGTCTTCCCTCCCTGATTTACCCGATTGTGTTCACCTGGTGTCCCTGTGTTTTCTCCTCCCTCCTCACCTGTGTCTTGTTTGTGTGATTAGTCTTGTGTGTATTTAAGTTCTGGTTTTTCTGTCTGTCTTTGTCGGTTCGTCTTGTGTCATGTCCTGTTCTTCGGTGAGTGTTCTGTTCTGTCTTTGTGAACAATTTAGCCTTGAAATAAAGGAGTCATTTTTTGTCACTATAATCTGCATTTGGGTCCTGCTTCCCACACACACCTTAACATTACGAACCGACCAATAATGGACCCAGCAGATGATCCTTTTGAAAGGGAGCTGCTTTCATTCACCTACTTGCTGGCTTGCAGCTATGGTGAATGGAGGGGAGCGTCCGGAGTTCAGCAGCGAGAGGCAGCTCTGGCAGAGGCTCGCCAGATGGCTAAGGAGAAGCCAGGCTTGGTGAAATTCTTACCTGGCTGGATTTTGGATTTCCTCTCGGTGTGTTATCCCCTGCCTGCTAGCCCCAGGCAGGCTAGCTCCATGTCTCCCAATTCCCAACCTGGCACCATACGCCTTGGTGGGTTCCGCCTGAAGTCAACCCGTGCTTCTGCCCCAGTTCCTGCTCCTGTCCAGGAGTTGTATTACGGAACTCGTCTGGCTTATGGAGGTCCACGGAGTATTCAGGCGGCTGCTAAGAGGAGTCGTCGCAAGGCCAGGTTAGCCCGAGCCCCAGCAGCCATGGTTCCGGCTACAGAACCGGCCCACACAGCGATGGCTCCAGCCCCAGTTCCGGCCCCAGCAGCCATGATTCCAGCCCCAGTACAGGCCCCAGCAGCCATGGCTTCATGCTCCAGTACCGGCCCACGCAGCTTTAATTCCATACTCCATTACCTGTCTTACACAGCCAGGGTCCAGGCTTCCGCTCCGCGCCCAACAGCCAGGGTTCCAGCCCCAGTTCTGGCCCCAGCAGCCATGGTTCCGGCCCCAGTTCCAGCCATAGTTCCGGCTCAAGTACCAGCCCCATCAGTCATGGCCCCGACTCCAGCTCCTCGTTACCGGCCGACTCCAGCACCTCGTCTGCTGCTGGCTCTCCAGCCGACGCCAGCACCCCGTGTCCTGTCGGCGTACCGGCCGACTCCAGCACCTCGTCTCTTGTTGGCTCCCCAGCCAACACCAGCTCCCCGTGTCCTGTCGGCGTACCGGCCGACTCCAGCACCTCGTCTGCTGCTGGCTCTCCAGCCGACGCCAGCTCCTCGAGTCCTGTCAGCATACCGGCCGACTCCAGCACCCCGTGTTCTGTTGGCGAACCAACTCTCTCAAGTTTCCCCTCCAGACACTTCTCAAGTCCCCTCTCAAGTTCCTACCGGAGTCCCCTCTCAAGTTTCCCCTCAGGTCTCCTCTCGAGTTCCCTCTCAAGTCCCCTCTCAGGTCCCCTCTCGAATTCCCTCTCTAGTCTCCTCTCAAGTTCCCTCTCAAGTCCCCTCTCAGGTCCCCTCTCGAATTCCCTCTCTAGTCTCCTCTCGAGTTCCCTCTCCAGTCTCCTCTCGAGTTCCCTCTCGGGTCCCCTCTCGAGTCTTTTCTCGAGTCCCCTCTCAAGTCACCTCTCAAGTTCCTACTCGAGTCCCCTCTCAAGTTTCCCCTCAGGTCTCCTCTCAAGTCCCCTCTCAGGTCCCCTCTCGAGTTATCTCTCGAGTCAACTCTCCAGTGTCCTCTCGAGTCACCTCCCAAGTCAACTCTCCAGTGTCCTCTCGAGTCACCTCTCAAGTTTCCCCTCAGGTCTCCTCTCGAGTTCCCTCTCAAGTCCCCTCTCAGGTCCCCTCTCGAGTTACCTCTCGAGTCACCTCTCGAGTTCCTTCTCAAGTCAACTCTCCAGTGTCCTCTTGAGTCACCTCTCAAGTCAACTCTCCAGTGTCCTCTCGAGTCACCTCCCAAGTCAACTCTCCAGTGTCCTCTCGAGTCACCTCTCAAGTTTCCCCTCAGGTCTCCTCTCGAGTTCCCTCTCAAGTCCCCTCTCAGGTCCCCTCTCGAGTTACCTCTCGAGTCACCTCTCGAGTTCCTTCTCGAGTCCACTCTCCAGTTTCCTCTCAAGTTCCCTCTCAAGCCCTCTCTCGAGTCCCCACTCAAGCCCCTACTCATGTCCAGTTGGAGGTCCCGCAGACTAGTCTTCTGCCGGGGGTCCTGCCAACCCCATGTCCTGTACCGTTGGAGGTTCCGCTGGGGGTCCTGCCAACCCCATGTCCTGTCCAGTTGGAGGTCCCGCAGACTAGTCTTCTGCCGGGGGTCCTGCCAACCCCATGTCCTGTACCGTTGGAGGCTCCGCTGGGGGTCCTGCCAACCTCATGTCCTGTCCAGTTGGAGGTCCCGCAGACTAGCCCTCTGCCGGGGGTCCTGCCAACCCCATGTCCTGTCCAGTTGGAGGTCCCGCAGACTAGCCCTCTGTCGGGGGTCCTGCCAACCCCATGTCCTGTCCAGTTGGAGGTCCCGCAGACTAGCCCTCTGCCGGGGGTCCTGCCAACCCCATGTCTTGTCCAGTTGGAGGTCCCGCAGACTAGCCCTCTGCCGGGGGTCCTGCCAACCCCATGTCCTGTCCAGTTGGAGGTCCCGCAGACTAGCCCTCTGTCGGGGGTCCTGCCAACCCCATGTCTTGTCCAGTTGGAGGTCCCGCAGACTAGCCCTCTGCCGGGGGTCCTGCCAACCCCATGTCTTGTCCAGTTGGAGGCCCCGCCGACTACTCTCCTGCCGGGGGTCCTGCCAACCCCATGTCCTGTCCCGTTGGAGGTCCCGCCGACTACGCTCCTGCCGGGGGTCCTGCCAACCCTATGTCCTGTGCCGTTGGAGGTCCCGCCGTCTACTCTCCTGCCGGGGGTCCTGCCAATCCTATGTCCTGTGCTGTTGGAGGCCCCGCCGACTACTCTCCTGCCGGGGGTCCTGCCAACCCTGTGTCCTGTCCCGTTGGAGGCCCCGCCGACTACTCTCCTGCCGGGGGTCCTGCCAACCCTTTGTCCTGTCTCGTTGGAGGTCCCGTCGTCCACTCTCCTGCTGGGGGTCCTGCCAACTCCTGGTCCTCTTCAGTGGGGGATCCTGCCGAAGCCTGTCCCGCCGGCTCCGGTTCCTGTCCGGCCGACACCGGGTCCTGCCCGGCCTCCGGAGCTGTCTGGTCTTCGCCCTCATGCTCGGCCCCCTGAGTTCGCCCGCTGTGGCCTTCGCCCCACCATGGACTCTGCCTTGCCCCCGGGCCGTCCGCCCGAGTCCCCCACCATGGTCTCTGCCTTGCCCCCGGGCCGTCCGCCTGAGTTCCCCACCTTGGATTCTGCCTTGCCCCCGGGCCGTCCGCCCGAGTTCCCCACATTAGACTCTGCCTTGCCCCCGGACCGTCCGCCCGAATCCCCCTTTTTTTAACTCTGCCTTGCCCCGGGCCCCCTTCCTGGTCCTCTGCTGTGCCCCTGGGCGGTCAGCTCAGTCCCGTCCTCCGGACCCCCTCCACCCACCCTGCTTGAGTTTTTGGACTTTTGTTTTTTTTTGGGGACGTCTGGGATCCGTCCCTTGAGGGGGGGGTTCTGTCACGATCTGTCCGTGTTGTGTTTTGTCTGTCTGTTTCTGTCTTTGGTTTCCTGTTTTATTTTGTAAAGTGTTCACCCCCCGTTCCTGCCTGTCGCTTTTTGTCTGTCTTCCCTCCCTGATTTACCCGATTGTGTTCACCTGGTGTCCCTGTGTTTTCTCCTCCCTCCTCACCTGTGTCTTGTTTGTGTGATTAGTCTTGTGTGTATTTAAGTTCTGGTTTTTCTGTCTGTCTTTGTCGGTTCGTCTTGTGTCATGTCCTGTTCTTCGGTGAGTGTTCTGTTCTGTCTTTGTGATCAATTTAGCCTTGAAATAAAGGAGTCATTTTTTGTCACTATAATCTGCATTTGGGTCCTGCTTCCCACACACACCTTAACATTCGCGACCTCTGGCTGGGGAGACCGGACAGCCATTTCATTTGAAAAAAACTCACTCTTGCCTGGGATATGGTAGATGTATGTAGGATACATCAGATGTATCCTCCAAATCCTGGAAAAGAAGGCTGCATTCGTGGGCCGCATTCGGAGGAGTCTCTTCTTTTTTTTTAATTGGGAAAGCCCTCTTTCGGCGGAAGTGGCGTATGCGGTCTACAAATGCAGCCTCCGAAGGGTGCAGCCCCTGAATTGAGACACGGCCTAAGTCTTTATTGTCGAATGTCCGCTATTCAGAGATGCCTTCCTTATGTGCTTCTGATAAAAGTGAAATGGGACACAATGTACTGTACAGTCCTCAATCTATTTGACAACTGTCCTCCAAAGTTTATTTGAAACATTTATGAGCCATCAGTTGTCTGAGTTCCAAAACACAAGAGGTTATTATTCAAAGTTACTGTATTTATAGTACAAAATGTCCCCTAAGCATTAGCTAAAGTTTGTAGTATATTCTTGCACCAAATAAGGAATGTAGATTTGATCTATAATACTTATATTAAAGCACATTATAAGGGAATTTTGAAATGTCAAGTATAACCATGAGGAATGAATACAGTAAGCCAAACCTGGTAAAATGTTCAAAAAGGCATCTGGATGACCCTCAAATTAACATATCTAAACCAAGTTTTTAAAGAATGAATTTGGGAAATCCTTTTAAATCATACATTTGTGAACAGAAATAAGCTATCCCATACAATACTTTAAAATATGTCATAGATAAAACGAAAAAAATGTTAATGGACAAAGCTCAATATAAAGCTCAAGTAAGTAACATGCGTGCAGCTAACAGCAATTAATTATGAGGCCGCCCCAAAGGCACTGGTTGCCAAAAATAAATCAATAAAAAAAAGGAATGAATGAAAAGGTATAGAAAGCAATACATTCTGGTCAAGTAATAATAAACTCTGTCGTGGATGGCAATCCTTTCATAAATTAACCCTTGTGTGGTGTTGATATATTTGTTATTCAGCCAGTGTTTGTGGTTCTGGTGGACCCGCTGCCCTTTTGGGTTTCAATTCAACACAATCAAACTATTTTATTTTGAAATACTCAACAGATGTTTACTTCATCTCAATTACAAGCAATATAAACAGCATATATGGTTAATATTTGCACATTTACATTTGTTAGATCACATTAATGAATTAGTGCCCCCCTTGTTCTTTTGCCCGCTGACCGGCTGGTCCTGTGGCTTGTCATTTTTTTGTAACTAGCTGATGCTCAATCTCATCCTCTTCTTCAAAGTCATTGTCAGACTCAGGATTCTCAGAAATGTGATCCTCACATTCTGAAACCTCTTCCTCTTCATCATCATCAAATGGTTCTCTCTCTTCCAAAATCATTTGCAAGGCCCTCTGAGCAGAGAATATGTTGGCCATCTTGATCAGTTGTGATAAGGACCTAAACTGAAGAAGCTTTATTTATTGTGTCTCGTCCCAAATTTGCAGCTGGGATAGAATGTGAAAAAAATTAAGATTGGTAAAAACATAATGCGGGAATGTGAGAATAGACAGGTGTCGGTGCTTGAATTTATCAACAATGTTGCAACCTTGTGCGGGAATGGCAGAAACACAAAAGTATCACACACACACACACACACACACACACACACACACACACACACACACACACACACACACACACACACACACACACACACACACACACACACACACAGAAGGCCCGGACAGGTGCACAGGACCTACAATTTCCACACTTTAGTTAGCCCCAGGACCCGAACATTCTGTATGTAATAGAAATGTGTAGGGAGGGTGTATGATGGATGGTCATTGAAAATGTGTTATTATGATATATGTTCTTCACAGAAAGTGTGGGTTTGAAAAAATTATGTATCATATAATTTGTCTGTCATAAATAATGAAAACGGGTCCCACAGACCTGAACACCATACAAGGGTTAAAGCAGGTAGATAGTGGTAACCAATCCTTAACCCTTGTGTTATGTTCACATTTTGCACCCTTTGGTAATGTTCGGGTCAAATTGACCCGGGACATATTTCAGGGTTTAAAAAAAATACAGAATTAAATTCAACATACACAATTCCTTATATATATTGTCTTTAACTCATTCCCCAACAATATAAATGAAATATATGATTAGTTTTTGAAAATACTCTTTGCTAGATCAAATTTAACAATGGAAGTGTCCATCGTTTTTTGTGATACAAATGTAATTTATGTTAACAAAAATACACTGTAATAAAAACTAAGTTTACATTTTGCTCATGCTGTTCTAGGACACATGTAAATAAAACATTTTTTCATTAATGTTTATTATTTTTAATCTGTCATATAATAATCAAAGCCCTGAAGAAAATAAAGCAATTTAGCAGCAATTGGAATACAAGAACCACACATCCAAAAGTATTTGGCTGTGAAATAGAGAGAATGAAACATCCATATAAATTACATAGAACAGATATAAACACAAAGCAAATAAAAACAATTAACAGTCACTATTCATAAAATACAGTATATCCGAAAAATATATTGATGAAGTGACGCTGCAGAACATCATGTGAGTCAATGGGTAAGTCCGTTTAGGAAACACATGATGCACAGAACTTCTTTGTGTGTATAGCACAGATGTACTTGTTGCAGTTGCTGCATGTAGTCTGTGTCTTGGAGTCCTTTGAGGGTCCACAGTCCTCACAGCTGGCTGTGGGGGTCTTCCAGAAGCTGACTGTGGGGGTCTTCCAGCAGCTGGCTATGAGTCAATTTCATCTTCCAATTTGCTGTCAAATTCTGAGTTTACCTCCACATTATCCTCATCTTCAGAAATGTCTTCCTGTTCCACTTCACCGTGTTCTTCTAATGCATTCCACTCACTCTCATCCATTATTAGCTCCAAGGCTCTGAGCAGAATATCTGTTGGCCATTTTGTTGGTAGATAATTGTAGTTCTGCACTACACTGTTACTACACTGAGGTTATGTCTCTGTTTAGTCCCTCCTCCGGCATGCAGCTGCGAGGGGGGACAGTGCGAGAAAATGTAAAACGGTTATACATTTCTGGAAGATCTAAAATGTGCTAGGATAGTTTTGTATACACACTACAAAGGGTAAAGATCAAGGGAAAACAGGATCAAAAAGCTTCTCTATGCATACGTGTGTGTGTCTGTCTGTCTGTCTGTCTGTCTGTCTGTCTGTCTGTCTGTCTGTCTGTCTGTCTTGGTATTGTATCCGGGTCAGATTAACCCGAACCTCTTATGAAGGACATAAATGCGGGTGGGCATTTTTTCATAAGTGAAAAAAAATAAAAACAATTCTACATGTCCTTCACAATAAATAAGCCCCGGCCATTGAGTTTCAGGTTGAACGAAAATATCCTTATATATTATTTTTATTCATTGTAAATGGAAATCGGGTCAATTTGACCCGAACACCACACAAGGTTACGCCGCTGCTCGAGTCCTCACTAACACTAAAAAAGTGGATCACATCACTCCTGTTCTGAAGTCTTTACACTGGCTTCTTGTGTGTCAAAGAATATATTTCAAAATACTGCTGCTGGTTTATAAAGCACTGAATGGTTTAGGCCCTAAATACATTTCTGACCTCCTGCTAAATTATGAACCATCCAGATCTCTCAGGTCTTCAGGGACTGGTCAGCTTTCTGTCCCCAGAGTCAGAACTAAACATGGTAAAGCAGCGTTCAGTTATTATGCTCCAAACATCTGGAACAAACTCCCAGAAACCTGCAGGTCCGCTGCAACTCTGACTACTTTTAAATCCAGGCTGAAGACTTTTCTTTTTGTCGCTGCTTTTAATTGAACTATTCATATCTTAATCTGCACTCTAACTTTTATCTATGTATTTTTTCTTTTAATGTTTATTTTACTAGCTTTTCTTTTTAATGACTGATTTTAAATGCCATTTTCTTAATGTTTTTCATTATTTGTAAAGCACTTTGAATTGTCTTGTGTTGAAAAGTGCTATATAAATAAACTTGCCTTGCCTTAAGTGAATTAACAAATTAATTCAAAAACACAAATAAAGTAATGAGTATACATACAAAATGTCTGCTCCCTGATAGGCTGCTCAGTCCGGGATAGCTACCGGTTTCAGATGAGTCACTGCTTTTGTATGATTGTCATTAATCATAACCAACCGTGTGTCCACAGCATTCTGTCCTCAAGCACTATACTCTCACCGGCATCCCATCATTCACAACAATGCATTGTTACTAAAACAGCCTAACATTTCTGAAAAAAAAAAAAAATCTCTGAGTAAACAAATTGAGGCCAGAAGTAAGAATTTCTGCTCAGCAAATAGAGACAACAAAATGTGATTTTGTTCATACTTATGTGTGAAGAGAAAGTTACTGAGTTTGTTTTAAAACTGAAGGGAAAACTTAGAGCACATTCTGACTCATTCGCACCTTTATTTATTCATTGCAGTAAGAAAATACGTCTGTTCTGTTGTTTCAGAGCCTATATAGATATGTTAATCTTCTGAAATCTTTAGTTTTGTGGTCCGTGAAGCCCCAGTGACGTACATTCACTGTGTGCCTCCCCTCCATTGCAGCTCTCAGTGAAGCATCTCATGTCAGTTGTGCCCAGGTGAAATATATCAATATCTGTAGGCTGATAACCGTTTAAACCAGTTCGATCTTGCAGCGTCAGAGAGCCAAATCCCTCACCTTTTATTCATCTGGCTGGCCTTTCGTCTGCTCCTGCCTGACCCGAGCCATTAATTACCCTGCAGCTTGAATCCAAACACTGGTGACAACACGCAGCAAAGCAAACTGCAGTAATAGAAACTGATGAGAGCTGGCTCTTCTTCTACGCCAGGTTCTCCTCGGCTAGGCTGTCATAATTTGTATGTTTGCCATACATCTGAGGTGACGCCTCCCAAGTATTCCCCCTTTAGCTGCTCAGCCCTCGCTTGTACATGTTTTGTCAGGAGCAATAGGGTACTACTTCCTTGACGATGTAGCTGCAAATGCACCGTGGCAGATAGTGTGTGAATGCAACACAAACAATGACAAAAGCCTTTATCTCTTTTGCTGTAGCAACCCGAGGCAATGGCTCTGTTCTTTGTATCCTGTGCAAATAGAAAAGTCCTCAAAGCTACTTTTGTAAAAGATTGAATGGGGTCTGAGAAGAGTGCTTTGAGAATAAATATGTGGAAAATGAAATAGGAAAAAAACTTTTAAAGAGTATGTTTAGTGAATCAAAAGTCTCTCCTTTTCTCCCTGGTGGAAACACTTTTTCTCAGCCTGCAAACAATACAGCTTTGTGTGGAGTAGGTTTGTGGCAGACATAAAATGTTGCCTTCAAATCATAAAGTGCCAGTTAATTGTACCACTAAACGTCATTGCGCCAAACCTGAGTCTCCCGTTAGCAATTTCATGTTCACGTTAAATCCTGCAACTGTCAAGTAGTTCCTTTATAGTGTTACTTTAGCCATGTATTCTGGCATTTACGCTTGAACTATGATAAAAGTGATATTAACATGTTGGGATTATCTTGCTTATCAAAATCAGTAAGAATCATAAACGTGTGTTTGCCACAGATTCAATTGTCTGCGATATGCTAAAGTCCAATGGAAAAATCACATTGGATTTTTGTTGAGGGAGCCCTTGCGATGCTAACTTCTGGATCAGGCTACAAAAACACATCATCACTTGCACCAATATTAGCCTTTGATACCTGTTTACATTGTCAAACTTCATGAACACCCCTAATAATCTACTTTAAAGTTCTAATTGAATAATATGTAGCTAATTAATGTGTTGTTTTATATTAAAGTTATGTTTCATTTTCGACTGCTTCCTGTTTATATTTTGCCTTTTTTAGGTAAACTGTCACTTGAACCTTTTTTTCAGCCATGCTTTTTAGTGCATTTCCTGCCGGTGCCAGAGAAACACTGTGATCCTAGTTCAAATGATTATTTCCTATCCTTAGACATACTATAATAAAAAGTGTGTTAGAGGAAATGTTGTCTTTGTATCACAAACAATCTGATTTGTTTTCATCTAAATCAGGCTGTGAATGATATATCAACAATCACCAGAGTAAACAAATTCAGATGGATAGCAAATCATCTAGAACGTTTGGTGTAGGAAAGTATTACTTGTTAAGAGAAGGATTACAAATATCATTTTGTGTCCAGACATTTTGCAAGAAACCACAGGGGAATACCCCTTTTTCACTGAAATGGGTTTCTTTCTAATTCCTTGCTGGTGCTACTTTGGTTCGCAATTAGTTTGAAATGTTGAGTCAACGGCGAACCGGTTCATTAACTAAATGTCTTCTCTTCACCGTGCTGACCATGAACTGTATTGCTCAGGTCAATCACGCCCCAGCCTTGTGACGCTTCCCTCTTACTGTGCTCGGTTGCAGAGCAGCATTTGTTGGTTCCCAATGCACTCCAGTTATTGATGATATTGGTGGTGGATATGTTGGGGGGGCAGGTCTCTTCTGCGTGGGGCCCCCAGAAGGTCTTGACACGCCCCTGCCTAGAGCCAGCACCACTGCAGTGCAAACAGATAAAGCTGGGCCCCAACCGGCCCTGGAACCACTTTGATTTAGATATCACCATAAAACCGTCCGTCCTTAAAAGACATAATTTCAAATAGTTTTTTTCCAAAATCATGTGTTATACCAATGAAGCATTGGTATTTGTGCAGAGAATTGTAGACACAAATAATAAAGGGTAGTTATATTAACACCTAAATGTGGAACTTTCATTGGTCTAAATGAACACAAGCTATGGACTATGTTCAACTCTAAGAAAAATGAACAGCACATGCAAAAACAACTTATTTTGTATATTTTCCCAAATAAAACAACAATTGAATAGCTATGTTTTATTGATTTGACCTCGTTCTACATTTTAATTTGCATAAAACCTGTCTTCTCAGCCCCAATCATATTTTGCACATGATGAGGCAAGTCTTTTTTCAGCTATGAAAGGATTTGCTGAGTAATTGAAGGGATTGATAAGGATTAATGTGGAAGTCTGAGATCAATATCATTTCCAGCTCATTTCCAGCTCTTCAATTATTGCTTCAAGCAAAGCTCTGAATAATTTATCTTAATTTTAAATCGATCTGTAGTAAGGAAGAGGAATAAAACTTAGTGATGACAGAAAATCTTTGGTAATTTCTGTGGGTACGGGAAACTCATAATTGCTTAGTTACTCAGTTACAGATTCCTGTTTTCTTTCAGTTTATGAATTGTGCTCTATATTTGGAATTCAAAGATGTGTTGCCATTTACAGAGAAAAAACAGTGACGCAGTGCAGTGATATTTTAAAAAGATTATTATTATTCTACAGTGCCGTTACAACTTTAATAAATAAAAATGGTGTGAGGTGAAAGGTAAATAAATTATTTAATTGGTATTGATGTTCTCATAACATGATTTTGATTATGAATGGCATTCAAGAGCTCATGAACTCACATTATTAAAATGCAATGTTGATATGAAATGCTAATTTGGTTAAGTTGTAGAATATCTTATTTAAATAAAAAAAATTTTAAAAGAGAGACCGTCCGTATTTGTTATTAATTTTTTCATGGTTTTCATTAGTGATGCCAAACCTGTCCATCAAATGAGTTAGACTGGGGTAAGTATTGGTAATGTGATTATTTTTTTAAAACAAACCTTATCAGATGGTTTCCTACCAGGAAGTCATGACAGCAATTTCACTCTTTGTATTGCGGTGGAGTTTTCATAGGATCTCCGCCAAATTCTGCCAAGGCAATGCCTTATATCACAATACTAATAATAATATAAAGGATTGCATGTAGCCCCAACATCTAGTGTTATCATCCGGTGTTATCAAATTTAGAACATATAATTAATAAATAGGTGAATTAATATGCCCACATGACACCTAAGGTCAGAAGAACTTTATTTAACAGCTGGTCTTATTTCTGTGACCCCTCCTGTTGTTCATTGATAAGCCTGAAACATGCACTTGTCAAGGTTCAGAGGCAAATTTTGCAAATATGGCAGTAGCCATCGATCATCTTAAGATAAGATAAGATGTACTTTATTGATCCCAAGTTGGGAAATGTTTTTGTTACAGCAGCATAATACTTTGTTATAGTAAAACAAATTGGCATAATTATTTATAATTATACCGATTAAAACAATCTTGTAAATGAAAACTCAAGTAGTGAGTAACTTCAATCGTATTATCTTCTTCTGTCGGACAATCACTGTTGTGGGTGTGATATAATATGTATATGTACCCACTGTTTTGGGTGTATACATATGATTTAAAGCTATATTTGTTCATCCAATTATAAATACGTTTCATATTGATGTTGTCTATTCATTTTCTTTTAATCCTCCTTTAAAGAAAAAGCAATGTTATCTTTTAGAGATGTTTTATTTATTGGGTTTTAGATATTGCTTTTGCATGTCCATAAAACAAGAGTGGAACTAGAGAAGGCAATTTATTTAACTTTAATAGAAAAATACTTGTGCAAATTGTTAAAAATGTACAAGTACTGTAATTGGAAATGTACCACCATGAAGATTCTTTAGAGTTTTTTAGAGGCTCATAATTAAAAAAAACTGTGTGAGGAGTTGGAAAAAACGATTTCTTCAAAGAAATGTTTTTCTGGGTGGAAACTTATTTTCATATGGATACATTTTCTTAAACTACTAACCTTAAAGTGACATTGAAGGGAAAAAATGTTCATTGTGGAGCTTTATTATCCTCATAAAGATATACTTGGTGTGGCTTTAAAAGAGCCAGCCGCTGACTGTATTCATATTCATAATTCTCTGCAAACATTGAAGCACAGTTCAATGAAATGTAGAGCCTTTCACTTACTTAGCTTTCTGTCAAAGAGCGCCAACATGACAGGATTTGATTTACAGTTATGCAGAAAATACTGAAGGCAGGGAGTGCTGACAGCTACCCATAAATATGGATAGGGCACTCAAACCGCAATCAAAGGTTTCACAAATCATAAATTCATATTTCCCTGCTGTCAATACATATGTGCACGATGTATATGCAAGACTTCACGGAATGTGTCTTCTTTCAGACCCGTTGAAAGGCCATGAGCTTTAGATTTGTATCTGTGGTTTAAAAAGTATTTTTTATGCAAAATAAGCTGTTACATCATCACCCAGACACACATTTGAGAGCTGGCACAGAAGATGCATTCAGATATCACTATATGGGACCCGAGGAAAAAAAGTGTCTTCCAATTTCCTTTTTTTTGTGATTTCCTACCTATTTAGGGTTAAAAAAACATCTTGCAATTTAGACTTTTTTTATTTTATTTTAAAATGTTACAGTATGCCCACTGTAGAGGACATCGGGACCATATTAGTTTGAAAAGACAGCCAAAATTAACAGACTATGTAACGAATTATGGTTATAGAGTGATATTAATACAATAATACATTCACCTTTATTTAAAACATAAATAAGTAATTGATCTGAACATTGATGTTTATTTGGTCAATAACAAACTAGTTTGTTTCTTGGTGAATCTTTCCAGATCTTCAAAGACTTTGTAGTCGATGTAGTGGGAAAGTACCTCATTGACTCCAGTCGGCACGGGCTGTTGGGTCATCTTGACTAGTTTTATGGATGTGGTCTCCATTTGACCTGCTCATAGAAACAAAGCTTGCATTCCTGAGGCAATTCTCATTTGTCATGGCTCCACTTAAAATAAAAACAACAATAAGACATAGTGCTACTCTTGGCCCACAGAGGGCCATGTCTTTCCAGCTCGTCCCTATCTGTCTCTCTGTCTGTATCTGTGCGCTCATGGAGCCTCCTGCATCTTTCCCCCCCTTCTTCTTGAGCCTCTTCTATCCCAAGTGTGAAAGCCTCATCTCGCTCATCATCTGAGAGCTCAACATCTGAATCTCACTGAACAGAAAATGTCTGCTTCAGTTCCGTCTCCTGCAACGATATTGAGTCATAAAGTCCATGAAGATAGTCCTGACGTCCACTATAAAGGACATTTATAAAAGGGCTGTTATTTGAAAACTTGAATTATTTAATTGCTTTCAGAACTAATTATATAGTTCCTCACATGTTAATAAACAAGAATATATGATTGATGATTTTCATTGTAAAAATTACAATTATTGAACAACATTTGACTTCTCCTCCTGCTTCTATAACATTTTGTTTTTGGTATGCCAGCCATTTTGGATGAAAAGAAAGAGGAACTTCCCAGCATGCAATTTTAACCAATGACATATCACTGGAAAGACCAGGATGTCCTCTGTACAGTACACCAGGGATTGATAGAGTAGCTCAAAAGAGTAAAATGAGATGCATGTTAACAAAATGTCCACTACAGTGGACATTTTCAATGGGCTGGGTCCCAGGAGGATATATGCATGTCTTCTCTCTGCAATACACACACAAGCACACACACAAGCACACACACACACACACACACACACACACACACACACACACACACACACACACACACACACACACACACACACACACACACACACACACACACACACACACACACACACACACACACACACACACACTTATGAAGGTGAGAAAATAGCCACCTGACTCCTCTTTCTCCTGCTTTGCCACTGATGTCAGGTCGATGCCAGCTCGGTGGCCCACAGCAGATGGAAGGCTTCGACAGGCTCAGTCCAACTGGGTTTATGAAAGCTCCATGGATCAAAAGCAGAAGTCTGGGGATACCTGTGCAAGCAGAAAAAGGAAATGAAGTATTTCATTAAGCAGATAATACAGCAGGTGTCAGACTGAGTTGAACTTGTCGTATTCAGATTTATATCAAATGCAAAGCCCTAGCAGTGGAGATTTCTTTGAGTAACAGACATTTTGCTTCGGCTTCTGAGTGTCAAACTTGGGAAACGAGAAGCAAAAACTTATTGTAATGTGATGACAAAGACTCAGAGGATTTTTAGCTTCCTTAATTTAAAAAAGTTGCCATTCAGCAACCAACCCTCAAGTCTTGGAACCTAGTTTTTCAAAGAGCAAATGAAAGCACCGCAGCACACAAGCGTTGTCAGCTAGTAACAAAGCTGCCTGCAGCAAGCTTTTCAAATCAAATGCAGTAAACAAGACAAAGCGTTAAAAAGCAAGAGCATGATCCTTGAATATGGCTATGACAGATGAATGAATACAGAGGGGGAAACAATGAGTTCAATTGGGTGTAACCCTCGAGATTTGCAGCAATGGAGCCAGGAGTTTCTCCGAACAGACAGTGTGCTCAATATCTCAACGATGAGTTTGAAAGTGTTGCTCACAGCCTGTAATTCAGAGCCGGAAGTGCTAGAAACGGCACGACTAACATGTACCTTAGTCAGAAAAGATTAAACACTCTTGTTTGTGCATGACATTATCTAATCCCTCCTTTTCATTTGGTGCTGCGTCGGCAGAAATCAACATTTGGCAGCCTTTTGGGTAATGAATTATTTTCAAAGTTGCTGTCACACAATAATTGTGGGAAAAAGTTGCCGCCATGTGGATATCATTGAGAAACCGGAGACTATATAAAGGAGTAGATGTAGTCACCGTGGCCTCAACCATTAGTATATGGACTACAGTGTTAAACGGTTAAGTTTAGCTTTTCGCCATCTTAGCTTTTGCCCATTGCCATCTTGTTTTTTTGGAAACAGAAAGGAGATAAAAGGCTGGAACAAAGTACAACTGAACGCCAAAATAGATATGTGGCGACACTAAAAGCACCCAGTCCCAGGAACACAGGGTAGCGACATGCCAATCACAAGGTAACCCCACCCTGAAGCATAAGCATTGAGTGCTTTTGTGATTTATAAAATACATTTTAAAAAGAAAGTGTCTACTGAGGTCAGAAGTCAAGTGGTATCATGTGGTATGATATTATGTTATTGGTTTAATTTGTGCAAGTAGTGCAAGTGGAAATAAGGCAACAAACTACTTAGTTACAGTTAGTATGATCATGGAGTGTCATTCAAATACATATATGTAATGTTATATAACACATGCAAGTGTTATCAGATAACTTGCTGTCTTCTATGGAAGATAAAGAATGCCCAAATAAAAACATACACACCTTTTATGTATTGTATTTCCATTTTATGTTGGTTATCACTGCTTCCAATTGAAAAAAACGATTACCTGTCCAATCCGAGTTGAGGGACAGGAGCATGGTTTCACAGCCTTTTCACATAAGGTCAGTTAAGTGTGAGCTAGCCAGCCTGAGGGACACTGTATTGATTGTACATTTAGTTACGTTTCTGATTGACTGTGTGCATTGTGCTGCAGTAAGCTATACAAAGAGACACTTAGAGGGATTGTCCAACCATCGTCCCGCCCCTAAGCTTCGATTGGACAGATGATTGTTTGTTGTTTTGGCTTGGACTCACAAACTGCTCCCATGTGTATCCTCATTACAACTAATGACAACACTTTGTGTAATGGCAGATCTTTGATGTCCTCTGCTGGACAACACTACTGATTTGCAACCAGGCACGATTTACGATATTCCCAAAATATGCAAAACAAATTTCCAATTCAGCAACTCAGGCATTATTAAAAGGGATTTCTAGATGTATAGATGATTTGATTAAACCTCAGATTTTAAGGTCAACATTTGTTGTTTACAGACTGAAAGGAAGGCAACATGTGCATTGAATTTTAGAAAGCAGTAGGATTTTTCAGTACCGAAAATGGCAGTGACCATTTGCTTTTGTTTTGCAGTCGACATTGAAGACTCCCCTCAATGAATTTTCAATTTGGAATCAAAGTTGTGACATTCCTAATGATTGAACTCTGTTAGCGTTACATTTGGTAACACCTTACACATTTGGTAAAAGAGTAAAGAATGATAACGGACAATTTCCTTTTCCCCCAAACATTTCTTTAAAAAAAATATTGGCAAAACAATTAAGCCTTATATAACTGTAATTGCAACGGTACTAGTTTGGATTCCTATGATTCTAAGAGACTTTTTTGAGTCTCAAACCTTATCTAGCGACTACCAGGCTTACAGAACCTGGACTTGCCATGTCTGACTATGTCTAGTGACATGATTGAAACTGCAATGCAGATCTGCAGACTGCAACTAGACTCCTCTCAGTCTAACCAACAGTTGTATCCCCGCTTTCAAGAGTGATGACAGCTAGAAGCTGACAATAGAAATCTGACTCATATCGGCAATGTATTCTGCCCCCTGCGCCTTCCAAATATGAATCACTAATTATATGATGCAGAACGTATCACCATGGACAAATCTTAAGCATTGTGTAAGTCAGCTTAAAATCAAATAGAACATTGAAATGAGATATCTCTATGTAATACAACAGTCTTATATGTGTAATATTCGCTGATTTAATGCAAACTGAGCAGCTGCTGAAAGATAAGTAGAGCTGGAGATAAATGGTAATTCCATTCTCTGATAGCTATAAATTGTGAAAGTTCTTGCAACGCCATCCGGGTTTCAATGTCAGGTATGCAGTTGTGTTTTGGCTCATTAAGCCGACTAAGGAGCTTAGGCTAATAGCCAGGTGAAAGGCTTAATCTCTAAACTGGTTAGAGGTTTTGCCAGGGAGAAAGCCAAAGGCAAACCGTGCTCTGTACTGTGTGGCAGGGTGCCTGACAAGGAGAAAGCCAATTTCCACACCAGTATTTATAGTTAACTGGGCTGTAAAAACCTCCAGCAAGGACTATTTGTAAAATATTTGTTGCAGAGTGGTGCTTTTCTCTTTGGTCTTTTAAGGTGTGCCAATGATACATCTGTTCTTGGCTTTATGGTCCTCAGCATTCAGATAAAAGATCTTGAAAAAACACGGATTTCTGGCCCTTAGTACAAATACTCATCTGCTTCTATCCAGCATGAAGGGGGTATTATAAGTCCCCAGAAGAGAATAAATAGCCAGTGAAGAAACACAGAAAGATATGTATTCCTCCCTTCTTTCACACATCGATGACAAATGAAGTCACAAGTTTAAAGCAGAAACCCCGTCAGTCTTTACGTTAAAAAAAGAACTTATTGACCCGTGTTGACAGTGTTGAGCTCGTTGTAGCGTTGTGGTGGATGGAGCAAGAGGGGTTTCGGAGGTTTTTAGACAGAGAGCATGTCAGGCGCGCACAGACAGGTCATTTCCCATCCATGTAGGGGGCCAAAGCTGCAGACTCAGCAGTCCTGGAGTCAGATGATGATGACAGCTATGGATGCACCCGGTTGGTTCATCCACAAGGCCATTCCTCCCCATCAGCCTCTCAGAGGGAGAGTTCAGCCGAGTCAGCAGAACACAGATAAAAATGTCGCTGTGTGGCATCCTCTCTGTGCTTTTCTCTTCCACTTCTTCTCTGTGGTGCAAAGGGGAGTTTGTTAGAAGAAGAGAGATGTGCGGGAATAGAAGACCGAGACAAAGGGAAAGAGAACAGAAAAGGCTATCCTTATGGGACACACTCGCTCCGTCTCTCTTTCTCTCGAAGCTCCTGTTGCAAATCATCGTGGAAGAGAACATCTGCAATTCTGGGTCCTGGCATTCAATTGCATTTCAATCAGGAGAGACGTGATGTATGTAATACATGTTTATTACCGGGACACATCATATGAATGAATAGTGATTGACAGATTATAACAAGTGAATGAAATGGTGTTTGGCGATTAGGCCCCGGTTTGCAGGATGATCATTCAGGAGGGGAAAAAACCGCTCCGATGAACCCCCCGGGGTCTAGACACTGGTGGTGGTGATAAGTAGTTCGGTCCGGTCTGAAGGGAGAAGGTTTTAGCTTGGCCCTGTATTAGGAGACAGGAGGTGAAGGGGTCGAGGAGGGTTGCGCGTTGCCACCTGAAATGACAGCTGACGGAGAAGGAAGAGCAGATTTAAAGGGGTTAGCGGGTGCAATGAGAGGCTTGTGAGAATGGGAGGAAGTGATTTGCTAGCTGGGGAGTAACGATCACTTATTGAGAGAGGAGAGAGTATTGAAATGACGTGTAACAGACAGAGGATATTGGTCTTCCTGACTGAACTTTCCAATTTTCTTTGACAATATTTTCCACAAACTCTGGCATGCGGCAGTAATGGAATTTAACTGACAGTGAACCTTATATTTTCACGGTTACACTCGATCATTTAAAGGTCTCAACGTATATGCCACATTTTGTCTGACAATTGCATTCACTTTGCAGAAGCTCTTTGGCGAAAGATCTTTTCTCTTTTATGGTTCGTCTGTTTTTTTACAGCATAATAAAGGCCATGAAAAGATAACACAAGGAGTAAAAAGGAATAAACCTTTTTCAGTTTCTCCAAGTTTTCTTTCAGAACCATAGCTTTGCCTTCAGGATTAAACAAGGCAACCCTCCGAAAAACTGGCCCACTCTTCTATGATTTCATGAGGATTAAACATATTTTGTTTATTTCTGTTTATTTCATATTTCTGTTGTACATTTTACTTCATTTTCAAATACAACTTCATTTGAACTGCATTTCACTGTGCCAAATGGTGTCACGTTCTGTTTGTGTTGTGTTTTGTCTAGTCTTTTTCTGTCTTTGGTTTCCTGTTTCACCTCCTGTCTTGCCTGTTGCTTTCTGTCTGTTTTCCCTCCCTGATTACCCGATTGTGTTCACCTGTATGGCGTTATATTTGTGCCTCTATCCTGAGCACGCAATGAAACATGTTGAGCATAGAAAATGCGATTGAGCACAACATTTTTGAGCACAGAGAAATATATTTTCTCTCATAAAACTTCTGCTCCGTGCGCAAGCAGACCGCTGCACGCGCTCTCTCTCCCCCGCTCGCTCGACCTCTCCAGCCTGTGCGCGCTCAGCTTTGCCTGCGCTCGCTCAAGTTGTCACAGCGTTACAAATGTGCCACAAAACCAACCAATCGGAGAACTCGAGAAGGTCAATTCTGATTGGCTGGTCCAGCGCCATGAGTTGCGACATCGGAAGTCCAAAATGCTTGATCATCACGTGGTTCAGAGAGACTCAGAAAGTTCCCGGAAGTTTGTGGCGGGCCATTTGAATCACGATTTGAATGCATTAATACCAGGATAGAAATGCAATTTTTGGTAATTAGTGGTCAATAAAGGTTTTGATTTGCAATATGTATACAACATATCGATATGTGTATGTAGTTACATCAATGTGTTTTTTTTTTTTTCAGTAAAATGTACTAATATTTGAGGATTAAGATAAAATAAGAAGTACTTTATTGATACCAATTGGGGAAATGTTTACGCTGCAGCAGCAAAAGACAAGGAGGCATTGTACATTAGACGGTTAAAAGACTAGAATTAAACAATCGAAAATGGAATCTTAAATAGAAATAACATAGCATTACAACGTAGAAAGTAGAAAATATACATAGTGTGAACAGCTATCTTACCTGTTAACTATACATGTTAACGTTGCCTTGGTTAGAGCCTGTTGCTGTTCTTTATTGCTTTGATTTCTTTATAACAAATATTATCTTCTTAAACCTGTATGGTAGTCAGGAGCATCACATCCTAATGTTTATTGATATATTTAGAGGGAGGGAAGGAAGGTTTCAAAATTCTGATTAGATACATTTCTACCATTTCTTTAATTCATGGTGGTTCCAGAATCCCCTGGTAATTGAGGACCTAAGTAATCTAAAGTACTAATGTAATCTTTATGACTTTCAGAAAGGACAGGAGACCCACAGGTGCCTATCAATGATGGTCAACTGACAGCACAATGAGTCAAAGCACTAGCAGCAGCATGATGATGATGTTAAATGTGTTGTTTTAGGAACATCCATTGTAAATAAATGGAATTCAATAAACATTGAATAGCATATCATGCAGTTTGTCTGAGCCTTTTCCTCTGTGTCCTGGCATATAGTCTCTCCCATGGTTTGCTGTGCTGCCGGGGGATGCTCCAAGCGCTCAGAGAAAGGAGTACACATGTAAAGTTTCCCCACTGACACAGAGAGGAGGAAAGAATGGCTGGCTCAAGTCAGCAGGAGCAATGTAACTATCACAAAAGACAACAACAGCAACAACAACATGTGAGAAAATCATATTTTTCACAAAACGAAGACCACACCATTGGGACGCTTAATGTCTGTTTAATCAAAATAAAGAACAGGGAGAGGCTTGCAAAGCTCTGGGAGTTTAGACTCAGGTGCAGGGTGAGGGTCTCATTGCAGGTCTTCAGGCTCCATTGAATCCCCGTGGGGTTCTTGTGTTGAAAGAGGGAGACAGGAGAAAGGGTTAGATACATCTAGCAACCTATAGGATGGGAAATTGCTGACCTATTTTAACCTACCTTGTGTTTTCACTCTCACTTAAGTCCCTCTCCCTTTGCCATCAATCCAACATCAGCTGAGCTGCAACATAATACAGACAGGTAATAATCAACAGAATCACAAGGACATAACATGGCTCTGCTAAAAACAATTACCCATAAGTTACGTTTTTGTTTACTGTTTGGAAGTCTCAAATATGTACTCTAAATCCATATCAATAGCGATGTATCACACAAATAACTCTCTTCCTTATTATTGTGTAACGTTCGTTAACTATATTATACTAGCTTGAACTCCAAGATGGATATCCTCATTTCACCACCTCCACCCACTACAATCACACGCCCCAATGCTATATTTAACTAATATGTAACTCCCTCCACCCTGCACGTTAAGAAGCCCCTTTTCTCTAATTCCACAACGTTGGAAGAAATAACATTAAGAGAACGGATTAATAGGCTGTTCATGGTTAACGTGTGTTGCTAACTTGATCGGGTATCCTAGCCTCATCTGTCCAGTTGAAAATTAACGCAAGCTCTATGCCCATTGTAGAACAGGAAACAGAAGTTGGTCCAGGTTCTGGTCAACCCAACATTGTGATAGAGAGAGAAACATGTTTTGTCATTCTGCCACCTCTAATGCTTACAGCAAGTAATCAATACCTCAGAAGGGTTTATGTACATGTAGGCTACGGTTTGTTAGCGGTTTGCTTAAACTACCCCTATAGCTATGTTGCTGCCTAGCAAACTCAGGCATTGCAAACAATAACGTGATATCAGAAAACTAGAAATGTATAACTCACCTGACACTGTGGCATGCTATTCTCTTCATTCAAGTCTGTCATGTCCTGTAAATGTCAACGATACGATAGATTACATTACATTGCATTTAGCTGACGCTTTTATCCAAAGCGACTTACAATAAGTGCATTCGACCAGGAAGACACAACCTTGAAGAAAACAGAATCATATAAGTACATCAGGCATCAGAGCCAAACATGTCAAGTGCTACTCAACTGGCTATAGATAAGCCAGTCCTTTATTAGTATATAAGTGCCTTGTTAGTAATTCTATCGCTCGAAGTGGAGTCGAAAGAGATGAGTTTTCAGTCTGCGCCGGAAGGTGTGTAAGCTTTCTAGATGTGTAATAAGAACGTCAACAGCCTGATGGCAACCAAAAATCCCTCTCTCATGTCAAATAGAAGATATGATTGGAGACGACCAGCCAATCAGAATTGACCTTCTCGAGTTCTCCGATTGGTTGGTTTTGTGGCACATTTGTAACGCTGTGACAGCTTGAGCGAGGCAGGCAAAGCTGAGCGCGCACAGGCTGGAGAGGTCGAGCGAGCGGGGGAGAGAGAGCGCGTGCAGCGGTCTGCTTGCGCACGGAGCAGGAGAGAGAAAATATATTTCTCTGTGCTCAAAAATGTTCAATTGCGCGCTCAATCGCATTTTCTATGCTCAACATGTTTCATTGCTGCTCAGATAGAGGCACAAATATAATACACCTGGTGCCCCTGTGTTTTCTCCCCCCTCCTCACCTGTCTCTTGTTTGTTTGATTAGTCCTGTGTGCATTTAGGTTCTGTGTTTTCTGTTAGTCTTTGTGAGTTCCTTGTTGTAGTTCGACTGTGTTCACGGGGAAGAGTGTTCAGCTCTGTATCTGTAGCCTTGAAATAAAGATATGTTTTGTTTATCTGCATTTGGGACTGCTTGCCTAACTCAACCCTGACAAATGGTTAAAAAAGCAGTTGTACTTTTTCCAAAACTACGGTTAAAAGATAATAATATTTCTGGTTTAAATGTTAAAACTGATGTTTAATTTTATATTTTACCTTACAAACATAATACATACAAGTTCTAACCATAGCAAAATAACATTGTTTTAGCCTTGTGTCCTGAAATAATCATCTATATTATTACCAGGTATACATTTTATATTGCAAGACAATATAGCCTTCCATTTGAGGTCTATATGTTGAAATGAATGCAATTTAAGTAAAAATGCCCACATAAAATGCAAAGGAACCCATTTTGTCACACATCAAGATCAAAGTAGCTAAAATGTACATAAAGTTAAAAAAACATACTAATATTAAACTATTCTGATGGAGCTGGCAATCTAAAAGACACAATAGTCTCATAACTCAAAATGTAATACGCTCACAGCGCCAGAGCTCATGTCAGAAACATCAGTTATAAATTAGTTTGTGTTATGAAGTTGTTGGGTGTCACAATATGATGTCCTTGTAACTTTAGTTCTTAGAAACCTTTTACATTTTTTGACAAAACATAATAAAAGGGTATTTACCAAGCATTTGAACCAGAAAACAAAGATGGTACAAGAAAAGGAGAAGTATGTTGGCATTAAACAGCTGTTGAAGCTTTTACACTTCTTGGAGACGTCCCAAAGACCACCAACGCAATTAAAAAGTTAATTAAATTCACACTGTTGAGTTTTAAGAAAGGGAATAAGAGACCCTCAGCCTTGATTCCGTTTGTGATATAAATGAGGAGTTGATTTAATCATCCCTTGTCTGTCCTTTTTATTACATTAATAGAGGTGGATTTGAGTTCAAAACGAGCATCATCAGCCGCTTTTCTGGGTCTCTATTCTACTTTCTTTCCTACTTGTTTCCCGTACTCTTGTACTTTTTCTGTCGTCTCACTCGTATTTTCTGTTCCCATCCATGTGCCCCCGAATTTGTTCTTTCCTGATAGTGACAGCAGCGTTGAAAACATGGCTTATCTAGTTCGCGGTATCTTATCTAGTTCTACTATCGACTGAATCCGTCACGCACTCTGTTGACTCATGTTAAAGCGTTTTTTTGACTAAAAGGATTTGTAAAAAGATGTGTCACTCACAGAGCATTTCCATTCTTCTATTCCCTCGTTGCAGATCTCTTTGGACGAGAACAGTCAAACCATTATCTTTTTTTACTCTTGACTTAGCGACAGGGTGCTGGAAGAGGGCTAAATGGAGGTTAGCCAATCAGAGCTATTAAGGTCAAGCACATAAATATATACTGCTCTGACACGGTGATAGGCAATGTGAGCGACAGGCTTTATTCCCTGCTGGAATCACAAAAATATCAAAGCAACTCATGCGCGGACTGATGTTGTCATATAGAGACAACTGTACCCAATTGATGTTTGGAGACAAAGACTAGTAGAGCTTAGTGAGAACAGTTGGCAGTGCAAATGTGAGAGTGGATAAGCCAATTTATGAAAACATATAGCCAATCATTCAACACAGGTTCGCAATGAGTAAGGTTCACTGCAGGGTGTCCGCCTCTGAGTCAAACAGCTGCTGTGTGATTGAAACTTGCTTTCACATTTCCTGAATTAGTTCCAATCCTAGGCGGTATCTGCACGATATTCACAGACCTGCAGTCTAAAAATGGTATACTGCATAACCTTTTTTATTAGCGCCATCCAGGTTACATCGCATTGGATTTGCGCTGTTAATTCAACCAGAAAAAGAGGTTTAGGGTAAGATTAGACATGAAGCTGTCATACTGAAAATAGGTCATCTTGTCAGTGCCTTTCAGAATGGCCCATATGAGCATATTTGCAATGATTCATGATAAATCTTAGTGAAAATCTGTGCAGTATGTATTGTGGTCTTAATGTTCCCCAAGACGGATTCATGGTGGGTTTCAGAGGTGGGTGTGTGAGTGGGTGGTCGAACATTTCAGATTGTACATAAAAAACTTTGAAGTATAAGTTAAAGCTACCGTATACTAATGATGTGTTCTCACTTCAGAGACTGCAGTTTTCTTAGAAATGTATGTTCATTTCAGTTGGTTTCAGGGAAACATTTATATTTTCCACAAATGAGCCATGGACTTTGAACAAACAGCAAAGACAGACATCTTTTGTATCTAACCGTCAAACATGACAACCATTTTATAATGTATCAGGAGTTTAAATGAATGTTATCAGTAGTTGTCATTCTATTGTGTTAAACAGGCAAATTATTGTGGTTTCAAATTAAATTAACTATGTTTGTACTGTGGAAGTGCATTATTCTATGTTTTGGTTCATATTTGTTTCTGTTTCAAATCAACAATATTGAATTGCAAACCAATTCCTGAGTTTCATGTGCTTTGCTTTCCATCCATTGACCCCGACCTTCACTCCTTGTTGAACTCCTCTGTCCGCTTATTTCTGCCTTGCTCTTGTAATAACTACAGTCCCTAGAAGTCATTATCATCTTCTTTTATTTCTTTGTTTTTGGTGACCAAGCATTTGAATGAATGATAAAACATTGTAGTGGATATAGCAGGCCCCTTCTGACCCACAACTATGGGGCTGATAACGACCATTTCACCCTAACCCTAAACCTAGCCCTTACCCTAATATTAGACTGATAGCAGTTAAATCGGATCTGAACACAGCATTATATCGCTAAACTCGTAACCAATCAAACATTAAATGGGGAACACTGCTAACAGTTTGTAACAATTAAAAATATTGAACACAGCCTCCCAGTTACTCACACTGTTAGATGACCCGACAAGCACTTTCACTTTGTCCTTTACCAACTGCACACCACAAGATTTTGGCTTTATTTTAATATGAACCTAGATCGTGAGCAAATAATACCACCATTCTAGCTCATTAGTTCTGGAGCTTTTGAATGTATTACACGGCCATCCGCAGCAGAAAGAGTTTCCCTTAGACTTAGAAACATATTTTTAAGAGATGGGCTGTGTGTTTTTTTTTTTAATGGGAACAGCTTCGGTAGACTAATGCAGCGAGACTGCATTGTGACACAGAACAAATATAGGAAAATGACCTTCACTCATAAGCAGATGGTGCCTTTTTTTTTATAGATCTATGCCACTGATAAATGTTACATTGCAGGCAGATGGCAGCGGACAAAGTTCCATCAAGTGGAAAATGATACAAGGTATTTCACATAGTCGCTACAAACAGATGTTTTGCTCCGTTGTCACCAGCAATGACCTCCTCAGACACATATCATTAGATGCTTACTCCTCTGACTGTGGCTGCCATCTTAAATTAGTGACGGCTTAGCATGCAGAAGGCCTTCCTGTCTCCCTGTCATCTCTATGGAGACAGAGGAAGTGGATCTCGCCCACAGCTTGTGCCCACATTTCACATCTACTCAGCTTCACGCCACACCATTCCTGTAGGCTGCCGCAGAGCACGATTCCGCACAAGAATTCAAGCAGACTTAATGAACATGATTAACTCTCGCATCCCTCTCCATTTAAGGCTTTAAAAGTCTTCAGAGGGTCTAAGTACAACAGCAGGGGCAGCGGTTTGGCTTGATATGACACTATAAATTGAGGTGTAAGTGCAAGCAAGCATCTTGCAAATTCTAATTTCAGTGTATTGGACCAAAAATCTCTTAAGCTGCTACATGGTGTGCTGCATACTTGTGTGAGTTACAGGACACTGTAAAGCTGATTTGTTTCAGCCCTCTCACCATGTCCACTGTCCAGCACAGCAAGCAGAAATGAGGTAACGGCATAAACATAAATTTAGGATTAATCATTTTTGATGAGAAGGGGGGGGGGAAATGTACTCCAGTTGGTAAATTAAAGTATTTAATGAGCGATTCCATGGGTTAAAAACAATTAGCATATGACAAAACAAGAAAATGTCACATAAAATGGTAACTTAACATAAGTTAATGTGTGTTTATTTCACTTTGCTGATGAAAGCAAGAACACGCTGTATGAATAATTGGTTTGCTACACATGAGAACTCCTGGGCTGTATTTTCTTTAGGCTTAAAACCAGGGGGTGAAAGTAATCGTAGTATTTCTAGGAGTTAAATTGACAAGCCATAGAGGGATTATAGTTTTGACGAAAGGAATTTTGTTGCAAATCAAAGGAAGCGGGAGATTGATGGAATGATAAAGGCAGTCAGGCAGTCTTTAGATATGCATCATGACATTTAGCTCCCCTGAGTTTCAAAAATCATGTTCTACTGTCACTCTCAAGGAAGTTCTCATCTCCAAGTGAGAGTTTACTCTGTTTGACATTTTAAGTTTGATGGGGAACTCCAGGTGGAACAAAGGCTTAGCGGGGATGTAAGGGGATGAAATGTGATCCGCGCAGGAATGGAGAGTACAGTGCTTAACTTGGAGGTTATATTCCTGCTGTTTTTCGTAAACGAAGGGATATGATGTAGTTACAAGAAGTTTAAACAGATGGAACTAACTTAATTAAAAGACATGTTGTGTATCCTTTATCCCTAACAAACATGTCTATGTAATAGTATCTTTCAACATTGTTTACAACCTAGCTGTCTTCTTTAGCTGCTTTTCCCGTGTTATTGTCAGCTGTTGATAAGAGGAGTAGTATGAAACAGGGATGCCAACCATATAGATTGTATTAAATAAGAACATATTGTCATTTGATATCACCCAATGGTTTATGGACAGTGGCTTTGAAGTCTTTGGACATGTTGGTAGTCACCATTTTCGTCTTTGGCCGTCAGCAGCTTGGTTTTATGAACCAGAAGTGACACGAGAGGGTGTTATACATTACAGTATGTTGGTCATGAGATGAAGACATTAGCAACAAGCTAAAAAACTAAAGCTCTATATGAAAACATGTAGTCAAGATCTTAAATATGTGGGCATAGAAGTGTCCAACAAAGAAGAAGATTCATTGGAATATTCAACTGGAGTTAGAAATATACATCCAATGAATGATTGACTCTGCACTGCTCTTGCGATTTCACATTATTCTCTAGGGAGGATGAAATATAACCATACTGTATAATGATATCATAATAACTTGAACTGTCATCTAAATGTCAAGTCAGATTTATCTTCCTGACGCTTTATAAATGTGATCTTTGGAAACGTTACAATAAAAAGAAAATCATTTCCTCTCTATCCATAACGTCCTTGTTGATAATCTCATCCCATAAAAGCACACATGGCCATAACGGACACAAGCAACCTAGTTGTGTGAAGGCTCTGACATCTCTTTGGATGCAATTATTCATTATCACACCACACGCTATCTCCGTTGTCATCTGTTTTGCCAGCCCCGCGTGTCATCTTATCTTCGCCAGCCCCCGTGAACCGCTTCCTCGGCGCGGCCTTCCGAGCGCAGCGGGGAGTGGATATCTCAAACTTGCCTTGTTAAACACACAATAGAAGGCAGGCCACAGAAAGGCTGAGTGTCAGAACCACTGTGTTTGTTCAGCAAATACTATCAGAGAGAGATTCCTGTTTGTGCAGAGGAGACACTGACAGGATGTGAAAAAGCAGAAAGGAAAGGATAAGAACAAGGCACACACAGATACAGTGGGGCAAAAAAGTATTTAGTCAGCCACCAATTGTGCAAGTTCTCCCACTTAAAAAGATGAGAGAGGCCTGTAATTTTCATCCTAGGTACACTTCAACTATGAGAGACAGAATGGGGGGAAAGAATCCAGGAAATCACATTGTAGGATTTTTAATGAATTAATTGGTCAATTCCTCGGTAAAATAAGTATTTGGTCACCTACAAACAAACAAGATTTCTGGCTCTCACAGACCTGTAACTTCTTCTTTAAGAGCCTCCTCTGTCCTCCACTTGTTAACTGTATTAATGGCACCTGTTTGAACTCGTTATCAGTATAAAAGACACCTGTCCACAACCTCAAACAGTCACACTCCAAACTCCACTATGGCCAAGACCAAAGAGCTGTCAAAGGACACCAGAAACAAAATTGTACACCTGCACCAGGCTGGGAAGACTGAATCTGCAATAGGTAAGCAGCTTGGTGTGAAGAAATCAACTGTGGGAGCAATTATTAGAAAATGGAAGACATACAAGACCACTGATAATCTCCCTCAATCTGGGGCTCCACGCAAGATCTCACCCCGTGGGGTCAAAATGATCACAAGAACGGTGAGCAAAAATACCAGAACCACACGGGGGGACCTAGTCAATGACCTGCAGAGAGCTGGGACCAAAGTAACAAAGGCTACCATCAGTAACACACTACGCCGCCAGGGACTCAAATCCTGCAGTGCCAGACGTGTGCCCCTGCTTAAGCCAGTACATGTCCAGGCCCGTCTGAAGTTTGCTAGAGAGCATTTAGATGATCCAGAAGAGGATTGGGAGAATGTCATATGGTCAGATTAAACCAAAATAGAACTTTTTGGTAAAAACTCAACTAGACGTGTTTGGAGGAGAAAGAATGCTGAGTTGCATCCAAAGAACACCATACCTACTGTGAAACATGGGGGTGGAAACATCATGCTTTGGGGCTGTTTGTCTGCAAAGGGACCAGGACGACTGATCCGTGTACAGGAAAGAATGAGTGGGGCCATGTATCGTGAGATTTTGAGTGACAACCTCCTTCCATCAGCAAGGGCATTGAATTGCATTGTGATTTTCTGGATTTTTTTTCTCATTCTGTCTCTCATAGTTGAAGTGTACCTAGCATGACAATTACAGGCCTCTCTCATCTTTTGAAGTGGGAGAACTTGCACAATTGGTGGCTGACTAAATACTTTTTTGCCCCACTGTAGATGTATATGCTCTCTGACACCCCAATCAGCCGGTGGATGTCATCTGTTAAAGTACACGGTTTTGGTTCCAATTAGTACTTTGCTGTAAATGGGAAATTATGTGGTTTGTGTTGCAATTAATATTTTCTTTGTACTTGTTACAAGAATAAACAGGTTGAAGGTTTTTTTAAAGCTGCGGTTGTAATTAAAAAGCAAACTGAGTTGTTGTTTGGTTGTTTTATTCACCCTTCTGAGTGATCGAATCCTCCAACAAAAATATTTTTTTATATCATTGCCATACCGCTTTTTAAAAAACTTTAATAAATAACATATCCATGATTTCAAGGAAATCTATCAATCAAACGTTATATACATAGCACGTTTATATACAAAAGATTACACAAGTGCTTTACAAACCAAAAAATGAAATACAAAATAATGCTAACCCCCCCATTTCCAAATAATAAAAACCAAGTAACACATAACTTTGAATGATACAAACACTATAAACTAAAAGGAGTCAGTAAACACAGGACCAAATAAAACAGGAATACAAATACATATATATTATATAATGAAAAACAAATATTATATTAAAATGTAATTAGAAGAAAGATGCATAATTTGAATGCCCTGAGCCGCAAGGTCTTGGAGACTTATCCACCATCGAGAACCATAACAATAAAAAGACGCCTCACCATGAGTGAGATTTTGGCAGCGGCGGGGCTTTGGGTGGGCACGGTGGTCTTATCTGATAAATGACACATAGATTCATACAAATAAAAACATATTTATTTCATTCTTAGTGAAGGGATGTGTGTGTGTGTGTGTGTGTGTGTGTGTTTTGTTGTAGGTGTTGGTGGCAGTTTTTGAGGCCTTCAGCATTGGGGTTGGTGGCTCCCATCTGAAACAGTTTGGTTCCAGGCCTGCCATCTTCACTGTCATGATGGAGGACAGTGTTCCATCTAGGGCCAAGCTGTTCCTAGTTTTTGTCTTGTTCAGTCCAACCATCGAGAAAACACTCTCCGCGTCGGCATTAGAGTGAGGGAGCACTAGAACAAGTTGAGCTATTTTAGTGAGCCTCCCAAACTGGCTCAAACCGGTCACCTTTAAAAAAAGTAACCAAGAGACTCTATTACTCAAATGCTTTGCTTTTGATTTCAATTGATTATGTGTATGTCATGTGGTGCCAAATATTTCTTACCTTGCACTTGATTGAGGACATACTCCCCCAAAACTCCTCAACATTAAAGGTGGTGGGATCTTGGGGCATGGGGATATCCATCAGCTGATATTCCAGGAACTCCTCACACACCTTGTCCTGTTCCTCCGGCCCATGGAAAGGTAGTAGTTCCTGAAATCTAAAAAGAGCACCATGTGTAAAGAACTGATTCATGTATTCAATCAAAGTTTTGAAATCCTGGAAAATGTGGAAACCCTTACCTGTCTATAAAGTATAAGGCATCTTCCACCCCACACTCAGTCCTCTGCTGCACATCCACACATCTTGTATGCCTCAGAAGAGCCTCCTTCAGAGGGAGTTTATTGATGCCATACTCCACAGCCCTGACCAGAAATGCCAGTGCTGCCTGTTGGAATAGCTGCACCTCCTGAGGTGTGATGTCTCCATCCTCAAGGAGGCTATTGAGGGTAGCTCTGGTGGTGAAGCCAACATTTAGTTTTTCTCCTACCAGACAGAGAACAGAAAGAGATAGAGAAGCAAATTAAGTCCAGGTAGTTTCAACAATATGCATCAGGTAGAGACAGGGATTTCACTTGGCAATTTAACTCAAACTAGACAAACCTTTCTCTCTGGAGGAGGAGGTTCAGTAGGGTGAACACTGGCAGCGTCGCTTGATAGAAGAGTAGGTAGACTTCAGTCAAGGGGTTGGAAAATGCATCCACCAGCCTTCTAAATCTTGGTTGTGTCTCATCTGTAAATAAACACAGTCAGTGCTTAAAAGTACACATTTAGTGTGGTGTAATGCACCTGTATTACTGTCAATGAAACAAACAACATACTTAAAGACTTAAAATAGCTGGTAAGTGGCCCATACTTTCGCAGAATTCGTGTGATGCACCTCTCCAGGCTTAACCATCGCACTGAAATGTGCAGCAGCATTTCCATGTACTCGCTCTCATGGAATTCACAAAATTCTGGAAAATATAAAACATAACATCAACAGTAAACAAATTAAAAATATCTGCATTTTGTTGTATAACAGTAGAGCTGGTTGAATCACAAACCTGCCAGGTAACCTTTACGGTTGGTGCTTCCTTTAAACCAGTACCCAACATCCACGGTCAGATCCTCTGGATCAAATCCGGATATCTGCAATACATGAATTCAAGTATCTATTGCAACACTATCAGCAAACTGTTTTACATGGCATTGGGTTTAACGGATTGGTAATATAGAGTGTACATGTTTGAACTTACTTCCATAAACTTCTGCCCCGCATGTTTGGCAGTGTTGTGGATGATATGACAGGGGCATCCATGGATGTAAATACTGCCATTTTCCTTCAACATTCTGGCTGAGATTGAATTTCTGGCACCTGTATTTACAGGGGCATTGTCAATAGGGAGACCTACACAATTTCTCCAAGGGATGTCATTTTCCTGCAAGGTGTCATTGATTTTTGTGTAGATCACTTCGGCTGTGCCACAGCTCCGCCCACTCGTGGTGCACATATCAAGGAACCTGTGCACAACTTTGTTGGTGTCAAAAATTCTGACAGTGAGAGGATTCATCTTCTCTAGACCTGTAACAATAAGGACCATAACTAAAACAATATGTTGTTCAAATTGTATGAGTGCATGTAGAAATGGATAAAAAATAAGTTCTAATTACTGATAGAAGTTGTTAAGCACATACCAGTAGCATTCGAGCCATATGTAACAAGTGTGAAGGGATTCTCTCTCATCTTCATCACCAGTTCCTTCTTAAAATGAGGTGCCACTGCTTCATTTATGAGGCACGTTGTTTTTGTGCTTGTGCTCTTAAAGCCCTGAGCTGTAGGGGAGTCTCTAAAACATTCTTTGTACAAGGGGCTGAAATGGTCAGCAACGGCAAAGGGAACATTGTGCTGCACCATTGCAACAGCAACCTTCACCTCAGCCCTCCTGGTCTGCATCAGAAACAACTGATTACATACCTCATAACCTTAAATACGTTTTCAATGTAATATGACAATCAATTTGAAGAGAAATGTAATTCATCAAACATTGCTGCCAGCTTTTTAGTTTTCCTGTGCTACACTGTACTGTATGTACCTTGGCCTCTTGTACACTCATGTCTCCAACAGAAGTTTCTGGCACGTAGAACTGTGCAATACTGCTGACTGAGTTTATAGACTGTTCTTTGGTCCGATGTCCCTTGCCTTCCACATGCCTGCTTATGTCCCTCACGCCTTGATGAGCACAGGAGTTCTCTTGTCTGCACACTGAGCACCAGTAGAAGGAGCTGGTGGTTCCCATTGTGATGAATGGCCATCGAGTTGACCACTCCTTCTTAAAGGAACACCTATATGTGGCTGCTCCACATAATCCTCTCCTTTTCTCTGTTTCCAATGGGTTCTCCCCAGTCTCCTCCACTGCCTCCTCTACCTCCTCTACTGCCTCCTCTACTGCCTCCTCTACTGTGTCCTCTGACCTGGCCACCTTTTTAGGGAGCTGATTGTTTTGAAAGCATGAAATAATGCTTAGTTGCCTCTTTCCTGACATCTTTGAAAGACAAATGCAATAATTATAAATATGCTTTGTTTTCTGATAAAATACACACACACTCACGCCAGGGATGGAAATGAACACCAACCATCAGCCAAATGCTGGTAACACATAACAGTGGTTGTAGATTTTAAATACATGATACAAATGTACCATTGGTTTACTACTGAATGGCTAGAGGTTCCCCAGTGGCTGGTAAATGTTCATGTGTTGTGTAAATATTCAAATGTTTTGACAAATTAATTTCCAGCCCTGGCGCACGCGCACGCGCACACACCGAGAAAATAGGAGACACAGGGACAGTCCAACAAGGAAGCAAATAGCCTTGGTGCTTACTACAATAACAATAACAACACTGATAATAATAAATAACAATAATAATCATTATAATAAGTTAGTGTAGGTGCACAATTCCGAAGAAAACAAGCGTCAGAATAGCTGCTGAAATTAGCTAGCAGGGATAGCTAGGCTAGTTCATGCATACTCTACTCTAGTCTAGTCAGTCAAACTGTTAGCTAAAAGCTCCCTGGACATATATTCCATAACAACGGAAATCAATGATGAGATGACTGAGGCCCATTCCCAAACCGCCCCCTACACCCTACCCCTACACCCTACCCCTCTGTTTGCGCGTTCACAAGGAGGGTCCGCCATAGTGAGGGCTGTTCCAAAGCAACGAGTGTGGAGGGGGAGTGGGCTATCAAGCCCTCAAACAGCGAGTCTGCAGCGGTGCTGACTTGAGACCGGTCTCTACCTGACCGGAGTCACGCTGTGTGTGTCCGTCAGGAAACACGCTGTTTACAAGTAGTTCCAGCAAACATCCACTGATAAACTGCGATGTTAACAACCTCATGATAACCTCATATGTTTTAACTTAGGATCGTACCTGTGTTTAGTCTAGAAAAAGGTAAATGTGTGCATTTTATTATAAAGTTGGGTATATTTACAGACCGTTGCAAAAACTAAGAAGCTTATAAACATCAGGTTTAAAACTAAAAGAGCTTTGAAACACAATGAAAGATGTTAGGAGTTTTATTTGAGTTATTCATTTAAACTTTTTGTCAAAGAGATGCTGATTTGAAACCGTTGTTACATACAGTTACGGCATTTCCTGTTTCTGCCGGAGAGAGGGGAGGCCATCCCAAAGTTTGCTGCTATATTTACTCCCTCCATCTGACAGGAGGGAGCCTCTTTGAGCTGCGAATGTGGCTACAGACAGAGTTCACTCCGTCACGGAGGGGTAGGGTCGAGGGAGTGGGCCTTACTGTACTGAAAGTATGGTCTTCTCCCACGTCGAGCAGTCTGTAGCCACGCAAAATGTCAGTGAGTGACTATGTGACAGCCGTCCTCTTTGGTTACTCTTCAGCGAGCGTCTTAATCATTGGAATGGAATCAGAATGTAATGTTGTAGCGGAATGTCTAAATCCTACCCGGATACAGCCATGTTATTTTCTAATTGGCTGTTCGACAGCTTACATTCTTTTGATTGGTTGATGCGTGGCTACAGTGATTCTGTACTAGTTTGTTTACAAAATTGCTGTGCAACTTGGTGGGCGGTACCCTGGAAAGAAATCTCTGAGTGAGAAATACAAGGTGTGGCGTGTGAGCGTGTGAATGGAGTGAAATGCGTGTGTCTCACGCCAAATGCGTGAGACTTGAGAGCATTGTGGATGTCATTGGTGCGAGTCGCTGTTGCTTGCGCAAATAATTGTGGGACGGCATTATCTCCGTTCCTAAAGGCTAGTCCAGTGTGTGCTAAAAGAGATAAAAAAGGAATCAATGAAGAATCTTTCGTTAGCATTTAGCTAAATCGATCAGATGAAGGCTGCCGCTCAGGGGCGGACTGGCCATCTGTAGAATCTGGAGAACCACAGAACGGCCGGTCGTCAAGGGCCGTTGACGGCCCTTGACGACCGGCCCTTTAAAACAAAATAGTTTAACGTCATCATTTAAGTTGCGCTGACGGCCGACAGAGGGCGACAGCGGCCGCTAATGCAGTTGTGTGGTTCTTATCTGTCAAATAATAACACCAGGGTTGCCAACTTTGGGTACCTGGTTGGAGTGAAATTTTGATATCATGGGTTTAATTACATATGCGCACGAAATGACTGCTATCGTGTCAGCAGCGGGACCTTAGCATATATGATATATATACAATATATACAAATACACAATATTGGACACAGACTATAAAGGGCACACAGTTTCATTCACTATTGAAAGTCAAACACATGTTTGTTTCCACTGTTTTATTGTGTGCCTGTCGCGATAAGCAATTAATTGACTTATCGTACGATAAATAAAAATGAACTCGATAAATTGCCATTTACATGAGGATGTGACTAGCAGTTTGAAAGGATGTACTTGAATTATTATTATATATTATCATTATGTCAGTGGTCTAAAATGGTCATACAACGGTGCCGACAATATTATCCTTTATCGCAATAATTTCCGTGAAAATGTATCCAACAAAATAAATTATCGTGAGAGGCCTATACATGAAACACACACACAAACAAATCTACAGACTTACTCCAAATTGCCACATACATTAATTAACACACTCTCACTCTCATATACTCTTTGACTCTATTTTGGCCTAGTTGAACAATAAGCAGCAGACTTTTACTTTTTTATCATTTCTACTGGATCTTAGATCTGCGCATGCGCAATACGGGTCGGCAGTTGCCAGAGAGTATTTTTGTTGGGTAATCTATGGTAGGGCTAACCCATACAGTGGTGGGGCTCAAGTCAGTATTTGCAATGTAATTACATACACGCTCCCCTTGACAGTGAAACGCCACGCGTGAGGTTTAGATTATTTCCCTGTCTCAATCCAAATTGAACTGTATGAAATAAAAAGGCACATTTGTCTTGTAGTAAATAAAAAGGGCGACCTGGAGCCAATCCTGCAACTTCCCCACAGGTGAAAGAGTTGACATGCTGAAAGCCCAACCCCTGCAGGGGGGTCTGGGGGAAAATGCACACATTTACCTTTTTCTAGACTAAACACAGGTATGATCCTAAGTTAAAAACATATGAGGTTATCATGAGGTTGTTAACATCGCAGTTTATCAGTGGATGTTTGCTGGAACTACTTGTAAACAGCGTGTTTCCTGACGGACACACACAGCGTGACTCCGGTCAGGTAGAGACCGGTCTCAAGTCAGCACCGCTGCAGACTCGCTGTTTGAGGGCTTGATAGTCCACTCCCCCTCCACACTCGTTGCTTTGGAACAGCCCTCAATATGGCGGACCCTCCGCATGAACGGGCAAACGGAGGGGTAAGGTGTAGGGGTAGGGTGTAGGGGGCGGTTTGGGAATGGGCCAGAGAGAAGAGATTAGACGCTGAGGCAGACAGAATTAAAAAACATGGATACAAATCAAAGAAAACGAAAAGAAAAAGGTGGGGCCGAGAAGGCAAGAGAAAAAAAGGTGACGTCACTCGCAGGTGAAGCATATAAATGTCGCAAATTGACAGACCTTTTTGGCAGCAGCGCTGCTACAAGCACTATCAGCAGCAGCTTAGAACAAGTGCAAGATGATGAAGAGAATGATGAGGGCGCGAGTTCAGATATACAGCCAGCCTCCTGCGTTCATGATGAGGAACAGATTTGAGCTGGTGGAAGAACATACAAGTGCAGGGCAAGAGCAAGAGGTGGGTGAGAATTATCCCTTAAACTCAGTGGCGTTTTCTCCTGGAGGCCAAGGGAAGCCAGGCTTCCCCTGAATTTTGCATTGTAGTTATAATTTTAATAAATAAAGTACAATTATGGAGGGTAGAGATTTGGAGTATTTCATCAAAAATAATTGTACTAAACTTCCGCTACAGCAGCAACTAAAAATGAAATCTGATGACAGGCCAATGCCCAAACTGGAGCATGTGTACAGAGAGGAAAAAAGGAGCGAATCGGACATAAAACTTTAAATAATAAACATTTGACATTTCATGTGGCCGGACTGGGTCAGTTTCCAGGGCTGAATTTTAGTCCCAGTCCGCCCCGCTTATATACATCCTGGTAATTTAACTCAGTTAGGAACCTTTCTTGGCAGAATAAAAATACTATTCAGCCACACCATTTGTTTCTGGTATATCTGTTTTAATGTTACTACATGTGTAATGTGGCATACCATTGTAGAAATTATGAGTAAACAATTAGAAGTGTCACAAATTCCACTACACTGTCATTTAATATCCTGCAATCTTCTCAGGGACTTCAATGATTTCATTACCTTTATTTTGTTACCCCTAAAATGAGAATTATTAATAGGTATGGGATAAGGATGAGTTACTGAACTTTGGACGTAATGAATAAAGCTTTTTTTTGTGAGTCCTAAAAGCGATTGGCGATTGGCTCCTGCATCTGACTGATCTGTATCACTTCTTAAAGACACAGCACAGACTTGATGGCCTTCCTGCTACTTGGCTGTCTCATTTTCTCTCCGTCTCCTCCTGTGTGTGTAGGCACATACACATGTAGAAACATACACACGGCACGGTTATTATCCGTAGGGGGAAGCTAAGATGAGATAGCAGTGAAGCATGATGAGTGGGAGGTGCATGATGCTGGAGTGCCACATCTATTCTTCTGGCACTGCACATGACATCGGGCCCAGAGGCAAAGTCTTGACACTGGATGACTCTGAGTCATGGTGCAAAGGGCCACAGTGAGATGAGATCTCACACACACTCATACAAACACCTCCGAGCACGAAGCAACAAAATATGGTGGTTTAATTATGTGTGCAGGGTCTTTTCCTTCTTTCTGTTCATTGTAACATTTGCAAACAATGCAGACTTATTTTCTTTTTATTGGAATTTTGGTCCCTATTGTTTTTTTATTGTTGTTATGTCTTAATTTGTATTATTAATATTGTTGTGATTATTATTATTATTACATAATTCAGTATTTATTCTAATGTAGTTTTAATTTCAATTTCTATTTTACCTCATTTTATCTTATATATCTTATTACTAATGAAACCATTATGTTTATGTATTTCATGTATGTTTCTTGTATGTTAAGTGTATGTTATATTGCATTGTAAGAGACTGTAGCTATTGGGCATGAGGCAAATAAAGCCTTTGAATTCCGTCTTGTTGGAATAAGTTTTATTGGAAGGGTTCAGTTTGAGCTCAGAAAGTGCAGTTACTGGCCTTGCATAATAAAAAGTAGGACAAATACATGTAGAGAGGATTCAAATAAGCTGCGTAATATTCATCTGATCGTGAGAGATTTTATTTTTAATATCAAACTTTCAAATTACATTTCTGTATCAAATCCTTTTTATTAGATTTTGCCTATTTTCAAATTAAATACAAACAGTAATAAACTCCCAACAATCCATCTCTTTGTTGTTCAAAATAAGAAATATCTGTTCATTTTTATTAAGATGAACAGCGTTTTCACGACAGCAGGAATGTGCAGGTGTTTCTCTCCAGAAGTCACATTTTCAGAAAGTCAATACCGAACAAAATAACAAAATGATTGTGTGTCCGCTGTTGTTGCTCGTGTGTTTCCATCATGCTCCACTCCACAATGTACCTTTTTGTGATGTATTATTGTGATTTCCAAAGGTGTAAATCCTATAAAATTAAACTAGTGATTGATTTTCTCTTGCAGAAGGGGGAATGACAGTGGGAAGAATATTGGTTTGTTTTCTAACCCTCCCCCTTCTCTCTTGTTCTCCTCACAGGTAGTTCATGTTGTAAATGCAGGAGGTTTCGATTTGTTGCTGTGTGTCCCTCAGCTCAGTTCATCGTCTGAGATCAAAAGAGGATCAGAAACCTGCTCAAGTTTTACTTCATAACATGGGGGAATGGGATCAATGCTTCCTACTTACATGCTGTTTTTAAGTGATGTTTGCTTCAGATTTGAATTCCATTATATTGATTCCCTAAGGTCTCCACAACAAAAATGATATTCCCATTATTTTGTATCATTCAGGGGCCGTTGAAAGGAAAAAGCATAGTGATTATTTTTAGAGCTGATCACACGCTTTAGTGGTTGGAGATTGGTGTAGGCTCATAGGCAGGCTTGAGGAGTAATGGATTCCATGTAATAGAAGTTTCTGCCTCAGTAAGCATTATAAATGATAAAATGGGAAATTTGCTTGCAGGTTAATTTAGTTAAAGGGGCCCTATAGTGCTAATTTTCAGGTTTCATATTTGTGCGTCTACAGTGACATGTTTCAATGTTCAACATGTCTTTATTTTTCTCATACTACCTGTGCTGCAGCACCTCTTTTCACCCTCCGTCTGAAACCAGAACCCACTCTGCTCTGATTGGTAGCTGTCCCGCTTGCACTACTCAACAAAAACACGCCCGTTTGCTCTCCTAGCTCCAAAATAGTGGAAGGTGCAGACTGAAAACTCACCTGTTTCGACTGCATCTTTGTTAGAGAAATTACAAATTAAAAACCTCTTCTGTACCTAGCACTTATAAAGGTTTGGCTTGAAGTGGAGCTAATGCACTAAATGTGTTTGAGATTATGGATAGGAAATGTACTTGCAGGATTCCTGATTTTGAGTTTGTTTCCTCATGGTTGAATGCTCTTATTAGAAGTCCCTTTGGATAAAAGTGTCAGGTAAATTAAATGTATGTCATTATACAAGTAAGTAAATAAGTAAACAACAAGCCCCAAGGAAGTGTGCTGTATGTTTTCGTAGTGGCCAGCGGTGCTACAACTTCCGTGTCAGTCTGTGACGTCAAGGGGCCCAAAAATACCTTTCTCCCATTCATTTAAAGTGGACCTATCATGATATTTTCAGGCAACAGCATAGGTCTCAGATATATAAAAAATATATAAAAAACATGTCTATGAAGTGTTTTGCTCAAAATACCAAACAGATCACCCATTCTAGCCATGCCTCATATCCCTCTATTTCACTTCCTGTTTCAAAAGTGCTGATTTGGGGTATAAAGCTTAAAAAATAAAAAAAGTTGATAAAAAAAAAAGGAGGGGGCGGAGCTCATGAGGGAGATTATACCGGCAGATTCTGCGGTGATGAAACGACATTTCAAGGATTATTTCTGAAACAGTATGGAGCTCAAAGGCTTTCTCTCTTGCCGGCTATACCACAAGGTGAGTTCCTTTTTATATCCAGCTTCTTCACACCATAGACTGTATAAAGCTTCACACACATGCTCTGTCCAGTACAGGTTAGCTCTGAGTGTTAGCGATGCTAATGTAAACATGCACCGACCATATTACGTCCAAAACAGTCGGGCATTGTTTCTGATAGCAACGTTTCTGATAGGGCGGTGGGTGGAAAGCCAGCCTATATTTCTGATATTACGTCATATCGGAAGCAAATCTGGATCAGCTCCGTTGTAGCCCCGTTTTTAGAGATTTGGGTTCGGAGGAACTGAGAGAGGGTTTCCCGACACACCGGGGACACATATTTATGTATAAAAGACATACAAAGTGCATTTTGCATGAAAGGTCCCCTTTAAATTGGGAAAGAGACATCTATAAATCAGTGGATATTTTTTTGAATTAAATCTAATAGCCACTTCCAAAGTATAGCCCTTATTTGAATCATTAGGATCTAAAAGCTGAACCCTGATCGTAGGCGGAGCTTCAGGACCACTCAAGTGCGGTACTTTTGCTCTCGAGAGTCAGGCCATTTTTGCTTTATGCCCCACTGAGCAACTTAACTAGGAATGAACGGGGTCCCGCCTCACACACTGTATCCAATTATCTTTATACAGCCATGGAGTCCAATGGAGGCGTTTCAGGGGTGTTTGGGAGAGAAACTCCTTCTGGAGGGAACTTTGGGATTTTAGCCTTTGCAGAACATTCAGATGCACAAAAACCTATATAACACATTACAGGAAAGGGAAAACCCCAACAAGCATAATAGTTTCTTAACAGTGGTATGTGTATTGCTGCTGCTCTAAGTAAAAATATGTCATCAAAAATGTGCCAAATTACTTAAATCCTTGGATTATGATCGTTTTTTTCAGATGGAAGGAAGAACGTGAACTGTATTGTTACATTGTTCCTCTTTTCTGCTTTACATACAGATAATGGCAGACTTCCAGCATTGTTCTGTATTTGCAATGGTTTTAATGTTCTCCAAACATATTGGATTCTTGGATTGACAATCCCAACCTATCTGACATATAGTAGAAAGGTCAACAAAGAAATGGATATACACACCATCAGGATTTACTCCGAAAATGGGTTGGCAAAAATGTGCATTGTGAGTTTTTATTGATTTTAAGAGAGGGATGGAGGAGCAGGTTGAGCGGCTGAGACAGGGTCAGGTGGAGGTGGGAAAGGTGTTGACATGACTGATGTCAATACTGAGTTAAATGCAAACACTCTGGGTAAAAGTCTTCTCAAAAGAAAGAAGAGTAAAGTAGCTAACATCAACATAATGTGCAGAACCTGTTTACTATTTTCAATGATCACATCTTGTGTTCATTAATAACCATTGCTCCATTGTATTCTATTGAATAATTATTCATTTTTATATATGTAATGTTGATTATATGTGAGTTGGTCTTTCTGACCCTTTGACATAAACAAAGTTGTTTGTTAAATTAAAATTATTGATTAGAGCAGCTTTAGTAAATCCAGAGGGATACATAATATTTGCACAAGCCTTACCTTAATCGCAGATGCAATAAGCACAACCATACATCAGTATGTATTAATCTAGCCTTGACTGATGTGTGTCCATGTCTCTGATGAATAATGTTTATAGACAAACAATTTAAATCAGCAAACATTTTAGAAGGAAACAATTCAATGCCATTGCACCGACTTCAATTGAACACTTACTCTGACTTCATCAACAGGCAAGGTTGTTACCGGAAAAGTCCTGCTTTTCCTTTAAGCCATCGTAGAATTGTTGTTTTAAGTGAAGTTATGTGGCTTTTACAATGAAGCCAGTTCAACAAACCCTGGATATGTTTGAGTTATCTGGCTTAACTAACCCTAACAAATGCAACCTTGCTAAGCGATCCTAAGACACTGGTTATGAACTTGGTAAATCAACCAAGGGTTTCTCTGTCCGGCTATGCTCCGGAGCAGGTTAAGGGTTCAGCACAAGTTAACATGGAGATCTACCCCGGTAAGAATTAACCAGTGTCGTAGGACCGAAAACCTGAAGTTACCTCGCTTACCGCAAATCCAACTTTGTCGTACACTCCGTTCTGTTCTGTTAGCATAGCCATTGTTATCATACAGTAGCCTACCGTTCGTCTGGCATGCGCTCTCCTCCTGTGCCACTCGTCGTATATTTCCAGCGATTTGAAAAAGCACAAAGAGGTTAAAACATTTGGAAGGAACCTTTGCAAGGAACAAAATCAACCAGTTTTATGTCAGAATTGGTTGGCTGATTTGCTTCTTAACCACTTTTTTCCTGTCTCAACAATGGTAAATATGGGAGGGGTAGCTAGCTTGTTAGCCGTTTGAATGTGAGGAGGCTTGTTTGCGGTGGAAGTATGTGAAAGGGAAGGTAGAATTCATATTTCATGCCCTGATAGTGTCATGTAAGCTGATGTCCTTGAAAGACAAAGAGAGAGAAACTACATTTTTTCCACTTACTAGACTTTTGCCTGGTGTTGCACCATGCTGTTTTTCAGAAGCCCCAAGGCATTTTTGAAGCAAACAAAGCCTGTAGCAACACTTCTTTATTGTGTCCATCAAAAATGACAAAAGGCCCAAAAAGTTAAAGTCAGCAATGTATTGACGCATTCAGCAGGCCATCCATAGCTTCATGGCTGAGATTGCCAACTAACTGACACCACCAAAGGTCTCCTAAATCGCTATCTGGTAATATGATTAACAGTTAATGTGGTCTTCCATCCCTATAATTATTCACTGCATGAACAAAGTACATTTCCAAAGAACATAGATTAAAATTGCAAGTGCAGAAGTATTGTAGGCTTATTGCATATCTTTCAAACATGTTTTGAATTAGTTGTGTAATAAATATAATGTATAGGAGGTTGGTTTGCCTTCCGTTTCATTCTGTCCTGTTTCACGGTATCCTGCACTGCACTGACTTCCTTAAATCATGTGTTTCTCTTTTTTTCTGTATTACAGTATATGTCCTGGGCACAGTAACCCAGCACTATGTCTGTTTCATCTGTTGCATGATCTACTAGCCTGCCCCCGCAGTATGACTGACACTGGAATGCTAGCTTTGACTGACACTTCACTACATGGTGCTACGCCCACAAGCTTTTCCCTTATTGCCAAAGAAACACATAACATATGTATGGTTAAGTGCCAGTTTTTCAGTTGCTGGACCAAGTTCTACAAAAAAAAGTGTCTCTCTGGATGCCAGCAATTTCATTAATATACTGATGTCCTGTCAAGTTCAATCTCACATTCAGATCGTTGTGTTTGTTGAAAAACAATGCCAGCGTTTTTTCTTTCTGTCTGTTTTTTCAAGAGTTTCCCTTTATTCATTTATACGTCATGTCACACAAACAAGCAGCTTTGCCTCATGGACCCCTTTAAAAAAAAAAAACTTATAATAGTCAACCCCAGAAACCACATATTTGTGTTTTATGTATATTCTATAGTATACTCCATTTTCAATGTTGCAGTAGCACTCCCTAAAGCTTCACCTTAAGGCAACCGGCTGAGTCGTGCGTGGAAAATGGATAATGTCATTGAAATGTACTAAATGAACCTGGATTAGCTTTGCAAATCTTCAGTAAGGTTGTTTTTATTTTATTTTTGGATGAAGCTGAGTTTATATAAGCCTTCAGAGCTTGTTCAATGTAAATACATAACACACAGCAATAAAGGTAAGTGCTTAGTTTCTCCTAGCAACCAAATCTATTGCACTTCAACTGAAAGAGTGAGAGAAAAAAAAACTTGTTGAAAATAAGAAAGATGTCCAAAAAAGCATTGAACAATCCCAGTGCTGGTATGAGTGGTGGATAGCGGTTAGCCAAAAGACTGTAATGTCATGCTTCGTTAAAGTGGCTGTGGTCAGAGCAGCCACCAGTGGACAAGAAGACAAAAGATGCACAGGTGGTATCATTTGTTGAATCAGTCATGTCTGTCAATGCTTACCTTTAGTATGTATTGAACTGAGGCATGTCTGAAATGTCAACGCTGCTTTGTAAAGGCAATGTTTTTACACAACATTGAATTACTGTTCACAAGGCCAATAGGTGGACTTTGTGTCTACACCAGGTGTGTCTCCCCTCCCCTACTCAATTGTCATCCGGACCACATTATGCTTTTATTCCACCGGGATGTATGCACCACATTCAAACTTTCTGAGTTTGCATCTGAAGTTATTGATTTTGATTCCACCAGAAGCCACGTAGCGTTTTTTTCCGAATCGTCTCAAAATATGCCTATGTGTTTTCTCCGAGAAGTTGTAAGGAGCTGATAAAGCCAGGCAGGAAGTGGGATGGCTATAACATTGTGCCAATCATCAAATGAAATACCATTTCCAGACGCAAGATCGTTTCACATCGTTTGAGTCACAAATGTACGATCCATGTTGTCACAAATGGACTGTTGATGATATTTACTTTGTTTTCATGCTTACTTACTTAATCATAGAAACACATTTCAAGGAATAATGGCCGGAATCAACTAAATGTGCACGAGAGGTGACACTGGAAGACGGACCAAAATATCAGCAACAGTTTGTTGATTTGGTTGCGTTTCAACCATTCTAGATCTTGTGAATACAGTTTTACAAATAAACTAAGATGGTCAAATTAACTGGAAAAAACTGAAACATATTCACAGAGGGTATAGTTCCTACCTGAACCATAACATGCAAAATGTTTACCATCATGAGTCCTCCAAAAGTAAAAAATAGACATTGACTTTCATATTTTCCATCATTCAGTGGCTGTCGAAGATATCAAGGCTCATACTCAATCCAGAGGTATATTTACGCCCAGGTATTTGAATACATCTGAAATAATCGTGCTCTTTGTAGGAGCTCGCTGCTTCTGTTCTATTGAATTCATTCTGTTCATTTGGGAACATGCAGCAAGGCACTGCAAATACACAACCCAGTGGTGAAAGTGCTTCAGAATAAATTAGATTTAGCCTTGGTACCTTTTTTCTTCTCTCTTATTGTATGTTTCACTAATGCACAGCAGAGTGTAATAGGCTTTTTGCCCAGGCTCTGGCGTAATCTTTATCGCTGCAGCTACAGTGTGACACGGCGTGGAACATTTCAGCTCTCACGGAAGAAGAAGAAAGGTGAAATCACTCGCTTCTGACTTTATTTCTGGTGATGCTTTAGATGTTTCATCCATTTAACATCAATATTGGTTCCCAAGACATCTAATGGGTTCCTAAAAGGAAATGAGACGACAACACTCTCATTAGTTGCACAACAATGTTGGTATTTATGATTATTGTTCTTGGCCACCTCTTTCGCTACCAACTTCGACCTTTTCTGCTAATTATTATTTATTAATTATATTCATGATTATACACCACCAATGTTTAGTATGTTTGAGTGTCAATAATGGCAAAAATAAATCTGATTACCCAAGTTACTTAAGAATTGCATAGGATGTTGGAATATATTTTCTACATATCTACTTATATGCAGTATAACTTGTATTGCTGTTGCTCTCTATTCATGCTAAAGTCACACTCGCATTTGCAGCCCAACACATGGTCCATCACAGCTGCATTTAACTGATAAGGCACTTAAGGAACAAACCTGATGGTGGCAGTGAGACCAAAGACCAGTAAAATAGATTGACTGTATACATCCCATGTGGAGCTTTCCATATCTTAATAGACCAGCGAGAGGGCAATGATTTACAGCACAACAAGCTAGGGTGGTAAGTTTGTGCTATGTGTGTGTGTGTTTGGCAAGCTCAGGATTTTTCTGTGTGGGACGTCACATTACTTTTCCTGAGTTAAGAAATACAGCTTCTGCCAGGCACATCTGCTCAGAGCAGCAGAAGGACCGGGTGAGAAACCAAATTTAGCTGTCTGTCCGGACGCCACTCTGCAGTCACTCACACATTCCCAACTTTCGACTGTCGGAAAAACTGTTAAATTATTGTGGCTTCTAATCCTCACCGGAAACTAGCATCAAATCACGAAGAAACTAACATTACAGTTGGGGGATTGATTGAATTTGATGCAGAAAGGCTCCAAACAAGCAGAACATTGAATGTGATTTTGTAAAACTGACGTAATAATAATACTGAAGGTTTGATTGAAGCTTGTTCAAGGAGGCTTGACAATGAAAAAACAAACTGGTGGTGGGTCGATGAATCCGCCACCACCAATTCTGAAACCTAGCCGTTCCCTTTTTCTGTTCTCTATTTATCCTGCAAAAAGCCTGCAATGATCTTATTCTTCTAAAGACGAGTCATTTTATTTACTCCTCAAATCTTAGGCAAAAATATTAAAAAAAAGCAAAACATTTAATCATCAGTGTCTCCAGAAAGCACCATTAACAACATGTCATTCTCTTACCAGTATTGGGGTGACAGTTTAAAAAGAAAAAAGAGTGATGTGTGAACTAAGGCCTATTTAAATTATTCCTAGCATGAAAATGAAAGTCAAAGTTTGAATATATGTTCATTTACTCAGAAATGACATATCACCTTGGTCCGCCATAACAGATGCCAGATCAGGCAGCTGCATTTTTGCAATATCAATTTCCAAGCCTTCCAGGAGATAACCTGTGGGGGCCAGATAAAATAACACAGCCTCATATCACTCATGTGGCTGTAACTCAGAATCTGTCCATTTCTTGAGACCTTTGATCTGGGATTAGACCGGGACCGCTGAGGAGAGAACTAAGTGTTTGGCCTGGGAGAGATCGTGGTACAGCCTGATGTTGTGCAGGCCTCTGAAGTCAATGCTGCTGATTTACAGAGAACATTGGAAAAGGTTGAACTTCAATAAACAGAGAATCCAGAAATCTGAAAACTATAGGTTACTTACGTAACCCCAATTCTCAGAGTAACATGAAGTGAGATGTCTCACTATGGGATGCGCCTCAACGCATATGCAAACAGAAGCATCAATCTCATTACGCCAATCCTGATTGGCTGGTGATCTTGACGTCTACGTCAGGGAATCCACCCACCCTTTAAGTAGCTTGCGCTACGTCGCAGCATCATTCAAAATAAGCACCTCTTCTCGTTTCGCCTTAGCAACAAGGGCAGTCTGGTGAGACATCTCACTTCATGTTACTCTGAGAACTATAGGTTACTTACGTAACCCCAGTTCTCATTCATAACACTCCGTTCGATGTCTCACTATGGGATATTGAAACTCCCATATTGCTAGACATGCTTATCTCGAAAACCACCAAAACAACCAGAACTTAACAGCATGCGCGTGGCGTGATGCCTTCACAGCCCCGTCCATCGTCCGCCTTCTGAGAGAGGTAGCAGCCACTCTTAAAAGGGGGGTAGACGTCAGACTGTTTTTATTGTCTTTCTTTTCATTTGTATTGACTGCACCCTTGGCTTTAAGCCTGGAAACGACAGTGGAAAATGATTTATTAAAAGACAATAGTGATGACATGTGTTTGTGTGACTTAAACGAGCAGCGGAGCTTGCTGTCGTTGATGTTAAGTCCATTTCCCTCATGGCGCGAACTTGAGGATTCCTCGATAAAGGAACTTCCAGCTCCTTTATCGAGGAGAGGAGAGGAGGCTGTCAGGCCGCCCTCTTCTTCTTCCTCGGCTGAAAGTCTGGGCCGGCTGTGCCTGAGCGTCTGCTGCCGGAACCGGAGACTTTCTTGGCCAGCTCGTCCTCGCCTCATGTCTGGGCTGGAGATCCGGGGCGGGCTGTGGCCTCTGCTGTTTCGGGATCTTGAAACGGGCAGGACGTGAGGCAGCCTGAGCGAAGGACTGCTGCGCGGCCGTTGAAGGCGGCGGCTGGACCCTTCGGGGAAGACAAAGCTGGAAAGCCTCATCCTCCTTCTTTTTGGATTCACACCGGGCCTTGTTGCTGAAAGGGCGGTCTCTCCGAGACCGACACCTCGTCCAGCATCTCTGGAAAGACGAGAGAAGAGAGAAGCTGCTTCCTCATCCTCGCTGCTTGGGGCAAGTTCTTCCCCTCATAGCGAGATCTGGAGGTCTCCTTGGCCACTTCAGGCCAGGGGATGTCCAGCCTGGACGCAGCACGTTGGCACACGGCCTGCAAGTCCATACTGAGGCAGGGCGAAGCTGGTGTGCTTTCGCCCGGGGGAGCGGACCTCCGGCTTGGCAGCCTGGGCAGATGAAACGAAGATGTCATCTTCGTGCTCATCCGAGTCGGATAAGAGGAACTCAGAGGCATCCTCTTCATCCTCCTCCATATAATCCAGCTGTAGGACATCCTCCGCGGGTGGAACCACGGTGAGGTCCAGTTGGGAGCCCCAGCTTGACACAGCGCGGGGCTCCGCTCTGGCGGCTCTTGCCGCCACCGGGCCCCAGCCTGACACGGCGCGGGGCTCCGATTCCGTGGCTACCGCCGTTGTGGAGCCCCAGTCTGACACAGCGCGGGGCTCAATCTCCGGAGCGGTCGCCACCATGTCCCGATTGCCGGCCGGCGAATCAACGGACATGAAGGGTTCCCGTCCCGACAGGCTAGCTTGGCGTGCTAGCCGTCGGCGGAGGCTCTTGATGGTGAAGCGGGCACAAACCGGGGGTATCGATAGCTTCCTGGGCGTGTTCCAGCCCAAGGCAGGACGAGCAGACCTGGTGTGAGTCTGTGCTCGAGATCTTAAACCTGCAGCCGCAGAGCCGATCCTCCGAGCCAAGCCTCCGACTCCTCTGGTGTGAGGGAGAGAAGAGTCCATCCTCGTTTGCCGGGGTGTCGGCGCGGAGGGACAAGCTAGTAACAGGTATGTTACCGAAAGGAAAAAACGACGGGGTAGATTTTTCTTTAAAAAATATTAACTGGTGTGTTAATATCTGTGTGTGTTATATCTTTCTTATCTCCGTCTCCTCTAGTGTGAGGGAGAGAAGTGGTGAGCCGGAGGGATAAACTAGCAACAGGTATGTTACTGTTTGAAGAAAAAAATCAAATCTTACCGTTATTTCGAAAGAAAAACGGCGGGGCAGATTATAATACTAACTGGTGTGTTAATATTTGTTCAATTCTTCTGCAAAGCAAAAAAGTAACCGTCAAGCGCCCGTCGATCGAATGTTAGCTTGGGTTCAGTCTGTGGACCGTTAAGCTAACCCGGCTACTGATATTCGAGATGTGCTCTGAAGCGAGAAGAGGTGTTTGAATGACACTGCGTCGTAGCGCAAGCTACTTAAAGGGTGGGTGGATTCCCTGACATAGACGTCAAGATCACCAGCCAATCTGGATTGGCGTAATGAGATTGATGCTTCTTTTTGCATACGTGTTGAGGCGCATCCCATAGTGAGACATCGAACGGAGTGTTATGAATGAGAACTGCTTGATACTGCTTTGGAACTGTTTAAGTCAACAGGAACAAATGATTAAAGGATTGAGTCGTCTTTCCACAAAATGGTATGGTTCTACTCAAATTGAATGTACATGACTCAAGGTGATCGAGTCTTTTTCAGAATTTCTTTTTTCCGATTTGTAGTACAGTGTAGGCGAGGTAAGAGGCTCCTGAAACTCTAGAGTAAACTGTTTGGTTGCCCATGAAAAGCTTTTTTTTTTTATTAACAACCAAACCGAATCTCTTTCACAATTTTAAAGCATTATGCACAGCATAGTTTTGCCAGCTGCCATCTAAACTCTTAGTTAAATGTGATAGCTTTTTTGACAGTAGCTAACAATTTAAAAACACTGTTTTTTACCAGAATGTCTCCGAAAGTGCTAGTGAAGATTATCTATGTCCATGGTCTTTAGTGTTTTCACCAGCTGATCTTGCTCAGAATCACGATGTATTTGGAAAACCAAAAGGCAAATCAAGGCAGGAAGAACCATACTGTAAAGGCTGTAAAAAAAACAACACTAGATTAATTGAATCATTTATGTATCAACAAAAAAACAAGTTGCACTCTGAATGGGGGTCTTACCACAGCAAACGATTGTGCATATTTCCCAGGCTTTCATTCTGAATTTCCATTTTGAAACAGTATCCAAACATAAAATATAAAAGCCATCCTCACCCAAATGAATTGTCTTGTTTTTCAGTTCCATTAAAAGGAATGTGGAGGGGGTAAATCATTGAAACAGATGTAGCACCCATTCTCAGACAGCCTCGGGCATGACAGCTCGCTGTTACTTTAGGAAGATGTCACCTCCCCTCAAACCAAAGGCGTTATACAAGAAACAATTGCACAATATTTGTGTCACAGAGCTTGACTCGTGAAAGGTGAGACACCTGCTGGGATCGCCTTACATGTACATCACTGCACTCGTCAAACTAATTGAACTGAATCTTAATAGGAGGAAAATGTCTTTCTTTGTAATGCAAATAAAGACAAAGATGTTTTCTATATATCTCCCTATTTTCGTTCAATCAGCCTGAAATGAACTCACAGTTGATTTCCTCTTTACCTAAATGTTTCTTTCCTCTTCCTTTCCTCTCTTTCCCCATCGAAAAGCTTTGAATCAATTTCATGCCCTACAAATGCTGTTTACCCTCTTGGCTGTGAAACATCTGCTGTTAGCTCCCACTGGCTTCGTGAGCTTTTCCTTGCTCTCTCCGGCGGAGACTTTATGGAGAAGCGTGACTCAGTTCAGGCCCGCTGCGAAAATGGTCGATTGCTCATAATGTGCTTTCCAGAGTGGGCGTTTGCTGTGTATCCATTTCCCGAATCCATTGACGAGGGACACTGCTATTTGATCGTTATTCAACCTACAATGTGATTCTTTTATTATAAGCCGGAGTGTTGTTTCTGAAAACTTATCTCTGAGGTCCAAAGAGCCTTAACAGCCAATAGCGATTCACACAATCTGGACTAGTCTTTTCTAAAAAACTTTTAATCTATACGTTTAATTTATGAACACCCTGTAAAATCTGTAAGAAGTTCCTTCTGCGACTTGCCATTTCCTTCTCTTGTTACATTTGCCGTTGTTGGATTTGGAGTGATTTAAAAAGCCTATTGCAGATATACCCCAGTGTTCCAATGCACTGCACAACTTAACATAACTTGTACCATTCTGCAACCTTGGGAGATATACAGATCTAAAGTGAATGCCTTTAACGTCCAGTATTCTCTAAATGTATAGGACGACTTGTACCATTTGCGTTGAAGCCAAAGCACTTATCGCACATTTTGTATGGAACAAAGAAATGTAATCCACATCTCCCTAGCATGGATTAATTCAGGAACATATTATTATTTTTAAAGCCTCAGCTATAGCCTCAATTGGCATTAAATGAAATACAATTTTACCTTAACACAAAAACAAATGGATGTTTTCTACCTTTGTGACTATGCTGCTTTCTTCAGGGTTGCAGTTCGCTTTTTTAAAGTCATTATAGTTTCTTTGAGGCGATCTTTATCTTATGTTTCAGTTGAAGGGAAACTTTTGAAGTGTTGAAAGGTGGGCATTTTAAATTCACTTTTACTGTTTTTCCAAAGAGTGTGACTGGGAAATGCCACTCTACTTTCTCACTGAGACCTGACCTTTTCTTCTCCCGGCCAGTCCCTCTGGGTCTTCTATTACCTCACCTGGAGAAGTCTTTAAACTCACAAGATAAATATTTCCACAGTTATCCCTTCGCTCCACACAGAGAGGTAGCATTGTACTCCTTTGAGCTTTTCACAGGCACCTCGATCCCCAATATCACCAATGCTCGATGGATTTGTACCAATGCTGTTCTGGGCAGTTTAAATCCCTTACTGCACAGCTCTTCTGTCCTGTCCATTGTCATCATCCTTAATGTACTTTATCAGACTAAACAACATTACATAAACTTTACTTTAGCCTACTAGAAGTAGATATTACACCAGGCGCACTATAGGAAGTCAGGGAATGTTATTAGGGAGGTAACAAAAACTACCTAGGGAGGTCATGGTGGATAGATAGGTCAACAAAACGAGCACACAGGAGACTGCTGAGTGTTTTCTCATTTCAGAAATACCAATATCGTTTTCTTACCTCAACCAAGTCTTAATCATAGCCGTGACCACAAAGGCCCAGCTAACCCTAACCACAATATTTCCCTAGGTAGTTACTTTAATTTAAACATATTTCCCTAGGTAGTTAATTTAATTCTAGCCATCTTATCCTAAACCCAATTAGGTTGGTGCGTCTTCATCTGACCAAACGTAACCAAAGTCTTGTCACATAAAACTTTTTTAATGTTTTTTGTTCATTGTCATTGTTACCATGACCACAAAAATCCGCCTAACCATAATCCTGATATTTACCTATGTAGCCACTTGAATTCTAACCATCTTTCCTTAAACATAACTACGTTTTTGTACCTAAATATGACCGAATGTTAACCATAACCTTGTTAGAATAATGCAGAAAAATCATTGATCAATGCTCCTAGTACTAGGATGGGTTAAAAGCAGAGAACACATTTCACTGTGTGTGCTGTGTGCTCTGCATGTGTGACCATTAAAGAGGGTTTCATCCCTCCAATTCTATTTTATTCTGATGTAGTGTTTGCTCATCATTAGAACCATGACTACAAAGGTTTGCCTAATCATGATCTTTCCCTAGTTACTTTAATTATATCCGTCTTTCCTCAAACATAACCATCTTTTTGTGTCTTATCCTGACCAAACATTAACCAAATCCTTGTCATAAAAACACATACAAACATTGTTGTGGCTGTTGTTCTATTCAAGGGGATTTAGCCAACTTTACACTATTATGCTGATAGGAGAAAATAAACCATCGCCCCTTCTTACTCAACCCACGTTCTGGAAAGATGTATTTGATAAAAAACGCTCCATAATGCTCTCAGTAATCCCAGTGATCACTGCTGCAGTGTGAAATACAGGCGATAATGCTCTTATCCAGTAGATCAAGGTCAGATTAACGGCGTTAACATGGGCCAACATGCTAAAGTGGATATTCCAACGGTGACACATTTATCCAATGAAAGTTATGCTACTAGAAAGCTAAACATAGCAACTGCTGATAAGTGGCACTTGAGTCTGTGATTCTTTCGCTTGTCTGATAAGGAAACTTAACATATATCAAGGGCTCCAAAAATAAATAGGCATAATGTTTTTCACTTTTATAGAGTTTACACTCTGGATGCTTGTTGTGTTATGTGCTGCATGTTGTGTTGGTACATCTAAGGTGGGCTGTTTCTGTTAACCCATACCTACGCTGTAAGCGGGTCACCACTCTGGGGAGGTGATTATTCTCTTGCCTGGTTAATGGTCCTTACTGACAGCACTTAATGAAAATTAATGACCGGCTTTAGCACGGATGTGCACACAAATATAGGGCAGCGACTGTATCTTGCTTAAAGATCCCATAATCAGAAAGCAGCCACATTATACTTTTCGGTAGATACAGATAGATGGAGTGCAAGAAGAGTTTGCAAAATCCTATCAACGTGTTAGTCCGTGCCAATGTGTCCCTATGCAGAACAAACGATCGAGAATAAATCAGACTGCCCTGCGGTAATACCCCAAATTTACTTGATGAAATGAACTCCAGGATGTATTTCTGTCTAATAATAACTAATTTCCCATTCTGGCCAAGCCTCTGATGAACTACCTTGGCAGAACTGCTTCATCATCCACTCATTGGTTGGCCAAGCTGGCTGCGGAGAGAAAGCAATACCTGCTAGAAGAGATCAGCCTCAGCTTTAAGCCTGAGTGAATCCCATTAATGAGTATTAATGGATGTCTTGGAATGTCGTGATCCCCACAACATGGACTGGATCTGCAGCCTCTTAACCTGACTCAAAGATTAAGACTTACTGGATTTACAGGTGGATACATTTAACTTACTCTCTTTGAGACTTCATTGGCCTAGACTTGCATAAGCACACAGATGTTCTGGAGTAAGTCACTTTGGTCACGAAAGCCAGTAAATAGGTTTCAAACACTGTCATAATGGATGATAATGTTTAGCACTGGACTAAAATATAATACCTTACACAAATAGAAACGACTGGAACATGTCAAAGCAATCTGTAAGATAAGTTAATTCCTAATGCACAATTATGCCTCGACAGCTGCTGTGTTGCACTTTTAATTAAGATTGATTTTCTTTTTGCGATAGGCATTTAAAACTGCATAAACGGTTCAATTAATCCACCAAACATTCTTGTTATTAAACCCTCCCCACGGTGTTCCTATTTTGCAGAGTCAGAGGAGCCTTGGTGAAGTTGCAGAATTGGTGAATATTTAGTAAAAGCACAAGGGGGGGGACAATATGTCACATTCAGCAAGAGGCTGGCTTGTATTCATGTAGGTGGAAGCATCAGGGCATACTAGTATATTTGCCGGAACACTAGATGTACATAGAGTGCAGATTAGTACATGTAGGAAGTCAATGTGAACATGCATCAACATGTATATATGTATATTGTGTTCACACATGTCTGCCTGTTGAATTACAGTGTCTTTGAAATAACAGATATTTCTGTGTGTCTGGTTTGGTGTGCTATTCCACAGAGGCCCTGCCAATATATTAGCAGTCAATACTTGCATGAGGCATCTGAAACCATTGCAATTTATAGGCCTTGTTTTTGCTGATGCAGCCTGGCTGTCAAAATCATCAGTGTGTGCACACAAACACGGATCCTTCTGGAGGCAGGGAAACGCATACAGAGCAGACACACACACCGAGAAAAGAGAAGAAGGGAGGGAAGAATTGAATTTATCTTTCTCTGCTTCTCTTTTTCACTGGCTGTTTATCTTCTCCAGTCTCTCCTACCCCTCAATACATCACGCCATTCAGAGATTATCTTGTTTTTCTCCACTTCCACAGTGGCAACCCACGTCGGGATTTGTGTGGAAAGCTGTCATTCAAAACCTTTCAGCCGCTTTTTGCAAATAATCTATAGCATTAGCCAAGATGATTATGCGGCTTGGCAGAAGTGAAGCGTATCTTAAAAATAAATTCGATTTTAAGAAGAACAATGATGAGAATATTGTTGTATTACTCAAACAATGGCAGCATGTGGGTTAAGAGTTGCATGTTTCTTGCATCAGGAACAGTATTAGTGCGTGGTTATGACTGGCATGTTTTTTATTATTGGACATATTTTTTGATTTAGGCAAGACAACCCAGGCAACATCTTGGTCTTTTTGTGATCTGATCGAGAGATGTTGTGCTTTTTTGGTTCTCTAACATGTATTTTTTTTTAGGATAGAAAGCATCCAAATGTTTTTTGGTCTGACTTTAATCTCAGAATTCTGACTTTTTTCTCAGAATTCTGACTTCAAAGTCAGAAATACCGGTATCTGTAGAGAACCAGCTTCAGTGAGAGATGTACACATTGCAGTAGGCAACAATGGAGGACGTGAGTGCATTTCTCATTGTAAATAAGAATTTGTTCTTAATTGATTTTCCTGGATAAATAAAGGTTCTACTACTACTAGCACATTTCTGCACGCCAGAGGTACGGAAGAGGATGGCGCCCAGAAATTCACTCACGTCCTCCATTGTAGCCTACTGCAATGTGTACAAAAAATAAAACACAATTTGTTCTGAGAAAAAAGTCCGAATTCTGAAAAAAAAAAAAAAAATAATGTTTTTTTTGTTCTGAGAAAAAACTCAGAAAAAAAAAAAAAACTCCCAAAATTAAATGAACGTGGCCCTAATCCTCTTCCGTACAAATGAACGTAACAAAAACAAATCCAATTGTTTTTTGTAGAGGGATCCTTTGCGTTGCTAACTACCGTGCGGCCTATGAAAAATACGTCATCACTGCACAACTCTATTAGCAGATATTTCATAAGTTAATGCTTCATTGGCATATTCGCAAATAACATATACAAAAACATGTAAAACTATTGAAAAAGTGTCCTAATTTGAAAAAAAAATTCTGGGATGTGTCCCCCTAAACATTTCTAAATGATTTTCTCTTGTGCCATTACAGTATAATCTGCACTTAGTGGTTTTTGGCCACCATTCTGGCACCAAGCGAACCCTATCCCTGGGATTAGTGAGCTCCTCGAATCAGCTCCTCCACATTTACAAATCATATATTTCTGGAGATGCCAAAGCCCTAGAGAGATAGATGGAAGAGCGCTGTAGAGATTTTTTAAGCTATCAAGGACTGATAAGTCAAACTGATAAACCCTACAGTGGTTCCTCCGATGGCCTGATCCTACATACCTGTTCGTATCAAGCCACAATGTCAATAGCGCGCAGTGATTTGATCTCTGCCTCTGGGTCCTGTGATAATTACCCCGCGGAAGCATCAATGAGGATGTATTGGTCTTCGCTCCACAGTGCACAAAGGAGCCTGCCTTTTAATCTTTGTGGGGTGAGAGCCTTCGACTTGTTAGCAACGTGTGAAAAGCCCCATCGTTTATTTCTCCTTGGCCAATCATTAGTGGAAATGAGCGCGGATGGGGAGGGAGCGACTGAGGGTTCTTTTGCAAAGAAAATTGTGAAAAGTGAGCGCTGGTAACAAAGAAGATGGTCACTCTCTATAACTAATGAGACATGTGTGACCATGAGAGGCCAAGGGCAAGGCCACCCATTCAATATGGACGTAAACAGATCAGCGGAATAGAGAAACTCATTAGTGGAAGTTCGGGAAATTATTTTCATTACGCGTGCCTAGAATGATCTCTCTGTGTGTGTGTGTGTGTGTGTGTGTGTGTGTGTGTGTGTGTGTGTGTGTGTGTGTGTGTGTGTGTGTGTGTGTGTGTGTGTGTGTGTGTGGCATAGCATTACTATACTTGTGGGGGGTCCCTTATGGGGACAAATTGGAGGTCCCGATGAGGGGAATCATTCATTTTAGGGTGAAGACTTGGTTAGGTTTAGGATTAGGGTTAGGCATGTGTTGGTTAAGGTTAGGATAAGTATCCAGGAAATGCATGTAAGTCAATGTAATGCCCCCTGAAGTGGTGTGTGTGTGTGTGTGTGTGTGTGTGTGTGTGTGTGTGTGTGTGTGTGTGTGTGTGTGTGTGTGTGTGTGTGTGTGTGTGTGTGTGTGTGTGTGTGTGTGTGTGTGTGTGTGTGTGTGTGTGTATGGCCACATTTGGGGACAAAGTATTGACAAGTAAGAACAGCTTTTCAAAGATAAAAACTATTTCCATGGTTAGGGTTAGACACTGACAATCTATCAAGGATGCATTTCAGGCCAATACAAATGGTCTGAGTTAGTTGTAAGAGAAAAATGTACTTTTCAGCCAATTGGAAATCTCCTTCTCAAGTTTAAAATGTTCCAATAAGTCCTCCTCAGTGACATTTCGTCGCTGTGACAAAACTGGAATTATTCTCCAGATGGATAGGCACAGAATTCCAAAATAGTAATAATGTTTTGGCATGCCTGCAAAATATGTAAAAAGACAAGTGATTCCTGTAATTCGCTGTCCAATTGTGAAGGGGATGAAATGTGAATGTTGTGTTTGGAGCTGGTTTCGGATGGCTGCTATAACAGTTTTCATATTAATGATGTGATTCAGCATGGATACAGATGAATGTAGCCTATACTTTATTTAAAGCATGTAAACGAATGCTAAACTGTTTTGTCTGTGTTTGTGCAAATGTGTATTCCCACACCATCCAGATCTAGCTCAGAAGCCAGCGCGATGTGCCCTTGGCCTGAGCGTGTGAACTCTGAGGTCTGAGGAAGGTGACTCCCACAGTGTGTAATTAAACAGCAAACTGCCTCACTGCCTCACATGGACGCTGCCCTACTGAGCGCCTCCTCACTCTGGCATCTGTGCCCGACACCAGACCTGCTTCACTCGCCCATTTTTCATGGCACTCCTCACGCTGTCAAAGAAGTCAACTAGCGAGAAACCAGGGGAAAAGATCACAGGTTATAAGTCAGGAAACTCTGGAAAAGCAAAGAAAAGTTTGTTTCAGCCAAACTAACACATCTCACACATCGGTAACAACACAGAGGTGCCGGCTATTAGAGAGTGGCACAGATCACACTTTGAGGATGGGCTTTATGTATTCTTTAAGAACAAATGTCATAACATGTCAAAGACAGCAACACTGAACGAGGAAGCGGTATTTACTCACCTCCTTTGCCTTAGAATACTCAAGCTAAATGCCAACTTGGAAATGAGATACCTGAAAATGTGTAAGCAGGCCACTAATTTAAGTTTTAGTCATATTCTGTTTGCTACAGTAGAGTTTGCGTTGCTTGTTTTTAGTCTACTGGAGCTGACCTTATCAGTATCTGCTTGTAAATAAACATTGTTAAGATTGAAGACAAGACAATATCAAAGCCATTCCGGATAAAACTGGCCATATTCTGCTTCATCAACAGTTAATTAACCTCTGCAGGCGTCTCCTGTGAAGCCGAGCCAGAAATCGGAGGTGATGCTGAAGTCACATGCACCGAGGACATTTCAATAAAGCAAAATAAACATCGTGTGGGTTCCAAACCAAATAGCATCTCGCTGAGCTACAAGTAATGAAACCGTATATTTGTGTGGGTTTCAAAATGATTCTGTGCATTGGTGTTTAACCACGGTCACCCGTATGAAATAGCCTGAGACCATCTACGATTTATGATTCGCTCCCAGCCTCTGGCAAGCCAGGCTGAATAATTTACATTGTGCTGAGGCATACGTGCCCAGAATGTCTGATGCCAGAAATGGAGGAATGAGGGGCTCCGAGCGGGATGTAGGGGGACGGAGTCTGACGAGGCTACCACTGCCATGAATGTGGCACAAAGTGGGTGTGTGTTGAGGGAAGGGGAGCGCGTAGTGTGCTGAGTAATTGGCCAAACATGCTGAGTCACATGGAAGTGCTCTTCAGCGCCTTGTTAATCCGTGCACCTCCAATCGCATCAGAGTGACACCATAAACACCAGGCAGCTCCTTCCACTCCCTACTCTTCGATCCACAAGTAAACAATAAGGTAAGTGAAACAAATGAAAAGTAAACACAACTGTCTAATCGGTCAATGAAAAACATCAAACTGACAAATTAAATCTAGATAAGCCTTAGAAGAGCAAATGGAGATGAAAGAACGGTGTGTTTTTTTACACTTTTGAGGAAAATCCGTGGAGGTTGTGTTTGTCTGTGTTTGCAAAATAGTCTGTTTACCCACTCCCCCCCCAATGTGCCTCCTGGCTATAACCTTGGATGGCTCTGACTCTCTCACAGGTGAATGCACTTTAACAAAGGTGCAGCCCCACAGCTCAAAGCCCTCCCAAAGGCCTCCAAAAACTGCAAGATGGGGGGAAATAAACCCTAACTATGACCCCGTTTTTCATGGTGATAGCATTTAGCAAAGGGCACAAGCAAAACAGTCATTAACATTGCCGGAATTATAGAAAATAATGAGATTATGTTAATAGCTTCATGATATTGCCTCCATAGACACACATTGCTGTTTTTCAGTAACAACATGTCCTTGAGGATGCTTTTCTTGTGTCTTTGAACACATAAGTAAGCAGCCAAAACAGCGATTGCGTTGGGTGATAATCTTCAACTTGTGCCAATCAGCCGGCCTAATCACATTGGGGATTTAATGAAAGTGGAGGACCACAGGCAGCACAAAGTTAAAGTGAAGCAGATAAGAAACTCCACTGGCCTGTAATTGGACCTCATTGATCTGCTGGGTTTATAGATCCTTATCATCCTACATTATGTAAATTATTCCGTCTCGCAAGAGCATTAGCAGACATCCCTCTGCCTTTACATTTGACCCCGTATGGTTGTAGAAGGTTCTATGTATCGAATACATATTGGCATTAAAACACATAATGTAAGTGTTTATCCCTGGTTGTCTGTCTAGTGGAAGTTCAGCGTTCTTATTCCTTTGAAGAAAACACAATTTAACTTTGGTGCTTTAAGAACCTAAATATTTAACAACGACTACAGCAGATATCCTTTGGTCTTTACTTTTGATCCATCAAAGCTGGAAAATATTCTCTGTATAGAAGACGTTTTTCAATACAACATCATGTACGTGTTTATATTGGGTTTAATTTGGCTTCTTGGAAATGTAGTAATGACTAGCAGATATCCTTCGGGCTTTACTTTTGATTCCCACTTGTGAAAGATTCTCTGTGTAGAAGACATATTGGCGATACAAAACATAATTTAAGCGAATAAACCTGGAAGTCTTTCTACTGGAAGTTCACCATTCCTATTTATTCAAGAAACCAAATCCTAACTTGGCTGCTTTTAGTACTTAATCTTCCTTGGAATTGCCTTTTCTTTTTAAAGGCTTAAGAATTTGCATTGAATATCCCCTGAGCTATACTGGAAACTATCTGCCTACCCATGTTCCACCCATGTGAGCTTATGTCCACAGAGACCCCATGGGCAGTGGACAGATGGCAAGGCAATGTCATACACAGATGCCCACCTCTTATTTCTCACATCTCTGCCAAGACAAAACACATGAAGCAGGGAATCAAGCAGTTGAGTATAACATGTATATAGACTCGTATTGCACTATTCCACCTTTTTTTTTTCTTCACTTTCTTTAAAACTATTTTTCTTTTTGTATTAATTTTAATATAGTATATTTTAATATTGTTTTAATATTGTCTGCTTATCTGTATTACTGTGTTGCATTGTTGGAGAGGCCTGTGATCTAAGATTTTTAACGACATAATTACTCTGTAGCTATGTTAGTTTGACAATAAAGGACCTTGAACCTTGAACCTTGAGAGAACACAGTATGGGAAATAAATTATTATTCTAAAAGTACAAATATAGGGGCTGTCCAAAAAAATCTAATCTACAATTTTATAATTTCTTGTTTCAAGGGCAACAATTAGTTTCTGAGTTTAGGAATGTGTTATCCGATGTAAAGATTCTACTATAAGTTTATTTGAAAAGGACTCAAAATAAAGATATATTGAAGAGCCGTTGACTTTAGAAATATCTGGTGACTTATATCAACATATTATTTTAAATTACAGTAGGAAATATCTATAAAATATTAAAAGGAAAGATAAATAAAAAAGATGAGAAGGGAAGAAGAGTTGGGAACACAAATAAAAGATGACGAATGGAAGCAGATGTCTCATAAAATTAAAGAATTCCTTTGGTTAAAAAAAGATTAAGCCCTCAGTGCTTGGGGTGCTGTGGCAAAGGCAATGCAAATTAGTCAAATATCCTTTACTAATGCAAATTGTATTTATCTTTTAAACCTCTATATTTTAAAGCAGAGAATCTGGGAAAACTTCCAACAAATCTTAGTCAAGATTAAAATGATATATTCAGAATCCTGAGAACCCAACACTGAATCTACTGACCGAACCGTGGAAATAAACAAACCTCTACTTTGACTGAAAAAAGTAACATTAAAGAAACACACGTTTTTTCTTTGGACGGGAAATATAACTACACCATGACAACACACCAGAAAATATATTCTTGTCAAACAGATGGACGACTGTTCCTGAATATCACTGCTACAACCCGCTGCTGCAGATACACGCTTTACAACATCAGGAGGATTCGTCCCCAGCTGACCCAGAAAGCCACGCAGGTTCTGGTCCAGGCTCTCGTCACCTCACGCCTAGACTACTGCAACTCCCTCCTGGCTGGTCTGCCTGCATATGCCATCCGACCTCTGCAGCTCATCCAGAATGCAGCGGCTCGTCTGGTCTTCAACCTTCCTAAATGTTTCCCACACCACTCCGCTCCTCCGCTCCCTTCACTGGCTTCTGGTAACTGCTAGAATCCACTTCAAGACAATGGTACTTGCATACCATGCTGCGAATGGATTTGGCCCTTCCTACATCCAGGACATGGTTAAACTGTACACCTCATCACGTGCACTCCGCTCTGCATCAACCAAACGGCTCGCTGCACCCTCGCTGCGAGGGGGACCCAAGTTCCCATCAGCAAAAACACGTGGGTTTGCTATCCTGGCTCCAAAATGGTGGAATGAGCTCCCCATTGACATCAGGACAGCAGATAGCCTGCACATCTTCCGGCGCAGACTGAAAACTCATCTCTTTCGACTCCACTTCGAGCGATAGAATTACTAACAAATAACTGCTAACAGAGCACTTATATACTAATAAAGGACTGGCTTATCTAAAGCCAGTTGAGTAGCACTTGAAATGTCTGGCTCTATGAAACCTGATGTACTCGTATGTATCTTGTTGGTCGAACGCACTTATTGTAAGTCGCTTTGGATAAAAGCGTCAGCTAAATGCAATGTAATGTAATGTAATCTTACCACTCCCTGTAATTAGCATGTGCACTCAGGCATGTATACACATACATACACAGTAAATGTAGATAAGTTGGTGAATGAGTCAGATAAGTAAACACCCAACAACATTATGCACACACTGTAATAAGCAAGACCTATGAACGTGCTGAATACATAATGAGAATCAAAGACAACTATTACCGGCACTTAAGGAAATAAAACATAGCATTGGAAAAACTACTTACAATCCTCCTCCAGATACATTTTTAAAGCATGTACAAATACTGTGCCTCGATTTATGATATGAGAAGTGGGTGTCATGTTCTTCTTTCATGTATTTTCTATTTTACTTTGAAAGAACCATCTTGTTTTTGATGTGGACATGTGCTCCTGTGTTTTCCCGCCTTTTTTTGTTTGCCACACCCTGATTAGATCCACCTGTGTGTAATGAACCGTTGTGCTTAGCCTACCCTCTCAAGGTGATTCTTTCTGTGTGTATATATCTGTGTTCTTGTTCAGTTTGTTGTCGTTGTCCCCAGAGGATTCGCTGCGCTCCGGCCTTGTTTAGTGTTAGCTTGCCTGCTCCCTCAGTTTCGTCTTTGTTTCTGTCACCAGCTTTACTTTGACTAACTTTGATTAAGCTGTTTGTTACCCAAACCTGCCTCCATGTTGTTCTGGGTCCCACTGCCTGCAACAAATCCACCCTTTCTCACTTATGGGAGTATCCTGAATCTGGAGACAGTTTCAGCCGCACAGAATCAGCAACCAGCAGACGTATCGCAATGCTAAGTACAGTAAGCATAGTTTATTTGACTGCTTTTGTGCTACATGTTTTCTAGTATATAAAAACAACAGTGGGTCATGTTAACACAGTTAAATACCGTTTATTAAAAGGTGTGTTTTAAAGAAGTTTGTTTAGCAGAAAACTGTCATTGCCTGATAAAATAACAGCAAGATTATAATAAAAACCCTCTCAAACGGTGAAACTATCCACTGAACGAAAAGAGGTCAAAATTATATAAACTTTTCATTAAATCTCAAAGATCCATGGGCCATAGAGGGCCGAAAAGACCTGCTAAATGTTCGAATGTCTTTCTTTTTAAATGTTGTATTGGTTATTCATTTGTATTTCTTAATATGCTTAAGGATTTACATGACTAAAAAATGGCAAAACAACGACAGCAACATGGCTAGCTAGCTATGGCTAACATTCCCTCTGATTTTAGTAACACAGATTTACTTTATTTATTGATGTGTTATACAAACAATTCTCAAACACGGCACCAATATTGTCATATATAAATGTTTTCCACACTGTAAGGGAATATGTAATCACTGGGCTAAAGGTTATAAAGATACTAATGCAGCTTAGGGTCTTCCCACTTCGATCAATACTAACAGAAGCCTGTTTGTTTAACATGTTCCGTACATGTGTTCAGTTTCATGTACATCTAACTCAAACACCTCAGCCCCAACAGGAGCTGCATAGTGTGGAACACAGCTCTCCAGATTGGAACCCAGCTTGAGGTAAAGGTTAATGGAAGCGACCTGCAAAATAGAGATTTACGCCGTCTGCTGTAGCTACCTCGGCAATACACGATTCTTTCTACTAAAAACACCTTTTAAAAAAAAGAAAAAAGCCAAAGGGAACACTTTTTATTTCCGTATGGTGTCGGCTGTATAAGCTGTCCCTGGATAGTTGCTCGATGATTCACATTCATATGTGAACTCGAGAAACTCAGGTGTCAGGTTGAAAATTGCCTTGAGGCAGGTTAAGATGATTCTGCCAGGCTTAAGATCAGAGGAAATGGGAAAAGAAAAGAACACCAGAGAGAACAAGTCCCAGTCTAATGTGAACAAGGGAAGGACAGAGCGGAGCTGTCTTTCACCCCTCGAGAAACCCTGAAAATATCTTCTGTTGTCAGAAGCACTTAGACAGAACACATGCACCTGTGAAGGCCATACATTTACCCATACATGTTAGTCACTGAATCATCCACAGCCTGTTCATCCATCTGTGGCTCAGGTTGTCTCGTATTGACCTTGTATCTCTATTATTCTACCAAAAGCAAGACACGAAGGGCCCGTACAACTATTTTCTATTTCGTGCACATGAGCATTGCTATGGGATTTGAAACAACAAAGATTACCTTTATTTATGCATTCAGACATCTGTTTGATTTAGTTTGGATCGAGCGCAATGTATTTATTCTGCTGATACTCATGACGGATAATAACCTTATTAATTGCTTTCAGATAAAAAAGACAATTGGTATTTTTACCTTTTTGTATTTTAAATAAGTTCATAACCTATAATTTGTGCACATTTGAGGATACAATATGGCTACTATCAAATACCTTCTGTATTGGAGTGTTATTGCTCTGCTTTTTACGTAATGAAAGCAATGTGGCTTTGCATTATTGGCTTATAATGTATTCGCTTCAATTTAACAATGGAAAATACATAATTATCTAAATGTTCCAATCTCGCATGAGAGTTTATCCGTACTGTGCATAATGAATATATTCAATATACAGTATATACACACAAATAATATTTGTATTAAGTCCATTTTCAAGGTTTAAGAAACAAATATATTTCAAAGCATGTTTGGATGTTTGTTCCATTCGATCAGGAGGTTCTGAGCGAGCTCAAAATGCAGTGCTAATAAAATCACGGCCTTAACATTTGAGACCCTAATGTTTGTTCGGCATGTAAACGTTGCTGGGCAACAAACACAGAGCAATTCTTCTATTCAAGGCCACTGAATGCACTTCCCCCTCCTTACCTAATGTTGAATAACTGACAGACACTTAAACCAACAAGCAGAGGCAATTCAGTGGAGGAGTAGAAAAAGGTGAGGGTACATCGCACGGTTATATTTCCTGACTGCTGTAGGCTCGGCTGTGGGCTGGCGCTGTCTGTATCTCCATAACTTCACAGGGTATTAATTGTTTCAGCGCCGTCAGCAGAATGGCCTCTGCTTGTTGAACCACATCCAGGAGGAAAGTCATCAGACAAATTGCATGGGAGCAAATGCTGAGGCTCAGCCACAGTGCAAGATGCTGAATTTTAAGATGGTTGTTGGACCACGGTGGGCTCCATTGTGAGAGGTGCATTGAAAACGGTTAACCACCACTGAGATTGAATAGGATTGTGGACAAGTATCATGAGAAACTGCTAATTTATGTACAGGATTACCGTAAAAGTATGTGATATAGTTCAAATTCATCATTGACATTCATGTAACATGTCTCACCAATGCTGATTAGTATGCTTGAATATAATATACCATTAGATCAAGTGAAGAGGGCCGTTTGGTGGCAATCACATAGCAAGTGATTAGCTGAGGGAAAGAGCAAGAGGTGCTGCGGGGAATAAAACCCCATGCTCGCTTACAACACTGCTCGGGGAGATTTGCATTGACATAGTACGACCTTCCACAGTGTGAGGCATACATCAACCCACCCACAATGACTTTGTGTTCTATTAAGCAAGGGATCCATGGATACTTTGAACAAAGGAATAGTGATGGAAGTAATATTTACCTAAGTAAACGAACTATGCTGAAAAACTATTCTATTTTGTGTAGAATAAATGGCTTAAAAGTACATAAATGCAAACTATACCTCAACAATAAAGTACTTAAAGGAAGTGATTGTGACTTGGTGCAATGAGGATATTATATTATTCAGGAAAGTATACTTTTTGACTTCCCGGCTGTTGGCTTTTCCGTCATACTATGTGTTTGACTAGTGAGGTTAAATGTTTTTTAATGGACAACATTTTTCTACAAAACAGTGGAGGGAAACTCTTCATATTATGTTCATTTCCAGGTTCATATTTGTATGTTGTGCCCCTACTGTCACATGTTTACATGCTTGTATGTGTGCCAGCTGTAATTGGTTAGCTCTGTTGTGATGGGTTAACACCTTACAGATGTTGTCGGAATAGTGGTAAGTCTATTAAAAGAAATTCAGCAAAGTTGGCTTATTGCAATAAAAGCTTTTTTTAATATTTATTTGTATATGTTATGTTTTCTTCGTGTTGGTTGTTCTTACCCTTGTTATTTTCTTAGAGTTGTGTGACTCTTATGACTCGCTGATATGTTCTAGTTAGGAGTCATACTGTTTTTTGAATCGTTTCCTTTTTACTGAATATCACTGTCCTGTCCAATGTTATGTTGGGTATACGAAAACCCAAAGATCCAGCATCTGGCAAGGCATTTTATGATGTATTAACAAATCATGTATTTTACTTTAGAGTTATTAATAGATCATATGGATGTCAGTAAAAGGCCAGCTAAATGTAAATGTAAAAGAAGAGGGCAACAGTGAAGATGCAATTCACATAAACAATTCAGCGGCCTATGCCTCCCCTTAAATACAAGCTTTAACAAGACATGAGGGGTTAGGCAGCGGGGGCCGGTGTCGATTTACTATTGGTACATTGCAAGCGGCATAGTGTGGAATTTTAAGTAGAATCTGTTTATAACTTCTGGTTTCAATCTACAGTATACTCTCCTGATTACACGGAACGTAGGAATCAGGGTCATGCTGTAATATACCATTTCAGCACCATGGACAGCGTCCTTCCACACTGGATGTTTCACTGACAATGTGTGGAACTGCCTTTTTAAATGGATCTCATTTTACACACATAAGGGGTTGTGCATATGGGTATAGACTACTTGTAAGGACCCTCGGATCATACTGTATTTCCTTGAATGTAAACACAATGACTATAAGCCAAACCACACCATCATATAAGTATAACACATTGCCTGAAACTGAGTTTTACCACCAAAAAAAAAAACCTTAGGATTGTGCACACATTTTAAAATGTAACACTCAAACTGGCCCTGTCACAAATAGATGAACAGCCACACACAACTAAACACTTGACCACAATAATCATATAACATTTTTTTTTTAAATCTAGGTCTAACATCTAGCCTTTAACTGAGTCTTAAAATAAATCGAATTGTCTTAAAATCTGAAGATCTCACACTCAAAATGGCCCTCAAACATATAAAAGAGCACACACACACACACACACACACACACACACTCCACAGGAAATAAAAGGTTATATTGAGTAAATGATAATTTATTCATTATCATCACCAAATCCAAATGTTCATTAACAAAAACGGAGATCTTCACAAAACATTTTGTATGTGTCCAAGCAAAAGATTGAATTGGTTTCAAACTCAAATCTTGCTTTTAGTAATTGTTTTCATTTCCACTGATGAGAGGATCCATTTCCGTGTCAACCCAATGTATTATTATATATTTTTTATAAACCATGCTATACTCACACATTCAACTCACGAAGCACCCTTGGACAAGTTCACGGGTCGCACTCTCACCAGAAGAGGGCATTCTGATTCTGCCTGACAAAGTTGCCTTGACATGCAGACGTGATTTACAACAGCGTCATGCTGCTTCTGAAACCGGGCAGCAGCGAAAAGGAAAGCAGGATTTGGAAAGAAAGCTTGATATTTGAATGATTCTTAATAATTTCGCCAGGCTTGTTGACAGCGTTCCGCAGAGACTTGGATAACCGAACGCCACTTTCCTCTGTGCGCCATGCGCGGATCACACTGAGCATTCTTATGAGAAAAAAGACACCGAGAGCGGAATCTTGGGGCTGCATTTGGAGAATTACGTCCCTTTTTTGTGCATCGTGCCACTGTACTTGTCAAGTTGTGTGATCGGATTCTTCTAAGACTGGCATGCATTCCCTGGATTTGGCTTGGTTATTGTCTGCGCTTACTGCGGTACTCTTTTTGGCTGTAACTTGAAAAAAAAAAAAAAGCTTCCCTCGCTTCGAAGACATGGATAAGGAGTTCTGAAACGGAATTTTTTGTAACCCTTTTAATCTGGAGTTGGAGGTAAATAACATTGGACCAGCTTCGACTGCACGGTTATACATGCAGCACTAAACCGGATAGTACATCCAGGTCCGGGAGAGTAAAGGGCAGGTGCGCTTTGGAGTCGGCGGCTGCGCGGAGAGACCGGGCTAGTGGATTAGGACGGTACCTGTCTGTGGAGAGCGCGTCATGCGGACTCGGGTGTCGCGCAGTAGAAGCCATTAAAACCTGTAGGCTGGAGCTGACAGATAAGCGGATATGGGTAAGTTATATTTATCTTTTTTATCAAGTAGCGTGATTCCAAATTATTGTCCTCCTTTCTAACAAAAAAACCCCAAGATGCATCGTGTCTCTGGAGCAGAAAGGGTTGTTCTCATCAGGATTTGTCGTCTTTTGAAAATGTATTTTTGTAATATCATAAGGTGTTTTTCATTGAAGTGCTTCGGGGGGCTTGGGAGATGTGGGTGAAGCTTGTGCTTATAGCGTGTCAGTCGCAGAGCTGCAATCTGTTTCTCCTCCATTTCCTGGCCATAGAGCCTAAGGATACTTATTTGATTTTTGTGCACCTCTGTGCGCTTACAAATCTGCTTCTAAAATCACCAGTAAAAGCAAAAAAACCTGTTTCCAAATGAGGTCCATCCCTTGTTGTCTTGACTAGTTAGAGTGTCTTGCTCATTGGCACGGACTGAAATGCTAATCACGGTAAATGTTGGAAGCCAGTCAACTTTATAAAGCGTGGCCCTGCATAATCATTGATTTGTGCTTCATCTGTGCATGTTTCCATTGTCCAGTATCAGCCTCAGTTCTAACGACTCTTCCAAACAACTCTTGTGGGCTGATTTAAAGCACCGAGTCGTGCATGGTTCTGGTTCTCATTCAAGAAAGCCTTCGTATTCTGCACCTGCTTTTTAAAAAAGGACTCTCCTAATTGAAAATTGTCAATATATCAGTACACTGTGTGTGTGTGTGTGTGTGTGTGTGTGTGTGTAGACAATTCCCCACTCCTTTAGTAATGCATCATGGCTTTTCTCTCATGCACATGTGTTCCCCATCTTATTCTCAGTTATATATAAGGATAATTAACCATTTAGCCTCGGTCTGTTTCCCTTATGCACGTTTTCACACTCGCAACCACCCTCCTCAACCCTTCTTTAACTCTGTCCCTTCCTTGGTAATGACTGGCTATCCGTTTCCCCCCCCAATTTGCCAATTATCTGGGCTCCATCTTCTGCATGCTCCTGGTCTAATTGTATAGTCCGGGGTAGCCTAATCTCCCCAGTCATTCTTAACCAGTATACAGATGGCCAAGTTCACTGGTGGTGCTGTGCCATTAATTGCGAGGCTGCATGATGCATCGACCCACGGTGGGTTACTGCACCGCATCAATATAAGCTACAACAGCACAGAAAGCCATACAGTACCGGCCCGTAGGAGCCCAGACGTAATTTATGTGCACTGCAAAGCAACCATATATGGTTAATCATAGGAGTCTAGTTTATGGGCCTGTTTCCTAATTGAATATCAGAGCGTGTGAGGAAAAGCCCTGCATACTGGAGTTGCAGCGAGTTTGACACACACACACACACACACACACACACACACACACGCCTGAAAAACTGCAGCTTTTGTCAACCACATAGCATCATGCTGTTGCCCACACTTATTCGGTGATTATGTGGCCCTGTAGTCTCAGTTATCCAGCTGACTGTGATGCTCTTCATTAACAGCATGCGACGCACTTATGTTTCATGGGCTATATCATTAGAGATCTGCTATGCAGGAAGAGAACAGTAGGGCAGGGAGTGTAATAAGGCAGCCAGAGCTTCAAGATCAATTCAAAAAGCTAAATTACATTTCACACTCTACCTCAGCAATATGAAATAACATAGATGCAATGCTACTGGCTTCTCTGAGAGTTCACAGCGGGCAACAGATGACCTTTTGCTGGCCCCAATGCATCCAGCAAGGGGATCAGAAAGCCCCACTGAGGGCAATATCCGGGCATTTGTTATTTACATTTTGTTATTTTTACAGAAAAAATCAATAGCTTGAAGCACTTGGGATCCATCATTCAATATCTACAATATACATGTTAATACTGCTCCAGTTGGTTTAAACTGGAATGATTGAGCTACAAATTGAGTACACCATACCATGATTCAACAGTAACACTTGATATTGTTTCAAATATAGCTTAGGCTGGTCTGGGGACCTCCTTCCCTAGGTTTTCGGCTGCTGTCCAGCCTCTATGTGCAGTCAAGGCTGAGGCTGAGAGCAGTTGTGCTACTTGTGTGCACCCCAAAGTGCACCAGTTAGCGAGTCCATTTGCCAAGTTATTAAGCTACATTTGGTTTTATTTTAGGTCAGCAGTAAAGTGCACTCACTCCCTCCATGTGTTAGGGTTGAGAGGCAGAAATAGCTATCTTCCCTTGCTGAGGACAGCAGGTCTGTCTGCTACATAACAAAGCATTACCCGCATGCCTTTAGACACACTTCAGCTTAGACTTATCCATTCATTTTGGATTCAGACAGGTAACTGTGTTAGGTGACAAGGAAACATGAGTACATGCAGGGCTATATATTATCATGTGGAACACTAAAAAGAAAGCAAGAAAAATGCTATACTAAAAGCTGTAGAGTAAGAAAGGCTGTTGGAGGGCGAACATGGAAATCAAGAGGAAAGTGAGGAGGTGGTTTTGAACACATGCATAAAGAATAGACTACTATATATAAGAATGTCAATGGTGGCAGGGTCCAAGGACATGTATAACTAGCAGATTTCATACAGGACATCAATTGTACATGTAGATTCAGCATGATAAGGGTAATGGTGAAAGATGCATCAGGTAATAGAGAACCCAACCCAGTGAGTGACAACTCAGAGGGTGACGTGTGCTCCTTTGTGAATAAGATTAGAGGAATAGTAAGGGAAGGAGATGGCTTACAGAGTCATTAGCACACGGAGCGCTCATTAAAACCCATACAGTGTCAGGAAGGGGGAGAGAGGTGCCTTGTGAGGCAGGCTCAATCTGAAAGAGATGGCGGCGTCACTTCTAATAAAGCAAGCCTATAATGCACGTGGGAAATAAAAGCAATAGGGGCTGTTTCTACAGCCTCCTGGGATGCGAGTCAAACGCAACATTTAAAAAGCATGCATAGTGTTAAACAACCCACACGTTCTGTTCCCAGTCTATTACAATTTGCTTTGAATGTCCACGGAACATTACACATGGGCGTTGTTCTATATCGGTATTCATTTCCCACATCTATTTGTTTTCTTATCGTAACACTTTGATGAACAGTGTTGTTGGCAATTCAGTAACTTTCGGAAACTTGTGAGAAACATGACGAATTGGCTGCTCTAAAAACTACAGCACCTTGTGATCTTTCTATAAGAAACATTTAGCAAAAGTGGAGACACGTGATTGATCTGCAGGCATTATACATAGCCAGCACAAATGATCTGTAATGTTCCACGGTTCCCCTCCATCTGTACACACACACACACACACACACACACACACACACACACACACACACACACACACACACACACACACACACACACACACACACACACACACAATACCCATATGGGATCAGCAGATGCTTGGCAAACAGGGAAATGGCTATGTTGATTAGCATATGCTCTATTATTCCTCTCAGCCACTCTATGTCAGGAAATTATTTCTGACAAATCCAGCAAAGATTACATAAGTTACCAAGTTAAAATAATGCTCATTGCCTCAACTGTCATTGAAGCACAAATATCCCATGTTTTGCTGTTCCTGAATGTACCACATGTACATATAACGCATTACTTTTAGGTGAATGAATCACCGCCAATATACATGTTGCGAGCTAATTAAAAGATCTACTACTTCCACCCTGTCATCTTAATCTTATCTCACTGTCATAATGGTCCATACTTGATGATCCAGACCTTTGGAAACATACATAAGTAGTGACCCCCCCCTCCCCCCCCTCAAAGGGGAAATCAATGTATCTTAATGACACATCATTAGAGGCTCTGTAAAGGGGAACGATTTTAATGGAAACAACGCTATCTCACCTCAGAACAAGGAGTGATATCACAGGAAGCTGCTGACCATAGTTCTTCGCTTCTCAAGCAGTATTTGGAACAGATCATCAACTACTAGCACATAATACATAGACGTGTATTCATACTCCGGACAAATGTTGGCAGTCAGGTTGCTATTTCTTTGGCAGAGATGAGTTATGTAATTCCATAGGGTCCATGCTGATTGTATTATTTGAACGGAAAGAAGGATCGATGATTCATGCTGAACTCGTACAGCTTCGGTTTAGTTATACATGAAATGGCTGGAGTCTGCATTCAAATGCCTCCAGGATTGTATACACAACCAGCGGCTCTTGAATGTTAATTTTCTCTGTACAGGCTGCCTTTCATAACTTATCTGCTTACGCCATTGGTGCAATGCTAGCTTACGGGATGACTGAATACAGAGATAAAGATGTGCTTGAGCTAAATTATAAATTGCTTTGATTCAACGCTGGTTGTCAGTTTGTATTCATTGTAACCATAAAGCGTAAATGACATTAATCGAAACGGCTAAACCCATGTTGTTTGTGGTATTTGTCCATACAATGTAGACTATGCTTTACGCTTGAGTAAAACATATTTTCATTAAAATAGAAATTTGAATTATCTCATTAAATGACCAAATAAAGTTGACAATATATCGCAATATTTTTTTTTGTTTTAACAGCTGGTAATATCTCACTTGTAATACTCTTGAATCTTATTTGTATACTTATTTTTCATTCCCAGCATTGCAGTGATTTGTTCACGTCATGTTGCATTATTTATAATATGTTCATCTTATTTGATTTTAGATGTTACATGTACCAAGCTGTCCTCCGGATTCTAGTTTTCAAAAGCATGACATACATGCTGCCTGTTCTAGAAATATTGAAATATATTATAATCCTGCTTCCTTTTACCTATTGATCTGAAGTACTTCCCATGGGTTTTGGGCCGTGGGGAGTTGTGAGTCATCATTCACAGATACAAGATGTTTTCACAAGTTCTGACATCTTTACATCAATCAGGATATGGAAAAGTTTCCTGAAGTGTGAGGGATTGAGCTGATGACTCACAAACAATCAGCATGCAATTTCATTCATTAATGAGGTAAATTTAAGTAAAGTAAACTCATCTAACGTAAAACTAAACAACATCATTTAACTGAATGGACTAAACTGACTTTAAACAAAGTCACCAAACAACTGAACCGACATAATGACATGTTTACTGATGGAACAGACCAAACTAGGGCTAACAACAACAAAAAACACTACCAACTAAATTGTAAATAAATACCAGCACTCTTAGTTTGAATGAATGAATGAATGAAAACTTTATTACAGACTCAGGGTCCAGATAAAAGAGTTTGTTTATGGTGCTTTTGTTTTGTTTGATAGCTTACCCATTTATACTGATTAAGTCCTATGAAATAAACTAGAATGTCCAAACTAGAAATCACGATCCACCCAATAATGTGGCCCCACTTGGTACATCCTGAATGGCCACTTCCTGTATTTAAGAGCTCCTAGAGCAGTGACCACCAACTGGCGGCCCGCGGGCCACATCCGGCCCGCCAGACATTCTCATCCGGCCCGCACGACGGGGGTAACTGTGGCGTTGGCGGAGTGGTTGCTGCGTTCGCCCCCCACCCATTTTCTTTTTTACAACGTCTCGTGAGTAAGGTGCAGTACCGGAGTCCAACAGAGAGGCAGCAGCTGCGGGACAGTAGACTGCGTACTGCGAAACCTTCCCTTCCTTGAAGAAGAAGAAGAAGAAGAAGAAGTGATCCTTCGTTGTGAAGAGTCTGCTTTGTGGCTCCGCACCACAGCAGCAGCCCCGCTGCGACAGAGTCCAACAGAGAGGCAGGAGCTGCGGGACAGTAGCCTAGAAGCAGGGTTGGGTTGTAACGGAATATATGTAACGGCGTTACGTAATCAGAATACAAAAATCAAGTAGGCTAACTGTATTCAGCTGGCGTTACATTTGAAAAACGAGTAATCTGATTACAGTTACTTTCGTAAACCTGAAGTGAATACATTTTGGAATACTTATTGGAATTATTGGTGGAAAAGTTTCCTCACAAAATGTAATATTCATTACCGGCAGAACTGTGTGCACACTGCACAGCGCTGCAGCGGGTCTGTGAGGGCCCGCACCCGCACGCAGATGAGAGAGAGAGAGAGATCTCTTTTATATTGAAAGTTAGAAACGGAGATGGTTAGATCAAATGTGCAAGATAACGTTGATGTAGCATTTTCTTTATTGTCGAAATGATGACATTTATAACGGGATAAAATCAAAGTGAATGGCCTGCTGCTGCTGAATGCATGGGGCAAGTGACTGGAAAAAGTTTTAAAAGTTATTACATCGTTTCAGATGATAATAATAATGATAATTCATTCTATTTAAGGGCGCCCAAGGACACCTTACAATTCATAACATATTCTAAGGAAAGGTTTACAGTAGGAGAATGCAGTCCGGGTGATGTTATGTGGGGTGCAGATGAGAGGGAGCTGTCCAGAATGACACCAAGATGTTGTGTTTGAGTTCTTGATAAGCCACTAAAACAGTAAAACAAGTGTCTCCTGTTTACCAAAACATACCCATCTGTTATGGAAAAAGAAAATATTCAAAAAGTATTCTAAAAGTAACTTGAACACTTTTTTAAGACGCGTAACTGTAACTGTATTCTGATTACTTTCAGAGCATGTATTCAGTAATCAGTAACTGATTACATTTACAAAGTAACCCTCCCAACCCTGCCTAGAACTGATCCTTCGTTAGCGTGAAGAGTCTGCTAAGCTTTATGCAGTACCTGTACCCTTTGCCCTTGGACAAATGTAGTTGGTGATCCCTGTCCTAGAGGGCACATGTTTTGCCAAAGCCTGCCAATATGTCCCTTCTGCAGCAACAACAAAAAGCAGCACCATCTGCACTGGCAACTCAAATAAATAGGAATTAGAAGAACATGAGGTTAATTTACAAACTAATATTTAACTATAGAGAAGTAAATACATAAGTTGTGCAATGATCTAGCATATAGCAGCACATATTTCTGATTGACTTGACTTCCGATGTTTGGTGACATTTATTTCAGGTTTTTTTTTAATGGATTTTGGCAAAGGGGTTAGTGCCATTTAAAAGTAGATCCAGATACATGAATTAATACAGTGAGTACAAGCTTTTTGTTGCTGCTGCAGAAGGGGTGTAACGGTATCCGTATTCGTCCCGAACCCTCACGGTTCGGACGTCACGGTTCGGCAATCGGCACATGCAGTCACACGACGAATATGCCTTTTTTATGAAGGGAAAAAAGTCTGTCACTCAGGGCAGTATCCATTACACTATATATAATCCAGTGGGTGGTTTTGCGCCTAAAAGCTGCCTGCCGCCCTTAAACAACAAATGAAGAACAAGACGAAAACACAACAAAACGAACAAAATACAAGAAGAAGAGAAGTTAGTATGGTGATTTCAGATAACACACAGGAGCTAGAACCCACCTGCTTCTTTTTTGCTTTGCAAGAAGACGTAGCAATATTAACACACCAGTTAATATTGTAATCTGCCTCGCCGTTCTTTCTGTCGAAATAACGGTAAGGTTTGATTTTTTCTTCTAGTAACATACCTGTTGCTAGTTTGTTCTTCCCTCCACACCAACACCACGGTAAAGAGGACGTTCTCTTTTCTCTCTCACACCAGAGGAGACAGAGATAAAAAAAAAAGGTATTAACACACCAGTTAATATTCTTTAAAGAATAAAATCTACACCGTCGCCTTTTTTCCTTTCGGACTAACGGCAAGGTTGGATTTTTTCTCAGTAACGTACCTGTTACTAGCGTGTCCACTCCACGCCGACACCCCGGCGATCGAAGATGGACCCTTCTCTCCCTCACACCAGAGGAGTCAGGGACTCGGAGGCTCGGCTATGCCGCTGCGGGTTTAAGATTTCAGGCACAGACTCACACCAGGTCTGCTCGTCCGGCCTCGGGCTGGAACACGCCCGGGAGGCTATCGATAACCCCGGCTCGTGCGGGCATTGTACCCGCTTCACCATGAAGAGCCTCCGCCGTCGGTTAGCACACCAAGCTAGCTTGTCGGGACAGGACCCCCTCATGTCCGCTGATTCGCCGTCCGGCAATCAAGACATGGTGGCGTCTGCCGCAGAGATTGAGCCCCGCGCTGTGTCAGACTGGGGCTCAACAACAGCGACAGCCGCTGAACCGGAGCCCCACGCCGTTTCAGGCTGGGACCCGGTGGCGGCAAGAGCCGCGAGAGCGGAGCCCCGCGCTGTGTCAAGCTGGGGCTCCCAATTGGACCTCACCATGGTCCACCCGCGAAGGATGTCCTGGAGTTGGACGACATGGAGGACGAAGAGGATACCTCTGAGTTCCTCCTGTCTGACTCGGATGGGGATGACATCTTCGTTTCATCGGCTCAGGCTGCAAAGCCGGGAGCGGTGTCCGCTCCCCCGGGCGAGAGCACACAGGTTCGCCCGTCCTAAGCATGGACTTGCAGGCCTTGTGTCAACGCACTGCGTCCAGGCTTGACATCCCATGGCCTGAAGTGGCCAAGGAGACCTCCAGATCTCGCTACGAGGGGAAGAACTTACCCCAAGCAGCGAGGACGAAGAGGCAGCTCCTTCCAGTCTTTCCGGAGATGCTGGACGAGGTGTCGGTCTCGTGGAGAGACCGTCCCTTCAGCAACAAGGCCCCAATCCAGGGTGCCTACTCCCTGGACTGTGACGGTATGGAGAGGCTCGGCCTGCTCCGCATGCCGCCCATGGAGCCGCTGGTGGCAGCCCACCTCCAACCGAGGCTGGCTTCGACACCGAGCAGGAACCCCATGCTACCGGCAAAGGCAGACCGGTTCCAGTCAGCGATGACCGAACGGGCCTATAAAGCCGCAGCTTTGTCCGGCAGGGCTCTCAACGTCTCCTCGCTGCTGACCGCCTACCAGGCGGAGCTTTGCGAGGACATGTCGAGCAGACCTGAGCCTGCCGTGTGGGACGAGATCGCAACGATCACGGACATTTGCCTCCGTGTGCAGCGCTGCGCAGTCCAACCCACGGGCAAAGCACTGGGAATGATGGTGGTACAGGAGAGAGCCAGGTGGCTCAACCTGACCAACCTTCCAGACCGGGAAAAAGAGGATGTTCTGGACATGCCTATTGTTCCCGAGGGCATATTTGGCTCCGCTCTAGCTTCAATGCAGCTGAGGTGCGAGTCAAAAAGGAAGGGAGACGAGGCTCTCCAGCTCTGTCTCCCCCGAAGGGTCCAGCCGCCACCTCCAATGGTCCCGCGGCAGGCCTTCGCCCAAGCTGTCTCACATCCTGCCTGGTTCAAAATACTGAAGCAGCAGAGACCGCAGCCCGTCCCGGGTCCCCAGCCCAGGCACGAGGCAAGAGGGAGCTGGCCAACAAAATCTCCGGCCCCGGCAGCTGCCGCTCAAGCGCAGCCGACCAAAGTTTTCAGCCACCAAGCGAGGAAGAAGAAGTAGGCGGCCTGACAGCCTCCTCTCCTCTCCTCGATGAAGGAGCTGGAAGTTCCCTGTTCCCCAGTGTTTTCGGGGTGCCACCATGCCCCCATATTCCCGCCGCCTCGAGTGATGCCAGAACGTCATCCTCAAGTTCGCGCCATCAGGGAAATGGACTTAACATCAAAGACAGAAAGTTCCGCTGCCTGTTTAAGTCACACAAACACATGTCATCATTGTTGTTTCAAAATAAATCATTTTCCACTGACGTTTCCAGGCTTGAAGCCAAGGACACAGTCAATAAAAATGAATAGAAAAACAATAAAAACAATAAACAGTCTGTCGTCTGCCACTCTTTTGAGAGCGGCTACGGCCTCTCTAAAAAGGCGGACAATAGACGGGATTGTGAAGGCACTACCGCCACGCGCATGCGCAGTGTCGGCCGGGGATGTCAACCTGCGGTACCGCCGTGACACTAGAGGGCCCCATAACACAACAAATAGAGACACTGAGGGCAGACGACAGAGCTGTGACATCTCCGCTCGCTTTGAGAAGCGAAAAGTGGAGGATGCTCACAGATTCTGCTTGGGTTTTCAAGACAGTAACATGGGGCTACAGGCTCCAATTCGCTGTCACCCCCCCTCACTTCTCGGGCATTCTGTATTCACAGGCCTGGGGAGAGTCGGCCCATATTCTAGAGCAAGAGATTTTCGAAAAGAAGGCTATATCGATAATACCCGCCGAACAGAGTCAGAGCGGCTTTTATTCCATGTATTTCCTAGTTCCCAAACGGGGAGGGAACAGAATTCGGCCTATACTAGATTTGAGAGCTCTGAACAAATATCTCAGAAGATACTAATTCAGAATGCTCACTCACACATCTCTGTTGCGTCTCGTGCGCCAAAACGACTGGTTCACATCAGTCGACCTGAAAGATGCGTATTTCCACATCCCAGTATATTACCCACACAGGAAATATCTGAGGTTCGCCTTTCAGGGTGTCTGTTACGAGTACTTCCCTTCGGCCTGTCTCTCAGCCCGCGAGTGTTTGTACGGTGTACGGACGATTGGCTCCTCCTCGCACAGTCGGAGCAAGAGGCTATTACGCAGACGAATGTCCTCGTAAAACACCTGCTCGACCTGGGTTTCGTAATAAACACGGAAAAGAGCATGTTGTCTCCAGCCCAGACTGTACTCTTCCTGGGCCTACGCCTGAATTCGGTGCCCTTTACAGCCCGCTTGTCAGCAGAGAGAGTGAAAGCCTTCAGGGCTTGCCTCGCTCATTTTCAGCCACACAAATATGTTCTCTTCAGATCATGTCTGCGGTTGCTGGGGCTCATGGCGTCAGCCATCCTGGTGGTACGACTGGGACGCTTACACATATGGGAGTTTCAGCGCTGGGTAGCTGCCCTCAGATTGGACCCGCGCGGAGAGTGATGGTCACTATGAAATGCGTAATAGCTCTGCGCCACTGGCTGCACCGACTTTTCTAGTACGGGGCGTGCCTATGGGTGCTGTCCTATCGCGGAAGGTGGTCACCACGGTGTCTGACGGGCTGGGGGTATATATACGAAGGTCGACCTGTGAGGGGTCTCTGGAGCAGAGACCTCCAACGGTCACACATAAATTATCTGGAGCTTTTAGCGGTGTTCCTCACCCTGAAACGCTTTCTGCCTTTTCTCAGAGGACATCATGTCCTCGTGAGGACAGACAACACGACCACAATATCGTATATAAACCGCCAAGGGGGTTTGCGTTCTCTCCAGTTACACATGCTGGCACGCAAACTGATCTTATGGAGCTGCGGATGTCTCCTCTCTCTGAGAGCGACGCACGTACCAGGAGTGATGAACCTCGGGGCGGATCTGCTGTCCAGAGGTGCACCACTATATGCAGACTGGACTCTACATCCAATGATTGTGAGTCAGCTGTGGGTGCGTTATGGCCGAGCCGCGGTAGATCTGTTCGCATCAAAAGAAAGTGCTCAATGTCAGCTGTTCTTTTCAATGTCAGCTGTTCTTTTCAATGTGCGATTCAAACGCACCGTTAGGCGTGGACGCGCTCGCGCACGTTTGGCCTCCGGTCCTTCTGTACGCGTTCCCACCCCTGGCTCTGATACCCCCAACTCTGGCCAGAGTGAGAGAACAACGCCACACACTTATCCTGATAGCTCCGCACTGGCCTGCAATGTACTGGCTGGCGGAGATATATCAGCTGTGTGGGCAGCCGTGGCAGCTCTCACTACGCAGGGACATACTGTCTCAGGCGGGGGGGACGATCTTTCACCCACACCCAGAGCGCTTGGCACTATGGGCCTGGCCCGTGAGTGGTACAATCTGAATACAGTGGGGCTCCCTCAGAAGGTGATAAACACTATTCAGAGTGCAAGAGCTTCCTCCACCAGGTCTCTCTATGACGATTTTATCATTTCTACAGGACTTAATTGATAAACACAGAGCTTTCTCTACGATCAAAGTGTACCTGGACGCTATTGATGCATGCCATGTGGGCTTTGAGGGAAAGACAGCTAGCCAACATCCTTTGGTCTGCCGTTTTATGAAAGGGGCTCGCAGGCTCCTCCCTGTTTCCAGGTCACTGGTGCACTTATGGGACTTGGCAGTGGTTTTAGATGGGCTCACTCGACCTCCATTTGAACCCCTGGAAGAAGCTGACATGAAACACCTGTCACTGAAGACAGTGCTGTTACTGGCTCAGGCATCTGCCAAGCGATTCTGTGACATTCATGCGCTCTCTGTACATCCTTCATGCACTGAGTTTATCCCATAGTGAGACATCGAACGGAGTGTTATGAATGAGAACTATAGGTTACGTAACCCCAGTTCTCAGAGTAACATGAAGTGAGATGTCTCACCAGACGGCCCTTCTTGCTAAGGCGAAGCGAGAAGAGGTGCTTATTTGGAATGATGCTGCGTTGTAGCGCAAGCTACTTAAAGGGTGGGTGGATTCCCTGACGTTGACGTCAAGATCACCAGCCAATCAGGATTGGCGTAATGAGATTGATGCTTCTGTTTGCATACGCGTTGAGGCGCATCCCATAGTGAGACATCTCACTTCATGTTACTCTGAGAACTGGGGTTACGTAAGTAACCTATAGTTTTTTTGGAAAACATGTTTTTCTTTTAGCCTATTTACCTCGTTAACGTACATAATACTCATTACATTGACACATGCATTATTTGTGATTAAAATAATGGTTGTTGGTAATGTATTAGCGACCCCCACAGATGTAGGATTTCACTGCGCCCGTGCGAGCTCAGACCCTGCTTAAGGGAGCTCAGCTCCCACATAACTCGAACCCTGAATATGGCCATCTGAGTGTGTGTGGTACTGTTTGTGGTTTGTTTTTAACTGTGTAATACAGTTGATTATTCAATCATTATTATAATTTGTATACTGAAACTTGCACTACTGTTCAAAAATAAATAACAACAAACCTGAAATTATGCATTTGAGACTTTTTTAGCTTTTTCTTGTTGTACCGAACCCGTACCGAACCGTGATCCCCAAACCGAGGTACATACCGAACCGTGAATGTGACCGCAACCGTTACACCCCTAAGCAGCAGTATTGTTTCTTGATAATAAAACATCCCATCTAATTGAAGAAGCAAATACAATGTCTGACTTTAAGCTATTGTTTATATATTGATCTTGTGTTTTCTATAACATTGTGATTTTTAACATAATGGAGGTCGAGGCTCCAAATAAGGCCAGCTGGTTTTTTGTCTCTTCCTGCACTGCTTATCATTTGTTATTTGTTATGTTTCTGTATTTTCAAATTGTGCCAACCGATAAACTACAAAAACAAAATGTTTGCCTCAGGATACTTATTCAGAAGTTAGCAGCAAAAACTGACAAGATTGCTGAGCCTTGTATTTTTATTGGGCAACAAGTCATGTCTGAGTGGGTTTAAATATACCCTGATTTTATTTCAGGTATTGGATAACATTTTTTTCAAATACTGAACAATGGAAAACTACTCAGTGTGTGGCAAGCATGTGTCTACCAGAGGGAAACTATAAAGGTTTTTGTTGTGCAAATCACATGTGCTGAACTTGTTTCTCCTCTCCCCCTTTCTCTCATTTATACAGGCTCTGCTCTGCGGCGTCGCTGGCTAGTGGTCCAACTCCTGATGCAGGTGTGGCTGGCGGCAAATCCATCTTTGAGCGAGCGCCAATGCCCCAAGAGCTGTCGCTGTGATGGGAAAATTGTCTACTGTGAGTCAAGCGCCTTTCGAGATGTCCCTAAGAACCTCTCTGGAGGCTGTGAAGGCCTGTCTTTACGGTACAACAGCCTCGTCAGTCTTCGAGCAGGCCAGTTTGTAGGCCTCAACCACCTCATCTGGCTCTACTTGGACCACAATTACATTGCCACTGTGGATGTGATGGCCTTTCAGGGGGTCCGCAGGCTCAAGGAGCTGATCCTGAGTTCCAACAAGATCACGTCCCTCCACAACACCACATTCCACCCTGTCCCTAATTTGCGAAATCTGGACCTGTCGTATAACAAACTGCAAGCCTTGCAGCCTGGGCAGTTCCAGGGCCTACGGAAGCTTCTCAGCCTACACATACGGTCAAATTCCCTTAAAACTGTCCCAATGCGTCTTTTCCAAGATTGCAGAAATCTTGAGTTTCTGGATCTGGGATACAACCGCCTGCGCAGTATCACCCGGAATGCATTTTCAGGCCTAGTGAAGCTCACTGAGCTGCATCTGGAGCATAATCAGTTCTCAAAGATCAATTTCTCACACTTCCCTCGCCTCTACAATCTGCGGGCGCTTTACCTGCAGTGGAATCGCATTCGCTCAATGAGCCAGGGCCTGACCTGGACTTGGGCCTCCATCCAGAAACTGGATCTGTCTGGAAATGATTTGATGGAAGTTGATGCTGTGGTTTACCAATGCCTACCCAACCTCCAGACCCTTAATCTGGACTCCAACAAGCTGACCAACATCTCCCAGGAGGTGGCTGATGCCTGGATCTCTCTGACAACGATTAGCCTAGCTGGGAATGTATGGGACTGTAGCCCTGCGATCTGTCCTCTGGTGTCATGGCTGACGAATTTCAAAGGTGCAAAGGAGACAACGATGATCTGCGCCTCCCCCAAGAAAGCCCAGGGTGAGAAAGTGATGGACGCTGTCGAAGCTTTTGGTGTTTGTCAATCGAACCAACCGGCAACGCTCACTGTGAGTATTCCTCCATCCCCGTCCAGCATCCCTGTGCAGACTGAACGCCGCCCAGCTATTCTGGCTTCTCCCACTAGTCCTGGAAAGAGAGGAGAGGGGTCTATCAGAGGCCCCACATTGTCAGCTCCGCCAGAACAAGACATGGAACCCGTGTCCTTCCATAAGATTGTGGCTGGAAGCGTCGCCCTTTTTCTATCGGTTGCCATGATCCTGTTGGTTATCTACGTGTCTTGGAAGCGCTATCCTAGTAGCGTCAAGCAGCTGCAGGAGCATTCGGCAGCAGCCCGCAAACGTCGCAAGAAAGCCAGAGAGACGGAGCGCACCCTGAGCTCTCCACTTCAGGAGTACTATGTGGACTACAAGCCCACCAATTCTGAGGCCATGGACGTGCTCGTGAACGGGACCGGACCCTGCACCTACACCATCTCAGGCTCCCGAGAATGCGAGGTATGACCCACACCACCGCCACTCCTCCTAAAGCAAACTATGTCCACAGCTCGGCGACCCGAGGTAATTATTTACTCTCTGCTTTGATAGATGATAAATCCGCCACTTGATTACTTAGCCACACGCAGCAGGTTTGGTGAACACTGTGTACCCACGGATTATTTAGGCGAGTGATTTTAGCATTACTTTGTGTATAGCGGAACGTCTCTTGCTTTCAGACGGGTGTTTGTATATTCGCTTAAAACTTAATCTCTATTGAGATGCAAATGTTTGTTTTGCTGCAAAATTGAACAGACATACAGATAAATGAGACAGATTACGGTATCTATTTTTCTTGAGCCTAAACTATGCTGTTTGTGATAAGACCTTTGTGCTTGTTTCGGTACTTGCTTGCCTTTTTTGCTTGGGTATAACAGGCTCTGTGTGTTTGCTCTACTGCTGTGCAGTGTTTGGGTAGAACTGTGAAGGGAAAAAAGCTGAATTGTGGGAAGATCTTTTTTTGGACACTTGATGTGAATACTAAAAGAGACTTGTCACTGTATAGAGTTTCCCCTGAGCTGATGACTTCGCACATTTTTTGACATAGCAATGACTCAAAATAGTCGGGGAAACACTCATACCCCCCCGACTGTGCATCCTTTCTGATGTTTTCTTTTCCTTTTCACACTGACTTGCTTACCAGCGTAATTGATCGGTCACACACAAACTGAAATGCATACTTTCACCGGTCATCCACAATGTATTTCACATAGGAATAGAAAAAAGCACATCTTGTGATATAAGAACATCTACACACTCTGAAAGAAGAAGTGTTGGATAGCCCTGAAAGGAGTGGGAATCCTTTGAAATGTTTTGTACACTGACAAGTGATTTTCTTCAAAAGAGTATTTACAGACTACAGCAAAGTGGGAATACGACTTTTTACTTTCAGCTACACTCTTGTGTATCTGATAGGGGTGTTATCATGTTATGTAGCCAAACATGGAGCACAGCTTAATATTAAGCAAACAATGTGCACATAATGTATAAGGCTAGACATGATCGGCTATGCTAATATAGTATATTCCACACAAGAACATCACAAATACACCTCAAAATATTCTAAAGACATTGACTTTTAAATGTTGTAAAAATAAGCTTTTCAGAGATATTATTTGTTTAGGGGTGGTTTGTATTTTTCATAAGCTTGATGTTGTTGAGGCCACCCCCTCTAATTCAAATCATAAGCTATGTATTAGCAAGCATGTAAGAGAAAGCTGCTTACAGAACTATATAGGAAAAATACTTGATGTGGAAATAAATATTACCTTAATAAAGAACATATAATACAATTAGTTCACAATATCAAACATTACAAAAATAAATATCGATTGAGTTTTTATAGCATTTTACAGATGGATGTGGTAATTATTATTGGAAATGAATTGTAAAAAATATGTTTGACTGACAACACGTAATTTAAGGTGGCTTTAAAAACATAATATCATAATGTTACCACGGTGAAGCAGTGCTTAAAGTTATATCATATTTGAGAAACAATGGAAGGCTATTGCACTTTGGATCAGGAGGAATTGGCAGCCACTGGGAGGAGGGGATACTGTCAAATTAGGTGACTGCAAATATATTTAAAAAATGCATTGGTTGACTTTCAGTAAGTCACATTACAAGGGATAACATGGCTGATATACTTTGCCGATGCCACTTGGTTCAGGGCTATGTTCACTCTCATATTGCATTGCATATGATCTATGAAAGGTTCCCCCTCCCCTTTACTTCCACTCTAAAATATCAGACACAGAATACCTCCCAGCCTCCCCATTAGTGCGAGCCAGAAGCAGACCTGCCGTTTACCATGGAAATTCCTGCATCTATCATTAGCCTTTTATCTTGACTTTATTGAACTTGGCAATTTAGCTGACTCTTTTATCTGCGAGCCAAATAAAGCGGGAATTAACCCATACTAATAGGGGCAAGGACCAAACAAAAATTACACAGACGGCAGAGTGAAACACCTAGGAAAGAAACATATTTTTAATTCACATGCAAGCATTTGAAGGAATGTTCAATAAAGAAGCAGGAGCCGGAGGAAAAGCACATTTTGTTCTTTATTATTTCAGTGCAAAACGGGAATATATCAAGTAATTATAGGTTGGTGATGAAAGTGTATTGAAGTGAAACACTCTGAACAAAAGTAAATAAATAGAGTATATTGCAAGCACTGTAGGGCTCCCAACAGAAAGTTTACTATTACACAGCTCTGATTCTTATCGACATGTCTTTCATCACGCCGTCCTCAGCAGGTTCATGTACTCTGTTGCTCCACCTCCTTATATAAGCTATACCTGAGGGAGGGAAGCTGGCACGTACTGCACAGGCAATGTAAATCAGGCTATAGCTGAATAAATGTGTAGTTTTCACAAGGTGAGATGTATTCATAACAAGCCTTAATTATCAATAAGAGAACATGTGAACAAAGCTAATCAAAGCATTCATTATTACTGTGAAACAAAGAAGGTAAATAATCAATTGGATAGGGAACAGTACGATGTTTTAAAGTATCCTTGATGAATGTAACATAATCGTCATAATTATTAAGTTAAATATATTTATTTGTTTAGCTTTTTAACTTAACAAAATGTCTAAGATAGATCTTCTTCCGGACAGAATCAAGTTAACATTCTTATGCATTAGTGGCTGTAAATTGGCACCTTGGTTAGCTTCCATACAATAAATGTGTTGAACTTAACTCCACTATAGGGGATATTTATTGTCATTGTTATGGCATGTTTGCCTATGATCTCTTACAGTGCAACCTGTATATTCATATCATGACACCTTGTTCCCTCACTGAACTCTCCTCCATTTTGTTTCTCGAGGTATCCTTGACAATGCTTTCCCTCCAGCTCCAGCACTTTCTCTGTCTCATCTTAAAACATTATAGAGCCGAGACAGGGACCATCAGTTAGCGGTCCGAAAAGTCCGGAGTTCATTTGAGGATGTGCTCCGATCATGTTTCTACATTTTGTTGCTCTCGCGTGTACATAAATCACTCTTTTGCAGAACGCCGGGCCACCTGCTACGCTCTCTCTCAGGCCTCGAGGCCATTGCGGCTCAGGTCTGTTCATCTCCTCCGAGTGGGAATTGCTTATTCCTCCTCTGTCACTCATACCATTTTCTGTCATTTGGGATTCTGTACCATCGCTATAACTCAGCACAGACCTCTTCACATGATTGTCCTTTATCAGCCACGAGGACCACCTGACATAGATGTGAGCGTTTGGCAGCCTTTTACATGAATTGCCTCGAGAATTTCACAATAATAGTATATTTTTACCTACGTCATTTCAACCGTCCCACAGAGAGGATTCTATCTATGATTTATACCTTCCTTTGATCTTTCCCATTCTAGCTGTGCAATTTATATTGGCAGTGACCTGATCTTGAGTGTCCCTTTTTCATGTATCAGAGCATCACCCTCCGTCCTTTCACCAATGTATTTCCTAACCTGGCAACAACACACATTCACACAATTCTGTGTCTATTTTTTCTTTCCCTTTGTACAATTGATATCAGTCCTGTAACCTTATCACGGTCTTTTGGCCTCTACCCTTTGTCCATCCAGATCCACTCATGCTGCATCCTGCCCTTTGGCTATCTGAAAGTGGCTTAAATCTTCTACTTTGATAATGATTTTGATCATAAGCCCAACCATCTATCTAGTAGTGCAACCCATTAATCACTTCCACATCTTATCCAACTTGTCCTAAGTCCTAGAACTCAATTCTACCAGGAATGACCTTTTGACTCTTGCTGACCTTTTTCTAATCAACATTTACTTTAATGCCACACTGCATATAGCTGTACTTGATTTAATGATTTACAAATCGCTGACCTCTGATGAGTGAAACCTAGAAAAATATGGCAGCCTTTTTTCTCATGAATGTGCTGACCTTTAACCGGTTTCTGTAAAGGTCTTAGCACCATGCTGAGGTTCCTCTCATTTCTGCCACAATAGTAACACAGCATCGAGGGAAATTATTAAATTCTCTGCACCTCCCTGCTGATTTTAATACGATAATCCTTAAAAGCTGATAAGCGGATCTTCCAACACTCGCCCTGTATTTCACTCTACCAGGACTGTGCAGAAATATTGCTGTTATTTATTTGTTTGCCTCATTCTGGTATTTTCTACTGAACGTTATTAGCAGAGACACTATTCACAAGCACACTTATTTTCTTAATTGATATCAGGAAACAAACCGATAATTTTTTTTGTGAAGGCATTCTTCATTTCTGGCACCTCTGCTTTCAACCTCTTTCGCCTCTCGATGTTTTACACACACTGTGAACTGTCTGTTTCAGCAGGTTGTCAAATATGTATTATAGGAGGAAGCTTTGTGTGGGGTTTGTTGTATTCCTTTTATTGCAGGCTTTGCTTCAGATAAAATGCTACTTCTGTCTCAGTCAAAGGCTGTGATGTAAGAGGCTGAAATGAGAAAAAGTACACGCATTTTTGTTCATAGTTTAGGTGTCAAAATACGTTGGAGCTAATTACTCGGTTGTCTCTGTTCAGTATTAGCATGTTCTCCAAGTGTGAGGGAGCGTCCCTCTCTCCCTCTTTCCGCAGTCCAAGGTCACGATGTCAGATTGTTAATTGCTCGGGGAAAAAAAACACAACATAAACAGTGGGAGGCTAGCCAAGGGCAAGTTAGCTATCTTTAATTCAGAGGGGAGGCTGAACTTCTCGATGCTAGTGTCTTCACTCGACAATTAGCCATGTGGGAGACTTCAAACATCCACTGCGCGGCAAGAGAACATCTCTCTCATCCGCTAATCCTGTCTGTTTCACACTCTGGTTCCACACTGCTGCTTTGTTGCACCCCCGTTTGATCCATGCTTAATGAGGGTGTTAGATCACCAATACAGCAATTACATTACCTGGAAAAGAGGCAATACTTTCCTTTTCCTTTTCTCCCAGCTTTAACAATGTAACCCAAGTGCATCATTAATGCTAAGCTTCCTGATTCACTGCCCCTGTTATCTGTGCTGCCCGTTTGTGATACTCATCTTAAAATCTGTTGCCATTTGTGTGCGATATACTAGCTTTGTACCTTCCTTTTTTTATTATGTTCTTCCCTTGGTGGTTTGTTTGCTTTACAAGACATTTTCCAAAGCTGAGTTGTTTCATCAAAGGCCTTTTGCCACTTGTACTGCTCCTTCTATAGTATGTTTGTCTTCTCTTGAGCCCCGTACATGGATGGGAAAATTAGAATTACATATTGTCACTGCATGTGAGAGGACAGAAATAACACAAACAAATCCTGCTTTTATGAATTGGGTATCATAAAAAAGGTGTTATTACTGAAACGGAACAAATGCTGAAAGGGTAATATCACATTATAGCCCCACGTTGCTTGCTCCACAATGATCACTGTTTGGCTGTCCTTGAATTCTTCTACAGCGACAGCAATCATAAATGTTACTGAACTAGCATCTTTCCTAAAGCTATTTCATGTAAAAAGGTTAAAAAGGAACCCAAAATCACCTTAAAAGAACATTTTTCTGTATGCTTATTCTTTAATTTCTGTCCAATGTTAGTTTGATACACTTTTAAATTAAGACGTACAAATGACACAAACTTTCATTTTGTTTAAAGTGATTTCGTTGTTAGGGTAGATTAGCAGCTCAATCAAATAAAGTGCAAGCAGGCGTGCATCGTTATGTCCTCTGAGCAGGGAGGGGTGGGGCTGGGTCAAAATGTAGGTTTATAAGTAAGATAGTTGTGCAGTATTTGATTTCCTATAGTATTTGGTGTTATCATCGATATGGGTGCCTATATATCGAACTGTGTGATTAAGGTGCTTGCTTGGTTTAGCTCCCCCCTATACTTACTAGCAGTTGGTTTGTTCCAGTTAGGTGAGGATGGAATGCCATATACTGAATTTAAGAGCAGCATTATTTAGTTTGGTTTTCTTTAGCTTTTTGACAATTCCCAGGTTTCTGTCTTGCACTTTTTTCCTTAACCTATTTTTAAGATAATCCCACAAATTTTTTTGCGATTCTTCTCCCTCTTCATCCTGGTTCTTTGACCGCCTTTCTAAAGTTTTTCCTGCCAAACTACCTCAGACTCTTTACATGAGGTGGCAGCACTAAATGCAGCATGTGATATAACACTCAGTCCTGTTAGAGAAACTCTGAAGCACATAGCAAACCTCTCCATCCTTAAACAAGGGAAACAACCTGTCAGTGCAGTGTGACCTTTTCAATCTTTTCTATCATGACTCATCCCTTTTAATGATCTCTCCACATGTTTTCTGTATCTTAGAAGAAGATGGATTGAGTTTTATTATAATCAAACATAGCTGTTATAATATGTTGGGAACAAAATTAGATTAATTAATTAGGTAAGACAAAAAATGACCTGAACTGGTAGAGTATCCAATTTGAGTCAGATAATTGTGTTTTCCAAGACCATTTTTTTATTGTTTTAAATTGGTTTTGTTGGTGTTATAATACTTGTGGATCCAGCCTCATGAAACAATCCTTCTTAGTCATTAACTGATACTTTTCGAGTGAGGTTGGTCAGGACTTATCACCTTGCACATTAGTCACAACTCATAAATGAGTCATTTATGTGTATAGCTAAGTACCTGCCGCAGTGCATTATTACAGGACTAAAGGGATGGCAAAGGAAACAAAGGATGCAGCACATTTTATTAAACTGGAAGAGCTTGTTACATTTGAAGACAAAATATAGGCATACAAACTAGAACAAAGGAAGAATAGAAAATATAAATGTTAGAATAAAAGGCAGATACTGAATTACTGAAGCATACTCCCCAACGCACAGAAAGTAAGGAAAGTAGAGGATGTTTTTTTCCAAATCTTGAATAAAACACTTCAGCTGAAGTTTCACTCTTACAATCTTCCATTTAATGAATTGACAATGCTTCAAGCCTAATTAGCCTGTCATCCTTGCACTAGTGTCGGAAGAAAACATATTTAAGCTTTTAAAAGTCAATTTTGTTATTCCATTTTGTTATCCCCCTCAGAATTAAAGATCTTTCCAGGAACCACACTCTCAATGCAGTACTTCCAGGACGAGTTGTTATCCGGTTCTATAGCTCGTCCTAATTAACCAACCACTGTAATTAAGAGGAGCACTCTTTAAAAGGAAAGTGTAGAGGCCTTGTCTGTGCAGTTCTCTGTGGGTGGACAGAGTATGAAAGACCACATATCTGCGTCTCCAAGGGGCTAGTTGTATCCGGACCACTTCTTTCTTTGAATAGTTCTCAGCTGAAGAACAAAGTATATCCTATTTCCACTGAAATTCATGTCACTCACAATAGTGCTTTCATATATATCTACTGGTCACTGAGAGAAAAAGGAAACCTAGACATAAATAGTTGAAGTCAAATGCGACTTCTCTTTTAGAAAACTGAGTACATTAGTGTTTCTTTTGACCGACAATGCACATTAAAGGTCACCTATTATGAAAAATCCACTTGTTCATGTCTTTTATACATAAACATGTGTCCCCTCTGTGTAAAGAGACTCTGAAAGTTTCAGGTAAAAAGATTCTCTCTCTTTTTGTCCTGATCCATTTCTATAAAAACCAGTCCGAAAATGAGCTGATCAGATTTTGGCCACTTTATGATGTCATAACGATTTGTTTGGCTTGCGTAACCATTAGCCAATCACCAACCAAGGTAACCCCCCCCCCCTACCTCATCACCTGAATCTCCTCCTAGAGCACCATTGTGTTCTTTTTAACCAAATCTCTCTCAGAGGGGCGTGGGGAGCGGCTCCTTATTTCCATCTAAAGTAACAGACAGAGAGTCAGCACTTTTGAAACAGGGGGGATTATGGGATGCTGCAATGATCTGTTTGGTATTTGGAGCCAAACACTTCAGAGACATGTTTTGTATATATCTGAGACATATACTCTATTGATGAAAAACAGTATAATAGGGGACCTTTAAAGTGCAGAGTTGACCTTGAACAATGGAAGGAGCCATTGGCATAATTGCAAAAAGTCTAATAAAAAAGTAATGACATTTTGTTTTAATTGCACAAAACACAATCCTTGTCATTACTCTAGGTAACTGTATTAGGTGAAAGACAAGGCCACGCATTCCCGAGAGCTGAGAAGATGTATGTGATTTATTGCTACTGACTCGAGACATCTAGTTTGGCAGATTCAACAGAATGAAAAGATAGACAGGCTCGGGGGTTGAAGTGGAGTTAGACAGGTAGGCAAGTGGACCTGGCAGAGAAGCACGATCAACAGGATGGAGAAGTGGACAGGCGGACCAGTTAGAAAGCCAGAGAAGTCGGGCAGTCATCCACACTTGACAGCTAGATTGGCAGGCGTCCGTCCACAAAGACACCCAGGCCTTTGTCCACAGACAGCTGTCCATCCTCTGATCAGCAATCGCTCAAAGCTTTTTTTTTAAGTAAGATGATAAAGTCCGAGGCAAGGCCCAGTAGATTGGCATGTTTTGCTCGGATCAAAACTGCTATGCAACCGGGTGTATGTGTGTTCTCAGAATGAAGGGGCACTTAGGATCAAAATTGTGTCAAACTTGTTTGATTAATTATGGAACTTGGGTTGATCATGTACAGTACAGCTTGGACATTTTTTTTTTATTCTGTTTCTTGATTTTAGTGATGAAACAATACTTTTGTTAATTAAGAATAGTTGATAGATAGACATGTAATCAAAAACTATTAATACAAAGTTTGATGAATGTATCTCCTTCAAGTTCCTAAACTACTAAAATCCTGGTACATGCATTATTTAAATGTAAAAGGCATGCACAATAGGCAGCGAAGGACACTTCTGACATTTTCACAAGTCTCCTCAGTCCAACAAGAATCATTCTACGAGAGCAAAAGCAATCAGACATCACATGTTCACATGTTCTGCCAGTCTTGTATCCTGTATGGATGATCAACTCAGATGAAGGGGTGTGGGTGATTGAGATATATTGATGTTGAAAATCAAATGAAATGTACCATGCCTTTCAAGTTTGATCTTTCTCCAGCGTGTAGGTGTCGAAGCAGACTGGCTCTGTATGTGCTTCATCCACTCAAGCCTGCATACGAAGTAGCCTTCATCTCCCGAGGCCATTATCTGAGCTTTTTCGTTATGTTGAGTCTCCGTTTCCTTTTTTAGGCCATTCTTTCTCTGCTGTGTCAACTGCTGTGTCAAGCACATATTATTTTTAGTTAATTACCTGTCTCTGTCAACCTGCAGCATCCCACTCTGTGGCATCGCTGCATAAGCCTGGCTTCAGGTTGTCTTCCACTGCAGGAAAATGTACACCTCGCAAGATTGATGACTATTATCCTGCAGCTTCACTTCAGTATTCCAGTCTTGTAGGAGAAAGATGCAAACAACATTATATAAACACATGTTCTCAGAATAAGTCCCTACTAATTGTCTTAAATTTCTTTTGCATTTTATGTTTTTTTAAAGATTGTTTTTGGGCCATCTGCGAAGAGACATAGGCCGCTAGCCCAATAGAGTGATGCAGGAATGAGTTAGCATTTAAGCTCTTCAGTGTTGCCTCGTCTCAAAGTCAACATTTGTTTTTGGTTAGATTCCTAAACTGTACGGTTTATACAAGCGTACAAGGTCAATGACATAAAATACTTATTCTCTCATGTATGTAAGTGGTTGGATCAGACTGTTAAACGTCATCAAGTCAATCATTCGCCACCCTTTAGCTTAGTGGTGCGACATTAAGTAACGCTACTGTGTTGTCGTCTGATTATAGCACCACATTAACTATTTATGTCTTGCTTTCAGCATTATAAAAGATGTGGTGATTATCCTGCTGTATCATACACTTTTCTGCAATATTCCAAAATCCAATGGGAAAATCCCAATGCTTTTAGTTGAGGGAGCCCTTGGTTGTTACACAAAGATATGTCATGTCATACAAACGTTGTCATCCCAAGACAAAAGAGTAAAACAAAAGGCTGACTGTACAGTTATGGTTTCTCATAAACATACTCAAGCACCATCTTCCCCTTTGCCCTGGGAAAGAATTGTCATATATTTGGTGGCCATAAGTCTCCCTAAAATAAAACGGCCCCTCATATCGATTGATTTAGCAAGGTAATAAAATCTCTGTATTGACAGAACTGACAATAAATATGCTTGGGATTGATTGTGCAATGAAGCTAGTGAGGCTACTTAATGACCAGGTCCCGTCTCTGTAATCATCTACTGCCTCGTGGAATGTGAAAAAAACATCAAGGATATTGATCATCCAATCATAAAATTAGGTATAGTGCAAAACCCACCTGAGCCTTGTGCCCGTTGTAAATCACAACTTGCTACTTATCAAAATCCTTGGTCAGATAATAGCATTCATTCTGAATTATAATTGCAAATTTGTTGGCAAGGTTGGCATTTTAATTATGTTTCAAATGACACAGAGATTGAAACCAGCCCTCCATTAGCAGGTGGTGTAATATTTGTGTTGCCACTTAGGTAAGGCCCCCCCAAAAATGTCAACAATATATCGTACAACAGAGCGGAGGCAGCTTTGTTCTACTTATTAATTAAAACAAGTGATTGTTACTTAACTTTTAACCATTCAGAACTGGAGCTTGAAGTTCATAAGCATAGAGATTGTCTTGACAACACCGACAATGGAATCAGAAATGGACTAAAAAGTAACTTGTCTGTTGGCAACTGTTATCAATACATCAAATCATAAATACTTGTGAGTGTTTATATCTGATTAGAAGTTGGTATGAGCACATTAGAAATAAGTGAAACTAACCACTTGGTTCTGTAGATCGCTCCTCATGTCTGCTTCAAACTCCCTGCTTGACGCTACATTAGCTGCTATTAGCATAATACCACTGGTGCCTTATGGGTAATATTGACAAGGAGGAAAATGGTTGGAATAAGAAGTTGGTTTGGCTGAATCGATTCTGATGCATTTTTGACATTTTTCAATTGGGCCTCGGGGCAGATTTCGCTCTTTGACTTGTTGGTAATACAGCCTTTGGTATATCAGACATTATGTAATGTGTAATGTTGAAGTATATTTTCCTTATAATCCTACTTGATGTATTATCTATTTTGAGAAATAGTATATGTGAATCATGCACCATCTCAGGGTCAGTTGTGTGCTATACATACAAAATAAATAAAACGCTCATATTCCAAGATAGTTATTGAACTCCATGCTGCCCTGCTGACATATAGAAATGTTTATTGATTGGGATAAACCCCTTGAGATGCACCATCTCGTTTTCAAGGCAATAGCAGCAACTTACAGACATACATAAACAAAGACAAAATGCAAAACATGACACACAAGACAAACCACATACAGTCTGTTAAGTGAAATTCAAGCAATGCATACAATCATTACAATTTGAGACAGTCGAGCAAATCAGTTTCATCAATATCAGTTATAATAAGTACAGACCAGTTGAAAGTGAGATGATAATGCATGTTTAAACATACCCAATGATGCAAGAGATCTAATAGCAGCAGGTCAAGTATTCCAGTCAGGCTTTAAACATGAACGCTCTTCTGCCAATACATTTTGTTGCAGAGGGGACAGAGAAATAAATCTGAACAGAATGTCTAACTTGATGATTTGGTGAGTAGGTTACAAAATGCTGCTTTAAATAAGGGGGATAGTTAAGATAAATGCATTTAAATATCAGCTGAAGCCAATGCATGTGTCTTCTTACATTTAAAGAAGGCCATTTAAGTTGGTTATACATTGTGCAGTGATGTGTATGAAAAGGACAACCAAGAACAAATCTGCATAGTCTGTTGTATGTTGAGTGGAGCAAGATCTGATGTATGTGCATTTTGGTAGATAACATCACAATAGTCCATAATTGGAAGAATAAGTTGAGAAGCAATTCTCTTTCGGACACTGAGCGTAAAACAATTGCAAGAGCGGTGAAAAACACTGATTCCGTAATTGACTTTTTGTATTACATGCTTTATATGTAGTTTAAATGAAAGTTCAGAGTCTAGCCATACACCAAGATATTTAAAGCTATCAACTTTATGCAGAGAAGTGCCATCCTTACATGTTATTACTACATTAGGTTTGGATTTGAGCTTATGCCTGGTACCAAAGACCATGGTATAAGATTTTGTATTGTTAAGCAGTAGTTTATTGTGTGATAGCCACTCCTGTAAGATATTAAAATCCGATTGAATAGAGATCTGAATTTGTGAAAAATCTGATTTGGATGTATATATGACAGTGTCATCAGCATAAAGGTGAGTACAACAATTAATGAGACAAGAAGATACACACTGACTGACTCATACAGTAACATTGTGCTCTAAAAAGGCACTTACTCTTTGGTATTTGGATGTAGGAAACCCTAAACCGACTGTTCTAATTCAACCTGTCTCTCCTCAATGTATCTCAGTGGGTGAACCAATCAAAAAAATAATGTGTCCAGTGTCTCGTATGTCATTCATTCATCTTATCTCATAGGCAGCCTTTGAGATATGATTCCTCGCTGCTATGTTGCCACTGATTATAACCATTAACAAGCAGTCTGTCTTTGAATGGATAGGGTCACTAACATCAGCGTTCAAACATTCATCAGGGATGTGATTTACTGGGTGCTTTCACCAAGTGGGAGGATATTCTCTTTGTATAACTTGGACATTGGAAATGGGACATAATCCAAATTGCATCACAATCAATGCAAACAGAACATTTGATTCTCTTCCTCCAATGTCCTCCAACTATATTATGATTGATTGAATTGTGAACTTCTTCACATAGGATTTAACAATGCAGCTTCTGTACTATGATATAACAGAGTCCTCTTGAGTGTAAACAAAGAGTCAAACTTTGTACAGTGTGCTTTCTTCAGAGCGGACAGGCATTACAGTAAGAGTTTACCGTTGCTAATGAAATTCTGCGCATAAACCACAAATTAAACCGTTTTTTTCCACTCTTTTTAATCAAGGTCTTGGAGGATGTGTTCCTCCTTTGATTGTCTCATAATAAGGGCCATTGCAGGGATGTAATCAACATCAGAGCTAACCAGATTTGGGTTAATAAATTGATGTTTGATTGACATTGAAGAATGTGGGGAAAAACAGTAAAGGCAGAAAAACATCCTTGAGGATCGTGACACTTTTTCCTTTGTAGAAGTTGCGGGAAAGAAAGGATAAAAAAAGAAAGAACATCGGAGCAGAAAAAAGGACAGAGAAGAGAGGAATGGGAATATGGACCTGGAGTGATGTCGGATTTGAGGACAGAGAGAAATTGTTAGTTGGAGAGGGGCTGAGCACGCACGCAGTCACTCTATATGACCTGAGAGGCACAGTGTGTTTGATTTAGTGCCAATCAGAGTTTTTAATGTCTGTGCAGTGCATCATAATTTATTAGGATTATCATAAACTTGTGCTGGGAGAAGGAGAGGGAGCACTTGTGCCTCCCTCTCAGAATGAATTACTCGCCGCAAGCTGGAGTGTCAATCAGGCCAGAAATGGCGACACCAGCTTTTTTTCCTCCACTTTGTTTTTCTCACCAACCTTTCCATGCACCCCATCAAAGCCAGAACCCAACATAAATATTCATATCGTCAAATTCCGTTCTCAATTGGGCCAAATATGTTAGGTGAAGGAGAGGTAAAGGCAGGTTTGAATCTCATTCTGAATGGAAAGGGGATTTAGTCCCAACCCCAGATCACATCAAACGCAAGGTAGGGGACTTCTTTAGAGGGAATTATTTAGTTTGTGGTCATTAGATGAACCAACAAGTATTGAGGCACTTCAAATGTTCCTCCTCTATCAAAAATATTTTTAAAGATTTGAATAAAAATTGTCTCACATCTCACAATTACAGACAAGGTGTACAAATTCTTCAATTAGCCATTATCAACTCTCAATTGCCGATATATTCATCCAATTCTAGTTTATTTTTTCACATGATTATCTCAATCTTTGAAAAAGAAAATAACATCATCAGAACAGTTTTGGTTAGTTGTCCTGATCAACTAATCCCCAATGTGCCCAACCATACAGACACCGTGTGTTCCTTTTGGAAGATGACTCTTAATACACACCATTTTGAGTAGAACTTGTTACTGGTAATTTAATTGATATCACTTGTACAACTTCACCCCTCCTTCATATCATGGCAATATTATATTCGTGAGGTTTCTACTCTCTCTTGTGGCAGCTGAGCTCCCGGCTTAATTTGAACACCGGGTAAAGGGGACACTTGTCTCTCTGTTTTCGTTTGGACTGAAATGAAGACGCTGATCTCACATCATCTGCTAAGCTGTTTCGTTCCATTTTGAGCACGCCAAAGAAGGAAATAACTGCTTAAAGCATGGCCTTGAATATGGTGATGAGGTTATTGTATCAGTGCCAGGCTGAGAACACTCTTCACTTGTGTTCGCCTCTTCGGCATGATGGACTGTTGTTAAATTAATTAACTTATGGTCACAAATGTGTGAGTGGGAAGACAAACAAAGGTGATGATGTAACATGGGGAGGCAGTGTGTTACTTTTTTCTCAAAAGTGTAAAACAGTGAGTATTCATTAATTTAGAGTTGCACCCAATGCAAAAGCCCAACAGACTAATAATTGCCACGCTGTAGTTTTCTTGTACTTGTGTGGACTTCAGTGGAATCATTCAAGATACATTATTTGAACTAAACGTGACACCACACTATGTAATAGTTCAGTCACGCATTTCTAGAAAATACTTATTATTAATTATTTATTGGAAAGAAGGGTCAACCATTGTCAGAACTAAGCAACATCTAGCGGTGTGCTAGCAACCTGAGTAAGTAGCATCTGCATCATAAAGTAAAGGCTGTATATATAAATATTTCATAAATTAAAGCATCAATAACAAAACGTGACTTGCAGTACATTTCATGGCACACAGAAGCAATCACAAGGTTATGTCTGTCCTTGTTGTTTACTGTAACTTCCAGTGAGGCTTTAAACCCAACGGTGGCCTGCAGTGATAGTGAAAACAGACTTTCTGTTGAACAATACATGGGTAGGCATCTGGGGATTGGGTTTGGGGCCTGTACTGGCATGGATCTCAGTGGGAGTATGAGCGGCAGGCAGAGTGGAAGCCTAATTAATCCAGTCTTCCTTAATTAGTCTCCCTCCCGTCCATGACGCACTTCCCATCTTCCGACTCTCATTTTCCCTCCTCCTGAAATGCCCTGTCGTCCCCCCCCCCCAATCTATATATCTCTGTCTTTTTCTCCCTTTCTATCCTGTTCCGTTTGGTTTTCCGTCTATCCAGGCATGACCGATCGGTGACAATATGTTCCGAGGTGATAAACGAGCTCATGATGCGGCAGCTCAGGCAAAGCTATGGTTGTCGGTGCCGTTGCTTGTGCTGCCACCAAAGGACGAGACAAAAGCCCATCTGTAGGGAGCAGAGGCTGCCTGCCTGCACCACATTGTCTTCACAGGTATTTGCTGTGTCTCACAATGCAGGTGGTCACCGGCATTGCGTGCAGTAATCTGCAAACCCTGGCACACGAAAACACACGGATGCATCCCTCTATCCCGGAGGAACAACAGGCCACGGCAGTAGCTGTAACCGGAGCCAAGGCTGCTATTCTCAAAGATGCTGACTTTAATGACTCTGCATGGCGCCTTGGCCAAGCCCACTCACTCTGTGCCCGGAATAATGAGGCAGTTATTCCACCAGTGGCCATGACCATCCAAAATGATGGCACTGTGAATACTGATCAGGACTAACTGTTGACATTCTCCAGCACCATGCTGACTTTATAATGAGCTGCATGATTAACTCATCAGGGTTTGCTTGTGTTTCTTCCGGGAAAGGTATATCCTCCACTTCAAACGTAGAGATTAGTATTGTAGAGAAGCAACATTCCCGTCATTTATAGATAACAGACTAGACATTTCTTCAAATATGTGCCCATACTCATTTAATTCCCATTATGTTCCCATTATCAATTCTATAAGCTGCATTAATCAAATACATATAAATATTAGCATTAGCAAGACCATCAAGGATTCCAACTCTGCATCCGTACTGAGTCTTTTAGCCTCTTTTAGTTTGCAGTGTTGGCTAAACATCAAATGGATTGTTTTGCTTCCATGTGCTCTCATCAACCCAGTTTCTAAAAAAACAAGTTCTGAATAACCGATTGTACAATACGTATGCAGAACAAAAGGCAAGACTTACAGAATTAGCAACTATATGTTTAAAAAAGTAGAACATGCAGTGAATAGATAGCTTGGAATTCTTTTTTCTGCTGAATGTGTTAATGGGAAACTGCTTGCTCGCACAATTGCCAGAAAACATACTTGCAGGGTAAAAACACTACTAATAATATATGACATAGCTAGGTTACTTGTTTCTCCCTGGTTCCAGTGTTAATGCTAAGCTAAGCTAATTAGCCGCTGACTGCGTATGTCATTTTCAGTACAGGCATGTGTGGTATTAATCTTCTCGTCTTACTCCTAGGGTACTGCTAGGGTACTTTTTAACCACATGAATGCACGTACCACTGGCTTTCCACTAATTTTTCTTACCTGGATTACTTTTCATTGAAACAATCATGAGACTTATCATCGAAAGATGCATGAAAAATGTTAATGAAGTACATTTCGATGGGGTTTGATAGTGCACATGCATGTTAAAAGTCAGTTCCTTTAATGCATCAGAGGAAAATCTGATGGAATAGAAAGTGAAAATTACCTAAAACAGACCTTCTATACTGTCAATGGACCATAATGATAACAATCTTAAAATAATCAGTTTCTCTTTTTTTCCTGTAAAGATGGCATATTTTTGGATCGAGGTCATCTAGCATCCTTACTGCTTTTCCAGAGCACTTGCAAGTTTTTTCTTTCATTCCATCTCTGTCTGTTTCATTGTCACCTTCTGTACATGTATATCTGTTTTCCTTTCACTACTGCCCTTGTATTTCCATGGGAGTAGGACACAGTCTGAAATGGAGACCAGAAGAGGCTTGAGGTGAAGTTGTCTTTTACGCTACAGGAGCAACAAATCCCTTTTCCTCTATACCCCCCTGCAATAATGTTTCAAATGTCAAACCTTGGTCGTGATTGCCTTCCCCATATTAGATGTGGCATTTTGCCGTGAACTCTGTTGGAGGTGAGATAAAAATCCTTTCAGATTACTTCCGATGGTGTTTCTTCAGGTTTCAGGATGGAATCTCAAAGGTTTACGATTGAGACGTGAACATTTACAGCAGTATACCATAGCTTTGTGTAACTTAAAGCACATCAGCTCATGGAAACCCACGGATAGAGGAATGAAGAAGCATGGCTAAAACAGAAGCTAGAGTTGTTAGCTTTCTGTAGATCATGTGTAACAGCTTTGTGAGTTGTTCTCCAACGCCTTTCCCCCGCCTGTAATCCCAGGTTACTCCATGGCTGTGTGTGTCTGAGATCTTGGAGCTTTCAAGGTTAGGCACCCTAACTGGTGTATAAAGTGACTCACCACCACACTGCAGTCTGCACACTAAACAATCACATTCCCTGAGCACTGAGAATAAATCTGCTCCAGTTTACAGTTTTCCTTCTACCACATTTCTTGTATATTTGATGCCATGATTCACCGGCTTTGCATTTCCTCTCTGAGAACATTTTTTGGTGCAAAGACAATTTTTGTTGCCCTGTTAAGTGTGGCCCATTTTCTTTTTAGTGTGGGTTTTGGTCTTTATTTTCTATAGCTGTCTCTTTCCCAGGGCCTCTTCAGCACATTTGCATGGCCTACTTTCTGTATGGGGTTTGGATTAATACCCACAAGTAGACGCTTGAGCAGTAAACACTTCCCCTGCCGTGACTAGCAGTGGGCTTCCCTGGATGAACTGATCTACTTAAGGCTTGATCTGTATAATGCCTGTTTTACCATCCGGGTGCATACACCCCATCAGCATTGTGAACACGCGACACCTCTGCAAAATAAATCCACTCTTCTTAAGGAGAGACATTTTATACAATAATTATATGAACACAGCAGAGATATATACTCTGTACCCTATAATTATTGCGCGATAATAAACATTTTAAACACATTTTTACTTTTATACGTCAAGTACAATTTGCTGATAACACCTTCTTATATTATGTTAGGAATTTTCCTTCATTCTAGTAATTTGACATTTATTATTTTATTAAAGGCTCTGAATACTTCTTCCACCGCAAAATACTCTACAGGGGAAAGGAAAACCTCTCGGAGGCACCTGCTGTTGATTAAGGTTATTGATCCTTTGCAACAGATTTTCAGAGGACAACACACACAAATGTTGTCGTACAGTTTTTCCGTGTGCCTCGGAAACAGTCGCTCCCACAGAGTGTGGTGCGTTTACATCCACTTGTCACAGTCTCTTTCAATTTGAGTTTCAGATATGCAACAGCTGAATCTAGTCAAGAACCGACAGCTGTGTCTTCTTTACTTGAGAGGGAATCTGTTTGCAAATCCGTGAATTGCATTGGCCTGTGCTCATTATGAAATTGACTAACACTCATATGAAAAAAGCAGCAACAAATTATTAGCAATTTCTAACTTTGATTTCTCCCATTGCAAGTAACTTTACCTGTTTTAAAGTTTACAGTATGTACACGTTGTAGACACTCATTTGCAGTGTTGGAAGAAGTAATCAGATCTTTTACTATTATGCTTTTTGCGGTTTCCCTTTCCTGTAGTGTATTCTATAGATTTGAGTACATGTAAATGGTCTGCAAAGATCTAAAATCCCGAACTTCCCTATTATATTATCTAGCGCTTCAACATATTGTACGTGAAAGGCTAAGGGGCGGGACATCTCTAAATAATTGAACAATAACAACATAATTGGCCAACCAACCAATCAGAGCAGACTGGGCTCTGGTTTCAGACAGAGGGTGAAGAGAAGGGCTGCAGCACAGGCAGTATGAGAACAATGAAGAGCTTTTTGAACATTAAACATGTCACAGTAGAGCCACAAAATACAATAATGAAAACTGATGAAAATTAGCATAATAGGTGCCCTTTAACACCGTTTAGTACAACTACTATGGTTTTAAAATACTCCATTCAAAGTAAAAGTTCTTATTTCAAAATGTTATTGAAGTAAAAGTATAATCAAAATGCACTTGAGGTACAACAAGTAAAAGTACTAGATATTTTTACAGTTTTATATTTTTATGCTGATTATATCATCCTTTTTTTAAGAGCATTTTAATCAATGTGGACCAACACATTTCTTACGACGAGTAGACAGTATTTAGTAACTTGTAGTGTTGGAAAACATGTCGTTGAGTAAAAAGTAAAAATACTTGGGTACAATACTTGGATAAATGAACTTAGTTACTTTCCACCACTGCTCAATTGTTTATTTAATACATACTGTGTATCTATGAAAAACAAACAAATCAATGATAGGCTTCACCTGTCAACCTCAATGCTTTACCTCCAGGGTGTTTCAGTATTTTTCCCGGGGAAGAAAATAGATCCATATTGAAGTGTCAAAGGCAAAACTTCATAGCAAATGATCAGCGGCATGACATATTTGCATACATCTCTTCAGTATTTGGGAGGAAAAAGAAACAAAATCTCAGAAAGCTAATCCCCCACTGCATTTGCAATGCTTTCTGGGACACCAGAACCCCAGGAGGAAGCCGCCTGTGTTGCACTATAAACAACTTCTCTGAGTTTGTGTTGGGGGTTTCTTTGAGCGAACAGGAGACAGGCATGGAGGTTTGCCATCTCCCTAAGATTGGAGCAGCAAGTAAAAGATGGGGGGAAATGGATGAGAGATAGAGAAGGGAGGGAAGGGGGGCGATGGAGAGCAGGGTTCATATATAATGGCTGACTGGTAGAGAATGAGAATTGGCTGTTTTTCATTTCACCTGTCGTTGTAAAAAAGGAAACGCCTGTCACAATGAGGGCAATGTCACCGGGAGGGACAATGTTTCCATGACAACAGGGGAATTTCTTCGCCCCTGTCTTTCTTATTTGTGTTGAGCATGGGATAAGGTCTTTAAGCAGGGCCGTGATTCCTCTACACGGAACACAAATGAACGCTTGTTCCCTCCGTGCTGTGACACCAGCGTTGCATCTCCCTCCTCTCCTCATTGTCACATGGACTCGTCGCATCTCTTTTCCTCCGTGCCGCTCTTAATTCTACTCATATCAAGCTGCGCCTTTCGATCATCACTCCGCTTGTTCTACATCAAACACCGGCAGTGAGCGTACATTTACAGTCTGTAGTGCTGGGGCACCGCTAATGTGTCACATCTGTGTTTAACATCTCGGCTAAATAATGACTTTGTCGTTTACGGATTATTACGTTATGCTAGGAAAAGAAGGAACTGGAGATTGCCGATTTGTCCGACTGAATGAGGTTAAGATCCCATGTTGCTGTCTATAAAGATAACAACAACCCATTGGGTTTTGGGACGTCTCCCGTGCAATCCATGAAATCCCCAGGATGAAATGTATCAGCGCTGTGATCCGGGATAAGGCGGTGCTGCATACTGATACACAGCAGTGAGCCACTTCATCCGATTGGGTTATTAAGTGAAGCAGAAAAAAAACATCTTAAACCTCTGCTCAGTTATCATTACAGTGTGTAAAAAGGTCTGTTCACAGACATCCCGTTTAAATTAGTGCTGCTCTAAAGAGAAGAATCAATCAAACATACTCATATAACACCTTCCAAGGAATTTCTGATTTTTTGAAAAGGTTACAAAACATGGCTTTTAGACATTTGCAAGAAACTAATCAGGTGCATACAAAAATACATAAATGAATAAATCAGCAGAAAAGAGAATAGTGAATAATATAACCCATGTAAATCATATCCCTTTATTATAGGTAAACTCTTTCTTGCATTCTTATTTTCATTGTATTTTGGCTATACAAACCAACACTCAGCTGCTAGTGATGGTGCCACTGATTCAGATGCGATCTCCCATAAGGTTTTGCATGGTTTGTATTGTTGAGGCTTGATGGCTTGCGCACATTCAGACCTGTTGTTGAAATAAGAAACGAGTTCCAGCCAAATCAGAGTGACACTTTTCCATTGTCAAGCAGTTGGACTATGATGGGGCCAATCTGTACCATGCAGCGAGGGACAGTCCCCTGTAGGCTAATGATTTGAATGCACTACGTGTAATGTATGTTCCACCATCTCATTCTAGGTGCTGCATGTGGGCTTTTCATTCTTAGAGCACACATTATGGCATTGAGTCACTCTCCAAGGACCAAGAGTACAATCGCATACACTGTTTGAGTATTTACTTTGGGAAACGGTTATAATCAAGGTCCATTTCACATTCAATGAAGCAGAGTATTATGTCTTATATCACTATATTTCATCTTGGTTTCAAAATCCTTTCTCGGATATATTTATTTTCAATAGTAAATAGCATTTATATTTGTCAGTGAGGCAATCGAATAAAGTCAAATTGAATGGTATAAATCCGGTGATTAATGGCATCGACCTACGTCTCAAGGTGCAAGACGGAACAAACAGAGAAGTGCAGCTGCTATTCTACATATTGATTCCCATCCGAGCCACACATTAATAATCACCTGTGATCCGAATCTTGACCACAGAGCTTCATTAACATTCTGACAAAGCAACATTTAATAATTATGCAAATCCAAGTGTCCCTTAAATCCCACAAATGTGATTTATTCATATCCAGGCTGGAGAAATACACCAAGGGAAAGAGTTCTGCTGGGGAAATTATATTTTCATTTAAAGACTGGCTTTCTTTGCCAAGACATTTTAGATCCTTGAGTTTTTCTAAAGTCTAGGCGGAAATAAGGCCAGTACAATATTTAATTGTTGTAGCTTTTTCTTTGTTGATCAATTTCTCTTTCAATCAATACACGCATGGATTTCTATTAGAACGACTGTCATCATTGGTTACCTGCAATTGGAATTTATGTTGTTACATGCAGTGATTTTTAACTAAAACTATGTAAATATTGCCTGCGAGGATGCCTTGAGATATGAGGCAAATCAAATTCAAACTTATTTTTGTTTACACTTAGCAATCCATACATCCCGCATTTTCCTATGTAAGGGTAAGCATTGCTGTTAAATGCTATGATACTAACATGTGTTAAGTAGTAAAAAAAATAACATTTGAGAAAAATATTGAGTGCTACACAAACCACCAAACAATAAAATAAAGAAACAACCCCCCCCTTTCCCATGTAATACATAGAACATAGGATACATCATAAAAACATATTTAATTCCAACAGGAGTAAATAAACGATCAAAATAATACATATTTTTTAAGCAGCGGTTATGCTTATATCACCTACACATAAACAATGTTGATTACAAGCTGAAATAGGTTTAGCAACAGATGCAAATGGACTAACATTGCCCGAACACTTCCATTAGGAGAAACGCGCTGAACTCTAAAAAATGAAAAAACGTCTTCACCGACTTGACAACACACTTAAAGCGTTTCACTAATGAACAACTGATTGGACCACAAAACAAACTGTAAGGGAAAAAACACATCATTTCCCTAACTGCTCCAGTTTATTGGGGCAGCTGGTAACCATTAACTGTGTAAATATGTACTGTACAATTTGAAGATGTACCATTTTTAATAATCGGCACAATCAAATAAATTGAGAAACGCATGAGCCCTGTTAAAATATCGCCTCCTCGTCTTCCCTTAGACCAGCCATGTTCGATTCCATCAGTATGGAGGTCGGGTTGTCAGATGGACGAGGTCAGAGTTGAAACAAAATTCTTAATGACTCCCGGCAGAGACAACATTAAGGATGTGCTCTCTCACTCCGGCGTGATGCAAATACATTGGAAGTGTGCATTGATTTTCCCATCATGTTAGGACTATTCAGCAGCACCAAATCCCTTTTCCAGTCTCTCCCAATTAGCTTTCGGCCCGGGGAGCACTGTCGATCCCCATCTGCCCATCTGCCTGTCAGTGGCCTCATTCTACTGAAGGAGAGAGATAGGGAAACGAGAAAACAGGGGAAGGAAATGAGCGAAAGAGCAAGCAAGCAATGGATAATTCCGTAGTTGGCGGCTACGGGCGAGAAGCCTTGGCGGATCCGTCCAAAGCCAAAGCCAGTAGGTGGCTTGGAAACGGAAGGACTCCCTGAGAGAGATGCTGTTGTTTGGATGATAGAGTGAGGCACGTTGCCCACTCACGCTCTCCTCAGCCATTTATCAATGAAAACACAGGACTTATTCACCATACAGCCTCTGCCAAGGCGGGATGTAGATTTAAAATGTTTTATATGTCTCAGTTTCTGCCTATCGTCTCATCTCCCCTTGGGATGGAGCTATCATAGCGCTGCCCCGAAGGTTAGGGAAACTGCTCCAGATAATGTCCTGTCTAAGAGGACTTCAGCTGAGTCTTTCTCTATCCCAAAAGGCCTTGGCGCTTGAAGTTGGCAGAGCCAGATGGACTCTCGCTATGATTGCTGCCTCATCATTCTCCTCTGGCGTCTTCTGCTCCTCCCCCCTTGAAACACAAGATAGTTCTCTCCTGAACCGCATGAGTGACAGAATATATCCTCACATTCACCCTGAATGCAATGTTGCTTCGTATCTTCCACTGCCAAAAATGTGGCCATATGCCAGAATTGTCAATTTAGGGAGCTGGAATGAGAAATCCGCGTAAATGAGTAAAAAAATAGTCCTGTCTGTCGAATTTAATTTGACATCCAGTTCTTTCCCCGCAGGGGTCTTTTGCTTTGCCCACCTCCCACAGCTGAATAACGCCTAATTGTATTTGGGTGGGAAAGCTGTTATATTCCATTGGCAGTGAGTGGTTTCAACTTTTGGAATAGGCTCCTTACTCATGACGGAGACTTGGACCACATACGTAAACAAAACCTCCGTGCCGTTTTGTCAGCTTTAAGGTCGTCTATCTCTCCTCTCATTGGTGGTCCACTCTAGCGTTTGTCCTGATGTGTGTAAATACTGATTCCACAGGGTAGCAGCTGGATATTATGCTTTGTGGACGTCCTTCTCGGAGCTGCCCACTAGTGAGAAGAAAGAGAATAATCACACCACCTATTGGTAATTTCATCAACCAGTGCGCAGAAGGCAATACAACACCTGACTTTATGAAATAAGAAATGCATGTACACGCGCTGATGTTGAATCATGATTGGACACTGTCCACACAACACGCATTGAAAAACACTCATATAAATGCGTGTTCACACTGCGGGGCATGTAGACAGACATTGTGGAAATGTAGCTGTCCGCCCCTGCCCACAAGTATATCAAGTTGCCATTGGCCCCGTGCTGCAGGCAGATACATTTCCCCCCACATCCCTTTATGGGTTGTGCTTTTTATTTTGTCTGCTGGGGTTTTATCTGGGGGCAGCAGTAGCTGAATCCGCATATCCTGGCCCTGGCACAGCCGGGACTTCGCCCACAGTGCATTAGTCCTCACAAGAGGAATGACTTTTTTGATGAAATGGCCTACCGTTCTCCGGCCTGATGGAACACCACTATGGGTTTACACCACAGTGATCTAATCTACAGCTGGGCCCAGACGCCGACTCATATACTAGTGAGAGAGCAGAGAGACAGAGAGAGATTGAAGGGGCTGAAAGGAAGAGCTGTGGCATTAGAGCGGGGGATTGAACCAGAATGAACAGGATACTCTGTGAGCAGAAACAGCATGAAAGGATCCTCCATTAGAGAGTCCATATTTGCCGTGCGTGCGAGTTTGTGTGTGTATGTGTGTGTCTCACCCATCTTTCCAGCAGATAAACAACGCCTTGCATGACTGCAGGCGCACTGGTGGGCCAGTATGTGTTTGAGGGGGTAGAATGAGAGAACAAACATCAATAACACCAGCACCGGCAGCGGCGGCGGTAGACTTGTCGAGGAAACCCACAGCGGCGGCCCTAAAGGAGCAGAGGCTGCATTAAGGAACGTGGGTATAACTCATTGGTGGGCTATAATCACCACAGATGGCCATTAGCAAGGTGTGAGGTGAACAACGTAGGCCGCGGGCCCCCCGGCGCCACTGAGGTATACACCGCTCAGTTATGACAGGCTCAAACTTGATGTGTATCTAACGAGCCCCCTGGTAAATTGTGCTTGTTTGTGGAGCGTCTAGCCCTTTTCACCCGCCGGAAAATAAAAGGAACAAGACGATGGCTGGAGGCAGATTCCACATTGCTGAGATCATTTACTAACCTAACGAAGCCCGGACTACATTTTTAAACATATCCTCTGGCTTCCAACCGATTACAAATAGGGTTCTGAAACGTGTGTTTGGAACAGGGTACGAGTGGGATAAGCACTTCTACATGGTACAAAGTAATCCTTCACTCAGATTTCTATTTGCCTCACATGTTTTGGGGTGTTGTTGAATCAATTTGAATCTATCTTTTAGTGTTTTCGTTGGCATGTCATGATACCAATGACATACAATTTCACATACTTTCCCAAGTCTTTTATATCTGCCTATAAACCCATACGAATGTATCTATTTCAAACATTGAGTCGTTTTTTTTATCAAGCAATTGCTGGATCTTGCCCTAAGATATGTATAATCAAATTTCAGGAAGTTTTTGAACAACAACTTCCCTTCCATCATTTTTTTCAGGATGTTTTTTGCATATTTGAAATGCCTCCCTTATCAAACGTACTTGCAATCAGTCCTCCTCCCCTCATCCACTGTGCCAGGAGAGTCTCAATGTGCCACTCCTGCTCACTCACATTCTCTGTGGAGCTCTTATACCCCAGTTGCATTGTGTGTAACTGTATGGGAGTTGTTAAGCTCTTCTCCTGGGGAGTGGGTCCTCAAATGCTATCTAGGAGTCTGGGGAGAGTTTACCGCTCGTCCCACGTCCCTCCCTTCTCCTCCTCTCGCTCTGTGTTCAATCTTTCTTTCTAAGCTCATTTAGATTTCCTGCCACGTTCCTTCGAGGCTAAGCCGAACAAACCCTTGCATATTTTCCTGAAAATTGCCTAATGGAAGTAGTGCTGGGAAATGTGGGTTTGATTTTAAAAAAGGGAAGAGGGAGGAAAGTAAAATAGATTTACAGTTACTGTAGAGTAAAAGAAGAAAGTGGCATACTGATATGTGGTTTATTTTATGTACAAAGTAACGTTAAGGTGGCTTTGTGTTTCCAGTACCTGCAATGTTCTCGCCATGTAGACCAGAAACAACATACATTTGAGTCTAACCCTAACCTTAAACCCTACACCTTCGTATGTTGCCTCAATCCAGTTGTGCAGTGATAATGTCATTTTTTGTATTGGATTTTCTCATTTGAATCTGGTTTATTGCATAAAATAAATTCTGTGGCCAACACATTACATTACATTTAGCTGACAACACACATTTGTGATACTTACAGGTGTTGTTCAGCAATATCATTTCCACATAAGAATGGCACTTTGTGATTTTTAAAACATCAATGCAATTGCGAGAATTGTTGTCACTTGTTAGCAGCCACCATTTTTGTGACACATAGAAACTTCAGACATTCAGTAGGGTATTTACTGATTTATTTGATGTCTGACAACAAAACGTGACATTATCCTAGGCTTGTTTTAACCACATACCTTCTATCATACTTCTCATCACAAACATTGTCAAAAACTTCAAGACGAAGGAACCGGAAGTGGTAAAAGGCTAAAGTATTACCCGGTTTTAGGAAGTTTAGGCAACACTCTACAAGAGCAATTCCCAAACAAATTGGTATGCAGCCTCATGGTGTCCACCAACACTGCCATATCCTGGCAGTCATCTATTATTAATAGGGAACATTCTACTAAGTCTCGGACACCAATAACTTTTTAAGAAAGGGCGAAGCTACAAGTCGAAGCAAGAGCATGGACACCATACTGTCATGTAATTTACTGCCCTATTCCTTTTTATCCAGATTTTTACATTTTAGTTTGACACATTATTAGGTTTACTGGCAATTCCAATGTTTGGAACCCATGTGTTTCAAATCTGCCAGCAGGGTTACCCCTACCTTTCATTTTTTTTGAATTGCTTGCCTCTATGCCCTGAAGCTCTGGAACTCCCTCCCCCAAGACCTCCGTGAGTCTGAGTCCCTCAAACTGTTCCAGTCCCGCCTCAAAACCCACCTCTTCAACTCTGTATCCATAAGCCCCCCCCCCCTCTCAACCAACTTCCTCCTGACTGCTTTTCTGTTTTGTTTCTTTGTCTCTTTTTGGTTTTGTTTTGTTTGTCTACCCTCCCTCCCAAATGTAAAGCGTCTTTGGGTTCAAGAAAAGCGCTATAGAAATAACATGTATTATTATTATTACCTTCTACTCACATTATTGTATTTGTTAATATTGTTTTTGAAAAGCAAAAACCCCAAGCTATTTACAGATTGTGCGTGCGCTTCAGCATATTTAAGTTCGCCAAATTGAGCACTAATGGTAACAAACATAGCACGCTAAATCCTTACACCGCAGGGGACTAAATATAAAGAGCACAGCAGTAGGAAATAAGCATAATCAACATAATGTTTAGATTTCTGTGCAATTTATTTACAAAGACCATGCTAAATTGAATTTAGTAAACATATATTATTTACCTCGTTTCAACAGCAAGGTTTGAGAAGATTTCGGTATGGCTTACTCAATACACAACACGAGGAAACGTAGTGTGTTAATAACGGGAAAGGTGGCAAAGTGAATGATTAGTATGTACTGTCTACGTACTCTAGAGCAAATACCTTACCAAACAGTATTGCTGCTTTTTAGAGCTATTCAGTTACCAACAAACGAGGATGGTTAAACATGGCAGCCCTGAGAGAGAATGTTTTTCACACAGGGTCCTGTTGGAAAAGAACAAGTGTGTCCATTCTAATGTATTTGCCTAATTCCTATTCATCTTATGCTAAAATGCATCCATAAGCACTGGTATTTTTCACGGTACTTGAAAGAGTGTTTCATAACTTTTTTTCCTGTCTTACATGACTAAACTGAAGGTTGCTCCTTACACAGGATCAAACACTTTTCATCCGTCGCATACTTTTCCCCTAAAGCTCGAAACTTCTTCAAAGAAAAGCTTCGCCAAGCAAGACTGTATCCAACTCTTCATTCCCATCCTATCCTTTCTTATTAGTCAGAACAACAGTCTGATCCCTGAGACACTGCTAATAGTTTCTGGGCGTCCTTTGTTGGTCTTTTATGGTGCATCAGGCTGGTGATGGAGCAGCTTTGCTCGACACAGCAGGTATCTGTCTCCCAACTCCTCCTCTCAGAAGGGAGCTGGACACCAGGCGGGACCAAACTGCAGGAGCCAGGGCTTGGAGAAAATCGATCGCATAAAAACAACACAGGCTGACTGTAAATGAGCATGGGAGCAGTCAGCGGGGAGTAATGTGGGCGCAGAATGGCGGTCGACTGGGTGAGGCGTGGAGCCAACAAGCCTCAGACCAGACGCTCCGATTCAACATATCCAATCGTTCACACTGCCTTGAGCCGCAGTAGGGGTATTATGGGATTTCTTTGCTCCTCATTGACTCTCTTTGTGACTGACAGCCATCTACATTGATTGACACCGAGGGAACTAGCAGCCTGCTGAGAGGGGGGGGGGGGGGGGGCTAATTGACTGTCTTCCAGCTAAATGATGGCAGGCTTTGGAAACCTGCAAAAATGTTCTTTGGAATTGATGAATCCTGCTGGAATGCCTCGCTTCTCACCTCGTCTTTTTCATAACTGTGGACGTGATCGCTGCAAGTCACCACCACCCTGTGCGTGTGTGTGTGTGTGTGTAGATGGAGCTGAAGGGGTCTACTAAATAAAGCATTTTCATAGGTTGAATCATTGAACAAATTGAGATGTATACCTGCAGCAAAACAGCAGCTGATGGTCTTTTTGAACACAGCAGAATCGTTCATGTATTAAATTATGTGTTCCAGTTATTTGCTCCAGCTTACAACATTGGATTGGACTAGGAGACTCTTTTTTTTTACAAGATGATGATGATTAGTAAATAATGGATAATGCACAGAGAGCTTATGCGTGCAATGGAAGTCAAACCTCTCGGAAACCAGCAATAACATTACATAGTTTTTGCAAAGTCTGCTATAGTTTGCAACATTAGTGGTTTCAGATGGAAAATCTATTGCGTTGGATTTATTGAACATGATACAGATTGGATCACCATTTTAACCATCAACTATAAAAGAACGCAATACAAAACTTAATGAAAAACGTGTTTCATACTGGATGTGCTGCTGTCCTCTCCATGTTGTATTGTTAAATTGATAGAAGTTGTATGCAAATTAAAGAATACATGTGTTTTCTGATCGGACTTTAGGACTGCCTCCTTTCTGTTCTTTGTGCAGAACTCTAAATCAAACTTTCGTTGACAGCGAAGCAACGACACCCTTCCGATCCATTTCAAATATCCTCTGCAGTAATGCTGATAAACAATATCTGATCCAAAGCTAATATCCATTTTAATTTGCAGTAGATACACAATGTCTGCACTGAGGTCATCCTATTGATTTAATGTAAGCCGCCTCAATGGGAACAATTGCATTCATTGAACCCATATAGAGAGGGGCAGCATTTGAAATTGATTCTACAAAAAGACAGTCACTGGAATCTTTCTGTACTCCCCAACTATGGAATCTTTAATTAAGACCGATTAATTTGTTTGATTTAACTTAACTTTAGCTGCGGGAGATTTATCGTTAAGGTGAAAGCTTGATGATCCATAAAAACGTCCTAGTCAACTCTTATGCAAGCAACTCGTCATTGTAACTACCGGGTTTGGAGGCAGGGGGATCTTTGCTAATGCACTCAGAATGCTTTTCCGTGAACATTTACGGCTTGGAATTTGGATGGGCCATCCAATTTTCTGCTTCACTACATGTCAGTAGATTGGTGTAACTTGCATGTATCGAAGGCCATGATTTGGTGGTAACAAATGGAGACTTCAGAGTCAGGAAAGAGAATAGAAAACTGGTAGGTAGCTGAGTTAGGGTTAGGGTTAGGGAATAGATGGATTGATTGATAAAGACCATTTCTAACAGTTGAAAGAATCATGTATGTGTGTGTGGTGTTGCTCCACAGCTCCGGCTCAGGCCTCGGCATTGACAAGCTGTCCACATCTCACTGTAATTTAGAGACCTTACCCCAGAGAGCTGGTCTGAGTTATAACATTTCTCTCTGCCCACTCTTCCTCCTTTCTTGCTCACTCCCTCCTACCCCTCCATCTTCTTTTTCCAATGTGATTCAGCTTTACTCCTTGTCACAACATGTATTAAAGAGCAAGTTTGGGTTATTGCAACTTGGATCTCTTTCATAGTTATTGCGGTGGATTATACGGACTCTTTTGGCATTTAAAGGGGCCCAATTATGCTCATTTTCAGGTTTAATAATTAGCGTTTCACACTAAAGAAAAAGGGAAAACCCAAAAACTTATAATAGGGCACTTTTTACTCAGATATTTGCTAAAGGAAGTCAAACTTGGTGAGAAATCTAAGTGGTCCAAAGAAGGTGCATGGACATATGGTAATCAGATAACAGCCAGAACAAAACGTTTTGATAAATTGTTCATATTTAATTCTGTCACTGCTCCAGCCCATTATATTTATAGGTAATTTGAATGCTATTTCCATCAGCATGTATTTGTCCCCTTTTTGGGGCACCTCCTTAAGCCAACAGCTGCACCTCCTTAAGCCAACAGCCACCCCTGACCTCTATCTTTGCTTTAGTTTTTTGGAAACTAAGCTATTTTTGGCCGTGACAAAAGCTGGTTGGGTGCCATGTCACGAGAAAAACAGCATTATTTCCCTGCTTGTTAAACTTATAAAGCGCTTTATTTTGGGAGCTTAATACATGTATTTCTTAAGCATGCAATTGTGAATAGAATTTTGCATAATCTTGCCATTATATTACACAGATGGTATCTCATTTTGACAAGCTGATTGGAATGGAAAGTTATTTCCGTTGTGAGGAATACTTCAGAGGTTAGTAATTGTATAAGCTTTTTCCCATTTTCTTCACAACTAAATCCATCCTCAGTGGTCTGAACCTTCTTTATAAAAGCATATGTATCCAATCAGGTCTAGTCCTTGATCAGGTGTCCCACAAGACCGGTTCGAAGTTGGTTTTCTTTTACACATGACTGAAGAACAATTTCGGCAAATGAAAATGGACATCCCCTTGGACGCTCCAAAAGCAGTTTATAAAAACTCTGATTTCGTCACAGCAAATTACGATGTCATTTTGTTCCCACTTTGAAAACAGATGCTTTTCGATGGGTTTAGGATGAATTCAAACAAATGCTTAAGTGTTCAAAGTGGGAAAGGTAAGAAGTCAGCGTGCCTCAACACTCATGACATCTCCATCTGACAATGAGAAATTAAAACCGACAATTTAAGATGCTAATTTAACGGTTTAGCACATGATTTCCTTTTCACGGTAAAGCTTTCGCTCCTGCCGTAAAGCTGTTGGCTGGCGTCGCGTTTCCTTACAAACCAAGGTACAGAGATAAACAGTCCCCCCCCCCCCCCAGGGAAACCAACAACCTTCATCATGTTTAGTTTTAATCACTTAATCCGCGCTTTAATACCGAAGTAAACAAATAAAAGCACATCTAAGTAAATGAACTGTTGGAGTTGTTCTGTAATCGCTTGTAAATCTTTCAGAGTTTGTAATGAGCTCCTCTCTCCTCTGGGCTCCGCGGCAAGAAATCAGCACTTCACACGCGAGTGAGAGCGCCGTGCATGAAGACTCTCACTCTACATGTGCTCCACTGAGAGGGGAGATTGGATTGTTTGTTTGGGGAAATTGCGCTAATCCCTATGAGGAGCAACTACAATGAACATTTTATACGTGTAGGCTATACGGTACAGAAATATCACATTGTATAACAGCATTTGCATCTTGAAAATGCAAAGTCACACTAGGACGAGTTGAGTGCCGACTGCCGAGATAATCTCACATCCACAGCAGATCGTGTTTGTGAAAAGCATTTTAAATTAGGCATTAGATACCTCATACAACAATATGACCACCGTTGTTCCTTGTATCTAGGCAACAAGAAAAACCACATAACAGGTTCCCTTCCTTCCTTTCTTTCTAACTATTTATCTCCTGCGCTCCAGGGAACCTAGCGTCTTACTTTTAAAAGTCACATTTAGAATATTTGTGTCCTTGAATTTATGCCACACTTTCCCCTTTTTAAGCGCAACAAAAACGTTGTGCCGGTGGTGTTCCCGGTGCATCAGCCGCTGAACGGTTACTGTGTTTTATGGCTCTCCTTGAGGAGTGATGAAATGTTTACCAGTGGGTGAGGAGCAAACACGGCAGAGAGGAGGAGGGGAGGGGGGGGGGGGGGGGGGGGTGATGCGTGGGAGGACTGGCCACCGGAGGGATGGGGAGGGCGGGGGAGGATGAGATATAGGTGGAGTTATATGTCATCTGGGCTCAACCCCCACTTAGATAAATCAAACATGGGAGACGTTCTCTATGTGCGTGTGGCATTTACATGTGCGTTTCTACAGCAACAAGCATCCTCTTTGTTTTTCCTTTCTATTACACTGGACTCGTTTTCGTTATTCCTCCTGATTTGAATTTTTCTCTGTTCTGCCCACCAGTCTCTCAATTTGCAATCATTTTCGGGTATCGGAGTTACATAACCTTCATTTACACAGTGATGTCTGGTGTTCAGTACTGATGCTTTGAAATCCAGTTGCCACAGAAACAGTGCTAGACTTTTAACGCTGTAGAGAAAAAAAAAAAAAAAAAAAACAGCTTGGACAAACAATCATTTCTTTTAAAGGTACCATATTGACATTAATTGTTTCTCGAACTATGACTCTTTGCTCAGTTGCTTATTAGCTATAAATGATTGCCTGATACAACATGTCAGGCTTGAAAACACACACTAAAATAGTTTAATCTGATGTATACTCTTTTGATTTCACCCTGTTGGTTTTGCATTTTGTTTCCAGTTATCCTTTCATTAAAGGGGCCCTATTTTGCTCATTTTCAGGTTCATATTTGTATGTTGTGTCTCTACTGGGACATGTTTTTATGCTTTAATGCTCAAAAAGGTGCTTTATTTTTCTCATAGTTCCTGTGCCGCAGCACCTCTTTTCACCCTCTGTCTGAAACAAGTGATCAACCAGCTCTGTTGTGATTGGTAAACCACTTAGCAATGTCCCGCCCCTAAAGCCCCTGTCACACTGTCCTGAAATTGACACCTGATGGACACACGATAAAGGAAATGTTCAAATTCGGCTCTGATCGTAGCAACATCGGGCCATTCGTGAGGGCATCTTAAGCCATCGTAAGACCGCCGGTGGAGTTTCTCAGGCTCCGGCAGCAACTTCGTGAGCGGCAACTTCGTAAGGCACTCGTGAGGGCATCTTGTCAAGTCGTGTCATCTTCGTGTTATCATCGGGGCGAATGCCCGATGGCACCGATGATAAGAAGATGCCCTAGCGATGGCCTTACGAAGGGCAAAATGGACACACAAATTCAACACGAAAATGAACCTTCGCAAGGTCCTTCGGCTATTTTTTGGCATGCCAAATATTTTGCCACCGCTCACGTAGTTGCTGCCGGAGCCTGAGAAACAACACCGGCGGTCATACGAAGGCTTAAGATGCCCTCACGAATGGCCCGATGTTGCTACGATCAGAGCCGAATTTGAACATTTCCTTTATCGTGTGTCCATCGGGTTGTTTTATTGCACAACAAAATCATGTAAACATATTATGTAAATAACCCAATTTGTGTTCTGTGAAACTGAAAAGGATATAGGCCTAATATATTATTTTGAAGGCGAGTTGACAGGAAGTTGTTGTTGCTATGGAAACAACAACATGACGGAGAAAACGTAATATCTTCTACATATAAAGACGGAGAAAGTAAAGAACAAAGTCTGAAAATATCAGTACAGTATCATAGTAAGGCAAGGCAAGTTTATTTATATAGCACTTTTCAACACAAGGCAATTCAAAGTGCTTAGTACTGTAACATTGTTTGTGTTACTTTCGTTGCAGTTGTATGTCTTAAATGTAATGTAAATGTTGCCTTCGTGTGTGGTTCGGGGCCATCTTCGTGCGAAATTCACAATTCCATATTCGTGTGTCCATCGGGTGTCAACTTCGGGACAGGGGCTTAAGCCTATCAGCCACAATGTGTTGGAGCAATAGCCAATAGAAGCGCAAGTGTTGCATAGTGTCATTATGTTAGGATTATAGCATTTGCAGAAAAACGTCCATAGCAGACTTCAGGAAAAGGGACAACTCTTCAAAGCAAGGGAGGGCCTCTTTAAATAGAAATAAGCATTTCCTTTACTGTAATTATTTTTGACTATTTTCCTCTTATATTTATCAAGATTTCTTCCCCAATCTCTTTCTTTTGGACATTCTGGAAGGTAAAAACAAATGAATGCAGGACTAAATTGTATGTGAGTCTCTTGTGCATAATGTATTTTTGACTCTTTGTGAAATGTCCTTCCATTACTTTGTCACAGAAGCTTTTAATAGTTCAATTTGATGCATTGGTGGAGCTGTTACGCTGAGAGATTAAAGGGTTCATTTGTTTTTTTCCCTGCCATATTCCCCTGGTGTGCATAGCATAATATTAAGTGACAATACACAGTATCTGTTGCAATAAAATGACAGCCTACGCACACACAGAGCTATTTCAGGTAATAGCTGCTGCTGTAAATACAGCTTTCAATGCTAGTTTCAAGCAGAACAGTCTTATCTAGAACAGATGAGAGGAGACTGCACAGATGTTATCTCCAAATGTACTTTGCACGTTTTGGCAAACTAACCCCTTCACCTTTTTAAGTGACAAAGCCTGAAGAGTGTGAAAAAGTGTGCAGGTGTAGTGGGAACACATTCCACTCCATGCTTTAATTTATTGCTCCTGCAGCAAAATAACTGCACCTGCTGAAGTCCCAAAGTATCTGTGCTTTTAGCTTTTTCCACTGGTTTTTGACATTATGGTGGCTGCAGAAAAATGCTGCTGCACAACTTGAAAAATGTTTTAGAAAGAAAAAAACAACCTCTGCAATAAGGCGTTGGAAATAGCTTGGCATTCATTTAAGAGGCAAATATTTGTAGTGTGTTATTATATTTAGCTTCTTATTTTCACAATACTTTGGTGGAGATTGTATAGCGGGATAAGACCAACATCTCAATTTCATGATATCATGTTTTATGGGGATTCTTAAAATTGCCAGTGTTGTTTTACCCTAATTCAATATCAGTTATCTGATACATATGATTAAGCTAACCCTCTAACTATAGACATATATAAATATAGAATATATTAATATATACCTGAGGCAATCTTATGTCCATTTGATAATATATATATAGGCATATTGCCAAGTCCAAGTGCCACATGACCGGATCACTACAATATACTTTACCGTACTATTACCTTGGGATTTTTCTTTTCGAGGAAGCCTACATAACCCTGATACATGACATCAAATGAAGCAGTCATGGCAGAAACGATTGCTAATTTACACACAGTTTTAAGGAACATTTACACAGCACAGTTGAAATGCATTTTGCATATCCCTCCGAGATACTTGTGCGTCTTTCAGAGGTGTCAGCTGGGTCAGCCATAACATCAGTTTTTGGAGTTTGGTGATTTGCTCTAGGACAACATTGTTGATCCCATGAGGCGAACTCACACCTCTCCTGCTACCAGACACACACACTCGGCTCCTATGCCACGTAAACCAAGAACTGAGATACCGTGCAGACACATGCAACAGACACAAATCAGCATTAGCATTCATCTGGAGGGAGGTTTTATCCAGCTTATGAATGCAAATGTTTTAAGCCTTAATTTGATATTTTTCTTAGCTTGTATATTAGGACTGCACGATTTTGGGAAAAAATCTAATTGCGTTTTTTCTGACAAATATTGCGATTCGATTTGCGATATTTGTTTTTAAGCGACCCAACGGAAGTTTATTGTAAAATGCGGCGATATCTCCGGCTAGGAAGGTCGCATCAACGTGCTCCCGTCTCTAGCACCCCCGCAGCCCGAGCTACGAGTGAAAGAACTAAACTTACATGAAACATCCGTTGTGTTGCTTTAAAGTCAAGCTTCAGTTTAAGATTCACCCTGTCATACAGTAGATGTGAAACATGTGATGGATCATTACTAACCTGACTCAGATGGTTTGTTTCACCAAACCATCTAAAGCTCCATTGGAAGCCATTTGGAAAGGGCAGGCACTTTCAAAAATACTTGGCAGGTGATTGGATCAATCTGTCTATCATCTTCTATCATGGACCACTTCTGATAGGTTAACAATGGCTGGTACATGTGGAGCACAGCACTTCTGATTGGTGTGGATGACTGACACACAAGAAGAAACAAAAAAAGAAAAACAATGTAAAAAAAAAGAAGGAAAATGTAAAAAAGAAAAAATGTTAAAAACAATTGCAGCCTTTGCAATTTGATAATCGCATCATTTCAAATCGCGATTTTGATTTAAAATCGATTAATCGTTCAGCCCTATTGTATATTCCTCATTTCCCACTAGCTCATATTTTGTTATATAATACGATGACTAATGGAGATGTTACTATGAGAACATGTGCCCAAGATGTGTACGAGTTGTACTCTCCATCCTCAGAAAAGCAGTAAGCTAGACAGCTGGGGAAGATGGCTACCGAGGGAGATGAGACACTGACTGTGTCTGATAGTTCCACATGATGGATGTGGCTCACAGGTGACAACTCATGCTGACAACCCCAATGACAACGCCATGCTTTATAGAGGCCGACAGACTGCTACCTGCAGCTTGGTTTCCTCCGCAGTGTGAAAATCCCTTGTGCCACATGCCAGCGATTCCATAGAGTGGTACTATTGAGAAGTGCTACCATGTAGAGGGAGAGAGGGGTGCTTTCTAAAAATGTCTCATACCCAGACAGCTCCTGCCCACTGTTTGATTCAAGTCTTTGTTGGAAGAGCATTGTTCCTGGTGGGCATAGTTGCAGGGAAGAATAACACAGCCAGTTGTTAATTATACATTTGCTGCACTGCACATAAGCCCTGCTGGGCTTGGAATGAGTGTGTGCTTTTGTTTTGTGTGATAAAAACCACAGCACATTTTACATTTTGTTTGGGAAATATAAAATGTAATTCACTTCTTGGTACACATACAAAGACTACTTTTCTCCAGGTTTTCCCGTCAATTATCGTAAGCATTAGCACCAGAACGTTAGATATCGCTTGCAACCACAAAAACAGCTGAGTCATAAACAAAGAAATACAAGAAAACACACATTTTAAACACATTTAGTTTAGGAAATCTCAAAAATATGATTAAACTTTATCGTCAGCTCCATTTAAAACATCAACAGGGACAACTGTAAAAGACAAGAGAAAATAGACATTTAACATAGCATTCAATCCAAATATGTTCAAAAGACTGGTGTAAATAAAAGGCCATTTCCTTTCAGGTATTGCCTTTTGAAGATCTTGTAGATCTATTCCATTATTTTATGTTTTTCCAACAAACAAAGAAAAACCTGCAGTGAAGAAACAAAATGTAAACACCTTGTCCCCTTTTCATTCGACTTAATCTTTGTTTTGTGTGAACCAGAACTGAATTAGAGGGCGTCATAAGAACTGAGTAGGAATAAAGGCTAAGTCATCCATTTTAAGTATCTATTAAGATGGAAATTATACTTCCAAGCTAATTGTTTTTTGATTATCTTTCTTACTTTTTATTTTCATGGACAATGTGCAAGAAATCAAGAAGTATGTGTCCCTTTTCTTTTTAATTTCCCTCCCTAATAAATTCACCGCTTTCATCCCCTGTCCTAATATAACGGCAAATAAAAATTCATTGAATTTCAACGTGTTCATTAAGCTCTGAAGGTGAGCTCTCTGTGAGAGGATGTGGTGCTTTAGAGGTACTTGTCTTCCTCTGCATAAGTGAATGCAAAATAGAGAAGGAGTTTTAGAAGTGAATGCGGAACAAGGCTTCCCTTTTGAAGCATTTTAATGTAATATAATGCACATACACACATTGTGAAACACAAGAGAGACTTATTTAGATGACAACAAATGATATTGAAAGTCCTAGATTTGGACATGGTGATACAAAAGAGTTCTTGGCAGCTGTTGAGGATTCATGCACAGAACAGACGGGTTAGTAACTCTGACTTTCTCGAAGAGACAGTCTTAGGGAAATACGTAGTGACAGGGCCCTTGGGGACAACTGAATGCCACACTGGAAAAACATTCCTCTGTAAGATATCATGGTTAATGAAACAATGTGGGTACAATGTATTTTGCAGTGTAGTGTACTTTCACCAAGTTTGTTTTTAGAGCTGCACAATTCATTCAAATTGTGTTGAAAACACAATATGGACTATTGCAATAACCAAATTGCATTAACATTTGGTAACCGCAACCCTTAACCCTTGTGTGGGGATTGGGAAATACTTAAATGTTTCAACCATGGTAATTTCCTCTAATAATGCCACTCAGAGCGCATCTGCACTATGACATATTCACAATTATTTGTAATGTTTTCATATCATACATCTATTAATGTATATATGGATAATAATCCTATAATCCTACCAGGGCCGGGAAACAGTGTCATTAAATCAATATTGTTGTATTAGATTATCATGTTTGATTTTACCTCATAATATCGTAAAATGGCACTAGTGTTTATTTCTGGTTTGGAAGTGATTTCATTTTCTTTTTTTGTATTTGTATTTACCCACTTTGTTATTATATCCGGATTACTGAGGATTTTTTTGCCAAAATATCATGTGTAAATATTTGATGAAAGCACAATAAGTCAACCCTACAATTGTCACAAAATCAATAGAGCTATTTGGTGAAACATGTAATATTTATACAAACCAAATATCCCTGAATCCTACCATCCAATGCAGCTCTTTCATTAATGATAATTGCAACTCTGATACTAATAAATAGGGTTAGATAAGATGACAATCTTATTGATTAGGTAATATCATAGATTGTCTGGGTCATTTTCAACTTCAAGGTTGCGTACCAACTAAGGTTTTGAATACAACTGATTCTGTCTGTTTTGTACTTGTATTATTGGATGATCTATAATTATCCTTTTAATTCTTAAGGTACAGAGCAATGAAGTCTAATTTAAATTGGATGCTCTCATCTGTGTACGTCTCAGGAGCTCAGATAACCTTTTTTTCAATTTCCCAAATCCACAATATGTAGAAGTGTAATTGGTTTACATGTTAAAGTTTGAGCAGTAAATATAATGTTCACTGCCACTGAAGCAAGTAATAGGCACAGCATTAGGAGTGATTCAATGCTAAAGAAGCTGTTCCATTATTTAACTTGTTTATTAAAGCTTACTCTCTCAGACCTGCATATGTTCCCTTGGCAATACAGTTACTGGATGGGAAAAAGAATGCATCTTGCAACACACAGCTATATTAAGGTCTTGTTTTTGTTTAGTAATTACTCTGAAATCTGTAGGAATTGTCATCATCAAAATCAGTTTTATTTCAACGTATTTGGTTCTAAGAAAACAGTCATTGACTCCAAGCAACTACTGTACACATCTCTACTGTCTGTACGCAAAGTGGAAGTACACTTAAACGTAAGTTATACTTGAAATGGTTTGAGTGGAAAAGTACTCATCAATAACAACATGCTGATGGATTCCTATTAGATGTAATACTCGTGATATAAATTAAGTATGCATAACATATAATGTATTTAAGCAGAGGCATTCATTCCCTCCTGCCTGCGTTTGACCTTGTATCTTTCTGAGGAAGAGAAAATGACAAAGAGCCAGATAGTGAGGGACTGACAGAACACAACAGAGTTCATCAGGTCTTGGCCTATAGTTTAGTGAGCGTGGGGGGGGGGGGGGGGGGGGGGGGGGGGGGAAGAGTGTGTGTAAGTGTGAAGGTTGAGTGCATTTGAATGTGTGTGTTGGGGGGTTTCAGGGTGATGAGAAAACCCAAGGACAGCCGTCTGTGCCTTCCTTAACTCTGTTAGGCCAGACTGGCATTTTAATAAGGCTTTCTGAATACCACTGCTTCATCCCCGGGGGAAGCCAAACACACACACACACACACACACACACACACACACACACACACGCACACTCTTCGGCCACAGGCACACAGAGGGCGGTACAAATCATGCAAAGAAGTGTATGCTAGTGTACACAGAGCGACACTGGGTATATAAAACACCTCCATGTCTACATATTAGAAATATATAAAGGCTCCACTGGTGTTCTAGATATTAAATTACGCCCAAAACTAAATCTATAAATGATGAATTAAGTGGCTGGCAGAGATAGCCACCGGAGGAAACTCTTGTAATGCCATTACTGTCCATACAAGAGCAGCGAGGGTTGGCTGTGTGAAAACAAGAGAGCTTTGAAAGTCTCACATGTCAAGCACAAAGCACACTTACAATGATGAGGGGAAGGGAAATGGGGGGATTGCATTAGTAGTGTCGGTGAAACCCAGCACATAGGGCCAATCAGATGTGTCACATCCAGAGGTGGGACATAAGGCGAAGGAGTGCGGTGTAATGCAGCAGATGGATGAACGGGTCGCACATTAGGTTCACACATACTCTGCCTGCTACTGATATTGATTTGGAGTGTGGAGACCCTGGCTTGCTTTGATATACTCATTTGAATGCTGCTGTCGCAACATCCGGAAGCCTCACTTATGTAATGCAGTCCTGTATGAAATATCGGCTCTTTCTTCCTGCTTTGATCAAAAACAGGAAATGCCATCAGCCACTTGGACATTTCTATACAATTTCCTATTTTTAGCAAACACAACTTGCACAACCAAACTAATATGTTGACCTTTTAAGCTGACAAGTGTGTAATGTGATTGCTTGCGCGCTGCTCAGTTCCCATTTTTCATGAGACTCCTTTTCACACAGCGGGGAGAGCAGCTTGTGACGGGGATCAGAGTGGTTGTGATAGCACTGGCTCTTTTTAATATAGCAAGGAAGAGATGAAGCAAACCAATGTCCTGATTGATGATAATCCACCCTGATTGGCTTTGCCCTGCTCCTTATGTTGTTGTGTGTACCACTACTTTTTTCTACACCATACTTTATATATTTGCCACTACAACTGTGAGTATACATTCTGTCAGAAAATAGTGAAATGCTTGGATTAGGGATGTCCAAATAACTCATACTTTGGTACCAAGTCGATGCCAACACTCGGATAGTACCGGTCGGGACTTACAGTTTACCTGCGTTCTGTGAATACTAGAACAATGTGTTTCTTAACTCACTTTTTACATATCTTGGGGCAACTACAACAGCTAGATTGTGAACAACAAATGAAGGATTTGGCAATTTGAATTCAAAATGGCAGAATGACTGATAGTTAGCGTTAGCTACATGTATTAGCTAAAAGTGGCTAGTAGCCTACCTTGCTTAAAAACTGAGTTAGCAGCTAATATTCATACAGGGGCTCATTCAGTTACATTATGATGTGTTGAAACTGTGTTTAAAAAAAAAAGTACTAGGTGAATGTTAAATATACCGTTATCAAAACATGTTCAAATGTCATTTGGTTAATTCGTTTTTTGGCAAGGCCCTAAAAGTTATTCGCAAAAACCTGTATGCGAACGGTAATATAGGACTGTATTTTTGAGAGAATCTTGGAGTTGTCCCTGTTTTTGTAAAGACTGCCACATGTCTGATACATTTCCCTCCTAGCTTGGATAGTTACGTTTCTCTGTTGAGGCCTCTTATTTAAATCATTCCTATACATTCGGAGCTGGTGTGATGCCAAGTTTGTTTCCACCTTGAGTGTGTGAATTGTCATGCATGGAAGCAAGCAGGGACATGCATGACACATTGTGAATTACTATATGCATTACTTCAATTAAATTAATGCCATCCCCTTAAGTTAGAAGAAAATATTGGTTTTGCTCTCCTTGATTTATTCATTTTCATTTCCCACCAAGAGCCAAAAAAGGGCAGCAGTGTCCTTGTCAATTTCTTTTTTTAACATGCATGCAATTAATGCTTCCATAGGGTCTTTATACACACACCTATACATAACCCCAACATGTATAGGCTCTAGCTCGTCCCTTTACATTATCGGAATTGCCCAATGGGCATTGACAGCGGGGGTTTAATAAATTAAAGTGGACATAGCTGACTCAGTTCAATCGATAACTGGTCCCCTGTGGAGCCCGTTGCTCTGTGCGCCAGCAACAGCAGAGAAGGGGGAGATAGAAAGACAGAGATAGAGTGACAATGAGAACAAGAGAGAAAAATGACAGAGAGAGAGGAAAAAAGCCTATGGAGGAGAAAAAGAGGAGGGACTAACCCTCGAGAGAGATGATGTGAAGGGAGAGGAGCAGGGATGGAGCGGAATACAAAAAGGAATGGATGCGATGAATGAGGTCTGGCTGATGAAAGGGTTAAGTGTTTTGCAGTTCCTCACCCTAATGGTTCTTGAGGATTTGCTTCAAGAGGGCTAGTTTGTACTATATCCCCCGAAGATCCTGATGCACACTTGATTCCTGTTTTGTTCATTCAAACAGCGGCTGATTTGTACTTAGATGTGCTATCGTACAGCACATATAGCACATGTGGCCTCATTCAGTCCGATGCTCATAGAAGCAACTTTTGTCTTGCTCTTCATGGTAGCGCTGGAATCCATACTTGTTGTGGCCGTTTGAGCAATAAACCAGTTTTACTGGTGCTTTATTCCAAGATGCGGTCTAGCAGAAGGGACACGGCATTTTGTCTTGCACAAGAAAGAGATTAAAGACAACGGCTGGCTTTGAAAAGCATTGTATTAGATAAACGCATAACTTTGGTACAAGGCTCAGTTATTGCTCTATATTATGACAACATTGGTAACCGTCATGCAAAGTGATTAAGGAGAACAAACTAGTTTGAAGCTCATGGAGGTTGTTTGGATGCAGATAATATTATATTGCCAACAATATAAAAAACATACACCTCAGACATATTGTTTCCTATTACAAATTGTACATTTATTAGACAACTTTTAAATACAAACCAACAAACATTATGTGACATAAGCATTCATTTAGGATTGTGATTTTTTCAATATGTCCTCTAGTGCTGGTTAAGTCGTCTTGTTTGTTGCAGACAACTGTCCACCAGAACACAATGGCTGCAGCTAAAGAGGTTAGTCCTGATGCTGAAAGGTAGATTCTAGAACGGTGGTCTGCAGAGACACATGGTCAAGGTTAGGATAGCCTATTGTTCAGGGGATAGAAAGCATATGAACAATTATAAAAAGTGTCCCTTGGAACCATATCTCCTAGCAATTGCATCAGTTAGATCAGAACTGGAGCATTGAAAGAAGAAGACTTTTAGTATGGTCCGAACATATTTTGTTCTGTCCTCCCATCTGGCTTTGTCAATAGTGTGATTGACAAATGGTAATTCAATCACCTGCCAAGTATTTGTTTAAGTTCTTTACCAACACAGAAATCAATGATGGCTTCTCTAATGGCTCTGTTTTAAAGGCCTTTAAAAAGGGGATCTGCAGAAAATTAATGACTGCTGGAGCTTTAACGAAAGGAGCAGCAGAATCTTCGAAAATAAGAAAAGGAAGGAAAAAAAATACAAATACTGTTTTTCACAGTGAATGTTGAGTTGTTGGAATATCCAGGTTCAAAGAATGGATAGTTGATACAGTTGTTGTGACTGAAATCATCCAAAGTAATTTTTCACATTTTGAACACAGAATATGGATTTCTTTCCAACTTCGCCAATCTTACGTCAGAGTAAACACATTTCCGTTCAGTCAGAAATGATTGCCTCTGTCTTTGCTTGTTCAGAGCATCTCTTTTCCTTTCAATCACAGCTTTTTTTCTGCTTCTATTATTTTCTCTCTTAGCTTACCCCCGTCCCGTGCTCCTCCTTTTTGTATTTCTCTGCCTTGACAGGGAGCGGTTTTGCCTGTCATGTCACACTGGTGACTGACTGCGTGATGGATGGTATTCTGGTTAGAGCTCTGCTCTGTTTAAGGCACACAGCGGGACCCGAATCACACCGCCACCTCTCACACTCCACCTGTTACGCACCGCACCCTGCTCACGTCATCCTGTATTACTTAGAATGTATCTTACCTTCTAGCTTCTCCATTTTCAAAGCAACCTTGCTCCGGTTCTCCATCCATTTGTTGGCTTTGCACTATTTGTCTTTCTGCCCTGTACCTGTCTGCTGCAGACAGTCCATCATTGTCTTTTACTTTGCACTGTGTATTTTGTTTGCATATACTTTAAATACACTGTCTCCTGCAGTTTGCTTCAGTGTTAAGCTAAGGTTATTCTAAATCGCCTAAAACGTCTGATCAAAATATCTCTCTGCACTTTTGTCTTTCAAACCAGACGCTGTAATCTAATGAAACCTTTTTTTTTACAAATGTTTTCCATTAGGGCTTTCTGTTCTAGCATATTTTTGTTCCCAATTATTCCCTTGAAGAAGCCCATCCGGCTAATCATACTGTGCGGATGGACAAAGTGTTGAAATGTAGTTATGCTAACAAGGAGAGGGGCAGTGCAGCCTTTGCTCCAGTAATGGGTCCTTGACTGATTGACAGGCCTATTCTCTGCTCCTCCTGAGTGACAAGACTGCAGTCGCTGCTGCAACGTAGGGAATGAGAGTGGAATTACAATACCAGCCATATCACCTCCTCGGGGGACAGGAGAAAGGAAAATACAATCACGGTCCCCATCAAACACACACATGCGCACACACACATGCTGCACTGAAGAAAAACACACATGCACGAACATTACGGCGGATTGAACTTGATCTAATGTAATCCATCCAAATGTAGCTTTTATTCTTATAAGGAAGACTTACAATCCAATAGACTTCAATCCATATATGTCTTATTGTTTCCAAAGTACTTTTTGCTTGGATATATTTGGGCTTAACTTGTGTTATTTTAGAGGAAGTGACACTATGAATGCAATAGAAGGCCAATTAATTTCATCTTCCTGTAGGGTAGTTTGAGTAAGTGTGCTTTTCTTGGAAATAAGACTGTGAAAACACCTTTAATATTTTAGAGTGTACCAGGGATTTGTTTAAAGAAACTGTGAAAAAAAACGTCTCTTTCTGTGTGTGTGCAGCTGCATGTGCCTAAAAATGAAAAGAGGCAGAGGAGAAAAACAAAGAGTGAGAGCTGGCAGAGAAGATGAGCTATCTAGTTGCACCGCACGATGCAATGCAAATTCATATCTGCTGATGTCTCTCCTGTCAGTCAACTCTAAGTAATATAATCCTTGTAAACACGGTGGAGGAAAAAAGAAAGAAGAAGATACTGATGATGACCGAAGCACGACCACTGAGTGAACCCGTAAGATCAGCTTTGCAGCGTCTTTTATTTTCCACGTCACGTTGCCAGTTCACCATGAGCACAACCCCCTATAGAGCCTTAACCAAGTCTGGTTGAAACCATGCTTGGATAGATTAAAGTCTAAGTGGGGACACTTCCTTATTAAAAGCTTTATTATTGCTGCTTTTACATGCAGCGTGGCGGAGTGTGTTGGTCCTGCCTTTACTGTCGTTCCCCTGATGCTCTCCTTTTACTGCTTATGGAACGGGCGGGGGTGTTTATGAGTTTATAAAGGCTCATGACGCATCATCATGCTTTTCAAAATTCAGACATGGAAAAACTCAGCCCTTCCTCACGCCCTTGCCTCTTCTTCCCCATCCCAGCACACTCATTTAACCTTGTTAAACCAGGCCTCTCAGGGGCTGTTACATGTCACGGCAATTTCTAACAGGGGATCATTTTGTCGCCCGTTAAAGGGGGAAAAAAGGGTCCGCGTCGGCCGTTTATAATTTACAGACACCCTGCTCAACATCTTAAGAGGGGAGGAATCGCTATTGTAGCGACGTTACTTGAAGTAGTTGGCCTTGGGGGGCGGAGATAGAGACAAGAGGCAGGCTGGTTAGTGCTCTGAAGAAACGGAGGGGTCTTTTTTTGACGTGACGGGCTAACAAGGGGTGAAGGGTTTAGGGCCAGTAAGAGCAAAAAGGAGAACCCCGCTGCCGGCGGAAAGACAGGCCCATGTCTCTGGGTGTAAAGCAGCAGCTGGACGGGTGCACCGCCGCCATAATGAACTCTATTGAAGGTGAGCAGGAACCAGGTGGTGAGGCTTTCAGGGGTGGACAAAAGGCAATCAGCCTTGTGCCCCTTTTGTTTGTGAGTGAGTATGATGCACACAGTCCTGTACAAGTGGAAAGGGGGGGGGGCTAGGATGGTCAGAGAATGGAATTGTGTATGGCATTGAGAATTGCTTTCAGGGGAGCTCGAGTGTGCCGCTGTGGATGGACTTGTATTATAGCCTTATTGGAAAATCCCCTTCAGAAATGGTTGTGGTTAGGATAAAGCCCAGGTTTCGAGCATCAGAACGCTCAATAATTCTCCACTCTAAATTGATACTTTTGAGTTTGTTGCCTCTCATGCTGTTTTCTGAAATTGTTCTTTTTTTTGTTGAGGTATAGGTTTCCAGTCCCACAGTTAATGATACTTGTGTTTTATTCGTTCCGACCGCAGCCATCTGTACCGTCGAGTTCCGCAACGGGCTCATGAGTGCACCTGTTTGAATGAGTAATGGCTGACGCAACATTGTGCTGTTAAGGAGCGTCATATGGGGAAAGGAATGATGATTGTCTCCTTCATACGTGGGGAGGTTTCTCGGAAGCCACAGCATGAGGCCCTGCGCCGTAGATAAACCACCAGATGCTTCAGAGCCGTAGATTCGCCGATGAATCTTCTTAACTGCGGCTCAACCCGGTGGATGACAGAACAAGTATATGGTCAAATCACTGTTTGTGACAGCACCCCACAATCTCCGCTCTCTTAACAACCCCCATTGATGGTTTTCCTTTACTCGTCCCAACCCCTCAATTTCTTCGCTCTCCCCTTACTGTTTCTGCTCCTGTCGCCATATTTCAAAGCGCACTGTCGTTGTTTTTTGTATGTCGCTAATGCTTTTGGTATAAATGGCTAATTAAAACGGCTACATCGCTTTGGTAAAACATCTGTTCCTCTCTTAATAAGCATGGCTGTCTTGAAGCGATGGCGTTAAGTGTCATTAAGCGCTGATCAAACGATGCAGCCTGGTCAGTGGTGGTAAGCGCTGCTGATTGCTGACATGAGCATGCCCTGAATTCAAATAAATCCAATAGTGAACATCACAGTAATTATTTGGTGTCTAAGCTGCACATGTTCTGTTCTGTCTTTTGTTGTTGTCTCCTTTTGTAAAAAAAATCATTTTGTAACTGTTAGTTCTTTGGATTGGGGTCTTGTGAACATCTGTATGAGCCCTTTAGTAGGTCATCCAAGAAAAGCAAAGAAAAATGTTAGAGAGGCTCTATTATGCTTTTTGGGGTTTTCCCGTTTCTCTAGTTTGTTATATATATTTGTTGTGCATATAAATGGTCTGCAAAGTCTAAATATCCCACAATTGGAACCACAATCTTAGTTTTCAAGGTATTTTCAACCCGGAACCCTTCATCATTCTGTAACCAGCCCCGAAAATGTTGAAATACAATTCCTAATATTTAAAAAGCCTTTACCCATCAATGTGTGCAATGTTGTAACAGTGGTTGTATGATGTGATCCAGGCTGAATCTAATTAGTGTTTAAATCTGCACTGAGTGTTGCTTTTTTGACGTAAAACCTGTGGATCTTCTAAATGTTTACCAAAGTAAAACTTAAAAACGAAGCTTCTCGCCGTGTCGTGTTGACTTACCCGTTATCAGCGAGCGGAACAACAAGTGCTTCCCTATCTAGGGCAACCATTTACATAGAGGCGAGAAAAAAAAGAGACATGAAGAAAAGGAACAGAGAGGGAGAGAACTAAAGAAGTATTCATTTAAACATCGGAGAGCATCAGGAAAATAACCTCAAAAGGAAAGTGAATTTTAAGCATGGTGCAGGGTACTTCAGAGAGACTGATGACGTGTTTCCTAACTAGGCCAGACAAAATAACTCATGACATCTGACTGACCTTAATGGTGGTGATTTAATGTAGATGACCTCTTCGGCAAACACCTTGAATGTAACAGATATGGAAGCAATTTACTTTCCAATCCTATCAAATGTAAAAGATCAGCCCTATCCTTTATTCAGACAGTGTGACACATCAGAGAAAATGCAATAATCCAGGGGCCTCATTACAGAAAGATGTCCCGACGGCTTGTTCTATTTTAACTCAAGTTTCAATGATTGGAAAAATCCTATCTCCCTTTTATTAAAGCCATTTCTAAACACATTGCTATATCCTTTCAGTTCTGTTTCTTGCAACTTATTTCTGTTCTTAAACCTTTATTATAACTGTAACCTTTATTTTTCAGTCGGCACTAGTGTTCATTTCGTCAGCTATTTTTTTTATTTAGTTTTAGTCTTAGTCCTGTGTTACATTTCCTTTTTAGTTTTAGTCATATTTAGTCACCTTCATCCTGTTTTTATTTAGTCAAGTTTTAGTCGAATAAAAGTCTGAGCATTTTAGTCTTGTTTTAGTCGACTAAAACTAACTATTTTAGTCAAGATTTAGTCGACTAAAAGTCTGAGCATTTTAGTCATATTTTAGTCTACTTATTGTCAATGAAAACTGTTGAGTCTTTTTTAGTCATCAGATTATATAGAACATTTCAGTCAAACCAAAACCAATACTTTGTCATTTTAGTATATATAAATAAATAAGATTATATCTTGTCCTCATTTGATGAAAAACACAGGTTGAATGATTAAGAAGCTTTGCAGAGAGTATCTGGTCAGGTTTGTGGTGTTTTTACTTGTGTTATGGCCACATTGCTTCCCTTCTGATGAAACAATGCATTCGCTTTTTTTCTCCGCCTCATTGTAGCGAAAATGGGCCCAAATATCACATCGTTGCTTTCTCCCAAGCAGTGGTGGCGTTAGACTTTTTCGTTGTCAGTCATTTTGACGGACAGGATTGTAACATTTCCGTCATAATCCATTATTACCCGTCGAGTGCACAATTTATCACTCACTCGCTCTGACGGGGGGGTATTCGGTTAACGCGAGTGCGACCACTGCTCCCAAGCCCTTTTGTTGCCATTTCATTTTCTGTTAAATAAGGTTAGTTAGACCATGAGTTAGACCCGAGTCTTCCTGACAGTTCACAGTGTGCCGCTGCCCGGTGTAATTCAAATCTACCGCCGCGCGCACCGCAGACACACAGCTGCTGCACTGCCGCAGCACCGGAAATGGAACTGCTGGGAGAAAAACTGACTATCAGAGATGTAACGTTATCTTTGATAATATTTCGTCTCCTCATTTTTCGTCAACGAAAGCAAAGAGAGATTTTGGCATAGTTTTTATTTAGTAAACTACATTTTCGTCTCGTCACTTTTCGTCAACGATATTGCATGATGATTTCGTTACAGTTATTGTTTACTGCCGTCGGTGCCGTCTCGTCATCGTCTCCGTCATGGAAAAAAAGGTCGTTGACGAACATATTTCGTCATAGTTTTAGTCAACGAAATTAACACTAGTCGGCACCCATCATGTCATGCCTGTATCTTTTATTAAGAAAGTACTGGTATTCTATTCAAGAAATGCAAAAGACTAGCCACATAGCCCAATTGCCCATATAGTCCTGACAATACTATGGCTGCAATTTCTGGATATTGAAATTTAGGACAGGGTCTTAGCCTTTCTTATTTACGATTACTAACCTAAGAAATCCTTATGTTCAAATAGTTCTGTAAAAGTTTTTGGTAGTAGCAAAAAATCATAAATGTTATGTTTAATGAGAACAATAAGATTATAGACATCAGCGGTTTGTGTACTGAGGCGTCTGCTCTCTAAAATGTGTCTGTTTTCTTCTAATTGTACTAATATAATTAGACATGTTACTTCTGTATCACCTTTCACACAAGATATGCACAAAACGTGTTTACAATAATGGAAAAAATACATAGAAATAGGGATAGAATGCCAAAGATAATGAAATTACATATGCAGTAGCTCCATTATTTTCTATACAGTTTTTTTATGTTTATGTTAAACAATTTGAGACTCAACTTAAACTTGAAAACTTGTGCATAATTTATTTTAGCACCTTGGCGTTTGAGGCCCGAAGCAAACACAGGCTCTTCCAGTTTCGCAACAGAAACAAATTCACTACAGTTCTTGTCTTCTAAGGTAGTATATTAATCAGGAGGCGAACTCTGTCGGTTTCAAGCAGCAGTATATATATATATATATATATATATATCTCACATATATTACTATCTTTTATTTAATAAAATATAAGATCTAAAGATTATCTAGAGAGCAATTTAACTTACTTTGTAAAACCATAAAAAAACAAAGTGAATCGTGTCAATCGGGTCTTTTTATTAAAACTTAATGGATTTGGCTGGCTAGTGCAACTCTCCAAGGCCTTTGTGTATCTCTACTTGCTTTGCTCTTTGCTCCCGTCCACCACCCTTTCTGAAACCTCTCTGATTTGATGTATTCCTGTTCTTTAGTCTCTTTCCGTGCATCCCTCTATGCAAGTGCTCTGTCGTTTGTCCCTGTATAATGTCTAAAAGGCAGCATTCCCAGGCTTATTGTGTAAGGCATTGGTGTGCATTGCTGAACTAATGGCTTTTTAAGATGTCAAAGGGAAATGTAGCGCACAGAAAACCCCTTGCCCTGTGTGGGGTTTCATCTAAAATGGGTTACTGTGAACTTGTTCGCCCTGGCGACTGCCATCCATTCTTCAAGAAGCCTCTATCTCTCTCGCAAATAATGGTTAACAGCAGAAGGCGGCGAAGGCAATTCCAGTGGATGCATTTTAAATCGGCTAATGTTCACACCACCTCGTGAACTTAAAACCATGCGTATACAAAGTGAAGTTCCCGTACCTAGCTGATTGTGTTTTTGCAGCGGTTGTTTGACTCCTGGATGTGGCACTCTCATGTGTGTAAAGAGTGACGAGATAGGATGGATCTGATGACATTATTTCTAACCCGGCTTGTAAAAACAGTATTCAGTCTGCTCTCAGGTGAACTGACACAACAGAACCGAAGATACCCTCTGCTTATACAGAGCTGTGGCAATCTTTTACCCGGCAAATAAAGATCTGTGTGAGTTTTATCAGTGCTGCAATGCTGCCTCTGAAGGCTTCCTCTCAGGAAATGGAGGAGGAAGTGAGGGGTTGTGCACCGTCGGTTATCAGATATACAGTAGTTGCTCTGGGATATTACTTGCTGATAGATTCGGAATAAGACATCTGCCAGAATGCTTAGAGAGTCACTTCTCGCATAGGTGCCTCGCCGGAGAGCAGGCGCTTTTTCCCCAGATTGGAAAATGCTAGAAGTTGCAATTGTTCCGGTTCTTATCAGTGCAACGTAGAGGAATTGCATAAAGTCTTCCTCCATAATTCGCCAAGCCATGTGGGTTAACAGGATGTGTAACCAACACAAGAGGACAACTCTACTATATCCACAACACTTGCACCGACACATCTGACAGGTGCTGAAATGAGACATAAGGGTCTGTAAAAACCCGAGACATGGAGAGCTAGGGAGCTGCAGATTATGAGAGAAAAACAGAGTATGCTGTCTCATGCCATAACCCCCGTGTACCATTTGTCTTCTCGGATGCGACAATCTTTAATTATTTCCAGGGGAGGCTTGAATGATTTGAATTACAGTCGATGAGCGACAGGCCCTTTTCTTCATCTACCGTTAATGATTTAACTAAGTGCCTCTCATGTGCTTTATCTGCATATGAATTCTGTTTTTCAAGCCCAGCATATTCCCACTGATAGCTATATGACTCTCTGGCTTATGTTTAATTATCATTATCATTACGGTGTAGGGTAATTGTATCGCTACCGTTGCTGTAATTGGCTTTACTAGTGGTCCAACGGCTTTACCGTGTGTTTTGTTTAAAGAAATGTCCTTCAGTCGACAAAATGTTAATGCAATTCCTTTTGAAAATCAAACCTGGGAGCTTTGAACGCCCACTTCTCGCTCCACTTCATGTTATTTGTGTTTGTTTGCCTTGTTCGTTGGTGAAATCTTACCTGAAGCCTTTCCCCCCCCGCCATTCCCTTCCTCTCCTATTTCCCCAGACATCGCCACCGTAAATAGATTTACCTTTCCCCATAGCAAAGTCCTTCCTGCATACGTTTTCCCTCCCCGATCAAGCCTTTCATCCTTGACTATCTGCCTCTTACTTCTTAACTTAAGACTAAACTAAGGGGACATAGTGATTCAAGGTGTCAAGTTAATAACGGCCCCCCTTCGAGCGTCTCAATGTCACCATTAAGTTTGGTTGCATTTCTATTTCCACGCCATTAAGCGTGCCGTATTGCTTTATCTGTGTCTAGTCAATTCTGTATTTCATTAGAAAGAAACATAAACACACCAAAGAATAATGTTATGCATGAAATGAACAAGATATCCTGTTCATAGAAGAATTAGCTGCCATTATCAAAGCCTTACTAAGCTGACAGTGTTACCTTTCTATTCATTATATTTAAATCTCCCTGCCATATGACAGCAAACAATGTAGGAGTGGTTTCCAAAATCCCCCAGTAATCCATCTTGTCGGTGATTACTGCAAGAACTGGCTCCTAACTGCTTGTGACAGCCAACATGAAGCACTGAGACAGATGTCATAAGTTATTGTCGTTGGCAGTCAAGAGGCATTATGCAACTTTAATGATGACTTTCATCAAGCTTCACAAAGCACCGTCGCTTACAAACGAGGAAGCCGTGTCGCTCGCTGTGCGATGCCTTTCCAAGCCCCACATTTGCCCATTCCAAGAGACTGAGTTGCGACTAGAAGAGCATCTCTCCCGAAAGACTCACTGGAGCATGGCCTGGAGCCACCTTGAACTATACCACTGCTCCTCAAACAACTCAAATGGAGGTCATTTTTGCAGAGTGACGTTCCTGTAAGCACAATGGAAGTACTCAGACTGCAGCAATTGCCCCAAGGAGTCCGAGCACATAACTGAAGCCTGGGTTATTACATTACAATCTGCCTTTTTTTCTCTCCTTTCTTCTTCATTTGTACACGTATGCACAACATACAACCTTTCTCCATTTCTCTTTCTATCAAACAACTTTGCTTCAAAAACCATTTGCAGCGATGGCGGCAGAACCCACAGATTGTGACTCCTACTTGCCACCCTGAGCTTGTTAATATTCAGACAGCGTACCTCCTGTTCCGACTCCACTCTGTCCAAGACTCTTGCTCAGCACCTATGTTTCGACCCCATTTCCCACACCTAAATCATTCTCCGTGGGACTACTGTTTCCCACTGTCTCTCATTACCCTCGGTTACCCCGACCACATTACTTCCAAACCCAATCATCTACAAATGTTTCCTTTTTCGTCATGCATGGCTACCGGCCGGCCACAGAGACATAATCCTCTGCCCAAGTCATCAGGTTGCTAATAATGCTAGTCACTCCTGCCAAGCCACCCCAGAGAAAAATAAAAGACCAGGGCAGCGGCGTAGATTGGTCTACATTCTCTTTGAGGATGATTCTGCTTTTGAACTTAGTGCAACAGTATCATTTGCCAAAGACCACCAATGTGTAATGTGCAACCCTAATGAATGGGAATAGTAAATGTGGAACTGGCATACACAAACACAAAGTCTGAATAATTCCATTAGAAAACAGTCAATGTTAATTTGGGCTGTATTTAGGGCCCCCTCTCCCAGAGACATACTGACCTGATTGATAGTCAAATTGCAGGAGATTGTGTTTACTTTTTTCATCCTATCTTGTTTGGGATTCTTCCTATTTATCATGTTCTCTGTTTCATCTGCCCGCCGGCCCCCACGCCTCACTCGTCTCATGAATAAACCAACAGAATGGCCGGAGGTTGATTCCTGGGTACAGGAAACACAATTATTGTAAACTCTAGGTACACCTCACTAAAGGAGGATGGGAGATGAATTTCAACACGATGGGTGTTTATGTGGATCTGTGTCTGTACGTATGTTTTTTAAAGCCCCATTTAGAATCCCATTTGTCTGTCATTGCCTACAAAACTGCTTTCGACTAATTTCAATATCCCAAAATCGTTTTTCTCGTAAGAAGCATTTTTAATCAAAGCGCTTTCAATTCTGTCTTTACTGGAAAATGTTAGCTTTCTCCATGGCTCGTGTTATAATGTTTTATCTGTGAGAGTGGAGGCATGGCATCACTGTGTCATCATGATCCTTAAAAGCTTTAGCCTTAAGGCAGCACATGATACTGGCTGTGTTCGTTTTTTTGTATACAGACAGGAATGGTGCCTTGCAGTGCAATATTTCATGTAGTATATGAAACATTACTTGAGAGCAGGATTCTTGTTTGTCACTCAGTGAGCCCTATTTGCTGCAATTGAATTGCATGCGTCACTAAATAATGCCTTTTGTAAGTACCCCTCGCAACCTAAAAATCCTGTAAGATCCTGATTGCACCAAGTTCTAATCGGTTTAACTCAGGTGATTGTAATATGCTGTGGTTTGCCTGGTTTTTCAGGACACTGCTTGTTTTTGAAAATCCATCCATCTTACTTCTGAGTGGTCTACATTTGTTCAACCGCATTCCATTTCCCGGATCCCTACGGTTATCCTTTCATGCGAGAAAAAGGGAATAAAGAATATAGCGTCCTTTACTTTTTCTTTGACTGTTCCTCTACCAAAGGACCCATGCATTTTGCAAGTGCCCACGACAGCAGTTTTGTTTTCTTTATTGCCCTCTCAGGAGTCCTGGCTGACGTAAAACACAGCCTGCTCCATCCAATGGCAGCACACTCACCCTGGCAGCCATGTGCACAATCGGAGAGTTCTGGCAGCGCCTGCAGTAATGACTTAATATCAGTCCTCCCACGGCAGAGCAGATGAGAGCACAGGTGTGCAGATTGTCCCCTGTCACACAACACCGCGGGGCCCACACACACCATTCTCCATTACTTATCCTCACATCGGGCCATTAATATACACAGTGGCATTAACCTATATATACCTTATTTCAGTGTTTGCTTAGTCGCCATACCTCCTTTTCCTGACTGTTTTTCATGTGGGGGATGCACAGCCTCTTAAAGCACACTTAACCATGTTGAAAATATAGGTGGTAATGAATGTGTCTGACTGTCCTCAGATTAGCCATACACAACATATCATCACATGGATTTAGAATATTCAATGTGTTTCATATTTGACATTTTTGTTGCAAGAAGTTAGGCATTCTGGCCGTCGCCATCTTGTTTTTTTTAGGAACTAGCTGTGTAACGAGATGGATGGAGCTAACCCAAATGTCACAATCAACTTTCATTAACTGCATACATATTGCAGATGGTTGAACCTTCGTAGACAAAACCCTAACCCTAATAAATCAAGTGAGAAGTATAGGGCATCCTTTCCAAGACTTCTATACAATATGACTTCTTCTTGCAGTGGAGTTGCAACCTGCTGGCTATTATAAAGAATGCAGGTTTAAGGCACTTCTGCATTGTCCTCACTTCCCACACCCAGAGGTAGCCGCTTGCTTAAACTACAGAAACATATTGCAAGATAATCTTCAGAACCATCAACAAGAACAGGCTTTGTTGATTTTAAGTGGCGAATCAGGCCCACAATCTTCTTCATTCTTCTGTAGTGTGTACGCTGCATGAGGCGTAACACCCTACCCTCAGGAGAAGGCATCTATGTAGCTTTCTTTATCTTTATCTTTTCTTTTCCTCTTCCTCTCACTGTCTGTTTCTCACTCCCGCCTGTCTCTCTCTCACTCACACACCCGCACTCTAACATGTGCCTACAACCACATTGTGTTGCACAAACACAGCATGGAAGAGGAGAGGGGGAATGACTAGTGATGGCAATGAGTTTTGGTTTGAATCTCATCTAAAAGCTGCCCCAGCTGCCTCCAAAACAAGACAGTACGAACCCAGCTGCTATCACGACAGATCATGCACGGCTCTGTCAACAGGTCAGGGTGCTTCACTGCACTTTGTTCCTCCTCACTAAGTGTAGCTTTTTGTGCTTCAAGACCAAGCTAAATGTAATTTCACTTCTGCTCTGCGCCCGGATACTCAACCCTGAAACCAGAGTCAACATAAATGCTGTTACATTTGTGTGGCCAGCTCTAAATGGAGGCAAGAGATGACACTAAAAAATATATCACACGGATAATAGTCACCATATCTCTTTGGTGTGTTATCATAACCAGTAAAAAAAATAGCCTAATCTATCGAAAAAAATGCTTTTTTAATAAACTAGAATAGAATTATGCTTTAACACGCTTCATTTGACACAGCTGTGGCTCTCCGCGGGTGAGAAATGTGCAAAGTGATGAGACACAGGCATCCCATTTTTCACTACAATATCAACAGTATATTCTTTCATGATACAAATGATACAAACTAAATAGAACAACCAAACCCTACCGAGCTGATCTGACTAGCTGCCAAAGGGTACAAGCCAATTGCACCCTAGATTATATGAGTCAAAAATGACATATGAACATGAATCGGTCATAACATTGATGTGTCATTTGGGTCATTTAACAGCTGAGGGTATCATCACCCTGTGAATTAAAATAATTCAGTGCATATTCATAATAGTTTTCCGTTTGCACTGCAGCTCCCGGAGTCTCAGCTGACAATTTGAAGAGAGCACATCAAGGCAGTTTGACTCGCTGCTGGACACCAACACACTTGCTGTGTTTCAAACGGAAAAACTGACTCTTAAAGCGCGCTTCTGGCTTCACTGCTGAAAAACATATTTCTATGGATGAGCTGAAGTAGGAACGGAAAATAAGACTGCCTTAAAGACATGGGAAAAGCAATGGTTATATAAAATAGTGTGACATTGTTTAATGCTTTGCTGGGGAAAATAGTCACATACAGGGATGGATACTCTAAACATGCATTACATTAACTTAACCTAATCATCAAAAGTAGTGTAACCTGGTTTCTTTCCATTAGTTTTGATGACCTCAATATCAATTGCAATGCAAATAAATATCAGAGAAAATGAATATGAATAAAATGTTTTTTACTTGAGACACTATTATGCACTATCACTATCATCCCGCCCCTTAGCCACGTATAATGTGGTGGAGGGCTAGTCAATAAAAGCATGAGTTTTAACATAGTAATGTCACGAAAAGTTCCAATTAGGCGTTTTAAGCAGGTGGGAGTATGTGGGAGGGAACTTTGGGATATAACTTTTGCACGCAGTTTACATGCAAATACTTCCCTTTTTAAGTAGTAAATGAAAACCAAAAAAGCATTAACATGTGTATGTATGGACGTTTTTCTATGTTGGTTGCTTAATCTTGTTACATGTAATCTGTTACTCCTCAACAATAGTTTCAGGATGTCAAAGCGTAATTAATAATAACTACAAACTTACAAAGAACAAATAGATACATCATATTGTCTCATCACAAATGTCTGCATGATCAGCGTAAAATTAGCTATAATATGTGTTTTCCAGTTCTTTGCTTTTCTCTTTTTAAAAAGGATATATTTTTAGGACGTGTTTAAAGTCTTTTGCACTGTCAAGTTGATTTTCAAAGCAGAACATTTAGCCCATAACAGGCAGTGACTCAGCCAAGGAGACAAATACGTTCCGAACATGATCAAAGATGTACAGTTCTTAGAAACATTTATTTTGACGATGGTGAGTTTTTGTAAAGAAACAGAAACAGAAACATGGTTTATCATTACGGACAAAATTAACTCTGGCATATGTTATAAATGCTTACTGTGATGTCGCAAAGGCATGATGGCAAGAATTAAATAAATACAAAAGCTATTATGAGGCACAAGTGTTAATCCGTTTATCATAATGTGAATGAAACAGCTATTATACAAACATTATTAATGTCACCACATCGTTTCACATCTTGAACACAGCTGATGACGGGGGGGGGGAATCCTCTCTGCATTGGACATCAATTCTCACAACATGAAATACAAACTGTTTATATCTAACATAGTACATTTTGTATCAAGCATATATTTCAGAAAGATGTGTCTTTCATCACTCAGGATTAGTCAAGTCAGGATTAGTCAAGTCAGGATTAGTCAACTGTGATTTAAGGGTAATGTGGATATTCTAAATGCATTAAACACAGGAAAATAATACATAGATGCAAAATAAAGTTTTACTCTGACACAAAACTATATTCTATAGTCTCAGCAGGCATGTTAAAACATCTATGAAATGGTGTATATTAGTTAATAAGGCTGTATGAAAGGTCTGGCATGAGTAACATATTTAATTGAACAAACCATTTCCATATTTTCAGTGTCTTTGTCAGAGAAAGATAGGCCATGTTTCAACGTTTAATATATGACTGAAAAGAGGTTGAGTTCCTATCCCCTCATCTGTACAAGTAGTGATATCTAACATTAGCTATTCATTTGGTTAACCTTACGACATTTCCGCTACCTCACAGCTTGAAAATACATGATTCATATCATTTGTAGCAGAGCTGAGTGGGTTGTGGGTGTAGAATTAGAGATAAACTTGAAATATGAAAGGGCTGTGCATGGAGTTATTTTTAACGGAAAGTCAGTGATAGTAATACAAGATCAATACAACTGAGGAACTTTGTGATGAGTTTGAAAACTCTGTTACCTTCTACGGAGATAATTGGAGAAATTACATTTCAAAATGACTAGCAATTAAAATACACCCTTGTATTAACTCATTACACCTGCACTGAACTCTTAGAAAAGCCGGTTGTATTTCCAATGTTACAGTTATTATGGAGATGTATTGCCCGTTGGTAAGTCTTTCATACCTATAGTAATACTATGAAAGAGCAGAGTACATGGGTAATGCATTTAGAGTCATGGTATGCATTGGGTAAAATCCTACAGAAGTTACAGCAGTATAATCCTTGAACAAGCCTGGAAAACAAGGTGCTGTACAGATGTTGCTTGCTAATTACAGAACTTTAACAAATGGAGAACAAACAGGAGATCTAGGGCAGGCTGATTTTATTAAAACATACAGGTCGAGTCCAATTCTCAAGACTCTTTGTAGATCCTCTGGTCTATGTTACCTACACATTAATACAATACCATAATTATAGAATTAACTAATGATGACCATACCTTCTTTGGTGTGTCCAGGAAAGGTCATGAAAGGATACCATTTCACTTAGTATTCATTACCATATTTATGGTAATGAATGGAAAGGGCTTGTTGTTGGAATACTTCTCTGGAGCCACTCTTTAGTCTTTAGTAGTAATTGTTGTTTGATAAGCTATTACACTTATTTTATACATAAAAATACCACAAGAGGAACACTAAATTGACATTAAACCCGTTCAAACTTAATATATTTGAAATCAAACATCATCACAGACAGGCCTGGATGAATACTATTGGGAGTATGGTCAAGGTCCAGTGCTTATCCGTACTCCCTTCAGCAAGGGTACTGGGGCCCTGCTAATTTAGAATTTTGATTGACAGCAAGTTCAAGTTTGTCGAACAGATATTTCCCTAGGGCAGTGTCTACCCATCAGAAAATGTCCCAGTGGAATAACATTGATATGCTTTTAATAAGTAGCAGCAAGATCGTTTTTGTATGTTGTTAGTTGCAAAAGGTTCACATCGACATCACATGTGTGTCCTCTTCTTAATGGTATTGTTTAGGTCCACAGTGAGACTGACACTTAAAGGGCCCATGTCATGCTTTTCCGGTTAATACCTGTCCCCTTGTGTGTTATGAAGGTTTTTATGCATATAAACGGTCTGCAGAGTAAAAAACCCTCAAAGTACACCCTGTAGGGAGTACAACTCTAACACAGAAATACCTGTCTATGCTGCCCCAAAACGCCTCGTTGGAGATTTCTCTTTTTCCATTTGTTTCTTCCGGGAACCAAAATGGACCAATCCGCGGAGCTCCTCACACACCAGGACCTTTAGCGTACATTTTCAGGTTTGGTAATAGACGAGTTGAGATCGCGGAGCAATGCTCTCCGCAGACCCGCTCTCACAGTGTTTATAAACCTTTTTCTTACTCAATATCAAGCCACACTTATTGTTTTTACTTCGGCTGTGAGTGTTTGTGTGTGCTCAGGATGAGTTTTGCGCTGTCCCGCTGTATCGCCGACCCGGAAACCACACCAGTAAGCCAGCTCACTGAGCAGCGAGCCTCGCAACGTCCCGACCAATCAGAGCACACTGGGCTCACAGGGAGCGGGGGCCAGGAGCTCCAACAAGCCGTTTAGGACAGAGAGTGAATACCGGTGAATACACATACTTTAAAGAGATGCTGTATGAGAAACCAATGTGATTTTGGAAAATTGCACAATATAAATCAATGTTAGTATACCTCAACAATGGAATTATGATCAATATAAATGGCCATGACATGGGCCCTTTAAAGCGCTACATTATTATAAATTAAAATGTAACCACAGAAGTTGTCTTGCCTAACCCTAAAACAATTTTGACTTGTTGGTTGTGAACTTAGGTCTACACATTGTACAGCCATGGTTTTTCCTTGCCACCTCCCTTCAAACTTGTTCCTGTCCAAAATGGTTACAAAATAATATAATCGAAATAGCAACAGGATATTTTGATATTGCCTTAATGCTGCTGTCTATACGAAAGATTGGCGACCTCGATCATTTGTTCAAATGCTTTTAACTGGTTTCCTGACTGCATGAGACCACAGTTTAGGTGCAATTCATTTTGTATCTCTCTTTAAAAGTTTAAACAACGTTTCTAAACTTCTGTGGTGGGAGATCACATAATATTCATTCTTTATGAGTCATATGGGTGGTTTTGGAAAGAACTGACAAACTACCAAGAGCATTTTATCGTCTACGTTGAAAAATAGTTGTAAACCTAAAACTCTCTCACACTCTCACACACACGAAACGCTCTCCCACAGATATGGGATAGTGTCTTTTGTGTGTGAGAGCGTTTCAGGTGTGTGTTGTTCCCATTTCATCATGTGGAATACATTCACATACTTTGAATGTACCCACACACCTTATTGTTTCTTCAAGGAAAGCTATTGGGACAGTGTGTCTTCTCAGGGTGTAATACGATTGACTCATTTGGCACTCCCGCTTCATCAAGCTAATTGCCCTTTCTTGCGACTACGCCCTGGAGGGATTTGTAAGAACCCACGGGACATCAAAGACAAGCATCCCCTGCTCATCCCTACATCCCCTGCCTCTTCAACATCCCTTCTTATAAAAACACTGGTCTGGTTTAATTAACTTGGCCCCGTCCTGAGTAGCTCTTCTTTATAACTGAACCAAAGCTGATTGTGAGTGTCATGAAGCAAGACTGCAAGGCCCACGCAAGACACCTTCTATGACAGCTCCCCTTCCCCTGAGTCCTTATTGTTCTCCCAACAGCACCATTGGCTAAGAATGAAACATGAGGATGATTAAAAAGGATTTGGTGATGCACTGTGTCATGTTCCTGTAATCTCCCAGATTATGTATTAGGGGTCTACCCTGTCATACTCCCCTAATCTTGCCCCGATGACATCGGCATGAGAGTCCAAGTTGCCTTGACACCCACACCGCCCTCCCAGACGTCTCTGCTTGCCCCTGAGGAGCAGCATTGGCAATTTGACCCAGTCAGTGGGATTTTCTGAATACAATGGCATTGCATGAGCGGTTTATAGCCACTGAATGCCTGGCACTTATCTCTCTGCATTCCTAAACTATTCCCATAATAGAGCAGATGTTCAATATTCTCATGTTTTCTTCTCATATTCGATGCATACTTTTCATAGAGATCAGAATAAAAAGAGTGGAGGTGATACTTAGAGTGAGATAATTACTATTCTGAATACTTCCAAACGAATAGGATTGTCACACGTTCCATCTGTCATAATGCACATTCTTACATGACACCAATGATATGGCAGGATTGTCTCTTGGGATTTTGAATATGATAAAGTGAACGGATATTGAAATTAATAAGGTGAGAAAGACAGATGTGAGACTTGGCCTTTGCCTTTTAAGTGGCTGTCATCGTCTTTTTGAAATGCAGAAGAGTGAGAGTGAGAGAAATTGAAAAGGGACGGAGGGGATCAGGCAAGGGAATAGCTTTCCACTGCCGCCACCCCTAACAATAGCCCTGTCATCTCCCTCCACAGAGCAGATGCCCAGGTTCCCGGTGGCATCTCCAGAGAGAATGTCAGGGGAGAAATAAATCTCCTAGCCAATTTATGAGAGGAAGGTGAACTTTTTACTAGCTTTCCATGGTAAAGGCAAGAAGGGAAAATCACTGACAGCTCTGAGTGGAGATTTTCTTTCTTCTTCTCCTCGTTGACATGGCATTTTTATTCATTGGACCTCCAGAAAGCACTCTTGTGCAACGTGAGTGTGAAAGGGAGTCAAAAACAGTCCATGTGAAACTCCCCAGATGTCAGAATGGTAAAAGAAAGTGAGAAAGGTTTTTTTTATTTTTGTTACAAGAGTGCTTGAAAACCCAGCCTATCAGTTTTCACCTTTTTTTTTTCTTGCTGCAAAAATACATGATAGGCTAGCTGTAAATATTCATGTGAGGGGCTGAATGAGCACATTGCGTTTCCTATTTGCCGTACAAACATGTGACCCCTGTACGCAGCCATTTTATTTTCCATTACACACATCTGCTGTACATGTTTTGTGACATTTAACTCGAGCATGCAACATTATCGCATCCAATGGCAAACTAAGGCACATTTGCTGTAATGGTCTCTTAGTGCCCCCTCATACTAAGAAACAGACTCATTATCTCCTGAAAAACTGAGAAATATTTACATGAAGCCAATAGGTTGTATGGTAAGACACATATTGGTTTCTGTAGGACTAACTGTCTTATTCATGTCTGCACTGTAAAACACACAATGTAAATGCGTGGGATTCAGCACACGTGTAACACACTGATGTAGCATTTCATGCTAAACAAAGCAGTTAATAACCTTGAAAAGAAGTGAGGAGGGAATCAAGAATCCTGCACGTGTTTTTTACATGATAAAAGACGAGAAGGTTACAGACATTAATTATGGATTTACATAGCAGCGCCTCTCTGCTTTTCCTCTATAGAAAATACATGACCAAAAATAAATGTCCATGTTTATGTTAGCATTACCGTTGTCAGTATGTTAGCATGTTTAGCAGGTAAACAGTTTGAGACCATTTTAGATTAGCTAATTATCACAAGTTTCAGCCGAGGATAAAGTCAATTTTATTTTAACGTTTGCTTAGTTATAAACAAAAATATTTGCAAAAATTAACATTTAAACTGATGAAAGCATTCAATTACAATTTAAAGTATTAATTTTCAGACAATTCCATTAAAAAAAAAAAACACACACATGTTGTTTATCAAGAGTTTATCAATGCTAAGTCTGGTTTTCATTGTACCATGTGATAATATCAATTAATTATTGATCTCGTCAACTTAGCTTAATAATATAATTAGATAAGCAGATCTTATTCCATATTTTGGCCTTCAACCCAGTCACATATTAGGCTAATTGATTCAGTAAGATCATCTGATTTAAGCGTTTTGAAATGCCAAGTTCCATAAATATAAGTGAACAATTATGTAAAATATGGACTTTAGAGATGCTCTTGCATTTGTTCATAAGTAGAAGAAAATCAGGATTGGGACATTCGGAAGAAATCCCAAACTTTTCCACACTTTTCATGAATCAATGGGACCAGTGTGTGTGCTGCATTAAGTGTGGTGAAAGCTAGGCCGACAGCCTTGTAGTGTACCGGAGGGGTTCACACTACGGAAGTCAGCAGCAACTTTCACTTTTTCAGTGTCAACGAGATTTTGCACTTAAGAGCATATCTCTGTAATTGTCACAGTTCTGTCTAAGTTTGGGTGTTTTCACTGTTCTCTGTCATGTTTTCCTCCTGTCGTTAGTGTCCCTGTGTGTTCTCCTCCCTCCTCACCTGTGTCTCGTTAGCGAATTGTGTTCACCTGTGGCTCTTGTGTTTTTCTCCTCCCTCCTCACCTGTGTCTCGTTTACCGATTGTGTTCACCTGTGTCTGGTAATTAGCCCTCCCTGTATTTAAGTCTTGTCTCGTGCTGTGTTCAGTGTCGGTGCTTCTTTTGTTGGTGACGGACTCCACCGGTGAGTGTTCTGTGTTTTTCTGCATTCGTTCCATTTTAGCCTTGAAATAAAGGTTTATCAAAGTTATCTGCGCTTGGGTCCTGCTTCCTTCACTCAACCGTGACAGAAAGCACCGACCAGAAATGGACCCAGCAGATGATCCGTTCGAGCTGGAATTACAGCATTTTTCATTTGCTTTGGCTTGCTGCTATGATTGGTGGAGGGGAGCGTCCAGTGTTCGGCAGAAGGAGGCCGCTCTGGTAGAGGCGCACCGGTTGGCTATGGAGAAACCGGACTTGGTGAAGTTCTTACCTGACTGGATGTTGAACTTCATCTGGGCGTGTGATTTCCAGCCTGCGGACTATAAACGTCTCGGTGTGTTCCGTCTGGAGTCAACCAGTGCTTCCGCCCCAGTTCCTGCTCCTGTCCAAGAGGCGTTTTCTGGAACTCGGCTGGCTTTTGGAGGTCCACGGAGCCTTCAGGCGGCTTCTAGGAGAAGGAGTCGCAAGTCCAGGCTAGCAATCCGAGCCCCAAGAGTCATGGTTCCGGCTACAGAACCGGCCCACACAGCCATGGTTCCGGCCCCAGTACAGGCCCCAGCAGCCATGGTTCCAGCCCCAGTTCTGGCCCCAGCAGCCATTGTTCCAGCCCCAGTTCTGGCCCCAGCAGCCATCATTCCGGCCCCAGTTCTGGCCCCAGCAGCCATGGTTCCAGACCTAGTTCTGGCCCCAGCAGCCATGGTCCCGGCCCCAGCAGCCATGGTTCCAGCCTTAGCTCTGGCCCCAGCTGCCATAGTCCCATCTCTGGTCCCTTCTCTAGTCTCTTCTCGAGTCCCTTCTCTAGTCTCCTCTCTGGTCCCGCCTCTAGTCACTTCCCTAGTCCCTTCTCCAGTCCCTCCTTTAGTCACCTCTCTGGCCCCTTCCCGAGCCCCTTCTCTAGTCCCACCTCGAGTCCCTTCTCTCATCCCATCTCAAGTTCCCTCTCGAGTCCCCTCTCTAGTTCCCTCTCAAGTCTCCTCTCGAGCTACCTCTCGAGTCCCCTTTCTAGATCCCTCTCAAGTCACCTCTCGAGTCCCTTCTCAAGTCCCCTCTCAAGATCCCTCTCAAGTCTCCTCTCGAGTCATCTCTCGAGTCTCCTCTCGAGTTCCCTCTCGAGTCCCCTCTCCAGTCACCTCTCGAGTTCCTTCTCGAGTCCCCTCTCGAGTCACATCTCCAGTCGACTCTCCAGTTTCCTCTCGAGTTCCCTCTCAAGCCCTCTCTCGAGTCCCCACTCAAGCCCCTACTCATGTGCCGTTGGAGGTCCCGCAGACAACTCTCCTGCCGGGGGTCCTGCCAACCCCATGTCCTGTGCCGTTGGAGGTCCCGCCGACTACTCTCCTGCCGGGGGTCCTGCCAACCCCATGTCCTGTGCCGTTGGAGGTCCCGCCGACTACTCTCCTGCCGGGGGTCCTGCCAACCCTTTGTCCTGTCTCGTTGGAGGCCCCGCCGACTACTCTCCTGCCGGGGGTCCTGCCAACCCCATGTCCTGTCCCGTTGGAGGTCCCGCAGACTAGTCTTCTGCCGGGGGTCCTGCCAACCCCATGTCCTGTACCGTTGGAGGTTCCGCTGGGGGTCCTGCCAACCCTGTGTCCTGTCCCGTTGGAGGTCCCGCAGACTAGTCTTCTGCCGGGGGTCCTGCCAACCCCATGTCCTGTCCTGTTGGAGGTCCCGCAGACTAGTCTTCTGCCGGGGGTCCTGCCAACCCCATGTCCTGTACCGTTGGAGGTTCCGCTGGGGGTCCTGCCAACCCCATGTCCTGTCTCGTTGGAGGCCCCGCCGACTACTCTCCTGCCGGGGGTCCTGCCAACCCTGTGTCCTGTCCCGTTGGAGGCCCCGCCGACTACTCTCCTGCCGGGGGTCCTGCCAATCCTGTGTCCTGTCCCGTTGGAGGCCCCGCCGACTACTCTCCTGCCGGGGGTCCTGCCAACCCCATGTCCTGTGCCGTTGGAGGTCCCGCCGACTACTCTCCTGCCGGGGGTCCTGCCAACCCTTTGTCCTGTCTCGTTGGAGGCCCCGCCGACTACTCTCCTGCCGGGGGTCCTGCCAACCCTGTGTCCTGTCCCGTTGGAGGCCCCGCCGACTACTCTCCTGCCGGGGGTCCTGCCAACCCTATGTCCTGTCCCGTTGGAGGCCCCGCCGACTACTCTCCTGCCGGGGGTCCTGCCAACCCCATGTCCTGTCCCGTTGGAGGTCCCGCCGACTACTCTCCTGCCGGGGGTCCTGCCAACCCTGTGTCCTGTGCCGTTGGAGGTCCCACCGTCTACTCTCCTGCCGGGGGTCCTGCCAATCCTATGTCCTGTGCTGTGGGAGGCCCCGCCGACAACTCTCCTGCCGGGGGTCCTGCCAACCCTGTGTCCTGTCCCGTTGGAGGCCCCGCCGACTACTCTCCTGCCGGGGGTACTGCCAACCCTTTGTCCTGTCTCGTCGGAGGTCCCGCCAACCGCTCTCCTGCTGGGGGTCCTGCCAACTCCTGGTCCTCTTCCGTGGGGGATCCTGCCGAAGCCTGTCCCGCCGGCTCCGGTTCCTGTCCGGCCGACACCGGGTCCTGCCCGGCCTCCGGAGCTGTCTGGTCTTCGCCCTCGATCCCGACCCTCTGTGAGCCGCGGTCTTCGTCCGCGGGCCCGGCCCCCTGACTCTTCCTGCCGCTGCCCTCGTCCTCGAGCCCGGCCCCCTGACTCTTCCTGCCGCTGCCCTCGTCCTCGAGCCCGGCCCCCTGACTCTTCCTGCCGCTGCCCTCGTCCTCGAGCCCGGCCCCCTGACTCTTCCTGCCGCTACCTTCGCCCTCATGCTCGGCCCCCTGAGTTCGCCCGCTGTGGCCTACGCCCCACCATGGACTCTGCCTTGCCCCCGGGCCGTCCGCCCGAGACCCCCACCATGGACTCTGCCTTGCCCCCAGGCCGTCCGCCCGAGTCCCCCTTCTCGGCTTCTGCCGTGCCCCCGGGCCGTCCGCCCGAGATCCCTTCCTGGTCCCCTACTGGGCTCCTGGGCGGTCAGCTTAGTCCCGTCCTCCGGACCCCCTCCACCCACCCTGGTGGCCTAGGGATACGTCCCTCCTCCGGACCCCCTCCACCCACCCTGCTGGATTTTTTTTGGATTTTTGTGTTGGGGTTTAGGGACGTCTGGAATCCGTCCCTTGAGGGGGGGGTTCTGTCACAGTTCTGTCTAAGTTTGGGTGTTTTCACTGTTCTCTGTCATGTTTTCCTCCTGTCGTTAGTGTCCCTGTGTGTTCTCCTCCCTCCTCACCTGTGTCTCGTTAGCGAATTGTGTTCACCTGTGGCTCTTGTGTTTTTCTCCTCCCTCCTCACCTGTGTCTCGTTTACCGATTGTGTTCACCTGTGTCTGGTAATTAGCCCTCCCTGTATTTAAGTCTTGTCTCGTGCTGTGTTCAGTGTCGGTGCTTCTTTTGTTGGTGACGGACTCCACCGGTGAGTGTTCTGTGTTTTTCTGCATTCGTTCCATTTTAGCCTTGAAATAAAGGTTTATCAAAGTTATCTGCGCTTGGGTCCTGCTTCCTTCACTCAACCGTGACAGTAATGGTGTTAGCCAGGTCTCCCTCCAAAGAAAACGTTGATCTCAAGGGACATTCTGCTTTAATAAAGGTTAAATAAATAAACTCTCACACCAGGCAGCACCGTGACGATATGTTTGACAAGTTGTTACATATAGCAATAAATGCTAATTAAAATAAAATGCATCCTCATCTCCCTCAGTGATGACTCAGTGGCAGTCAAAGCTGCAAAAAGAATAAACAGTGATATGGTGGGGTGTTTTTTTTCCCATCATGATTTCAATTAAACTAAATAGGAGCATTATTGGCCTTCATGCACAGGAGAGAAGTCGAGAATAATTCAGAAAAATTATTAATCTCTGTGACACATTTAAAGTTGAAGAGGAAAGCTGGTGCGGAGGAGGTCTTATTCTCATCCATCCTGTTCCGTCTGTCCTGCTTGGTGAAGCCTCCTGGCCCCGAGGGGGTCTGCCTGCTATAGCGTCGCACACGCTTGGTGCAGGGATCTGCAGTGCCGTCTGGTTGCCGGGCAGGGATCAAGACTATTTCTGTTCCGTTGCGGCGCATTTTGGGGTGGCTCCTCCTCAGCAGGAATGTCAGAGATACCTATAAGAGGGTGCAGGAATATATCAGAGCTGCCAAGGCACTACCAGAAAAGTCCATTCCCTTTCTGTTTTAATGAGGCCGCCCCAACAACTGACACGTCACCTCCATTGTCTCGGCACGAGGAAAGCTCATCAGTATGTGCATAAAACATAAGATAGCAGGGAGATGTACAAATGGTATGCTGTCCCTCCATCCAAGGTGATGTTACTATGTGCATTTCATTGCCTCCTCTGCTGATATGTAAGTCCTTGAACTTAATGGACCTACTTCTTATAACTTGTTTCACCTTAGGAAATTGTCTGTGTGGGTGTAGGTTTTTGCTTTATGTTAAACATCCTGGCAGCTTATTTAAAATCAGCCAGGTGTTGTTTTGATGCCTTATTAATGCCTTAATTGCTTATACTGTGTGCCTGGACAACTGGCTTATTCTCGTTTGCTTTTCTCTTATATGTTAACAATGCTGCAACCGTCATTCTCTATTGAACAGTGGAGAAGCATTATTGATCAGCAACATCTAAAATAGGGTAGCAAATGTGCTGCCTATCCATGTCGAATGCTGTTTTTTTCAACAGATCCTTAGAACATAACAACAACATGTAATTCGACCAATGGATTGTATCAATTATAGGTAGCTTCAACTGCTCGGTTTAGGTTCGATAAAATCCTGTTCAAGATCAAAACAAACCTGCCTTTGACTGTTCGTAGGAGATGAGATGCAAACATTTGTTTTTCCTGGTCAAGTCAGACACAATGTGCTGGCAATAATTGCAGTGTGTGTTCCAATGCATCCACATGATGATCTGTTTTATAATAGTGATTGGTCAGAAGGGCCATGCTACACCAAGTTGTATTGATTCACACGATACAAGAAGACTACAACAAACTCTGTCTGTAGTCAATATAAAAGAAGCAAAGGCAGAAGTCAGGTTACGTAGTATGAAGATAAATTCCATCAGGGGTGGGGGCTGGAGCGATAGGCAGGACGCTCAACCAGTAGATGGGTTATCGTCCTGTGTGAAACCTCTTCACAATGTAAGTTTAACCAACCCTAACCCTAATCAAAAATGTTTTACCTAAAGCTAACCAAGTACTTTTCTTGCCTAAATCAAAACCTAAAGAACTTTTGATCAAACTATTTTTCCATTTAAACAACGTAATGGGTGGAGTTTAACCTGTCTGAAATATTAATATTGTAGCGAGTACCTCTGATAAAGCACATGTATTCAGCTGATAACATTCCAAATGGGTGACTAAAACAGCATTAGACCTTAAATACGTAGACGGGCAAGTCCAGTTGTGTTTCATCGTATGGGTTAATCTGTTGGATCCTTCATAACAGCTCCTATACCAGGCTTTTTCTCTCAGCAGCCATTTTTTTTCCTTCTATGTTTGTACAATGCTGCAAACATGGGAACGACAGTCAATATCCATTGGTCACTGGAGAAACAATATCGTTAGAGGCAGCACATTTGTTGTGTACAGGCTTGTCCATTTCTGCTATAATGAGCTCACTTTCTGAATAATGCTAAAGTCTCAATGTTACATCCCACCTTAGAGTCCAATTTGTTTGTATTCATTGTGAGTTGGCGCACGCAGGCCATGTTGGGACATTGGTAATGCCATTGCTTTTCAGCCAATGTTTTTCTGTGTGTATTGCATCCATTTATGGATGAATGTGACGTGATTTACCATTTTGTAGTCTCTGTGTGCGTATACATGTGTAACTGTGCTCGTCCACTGTGGGACCAAGCTCTCCTCCGGACATGCCAGCGGACGGCTCGGTGATGGGATACGCTGCCGCTGGACGCCATCCTTCTGAGATAATGTCATAATGGGGGGGACAGCTGGCAGCTTCGTTTCCTGTCGCCGCACATTTTCTACTACATCAATAATGAGTGCCTCAGCCAAGCCATGAGCGCTACGGCTCAGTAGACGCATGACTGTATTCTCATGTGTCCTCTTGTCCTCTCTCCTTTCTCCCTCCGTCTGTATTTCCTCCCACTCCTTTTACCTTTCAGAATTAATCTTTGTCCTGCCTCCTTCACTCCCCCTATCTCCATTCTCATTTATGTTTGCTCCTCTGCATATCAATATTTTCCTCCCATACAAATATGCTTGTCCTCAGTTTACACGTTATATGGAGCATACACTTGTCTTTGCCACTCAAAACATGGGTAGAGTTCTGATATTAGAATGTTTTTGACTGCCTTTTTTTGTTGTAAACCCTGATATTTCAGTGCATATAAAATCCCATTAACTGACAGAAGAAGTTTACAGCCAGATTTACCAGCACATTCTTAGGTGAAACACCACAAACACTACTTTTTAAAGTGGCCTTATTACGCTTTTGGGGTTTGCTCCTTCCTGTTGTGTGTTATTTATATAGTGTAAATGTAACCTATAAAGGTTAAAATCCCAAAGTTCCTCTCCTCAGCCTGGGAACCAAAGGGTTGCCGGGTCACGTCCCCTTGAGCAAGGCACCAATGCACCCAAACTGTCACTCTGCCACCTCTCCTTTCCTGCATGTGGTCCTATGTGTAACAACACATGCATAACAGGGAAGTAAAGGTGGGAGGCATGGAGGGAAAGTGACATGTTAGAGCATTAGGGGACCAATGGGTGGCATGATAGTGTGGCACTTAAAAGTAACTCAGGATTTCATGAAGACACATCAAAGCCCGGTGATATGTCATGCTAGCTCTCTGTCAAACAGTAGGAACTAAACGAAGCAGAAAATCCATATGCAGTATCAGGGAACAAGCATAACCACCTGGAAGTAGTTGAACTGCAATGCTATGTGACATATGCCCTAGTTCTTTTTTTAGCCTAATATTACTGTGCCTTGCAAAGTAGCATCACACAGTTAGTCATTTCTCAGGGTTGTCAAGCAACAGTTGGCTGTCATAATGTCAACCCTGCATGTAATCCTCGTCCAGAAAAACAGCTGTATGTGACCTTTCAGCTTAAACCCCTGTAATTAAAAATCAACTCTGACACACAGACACATGGACAGATGTCCCAGTGTGCACCGATCAGTAAGCGGAGAAGCCTCCCCCACTTCATAACTGATTGTAATGCATTGAATGGCTAGAAATACAGGCACTCCAATCGAATGTCATTTGGTTAGTGTCAGTTGCAAAATCCACATTTTACTTTGGCATTGTTGATGCACTGCAAAGCCAAAAGACACACTGTACAGTTTACTTGAATTGAATACATCTCAACAGACGACACAACTTAAGGCATGCATAATGAAATTATGTTATGATCACAATCTGTAAAGCATTATCCATGTCATAGTCAATTGTTGTTGTTTTTGGTCATGATTGTCTCCATGTATGGCAGTTGGCTGTGGACTAAATATTTAAACAATACATTGTCCTTAACATTTGTACACACATTCATGGTGAATTTGATGAGCACCAGTTGTTTTCCGCCAGTGCTAATAGATTTGTTCGGTTGTGAGCAAAATGTCTACATTTCGGATTTCCATTAACTTTGCCTTTGTTTTAACGATTCATCAGCTCTTTATTTTCGTGGAATTGGTGAGGATGTTAGCATTAACTGGGATTCATTCCTGTTTTATGGCCGTTTCTCCTTCTCCTTCTAGTCTTTAAATGTGTTATTCTTGATAGGTCTCTTGTGAGGCACTTTGGTTTTAAAAAGCACTTTATTTAAATAAAGCTCTTTGTAATTAGCCAGTCCATTATCACCACTATGCTTGGTTATAGGACTGAGTAATGACATGGAAAAACCTTTTTCAACTAATAAATAAAAGTAAAAGGAAGAAGATGAAAACACTCTGTAATGAACTTCTTCTAAACACAATAGTGTCAGAAGGAAATGGAACTAGCATGCAGCCCTTCTGCTGTAATCAAGCTAACTATTCTTTAAACAGCACACAGTAGGCAGCGAGTGATATATCAAACTGTTGATTGTTCTGTTCCATTATGAACTTGCTACTATTCTGCCAGTGGCTGTGCTGTTAGCTTTGCTGCTGTTGCAGATTGCAGGGGGGACTTGAAAATGTTAACGCACAGTGCAGAGCAGAAGGAGAGGGAGCCAGCCAAAACCTTCTGGAACAAATGGTGGAATTATCTAGAGTCAAACATCTGGTGAGTGAGAGTATTGTTAGGCTGCCAATATATTTGACTGATGGGTTTTTTCTTTATTGAATATTGGATAGCGGAGCAGTCATGTGGTTCACTGCTGATATGATGGAGGCCCTTCCCTAACCGCAGCCAGAACAATGTTTAAAAACCTCCAGTTTAAAAAACGTTTTTCGTAGTTTACTTTTGTTACTGGTTTCGTTGCCAATTACTCAGTTGAAGTCGACATCATGGCATCCATTCTTACATATTTCACTGTGAAAATGCTGTTTCATATAGGCATGTTTGATGGAATCTCAGAATGTGTGACATTTTATTTATTTACTTTGGTTTTGAGGCTAACTAAAACCAACAGCTACACTAAAGTATGCTGTCCCTGTCCTTCACATTTATTAACATGTCATTAAGAGCTTATTTCTTTGCGGATTAAAAAGCAAGTCTCTTTTGATTTAACATTCTACCGCTGAATGCATTGTTCTCCATCTAAACTTCTTCTCTGAGCTAAACACCAAATCATTCTACTAATATGAAGGCCTGATGTCTCATATTAAATTCAGAAAACCGTAGCTGTAGAAATATGCCGCAGAGAAATGTGAACATTTACACGACTCCCTATGAATAAACAGTGTAATAATGGCAGCTACTGCAGGGTGCCACATTCTGTTATTTCAAACAGCATTTCACAGCGACAAATGAGACAAGGCATTGCAGTAAGAAGGCAGACAAAAACACTAACCTCATTTTTGCATATTTTTTCTCAACACTGCCACCATGAACATATTGCTCTTGTCATTTACTTTTTAAGAACATGCAATTTTCAGCCTCACTGCCGTTAAAGTACATTTCCCAAAAAGCGTTTCGAAAATATAAATCCATTGTTCCCAAAACGACAAGCATTAATTGAGTTGAGTTTGCATCAGACACTTGCAAGAACTTTTTGATGCGTGTCTTGGTGGAATCGCCATGGAAACTGTCGTCTTAATGCCCTGGACATGACCACGTAATCAGACCACTTAGCAAGCAAGTCAGAGGAAGGTGATTCTTGGCTCCTTCGTCTCCCTGTAATTCGGTTACAACTGGGCTGTCATTTAGCTCGGGCCGATTGACAGGGCTTTAAAAGTAAGGAGGGAACTGCAATTACTTCGGGAGGAATGCAGTAAAATGGCAAGAGCCATCAAGATGCTTTTATGTCTGCTCCAACACACACAAAGTAGTGGCGTTAAACAACAGCGAGCCTGAAGAAAGTGTCCTCAATCTTTTGATTCACCTTTTTTGTTCTCCGTATAGCACAATGTGTGGAATTTGAGGCTTTTAGAAGTGATAACACTCGGGTAGCCTCATCAGCAGACTGACTGCATGTCATGAACATCACTGTGCCAAAACATCAAATGCAGCCGGTATCAGGCATTTGATAAGAAGCTGATTCAAATACAGAGATATGTCTACCCGAAGGCAGACTCTGACACATCCTGTCCGGTTGATGATATTTTCTGTAACAGATTTGTCTTTGGAGCTTTCACATCACAGGATGGACCTTTCAAACGTATTCCTGCGTATTTGTGTTTCACTTCCATCTATTTTATTTATATCAGTTTAATCCATGGTGGCAAGCAACAACTGCATGATACTCTTGACACCTAATTAACACATTTATGTAAACAAATAAAACCTACCTATTGTGTAAAAATAACTAGAACATCCAAACATCATACACGTAATGAGCAGAACTTAAGAGTAGATGTGTTTGATGTCTAATTAGGACAAAATGGCAGTAAAGCAATGAGACCAAAGGAATGGCATATGTACTATTGTCTAGCTATTTGGGATTGGTAGGAGCAGTTAAGTATAAAAGCTGTTTCCTAATATACATCTTAATAAGCAGCACCCTAGCTAGTTACTTTTTCTAGAATTTGTCAAATATGTGTTCCCCTATTAAATTCTAAATCTTATTAAGCCTAAAAAAAGTTTCAACAATCATATAGAATGAGATTTGATCCACCTTTGGTCTTGCATCGACCGTAACATGACTTGTTCCGATCATTTTATAATACACTAATAGGCTTTAGTGCTAATGCTACCACTACTTGGCACACACAACATATATAACATTAGCAGTATGAAACCCATAATGTAATGTCCTCATACAGTTTATGATGGTTAAAGTTACAATTCAAACACAACACACAATCATTTTCATTAGATTGTGCCATTTTTATCAATATGAAAAGTAATCAGGTTTATATTGTTTTACATACAGAAACTGCTAATTATTTGATCATAATCTACACTACGCCATAGTTTTTCTAACCTCTCCTCTAATTGTATATCACTTTACTTCCTGTCTTTGTTTGTTTTCCCGCCCTTTTTGTGATTGTCTCCCCGGCAAGATTAGTTTCATCTGTTGCTTGATAGCCCTTCAACCACCACACCTCCATTTCACCTGTTCCCACTTTGTTCCTGTTTGAAATGCTCAAAACAAATTGTTAAAGCATACTGCAATTACTCAACCCTAAATGTAAGTAAGAAACAAATATACATATTTAGTCACAGATATGCATCTTTTGTTTGTGAAAAACAAACAATCAATCAATCTTAGAGAAAATTGCTTCTGAATTATAATTACATTTCTTTTCTTTTCTGCTTTTGAGCTAGACCGCTTTATCAAGTCACTCAAGTGAGGATATACGCAATTACCCAATTCCTACCAGATACAACAAATAAATCAAATATGTATTTAGTTTATTTTCACATTTCAACATAATTACAACAGGCCGGTTATTTAATGAAGAGAAGACTGATGAAAAACTGGTGATAATAAACCGGCATTTTAATCAGATTCCACAAATAGCAATACAGACCCAAGCTGTTGTGTAATTACCCACGCAAAGAGTTGTACAGTGTAAAGTTGCTCTAAAATAGAAACTAGGACAGAAACCACAACACGCATCAAACTAAAAAACAAATTATCCTCAAATCACCTCAAACTGCTGCAATAACAAAAACAATTAAAAAATTCATTGGGAACTCATTTGACAAGGACAGCTAAAACAACTATATTGAAAGTCTGACAAGGTCTCAATGGGGTATAAAGCTAAGTATTAGTATTCTAGTACAGTGTCATGCCCTAAGACCGTTCTGAGCTGTATTAATGCATTTCTGTATTTGTGCATTTCTGTGGGGTCCTTGCTGAAAGATAACTGACTCAACCAAAGCCAAAAGTTAATCCCTAAGGTCTTTATTCCAGAGCTCCCACATTTCTGCACCTCTGACCATTCATGTTCCATTATAAATGCCGTTCTCTATGTGCTAAAATACGAGGGATGTTAAATTTAGTAGCAAGGCCAGAGCAGGCCAGTTACTCTACACAGACCCGGCGGCAGACATACGTCTCTGGGCGGGCATTTGATTTACCAGGGCGGGCCCAACCCGAAACTTACATTTCCCGGGAAATCTCAAGATTTGTCAAGGGGGGGTTTAGGTTGCCATAAGGCTGTTGACGGTCTTATTATAGGCTACATCCATTGGTTGGTTTTGTGGCACATTTGTAACGCTGTGCCAACTTGGGCAAGCACGCAGGCAAACCTGAGCGCACACAGGGTGGAGAGGTGGAGTGAGGTTGAGCGATGGAGAGAAAGGGAGAGAGAGAGAGAGAGATTGAGCGAGGTAGAGAGCGTGTGCAGTGGTCTGCTTGCGCACAGAGCAGGAGTTTGTGAGAGAGCTGGCTTGAGAGTCAATTTCTCTTCAAAATATAATTGATTGCCAGCCTCCCTTGTCCCTGGCTGGCTGGCTAGCTCGTTGGTAACGTAACTGATGTCTTCTAATGTGCCTGCGCTGAGTTGCCATATTCCTCTCAAGTGTATAAGTGTGAACCACTTCCTGATATCCATTGTTGCAGATAAATATAAATGATAATAGCCAAACTAACCTAGCAAGAGTAAACTGACAGGCTGCTGTGCCGCATCTCACTCAAAAACCCACACGACTCAACCCAGCGAAAAAACAGTCTCGCGCGCAGCCTTTCATTCAGAATTTCATAGCAAAAAAAAAAAAAGGTATTAAACTAATCTTTCAACATAGTTTAAAACAAAAAATTAATATTAGGACAAAGCCCTACAAATAACAACAAACAGAATATTTGTGTTGGGTAATCTCTGGTAGGGCTAACCCATACAGTGGTGGGGCTCACATCAGTATTTGCAATGTAATTACATACATGCTCCCCTTGACAGTGAAACGCCACGCGTGAGGTTTAGATTATTTCCCTGTCTCAATCCAAATTGAACTGTATGAAATAAAAAGGCACATTTGTCTTGATGTAAATAACAAGAGATTTTTTGAAATACTAAACATAAAATACACATTCTGGTACTCTCTTGAGAAGAAAAATAAATAAATCTATTAGGCCTACTACACGACATATTTAAAAAAAAAAATGAATGCCATTTTAGTTTTGTGTTACTTTGTTCTGAAAGCTGAACCTGCTGCTCCTCACAGAGACAAGAGGGAAGAGGCTGTGAATGACTTTACATTGTGGATAAGGGTGGATAGCCCCCATTGTTCTGTGTGTCAAAATGAAAGACAGCCCACACACCTATCAATCGTCAAACCGTGGGGTCTGATTTCATTACGTGTTGATTTATATCAACACGTAATGTTGTATCGATGTATATAGAGATGTACTACAGCAAAAGTATTCTCCGTGGGGACTTCCTGCAACAACACCACGCCGTTATCTTGATTCTGATTGGCCAGAAGACATTATCAAAGATGTTCTATTGAGAAAAGATGATCACTACGTGACAAAAGTTTTCAAAACCGTTTCTAGTCTTCGGTTTTTACTGCTGTCTGTGCAATTTACTCCGCGCGAGTTGGCGGACTTTATTTATCTTACTTTAAAATCATTTTTCATGGTGGGGCTAAGCCATTTCTTGGTATGGCTGTAGCCTACCCCAGTATACCCTGGCGCCGCCACTGAACATAATAATAAAACAATTAAAATGTTGTATTCAGCCCTGATTAAAACAGCGGGCCCAAATCCTGGACGGGCGGGGCCCAAATCCTGGATGGGCGGGCCCGGCCCCATGGGGCCCGCCCATGACGCCGGGTCTGACTCTACATCTGGCAGGTTTAAATTCTATTGAAGTACATGGCAGGGTACAAATTCAACTTGCCTGTATATGCTTGGTTTGTGTTTGGATGTGTTTTAGTTGGAGGTTCTGCCAATCATTGAGATGTCATTTCGTGACAGAAGAAGAAATGCAAAACATTTCCAGAAAACACAAGGTATGATAAAAGAATAGATAGTGAAGCTATGTCAGGATTGTGTTTTAAATTGGGTTGACTGAACGATTGATTGGTTTTTGCATATGTGACAGTCAGGTGTGCCATGTGGACTCTGGAGTGTTAGTTTCGGCCGACACTTGGCTTGGCCGGGAGCGTTGTGCTAAAATACCTACAAGCGACAGCTCAATTGTGTCATTGTTTCAACGCACACAGTATATTTAAAGTCTTGACTCCAGACAAAGTGTTTTTTAGTCACTATTATCTAGTTTCTTCACAAAATGTCTGTTGTGTCTGCAGTCTGCTAGCTCATTAGTCAGCTAGTCACTGGAGGAAAGGCCTGTCGGGCTTGTGCCGACTTTTATTTGAGCGGAGACAATTAAATTATGACAAAGATTTGCCTCCAGATGAAACAGCTGCAATGTTGTCAGCTTGAGACATTGAGTGACTTAAAAGTGTGAGAAAATGTGTTGCTTTTTATTTCAGTTGGGGGTGTGAGACTTAACCAATAAGCAGCTGCAGATCTTTAATAATAATAATAATAATAATAAATAATATTTTTATAGCGCCTTTCAGGAAACCCAAGGTCGCTTTACAATTTGGTAGGGGGGGGGGGGAGTAGGGGAAAAGAGGCAGACAGGTTAAGGGGGGGGGGGGGGGGGTGATGTAGCGGAAAAATAAACCTATTAAACTATCTATACAGTGGGGAAAGCCTTAGTAAAAAGGTGCGTTTTGAGGGCTTTTTTGAATTTGTCCAGGGTTGGGGCGCTGCGGATTTGGGGGGGGAGAGAGTTCCAGAGGGTGGGGGATGCCACACTGAAGGCTCTGTCACCGAAAGTCCGCAACCTGGTGCGGGGGGTGGAGAGGAGATCCTGTCCAGATGATCTTAGGTTCCGGGATGGAGTGTGGTAGCGGAGAAGGTCAGACAGGTATTGGGGGGCGAGGGCATGGAGGGATTTGTAAGTCAGAAGAAGGAGTTTATAAGTGATACGGTGCTTGACTGGGAGCCAGTGGAGGTGGATCAGGGTGGGGGTGATGTGCTGCCAGGGCACTTTACACAGTCTAGTGTCTGTAACTCAAGACTTCTTGCAACTATTTCACTGTAAATCAGTTCCCTTATTCGGAAAGTAACAGTCATTAGATTATACATTACCTCAACCAATATACGTAATAAATAAATGTTATGTTTTAGGACAAATTAGCTAGGCAGGCTAGGCCATTTTGATTCCTATAACATGTCATATCATTTAGCTGATGCTTTCATCAAAAGTGACTCTGTGCAATCAACCACAAGGACACAGATTTATTTTAACGAACACATTTGCATAGGATAGGCAAAATGTGACCATCCGCAAATTCTTTCCATCAATGCATTTGCACACGCCCAACCTCACAAACACTTAAGCTCCATTTCACTCTCCTTTGGTTAAACTCTGGTCATGTCTGTGGACCAACAAACAAAGCTATCTATAGGGCTGATGTTCATAACTAAAGAATATTTCTAGTTTCAATTGAAAAAATGGGTGATTACCAAATACTCAGCATGTCATCTTTTGAATGTACCTGGTTAATTTCGTACAATCCGCATATAGTTCATTAAAACTGAACAAGAGAAAGGACAAGGCTGCATGTACAGATGAGGAAAAGAGAAATAAAAGACGTTAGGAGAACAACCCTGTGACAGCCTGACAGTGCATGAAAGCACATTGCTGTAGGCTTGGACAGACTGCTGTTTAAAGTGCACGAGGCTGAGCTATTTTTCCGTTAAAAAAATTCTGTCAGTTTTGGATCCCCCCTGGACCACCCCCTATTCTGGTTGTGTAAACCCATATGTTAACATAAATGCTCTGAAATCCTGCAGTGCCCCTGCCTAGAACTCCTCCGGTGGTAAAAGAGTAGTTTCATGGTTTTGGAACTGAGAGTTCATTCTTTAGGTACATTGACAACAATCCATTCATTCAGTTTTCACACATAAATACATTTTAGTCATAAAGTTAAGGAGCTTTTTCCTAAATGCATTTGGGGGAAAGCAGGGAATACATTAAGTTTATGTGTTCACATAAACTTGGTGTGAGGGTGCAAAGTGAGTGTTATTTCCATAGCCCAGTAATACCATGTTTTGTTTTGGTCTGTTTGTCAGCAGAATGGTGGCATTGGCCAGGGCAGAACCCTTTCCATTTTACAGAGGATTTGAATAACAAGGCTGGTACACACTAAATAGTGTTCACTTCCGTTAACATTATGAGATTATTTGCATGTATTCACTTTAAACATATTGTTACTCAATCATCATATTTCTCATATACAATGAGAAGCCTGAAACAATTATTCCAAATGGTAAATATGGACCAGTGTTAACCAATGATGACATGTGCATCCACAACTCAATAAGGTATCATGATAAAATAAAAGATATTAAAATTGTAGAAGCTGGAATAAGATAATTTGAAAAGAATACCCTTATTAAAAAATTGATTAATAGATATTAAAAATATTTTCCAATTAATTTGATAGTTGCTAACAAATAAATACATCTTTGCAGCTCCAATAAAAGTGATTGTTTGCTTTTGTAGTAATGACCAGTTGTTTCCTAAATGTGTGTGTGTGTGTGTGTTAGCGCCATTACCCACTGTTTAGATGCATGTGTGTATACAGTAGGTGCATGCAGGGTTTGTGTTAATGGAAAGCACAATCTGTGTGTGTAACATGGAACACAAAGAGAGTGGGTGGGAGGATTGTGAAGGGGTAGCCGATTGGGTGCTGTGATAATTTCACTAAAGGGAATTTGAACAACAGTTGCTCCATTACAATAGCAATCACCAAGAGCCACCTGGTGAAATATTTATCAGGGATTTGCGGATTTAGGCGGTTTTAATTACCATTTGCTAAACAGGCATCTCGCAAGGTTTTCTATGGTGCCATTCCTCCTGTCACTCAGATTGTGTTTGTCTCAGCTCTCCACGACATGTTCTGCTCTGTATGTGGTGCGCTTTACATGTATAAGAACATGGCAATCAAACACAGGTTGTTTAAAGAGGCCCTATTTAGCTTTATTTCCTGTAGTGTTACACTGCCTGACATGCCTTAATTTGACTTCTTTGTTTGGTTCCGTAATATAAATACATCACTATGTAACACTCACTCTTGTATTGATTAGTGGCCCAATACATTGTACGTGATATGCAAAGGGGTGGGACATGTCTGACACATCTCTGAGCAGTTGACAAATCACAACAGAGCTGGTCAGCTAACCAATCAGAGAGGACTGGGCTCTGGTTTCAGACAGAGGGTGACAAGAGGTGCTGCCTCGCCGGCATTATGGCACCTTTTTCAACATTAAAGCATGTAAAGAAGCAACAAATCCCAATATGAACCTTAAAATTAGCATGATTTTCCCGCGTTAATGTTTTTTGTTCCCATACTGTAGGTGTGCCTTCTTAGCCTAAAAAGATGTCTTTACTGCTGTATATTTCCATCCGGTTACGGTGTTCTCCAGACTCTTTATTGAAACTATCTATAAATAGGCAACAGGACTTCTATGTTCAATTTGTATTCTGAGTGATATCAACCAATCACCTTTGAGGGGGCTTTGGTTGAATGCAGGTAAACAGAATGCAGGTAAACAGAACAACAAAAAGAACAGTACGATTTGGCCGAAAGGCAATCTCAACACAAATTGGTCTACTGGCAATGTGGCCTCTAGGTTTTTAGACGAGGGATTTATATCTTGAGCATCTGAAAGCATCAGCGTCGGATTCAGATAAATAAGAAGTGCCACAAAGACTTCAAGAGTAGCAGCACAGTTGGGATCAGAGTGTAAAGAGATGTCATTACAATATAGAGCCAAGGACTAAAAACATGCAAACTACTAGAAAGGAAGAGGGATTCACAATATACAACCACTAGATAACAACATTAACAAATCAGAACATCTGCTATGGATCAAGTCAGACATCAAACCCAAAGCAATGACAAAGTGGAGATGGACAATATGTATGGACCGCAATAAAGTGTATTCAATTCTATTCTAATAAGATTATGCAATGAAGAAAACCATTTGTAGATAAATGGTCTTGGCTGGGAAATTACATGTCTTGCATCAAAGTAAATGAAGAGAGATGAATCAGGTACCAGATTGCTTATCTTGTCAAACAATGGTAACATGATCAAAGAGGTTATTTACCATACATTCTCTGACTTCCACATGACTACATTTCCTAGCGCTTCAGACTTTAATTCCATTGGCGCAACTTCTCATTAAAATTCAGACTTGAGAGGTTGGAGCCTCAAAGGAGCTGTCTGGTCAAGGTTTCTCAGTGAAAGAGGTTCTCCCTTTAGGGATTAGCTCTGCCATGGGTGTATGCAAAACCGTCCCCTTAGAGGCTGCCTGTAGCAACCAGGATTTTCCCGCGATTACTTAAGCCCTATGGCTAATTACCTTTCCAGTTGAAAACGTACGCCTCCTCATTAATTCAACACTCTGCAATCTATCATAATTACTGCCAAATAAGTTGTTGTTATCGCTTTAATTTAAATTAGTGGCTGTGATTCTGCCTTAAGAGATTTTCCATGCACATGCGTGGGAAAAGTAAAGTGAAATAAATGAATAAAAACACACTCAATGCAACCTTTTACCTGTTACAAGTGCATGTTTAATGCATGATTTTACATGAAGCCATACATATTCTACTTTATAAGCTATCCTTCTAAATCAGATTTTATTGTGAATGATTTGTAAATTAGTGGACCAGAAAGACCTAGATGTGATTGACAAAATATCGTTATTTAATACTCTAGCTGTCGCTGTATCATTACAAATAGATGATATCCCTTACTTACAATCAGCAAAGTAGCTACTGTATCTGACGAGCTAATCAGACGCCTGTCATCCTACGTACGCCTTATACTACATGAATATCATCAGAAATCAGTATAAACAGGCTTGAACACCATGTTTTTGTTGAAAACCAAGGAGTATTAATATATATATATATATATATATATATATATCAAGGTGTTACAAAACAATGCATCACCTCCTCACCTCTCCTCCTTTGCTTTCCATCTTTCTCTCTAATCGAATACATACCACCCAATCAATGTTGCTGCTGTATGCCTTCTCACTACTGCAGGAGACCAATGAGTGGGAGAAAGGTAACATGTTTCCGAGTCATTATTAAAATCTTTGAATAAGAAACATATCATGTTGAGTTGAAGAACCAAACCTGTAGCAAACTATTGTTCAAGAAAAAAGTTTGTAATGTTCTTGACCTTGTTTCAACTTTTTAAAAGAGTCAAACGAGGGTAAAAAAAGAAATTGGCTAAGAGCCAAAAGAGAAAGTGATTAACCGTGAAGGCCACATGCTGCCTTGCCTTGCATTGTTTGTTTGCATCAGTGCATATCTAGCTTTGTTAAAATGCCATCTGTGTCCGAATGCTGTTTAGGCTGCTCTTGGTGAGTCAGGACAAGAAGCAGATCGGGAGAAGGTCTGTATATCACTTCTGGCTGCTGCCCAGCTCCCTTTGACATGTCTTATTAGTCAGGTCTTTAAAAGCCCTGGCCAGCCTTCCCAGGCACACTCCTCCCCAATATCCCTGATTAAAGTGCGACTGACGCTCGTAGCGTAGAGCCAAGTTGGCCACACAGCGTTAATGTTGGGTCATGTTCATTACTCAGACACACTGCTGCTTGCTGCCGCGTCTGAGAGAATCGCATAATGCACGACATCGCCAGCTAAGGGATTTGGGAACTTTGAATTCATTTTCGTTTGACACAACCATCAATCTGCTTTCTTATTTAGTGTGTGAGTGTAGCTGGAAGCAGATTATTTGTTAAACTATGAAATAGCATCCAGGGTGCTTTGATTTTGAGCATTTTCCTATATATAGATAACATATACTTAAAATGACATGGATTTAGCTAATAGTTAACTTAAAGATACCACCTAGATTTGATGTCAATGATAGCAACAAGTAAATACAGTTAATCGTGGTATTGCTACGTTTCGATTGAATCTATTCTGATTATGGTGTTATTATTAAATCAGAGGGATTTGCCCTGGGTATTTTATGGATTTGTATTCTAAAAGCATGCAGGAAATCTGAACAAGTGTCTTCCCTGAGTAATGCCTGCAGGTAATAACACCCAGGGCACCAACACCTTGCTGCCGCTTGGCAAGCTGATTGCTGTGAGTGCTCATGCAGAAAGAAGAGTGAATCTACAAATATGATAATCAATTGGTAACCATTTGGTGATGGAAAATTATGAATAATTCCTAGTTTGAATCTGCTGTCTGTTTAACCGATTGGTTAGCGTAAATAATTAACAATGATTTAAATCCTTAGTTGGAGCTGCATGTGAGCCGTAAACAAACCATTACAATAATAAGCATACACTGCAAGCTTTCTGTCTCATTTCCATTGTTCTACAGATTCTCAGCTCCCACCATCATCAGTTGTGGTAATTGTATGTTGTGCTGGATGTATGTGTGTGAAAGCAAACCGGGCTGAGGAACGTGTTGAGCATTGAGTAACATTTCACGGCCCATTTGCTGTGGTCTGCGGAAGCTCCTTTACTGTATATACCATAGAGTGGGAGGAGGTTGTAATGAGGCGACGGTGGGCACCCATCGGTGCGTGAAGGGGGCCTCTATCGTCCTCTGTTTCTCACCAATTTCCTCTCTAGCTTTTCCATCCTTTTTTAAAAACAGCTTCCATTCTGTATGTAGTTCACAGAGTGTCCATCTATCTGTGTGTGTGTTGTGCCGGAGACCTGTAATCAAGAGTCACTGCACATAAAGGGACCTCCAGTCATTAAGGAAATAGTGGGAGGTTAACGGCTTGTTTAGAGAATCAATTAGTCTAAAATGTGGACATGTGGGCCCATTTTCACACACAGCTCTACGAGGGAATGTCAAGGTTGTACATTCTGCCTCCATAACCCTTTATGGCTCCATCACTAGTACTGTCCTGGGAGGCCTCTTTAATCCCAGTCAATTGAAGTTAGAGTTAAAGACACAGTAAAGCAGCTGTTAGAGCATCATTAGCTTCTGTAATTTGGTGTATTTCTTTGTATAAATGGAATATGTTGGTTGATCCGATCCCCAAGAGCACTTGATTCGATCTCTTGATAGTGGTCATTACGTAGCGATTGTTCGGGAAAATCACTGTGATTTTTCTTTTTAATTGTATATGACTGTGTTGTGTCAGGACATGGTGGCGGAGCAGGAAACAATTCCAGAAACTTCGACCGCAACAGCAGCACTTTTGGAAATGTGACACACACATAAACACACTTCCACATGCAGCTGGGGAAGTATTCCTCTTGGGATGTGCTGTCTGAAAACCAACGGATGGTGTTTAGCTTCACACCCCCTCAGACACGTTCATGCACACTGCTCCGCTGAAATCCTGACTGGTGGGCTCCGTGTCAGTGACGCCCGCCTCGCAACATCTGTGTCGGCTACCCTCGCATGCTAGAGCCGCGCAACACTCAAACAGCCATGCTCACACACCAGCACATGCAGTCACAGTTTGCAGATGGACACATGTTTATGGTGTAGTTGTTTCAACTGATGGGGGCTTTAGCGTAGCTTTATGACATGGTTCAAAACACTCATATTGCGTTTGAACATATTAAACGCAATATAATTGGCACTATTGTTCAACATGTTTAAACAGAAGGCATACTCGTGATAATGTGGATCTAAAATGGCCAGCTTGTTTGACACACTAACGACCCTCCAGACGAGAAAGACCCACATACAACCACTAATTCTACTATCAGTAACTTGTATACTAAAAGTTACTATATCTGTATTGTAAAACATGGTAGCTGTAAGCTATTGTTTTATTATTCCTCATAAAAATGATAATAATCTATACCATTATTTCTGATTAAACATTACAATTATTATACAGCAAATGTTTTTCTAATTGGTTATTTCCCTAAACAATACACAAGTGAATTTGAGATAGTTCTGGCAAAGGAAATCATGTTGTAGTAAGTGTGAACATTATGAAAAACATAAAACTCAAAGCTCTCTAGGAACTGAGATTCATTCTCACTTTGTACAACAACGCAGCACTTTAGGACAAGGTTTTACTGAAACAGATTCAACAGCATAAACACTGGATCAAATATGCATCACAGCATGCTTTAAATATAGATGGACCAACATGAATTACGGTAATATACAGTATCTCTAAACTTCTATAAAGAGTACTAGCAGGATGAACATGAGAGAAATAATGAGATGTTGATTTCCAGTAACTTGGTTTTGGTTTGTTTTAATGATTCCCAAAAATGAAACAAAATGTAATAATGCAATATCGATAAACAATCATGATGAAAACAATGTTACAGAAGAATAATATTGGATAGCGACAATGATTAACAATTGATTTAAAAATAATTTCTGCTATAATTTGGGGAATACTGTGCGACATCCAGAGAGGCACACGAAAAGAACGCAAAGTGATATAATAAGTAGTAATTCCCATCATAATCCCTGGGTTTGCCGACATAAATGACTGCACATTAATGAGTAGAAAAGTAACTGCCTAAGCAGCATTTTAGTGGGAGTCTGTTGCACCTCCTCTTCACTGTGTCATGCTTCTGTGTGCCACAATATGGTGACTTGAGAGGATCAAAGTGAAGAGCGGCAGACTTTTGAACCGCAATGCTCTTAAAGCTCAGGGAGGCATTTGCATTCTCTCCCTGTGGCAGAGTTACTGCCTCCTTAGCTGCTCATAAAAGCGTGAATGCAAAAAGAAAACAGAACTTCTGAGGCACACTGGAATGCTGTAAAAAAACAACTGGAATTTATAGGATTTTTGAAGAGACTCCTTTAGCAAATTAGAGCTGTAGAGGATGTAATGTAGAAATATCCACGGATGGAGGAAGGGAATGTTTTGTGATTCTCTGATCAGGTTTTTACAGCCTCTGGTTATCAGCTACAGTTGGTGTTTGTTCACACACAGAGGTTTCACTAAATATAAAAAAAATGGGACAACAAAGATATTTGAATACAACTATAATGGAATTACAACCCTAAAAGTCCCTCTCCCTCAGCCAAAAATCAATTTTAAGGTTTTTGGTTGGACTTATTTCCTTGGGCAGGTTATTCTCAAAGCTTTGGGGACAAAATGGCCTGAAGGTCACTCAAGTGTGTTCAGGCATAAGGAGATAAAGATCCTGGATGAGGCAGGGTGCCAGTCATTGTCAGCTGAAGCACAATCGGGTACCTGTGGCAGAGATCCAAAAAAAGGAGAATAATTCATCCAGTGGTGCCGCATGGGGAGTTGAGAGAGTTTATTTGTCTTCTTGCAAATGTGTTCTGACAGGTAGAAGCTGCAGTATACAACATAACATATTGAATGCAGTTGCACCTGAATGCAACATATATTCAGCTAAGGCTCTCACATACATGATAGGCAACATCATCTCTGTGTGTGTGTTCCTTTCTGTCCTATAGAGATATCAAACCTAGAGGGAAAGCATTGTAGATTGTTTCCAAAGTTCAGACAATTTCAACTCTGACCTTGTTTGCTGGTGACCTTTCGATGCACACTAGCGTGACTGCTGTATACGGCATAACCTTAGTGTATCCAGAGATGACGAAAGAGGGAAAGGTTCTGTGCCCCCAAACCCTTCTTGGTAGCTTCTCTTTTCCTCGGGAGGAGTGTATGTGCTGGTGTCTTCTTTTGACTTGAACTGAAATACATAATTCATAAGAGTATTTCATTGTACCTTTATTGCCTTTCAACTGTCCTTTACTGCTAACTGGTGCATAGTGATGATAGTATACCACCATACCACCCATATGGACTGCTGTGCTCCATCTTGCAGTTCGGATTAGGGTTAGGGTTAGGGTTGGTCAGTGTTATTTCCCCCATTGTTTCTTATTTTTATTTCTGTCTAGAAGCCTCAGACTGGTATTTATGCCTGATCCATGTTGTTTTTTTCAAACCATACCACCCTTTGGGGCTGTACTGTGCTCCAGCTTGGAGTTAGGGTAAGTCACCTTGACTTCAACCATTTGTTTTAAGACTACTGTCTGGAAGCCTTCAATAAGTACTGCACACTGAGAATGTATCTGGCAGAAAGAAGATGTTATGGGTGGTAAAAAGGTCAAACAAGTCTAGATAAGTATTTAAGTGAATAGTAATATAGATCACATACTGAAAGACCAATTGGCCCCATGCTGTCTTCACTTTCCGAAAGACAGCAGGAACTTCTTCAACAGTGATTGGACCATTAGAAAGCCCCGGTATCATTCATTTCAGCCCAGATCACATACTTTAAGAACATTTGGAAGATACATTTAAATGTGTCTATGTTGTATTGGCATCTGACCAGGTGTTATCAGTTTTCTTATGTAGCTGGCTCCAGAGTCAACAGACTATTCAGTGTGAGGAATTAATAATGTCCTAATGCTAGGAGGCACAAGAGAGGCTGATTGCATTCCTAATGAGCTTTCTGTACCTTGCAACTATACACGGCGGGCAGATGGATATCAATTTTTTTTCACGGTAATGGACAAAACGAGTGTTTCGCGTCAATGATTTTGCTCAATGAGCAATGTCGGATTGTCTTATATATATAGATGCAATTTTCAAAATTGCATGTTGTCTGATAAATATTCATATTTCAACGTTGCATGCAGCACTGAATGTTAAAAGGTAGAGACACAATGTCAAACTGGTATAAAACTCTTGTAAAATGTTTTCTCTTTTACTATTTTATTCTGTCCCTTCTCTTCCTCAGGCTTCTATGGACATCACACATTCAAACACACTCCCCACGAGGCCAGATTTAAGCCATGACAATTTCATGGAATGCATTGAAACGGTTCAGACTTAATATCAGTTCATTAATTTGTTGTACCTCGGCAGGGAGGTAAGAGCAGAGCTGATGTGGACTGGAGATGAGGTGGTGGTGGTGGTGGTGTTGGCTTTGGGGTTGGTGAAGGGTTTAAACCGAATGGGGAATGGGATGAGTAATCCACAGAGTGCCTATAATGTAATGAGTCATTTTGAGAAGGAGGGAGGTATGCAAAGAAAAAAGGTGGTGGCTTCAGAGGTGTGTGTTATAGCTGAAAGAAAGGTTGGAGGACTGAAAGATGAAGAATGGAACTCCTACGACCTACATTTTTCCAAACTAGACAAAGAAGACCTTAGTATTGTTTTATATGAAAACCACCTTAATTGTGGCTGAATTGTAATGCTGCACTGCACCATGGTAGCATTTTACCATAAAGCCCGAAGGCTACAACTACCACTAGTTGTTAGAAGCCTGAAACAGAAATGGATATAGTGCATTCAGAATGGATTTAGCTTAGCCTGGTGGTCTAGGATAATTCCTGAACTGCCAAACTGAGTTAGCCAAGAATGTTTCCATTTGACTTTGAAATCTCTGCTTGCTCACACACACAAACACACACTATTCACCCCCTTCTAGACAGCATATATCTCCATATCATTGACACAGTCTGCCCTCTTGTAAAAAACCCTGGCATAAATTCTCTTCAATTTCCCTAAAACAGGATTTATCACAGAATGCTGTTGTTTGATAAGTTCATTACAAGCATACTGGTGATGTGGTTTTTCGGGGGTTACTTTGACCAATGTTTAACTTACTTCTAAATCCACTTGCTTGCACATGCTTTTTTTCTCTCATACATCATTTAAAGCTTACATTGAATCACAATTAGAATTTGTTCCCTGATTGCATTTGTTTGCCTTCCCTACAACTACTTTGTTCACCAAATTAAACTAAATATATCCTTACCAGTGGAAGCTACACTGCACCCAGTTGTGCTTTATTCCAAGATTCTGCATGTATAATTTCTGCTGTCAAACTGTTTTTTAGGGATTCTTTATTCAAGGCAAATTAATATAAACCATTATATGTATGCTAAGCTTGTCACGATACCAGAATGTTAAACTACGAAACATCTGGCACTCTTTCGAAGCCATGGCAGCAAAAACAATTAATTTACCTTTTATATTTATTGAATTAACAACCTATTTAATTACACCATGGTTTCTTACTTTTAAGCTTTTTCCAATATCATTTTTTAAAGGCTTTGTGGAAACACAAATACAATCCAGTTCACCTTTTATTGGAGTGCCAGAAAAAGGAATCTTGGCCCTCAAAACCCACTTCATGTCAAGACACCATCAGGGAAAAGTAGAAAACACATGTATTTTGGCAAATAGGGCGCAGGGATTATACTTTTCAGGAAATTAAGTTCTCTTGTGACTAACTTGTTTACCTGAACATTTGAAAAACATCGCTGGTTAAGGTTAAAATGAAATGTCAGGGATGTTCATGAACGATGTCAGAGTTTTGACACTTGCTCAGCTTCCAACACCTCCTCGAGAGTCAGAGGTTATATTATTCATGCCTTCCGTGTTGTTCTCATATCTGCTGCTCCTGCTGTTGCTGTGTGTTTCTTGTCGCCTGTGTGTACAGACCTGATGATCTGTCGCTCTTCCAGGCTGCGTTGTTAAATCCAGGTCAGCTGCCATCTTACCCTGCTGTTTTCACGGCCTGTTAGAAATCTTGTTATTGGCCTTCTTTTTAAGGTGTATAAGCGTGTGATTTAAAGTCGGAGAGACGGAGTGTCACGAGGGTCTTATCTGTTTGTTTGGTTCTGTGCTAAGGTTGGTGGAGGGAACGCAAGACCAGATCATAGACTGGACCAGATGCATAGCCAGATGTGATGAGTGCCTCTGGCTGTGACACAAGTGACATGCCACTGGAGAGGGAGAACGGGATTATTTGCTTAAGCTCTCATAGCAACAGTCGAACACACCCACATGGTGGTCATGTATGCAGGGAGGTCTGTGTGTCATTCATACATGAATAGCTAAACGTGCAAATGCATATATTTCTATTCTTCTGACAGTCACAGTGAGCTTTACAGTACAAGTCGTCAGTAGGAAGAGAAGGGTAAAATGGGGCCCACATCTGTAAAAATCAGTTGTCGCAGATGCATCGCAGAACACATTTTGGAATGTAGCAAATGTTGTTTTTTGGGAAGTTACAGGCTCAGGTGGTCACCGTGATTATTACAGAGGGCCAGCCGTTTAGTGGCAAACAAACAGTGGTGTAGGCTTTGAGTCACACAGGCCCGTTGAAATGTTGTATGACAAATTAACTGCTTTGGAAAAGGGGAACATTGTTTGAAAGTATGGACTGTTTATTTGAAAGGGAAAACAGCTGTGACTGTTGTAGCTGCCAGGGCTAGTTATGGTAGTTGTCATTTTCTTTTTGAAGAAATCCACAATATAATTGTTGCTATCATTGACACAGTCTGCCCTCTTGTAAAATTGTTTGAAAAAAGTTGGTGAAACAAGATTCTTTCCCCCGGAAAAGAAGAAACTACAGTAGACCTATAGTTACATTTGTCAGTATAGAAACTGAACATTTTTATTTGGTCTAATTTGTATGTATTTCTGGAATAATGTAGGAAATTGTTTCTTGTAAAACATGTTGCAATTCAGCCCAACACCTTTTTAAATGGTGTGAGCGCATCTTTTAAATGTAAAAAAAAAGGAAAAAATTGTTAACTAGTGGATTGTGGTCGGTGCTTTTTTGCCTTTCAACTGTCCTTTACTACGAACTTGCGCAGAGTGATGATCATATACCACCATACAATCCATATGGACTGCTGTGCTCCACCTTGTGGTTCAGGTTTGGGTTAGGGTTAGTTACTGTAACTTCACCCATTGTTGAGGATATAAGATAATTTTTCGACCCAAATGTTTAGTCTTGGAACACATTTTGCAGAACCATTACACAATCCATTATTAGAGGCAGTAGAACAAGAACATAATCTAGTCTGGTGAAAGCAGTGAACTTCCTATAGTCATTACGAAAACAGTGAGTTTGATCTAATTCGGTGGCTCAGCCGGGATTTGAATTAAAAGTGAAGAGATGTCATCAATGGTTCTCAGCATATTGCATTATGTAGTTTAGCTATTGATTTTAAACTGACTCAGTCTGTGCACAGTTCTTTCAGTCAACAATAACATGTTCAATGTCTACACTTGATACTCTTGTTCTTTTGTGGGACAACGTTGATTGAGATTTAGTTTGTTTAACGTTCTTCTCTGTCTCCTTTTGTTTCCCCTTCTATTTCTACATGTCCTTCACTCTCCCTTCACTCCATCATATTCTCCTTCTCCTCTATGCTCTCCGTCTAAACAGGTCCCCCACCAGTTGGGCGCGCTGACCTTCTACCGCTATGAACAGCCTATCGTTGACTACTGCCAGGCCCATCAACCCCTGCGGCTCAACATGGGCTATGAGGGACCCCCACAGGGCCTGGAGGGCCTGGATGACCTGGGGCCGTGTGATAGGGGCACCATTCAGACAGTGGCGCTGCCTGCCGTGCCCACTGCCGCCAGCATAGGTGCCTCCGTGCCAGGGCCTCGTTCTCCTACGCCAATCCTCAGACCTCCGACTGAAGGTCCAAGTGGCGTGTCTTATCCTACCATCGAACGCACCGGCACACTCAAATTCGGACGTTAGCGAGCCGGATCTGGTGGTTAGAAAGTGGGGCAAGGGCCTCTGACTCACCGTGACTTTGCAATGAAGGGGCAGGTGAGCTGGTTATTCAGTGGGGCCTTGTCCTCAGAACATGAGTATGTGAACTAGAGGACAACACTTTTCTAATTCCGCCTGAAGGGACTTGGAATCTGAAACACACAGTCTCACTAATATACAGCAGAGCGTGGAACATCCTTGCAGATCATTTTGATTTCTTTTTTCCAAAGCACCCCATATAAAACACGTCTGAATCATGGGAGGTAATCCAGCGTATGTCAAAAGTATTACCTTGTTTCCAAATCTGGGTCTTGGCCATATCCCATCATGGGGCCCCTGTTCACAGCAGTCCACGTGTACTAAGTCTGGAATAAAAGGGAAAGTGCAATAAACATGAGTTCTCCATCCCAGAAAGTGGGAGCAGTAACATAACACATACACAAGATGGGAGCTGGACATCATGTGAAGAGGATGGGGCTTCTTACTGTGATTAGTTTTAAAATATTAACTCTGTATAGTTGTTAAAAAAAGGCAAATACATGAATCATTTTCTCAAGACAATGTTATAGAATTTGTATTTCTTTAAACATGTTTTCTTATGTTTCTGTTGACGTAGGTCTTCACGTTGATTTCTATTATGTGCATGTCAAACCAAAGAGTTTACTTACATTTCTTGTTAAATATATCAGAGCATTCTTAAAATGGTCTTCTAAACCAGCCCCTGCCAACTTACATTAACAATTTCCACCACATCCCGTGCTGTGTTCCAATTCAATGGGCTTTGCTTTACAGCTTAGCAAAGTACCGACACAAGTGAGATAGTGAAGCTTACACTTTAGAGATATTTATCATAATAATGACCTGGTCCTCCCAACATTAATTTTACTGTAATTCATGATCTTGGAGACACACTGAACAGCAACAACCACACAAACACTTCTGGAGAGACATAATGGTATGTTCCATAAGATTCAGTGAACATCCATGGGATCTTTTCACAGCAGGTCTTTGTATATGATTATATCCCAGCTGAACAATTCACTATTTGCTTTAAAGAGGTAACCATTGGGATTTGATGTGGTTAAACATTGGAATGCAAAGTATTGTACATATTCTAAGGTCCACTTTACTGACGGTCAAACCACTCTCACTGCCCCAAACAGACAACTAAAACAAAGTCAATGTGCGACTGGACAATGTGGAGTGCACCATCTTGCAGTGTTCCGAAAAAAGGCCTTGTGCTCCCCTCAACCCTCCACTACAGAGAGCAGCGGTGTCTAGTGGGGGCATGTTGAACCAGCACGTTGACTTCTCTTTAACCTGCGTATGAACCCATGGACTGTACGCGTGTGGGGGTGTTGCCTGACAGTTCCCTTTTTTTTTTCAGAAGGCTTGCCTGCAGTGTTGGACTTGATTGCACTTGCAGGCCTTTGGTCACCGTGCCAATCACTGCTACTCACTGACTTGTGAAGCTAATGAGGACTTCAGAAACGGCTGTGATGGCCTGTCAAATATCATCTGCAGATTAATCGGAGCAGTGCAACCAGGGGCGATTCCTTCATGTCAGTGGTCGTTCCCAAGGGAGTTGTGGAAACTGTGCTTGGTCCTCCCATGGTGTGATGAAATTGCAAGGGGCCAAATGTACCCACAGATAGTGGATGTATCCTCAAGATAATAGATGTTTTTTGATCTTTTTGGCTTGGAACATAAAAGACTCGTGTTCAAAGATGATGTCAATAAATTCTATAAGACTAATCAAAGGACAAAATCGAATAGAACTTATTTATCGTGTAAATAGTGAATCTTTAAAGATGTTGAAAAAAAAAGTATGAACTTCACTTCTTCTGAAACACATACTGCTTGTGAACAGAAGAGGAGCCTTATTCACTTTCCGGCGGGAACCAAGATGACTCTGAGAAGAGGTTCCTACTGTACCGCTCTTGTTGTTTCAATGATAACTATTTTTATATCTGCTCCCGACACTATTGTACCATTAAACACTAATTATGTTACTGAGGCTATTTCTCAAATCCAATCATTTTACTGAATCACAGGAAGAAGGGAATTTCGGGAGCCCTGTTATGACATACCGCAAGCGTGAAACCTCACAGAGATCCACATTTTCTGTTCTGAATTCAGACATGGTTTCTCGTGCAGGAGGTGTCCTCACAATGTGTTGTTAGGTACATCCCAATCCAACCCTCTTGTTATAGAATTACAACGGTATCTGCCATTTCACGGCAAGTGTGCTTTTCTTTTCACCAAGAGTTTAACTTGGGAAGGATGTTTCTTTTTGATGTGCCATAATTTTGTTAAATGTTTTACCAAAAACCAGCCCCAAAACAAGAAGTGAACGAAAACTTTTCACATCTGAGAAGGGTTCAGTCCCCTCTGTGTACAGGACATTGCATAAAAAAAGCAGTTGATTCGCTCAGTATGGTTGCTTAATAGTGCTGGTGGAGTTACTTTGTAATAGCAGGTGTGCCAATGTCTTTATAATGGGAGCTCTCTCGATTCTATCCATGTATTGTCTTGCCTTGCTCTATATCGCCCCTGCTAACTCCTTGGCCTGAATTTCATGTCTGCCTCCGGGTGACTCGGGTGAACCTGTTTAATGATGTTCTATTTCTGTCCGCATGCTGATATTTTGGGAAACTATGCCCGGTTAGGGAAGAGCGCTGAACCAGAGACAAACAGTATGGGAGATATTTCCTGTCTGGAATGCCCTAGAACCAACAGCACGTGTCACGGAGGACTTCACTGTTTGCTGACCCATTCCTGCCCCTTTCTCGCCTAAAGTAGAATTCCCTGGTACAATAAAAGCCGGAAAAAGAGGCCTGAGTCGGGCCTTCACTCCCGGGACAGCCTTCCCTTTTATTTTTGTATTGGTCTCCTGCTAAAGCCCAGTGCCCCATATGTAGTAGTTACTTCAGCAGTGATAATGGTTCAATTCAGTCTAAACACGATGATCAAAGCTACCTTCATGTGTAATTAGGAAAGGCTATTAAAACCTTTGTCTATTCACAATTAAATCAACTACTAATAAGAAATTGATTAATCATGATTTCCGCCCAGATAAAATCGTATATGTTCAGCGGAATGTTCCAATCCGGCTGCCAGTAATTATTTTGTCCTTTGTCCATTTTCTTTTTCGCCATCGGAGAGCTGGAAGCACAGGCGCTGCATGCTAATGATGCATGTTTGAGCTGAACCCCAGGACTGTCTGCGCTAGCCCCACCAACAGGCTTTATTTTCTCTTCTGCCTTGTTTGTTTATAGTTTGGTACACCCCGAGATCCACCTCCCATCATCCAGTCTTTGAGTTAGGTCCCCAGTGGAAGCATTTGTCTTTTTTACCCGTCTCTTTTCTTTTTGCTTCTGGGGAGTTGAATAAAGTTCGAAAGGATTTGCAGAGAAAAGTTCCATATTTCAGAGTTAATACGAGGTGGAAAAGCTAAATGCAAATCTCCAAGGAAAAAAGACGGAGGGAGCAAGAGATGTTGTGCAATTTAGAGTACTAGCAACAAGTACAGGGACAAATGCAAAGTGCAAGGACATATTACATTAGAATGAAGGCACTGTGACGTTTCTGAATGTCCCAGTCAGCATTATTTCCAACATGAGACGTGACACAAACTGCTTTAGCCAATCTTGGATACCAGTGTCATACACATAAGTATACATATGGCACACGGACAGAATAAGAACCCACAATCAAATCAACTCTAATTGTCTAAACTGTACGCAGATTATTTGCTTTGATATACGCAAATCCAATCGGTAAATCCCATTGCTTTTTGTCAAGGGACCTCTTGCGATGCTAGGGTATGGCCTACAAAAAAACGTCATCACTGCACCTCTGTATTTTGTTTTAAACTGCAGAAAAAACTAACATTTATACAAAATAACCATGAAAAAGGGCAACACACGCCTTGATAGATGATAATAATGTACTGCAGCTCTTGACGCTCTCATCCATTTCAGAACACCCAAGGCCATCTGCAACGCTTCAGTAGGTTCTATTCCATTACCTCATAAATAGATTTGAACAAATTAATTTCAAGCCAGACGTGGAGTTGCAGCTTTTCTTCCTCTTAACATACATCTGTGTCTTACCCACAGGCGGCATCGGGGCATACCCATACAACTCTCAGTCATGATTCCACACAGTCAGTATGTAAACACGCAGATAGGGGGGCTAAGCTGGGAAAAATGAAAAAAAGTAATCTTATTCTCCCATCTGCCACTTCTAGACTCCTAATTTAAGTTTCTGTGTGCCGTTGGTGTGTGTGCAGACTGCAAAGTGGTAAGAATTAATAACTTTCTCATGCTGAAAGGTAGAAAACAGAGACTCCATGCATTGCTAGTTAGTTAGCTACCCCGCATGTACCCAAATGGCCTGCGAGTGTGTGTGTGTGTGTGTGTGTGTGTGTGTGTGTGTGTGTGTGTGTGTGTGTGTGTGTGTGTGTGTGTGTGTGTGTGTGTGTGTGTGTGTGTGTGTGTGTGTGTGTGTGTGTGTGTGTGTGTATGTGTGTAAAGCAGCACCTTGTCCTCTACCTCCTCTGAACCAACGCCACCATTACTGATGTTCAGGCCAACACAATCCTCATTGATTGTTAGTGTTCCACGCTGTTTCACATTAGCAGGAAGTCTTTAACCTGTGACCCACATTGTCCTGACTCTGTTTTTCTGCAATTGCTCATGTCAGAGGGAACACAGAAAGTGAAGGCATGATCATTAACCTCTGTCAGGGATACACACTTTTCCGTTTGTCTGACAAAGCCCCCTTTACGCCCCTAATTGTATTTAATGTGAGCACCGTAGAAAAGGAAGTTTTTATTTTAATGGCCTGCATTCGAGTCTTGCTGTTGGATTGAGAGTGCAGTGAGAGAGAAAAGCAGAGGGAACTGATAGAAGCAATATCAGAATTATTCTTCGTAGGCTTGCAGGCTAAAAGCACTTTCCAGATTTATTTTTTTTAAGCTGCCAAGCTTCCCATACAAACCAGGGGATCCCCGCTCCTTCTCATTCATTTCCTGCAGAGAGCATTGGTTTCTGCAGGGTGTAAATATGCGCTGCATTGTTTTTCTTTTTGGGTTTTCTTTTTTGGTAGTTGGTTTATTGTTGAGGTTTTTTTTTTTCTTATTTGGATTATTGTTCTTTTTACTGTATTCAGACTTAACGCATTTTTGTGGAGACCTGGTCCAAGCGCAAAAATATGGCTCCTCTTTGAGTATATTATTGTCAGAAAATGTTTTGTAAAAATTTTGATGATGATATCAGAAATAAACATCTAAAGATGAGAGTTGTGATGTCTTGTTTTTTAAGAGTATAATTGCATCGTAGGCTGTACTACAAGGAAACAATACAAACACCTAGTTATGGGCACTTGGGTGACAAGTCTCATTACATTTCATTTAGCTGACGCTTTTATCCAAAGCGCCTTCCAATTACCAATTACAGGGACATTCTCCCTCGAGTAACTAAGGACTAAGTGCATTACTCAAGGGCACACTAGTGGTGGTGTGCCTGGTGGGATTTGAACTCACAACCTTCCGATCTTCAGCCCACCTCACTATCCATTAGACCACCACTATCCTCCACTATCAATCAATGTAACCTGTAGATCAGTGCTTCTCAAAGTGTGGTCCGCGGACCACTGGTGGTCCGTGAGCGCCCCCTAGTGGTCCGTGAGTATATTGGTAACATTTCACATTTTAAATTTATTTATTTATTTAAGTTTTCCACACTCTCGCGGTAATATCTCCGCAATGGAGCGAGCTTAAGTTTCACTTTCGATTGCATGATATAGCCCAGTGCAACACCTTCATCACACATGTTGCCACTTGTTTGTACCATTTTCAGGCGATTTGTAATCTGTTCTAAAAAAACGATGTGTTTTGGGATATTTGTGGAGTTAGGTGGTCCGCGAGTGTTTTTTTATTGGTTAAGTGGTCCTTGGTATCAAAAAGTTTGAGAAACACTGCTGTAGATGGTTCCTGTGCCCTGGAAGGAGTAGGAGTGTAAGAAAATAAACAGAGAAATCCTTCATTCTATCATATCTTTGCACCTTGTCCTTATTTGTTTTTGTTCACATTATTTTGCGTGGTGTAGTGATCACTTATTAATACACTGGGTTACATAATTCACACACGGAACTTTGGGGTAGGGGTGTGGTTTCCACACGGACATTTATGTGTTGTTAACTGTATATACTGTGTCCTCCTCCTTTTCTCTCTCTCTTGTTGTCCCGGGCTGCGACCCGACAACACCTCCTTTATTAAAGTACCCTTCTGCACCTTCGATGCACCGCCTCCGACTCCTATATCTCCTGGCACTATATTGGTGACTCTGACACGTCTGGGAAGTTTCCGGGACGAAGCCGAACACGGCAAAAGGAGCTCCGGTTCCTTTCTCGAAATGCCGGGGATTTTTTGGAGACGTCCGTGGCTGCCACCGGCACGCGGACTGAGGCTCGGTGCGTGCTCCGCAGAAGGCTGGAGACGTTGCTCGCCGTTCCCGCATCGGGGGGACGATGCACGACCTGCTGGGTCGACCAGCAACCCCATGGCTACTTCATGGAGCTGTTTCTCCGGGGCGTGCGGCTGCACGTCCCAGCGGCGCTAGCTAACCACGACTAGCAGCTATCCACGTGGGGCTAACGACGGCTAGCAGCTACCTATCCACGTGGGGCTAACGACGGCTAGCAGCTACCAATGGCTGCCAGCTAATGGCTAGCTGCTAACGGCTAGCTGCTAACGGCTATCGACCTTTTCGAGCGTTTCCTGGTGCCTGAGAGGAGGTTTGACCATGTCTGGTTGGCCTCGTGTGAATCCTCTCGCTATTTCGCCCACCTGTTTTTGACCGTGGACAGTACGGCCCTTTTTGAGCATTTTCTGGTGCCTGAGAGGAGGTTCGACCATGTCTGGTCGGCCTCGTGTGAACACTCTCACCTGTTTCACCACCTCGACGGCGGCTTCAGACGCCACTCACGCTCATCGACGCCTGGGTGGTGCACTCCTGGACCCCGTCTCGCCTCGGCGGTTTCGGACGTCCCCATGCCTTCACCGGCCCGTGGGTGGCGCGCTCCGGGACCCTGCCTGGCCTCTTCCCTCGCCTCGACGGTTTCGGACGTCCCCATGCCTTCACCGGCCCGTGGGTGGCGCGCTCCGGGACCTGTCTGGCCTCTTCCTTCGCCTCGGCGGTTTCGGACGTCCCCATGTCTTCATCGACCCGTGGGTGGCGCGCTTCGGGACCCTGCCTGGCCTCTCCTCTTACCGCGGCTCACGGTTCATTTCGACGGCGGCTCCGGACGGCGCCCCGTCTGGCCTCTCCCCTGTCCACGGCTCCTTCCTCCCGGGGATGCCTCAGCGCCTGCTGAGGACTTCATGCCCGCCGCCGCGGCACGTCTGCCTGCGGCCGGGTGGCTCTCCTGCTTCCCTGGGATACCTCAGCGCCTGCTGAGGACTTCATGCCCGCCGCCGCGGCACGTCTGCCTGCGGCCGGGTGGCTCTCCTGCTTCCCTGGGATACCTCAGCGCCTGCTGAGGACTTCATGCCCGCCGCCGCGGCACGTCTGCCTGCGGCCGGGTGGCTTTCCTGCTTCCCTGGGATACCTCGACGCCTACTGCGGCCCCGTTCCGGCCCGTCTTCCAACCCCGGTGAGGATACCTCTCACCTGCAACCCCACCCTCCCTCCTGCGGCCCCCTTCCGACGGCCCGTTCCATGGCCCGGCCCTCACCTGCAACCCCACCCTCCTCGGCCCCTGTGGTGCTTCCTCCCGGACGCGGGGATTGTGCCATGTTTGAATTCTGGGGGGGCTTGTGTAGTGATCACTTATTAATACACTGGGTTACATAATTCACACACGGAACTTTGGGGTAGGGGTGTGGTTTCCACACGGACATTTATGTGTTGTTAACTGTATATACTGTGTCCTCCTCCTTTTCTCTCTCTCTTGTTGTCCCGGGCTGCGACCCGACAACACCTCCTTTATTAAAGTACCCTTCTGCACCTTCGATGCACCGCCTCCGACTCCTATATCTCCTGGCACTATAGTGGCTGGTTTAATCTGGTTTGCTACAGAGGTATGAAGCCAACATTTGATTTGCAGTGTGATTTTATTGCAATAAACCGATCAAAAAGGTGGCAAAATAATTACATTATGATGCCAATGTATGATAATGAATGCTTTGTCAGATTTGTCCACAAGTATTTTTGTGCTTTTAAGGCGAGACACGGCAGGCAAAAACATCGTTTTTCAAGTACTGGTCAATTTTGAGATTTTGTGCTATTTTGATTCCATAACATGTTTTCTTTCAGGCTTTTGGAAGGAAAACGTACAAAATACACATTTAAGTGTTTATTTTACTATAGTTTGTCTATTTGCGTCTGTAGATTTCTCCTAAATTCACCAAAAGTTAGCATTCTAACGTAACATAAAGTACCGCGACCGCTGTGTGCAGCATGTCAACAGAGATATCGTTGGAAAGCTCCGTCTCTCCTGCACAATCTCATCGGATCCAAATATGGTCATTTCCTTTGTATCAGCAACCAATCGTGAAAGCACAAAGGGGTCTTAAACCAAGAAACGAAATCTCATTGGCTGGTGTCAATTTCTGACAACGTGATTCGTTCAGATGCGTCACGTGGTGTGCTAAAACACTTCCTGTTTAGCTTTCCGCTAGAAATTGAAATCTCAAAATCGCAAAAGAACGGCGAAAAAAACGTTCACAGAGAAGACGACAACAATTGTCTCTTGCACGAAGCAAGGTTATACAAAAAACAAATGACCCCGAACATGAAATACCTTCACGGAGTGCGTCGATGCGCAAGCTGTCATCCAGAGAACAGGAGGGTTTAGCTAGCGCCTCACTGCAATCTTTAAAGGTCGTTTTCTCAAAATGAGTTTTTTCTCCTACTCTGAGTTCGAAATTTCAACTTCAGAAGCACGTAGAGACACCAAACCTTCCAGTTATATTCCTATCAATATTATGAAGGCTTTTACAGAAGAGTTTGTTCATATATAATTCATAGCCTGAATTATAACTATTGTTATTGTATACCTAAAAACATGGCGAAAATGGATATTTTAGGGCTGTTGACAGTATTTTCTGATTTATTGAGTGATAAAAAGAGATATCCAATATCCCTTCTGTAAAAGCCTTAGATACTAATATGACTACAAAATGAAACAAGAATTTGGAACCTGGCTTTATCCAAAGTTCAGATTTCGATTCCTGAAATGTGTTAAAATATGTGCATATTTAATGAGATAATGGATAATTTGCATATTTAAACATGCTATTTCAGAAAACTTGTAATACAAAAGACAATTGCCTTATTGTAAGACATTAACTGGAGAAATTTCTAGCTGATACCTTTAAGTTAAAAAAATTACCCTATTCAGCTGGGGTGTCTCGCCTTAAATTGATTGTCTTCTGAATGGAGTTCATCCGACTTGCCTTAGACATGCTGCGTTTAGGTCAGTCCCACTTTCTTTAAGCTTGGCAACCTATCAGAAATGACTGTACCAGTACCAACATCCAGTAAGGGCATGGGAACACGATTTCCATGTCTCAAATTCAAGAAGAGTCCAGCAGTCTGGGGTTTGAAGTGGATCCATTATGTAGGCTTGCAGAAAGTACCCGTTCATAAGTCTGTGTGGACCTCTTTGAAAATAATTTGACCCTCCACAATTCATGGTATCATGCTGGAAATGTTACACATTCTTCCTCACCACATGGATTATACTGAAACAACTACCAGATACAAGCGGCTGAGAAAAAACGATTCAATAGCATTAGATATTTAATGAAGACGACATTTTAATAATAAATGTTGAGCTTGTATGGTGAGGTAATTCCAGAAGAAAGACTAGTTGTTCTCCAGTGAGGATTCCGGCATTGTTTGTATGTCTAAAAAAAAAAGTCCAAAGAAATTAAACAAAATAAACATTGATATGCTTATTTGCATTTGTTTACATTGGAACATCGAAGTTTACTTTACAAGGTTAGCTGTTGGTGCTAAATTAGCTGCTGATTTACCCTAAAAAATAATGGTAATATTCACTTGTCTCATTCTGTAGTTGTTTCTGCACCCTTTGCAATATTTAACAACTTTTTTTTACAGAGAATCAGGCTCTGGCAGTTTGAGATACAGCTTAGTTTTAAACGTCTAATGGCACAGACAGATCTTATTTCGGGTCATCCTCGCTGTCTTCTCAATTACTTACTATACTTTAAGGTTTTCTCTGCCACAATGCTGCCTGGGAAAATTGCTTTCAGTCACAGTAAGATGGCCAAAAATAAATAAACCCCATTCAGCTGGACTGTAACTGACAAGATAAATACATTTAAACACTCATCTAAACATCTAAACACATTCACAGTAATGATTGTAATCTGGACCTTTCACCGACCTTTTACCGACCGAAGGACTGCAATCACAGTGCCCAAAGTGAGAAAGAACAAAATCACACTCAGCGGGCTCTGACAGCCTGTGGTTAGCCTCTCTGGGGTTTCCTCAAAATAGCAACACGGTCCACAGAGAGCATCATAAGAAACAACAAACACACACCGCAATATGAGACACTTGGGATATGTGATCACACTGTCACAATCATAAGGTGTGAGGACATTGTCCAAACCTGTACAAAATGAACAAAGCAACGTCAGTTTAACGAATGTATCCAAATTCACCCCAGAAATAAAACATGACATACATTTGATTATAATCTTGACATCACTGCTGGGTGTTGTAACACGCTTATTTTTAGTAAAGGTAGAGATACCACAGTGTATAAATATTAAAGGTCCTGCATTCAGCATTTGAGCACCAAATAATAATTAGTAAGGTACCAAAAGTAAATGTACTTATTTTGCACATTGGCCCATTTCAGAGTAATATATTTTTCATTATTGAGTTATAATTATTAATGAAATTGAGTGTAATTCTACTTAATGCTGTATTACGCCCTCCCCTTTCCTCCTTAAGACTTGCTAAGTTTGATTTAATTTGATTTAAATGTTCTTGTAAATAAAAGTATTGCGTGTCTCTTGGGGTTTTGCACCTCACATGTATGTTGTGGGTCACAAACTGATCACCAAATGTTGTATGTCTCCTTGTGTAAAGGAGGTACTTTCCTCTTTTCTTTGTATCATACATACTCCTGGGAAGTGTGTACATATTTCTCCATTAGTGCACTTGAACCCTTAGTTTAATGGGAGACTCACTAAATCTTTTTGTTCTGCTTTGTCTCAATAGTAAGGAGTTGTGTATGGCATAGTTTTGATTGCTGCCAGTTGTTTGAAATCTGGGTTGAGTGGAAATAATTGAGTGTATGTATACGGTAGTTTGTATTAAATAACACTCGGTTTGTGCAGAATGTCCCTTGTAGCACTAGTGACAATATTTTATGACCAATCGGTGATCTGCAGTGTTTTAAGGTAACTTTCTAGTATTGGCTTAGCTTTTACTTCAGATGTGGACGTACAAAAAAAAAGTACCCAATGCCAAATATTGCCTCTAGTAGGAATAACAAATGGAGCCAAATCGAGTCAGTTACAGCCATTCCGTTGAGTCAAAGTGGTCAATTGGCTTAACATTTTATAACAACATCAATAAAGTTCCTAATAATTGGCTTCTCGTCAAAATGTATGGCACAGTTCTTCCCAATAAACAAGACAGGCGAATGCGGAAACCTTAAACAGTGGCCACACAACCTACATCTCAATGTAAGTGTTTATTTTTTAAACTTTAGGAAGAAAGCCCCTTAAAGAAACACTCAAGAAGTATACTTGACGAATGCAGTTCCTAGTAAACCACTTGGTGTTCATTTGATAAACTTTCGGGAGACAGTGCTGTCACCCACGCACTCTGGAAGTAAACTTGATGAATGCAGTCGACTGGTTCTGAGTGAACCAAATACCCTCAACAAAGGAGTCTATTGCCAGTGTTGCAGGGACGGGAGATCTGTTTGCTTCAGCCACCTGTCACTTCAGATGCACACATCATGCCATCACTGCCTTGGAGGAACATGACAGGCCCGCTCACAGTCCGGCTCACAGCAGTTTCCAGGACACGAGATCTTGCTATCTTTTACTTTTCTCCTCCAGTGATCACACACCCTCGTGGGGCTCACGTCAACACAATTGTCAAGAAATTACCAGTGCTTATTCATCACACGTTCAAACCTGTAGCCAGGTAACACATTGGTTGTGATCCTTTTCGCAACTGCGAATGACATGAGATAAGTATATACACGCCTCAGTTTAATACTCCATTCTGATTGGTCGATTTGGAAATATAGCAGTCAGCTCTTTTACGATAGTAGTCTACTGCTAAGGATGCTTTGATCAAGCACGTGCCGTTGTATCAATCCACAGAATTGAACGTTAGTAGTGGCCAAAAAGAAAATCTTGACATCTAACCCTAACCTCAGAAACCAGACAACACCATGGAATCCTCTGTGAATATATTTTGAAGAGGTTAAAAAAGTCCGAGAGAAATACCAACAGAATCGCCCTGAAATAGTTCCTTCTGGTGATTGTTCGACCGTCCAACCATCACTATAAATCCCATACTTTTAGAAAATGATATCATTGGTTAAAAGGAGAACACTCATAACTGGTTAAAGCTGAATGATCAACATTAACCCACCTTTTCCCTAGACAATATGGAAGTGCTCAAACCTGGTCAGTATACCAATAAATCATGAAATGCTCTGAGCAGCATCAAATCAAAATAAGCTAAATTCCTATGCTGTGGAAGGGTAGCAGATTTTTCTTATCTGAAAGGTTAAAAATAAGGTCTGACATGGCTGAGGGTTAGCCTCTTTCAGCTGATTACACAGAGCCCACCTCATCTCAGTCCGTGTGAAAAAAGCCTGTGATTGATTGGCCGGATCACGTGGCCCGGTAAGTGCGCGCCGTCTGATTCTCGGTGACCTTTAAAGCAGCGTGATAGTGTTGTCGGGCTGATAAATTGAGACTGGGAAATTCATGTTTGATACACTCTAAGGTTGTCTGTCAATGTTTCTCACAGCTGAAACTCTCTATTTCAGGTTTTCCCCAAACCAGGCAAAGATGCCGGCATCACTGTTGGCCACTGTAAGTAATGGAGCCTCCTAGGGCATTCGAACATGTCGTGTCCTCGCAGAGCCTACACTGGCTCTTAGCTGTATCCTGCCACAGTCTGGAGAAAGCTTTGGTGAGTTTTGTCCATTATTGTTGCCCTCTATAGAAAGCCAAAGCGAGCCCTTTTCCCTTTCCCCGGTGGCAATTTTTTCTTTCACGTACTGTACCGTGTCTTCCACTTGACCTGAAATGAGCAGTCAACATTTAAAAATAGAGTTTACATGTGGCTATATTTGCTCTCTTTGGTTTTTGCATTCATGCAGGTCTTGTCCTTCCAGCGTTTCAAAATAAATGCATTTCCTTTTGAGACAGTTTAGGGTTAGGGTTAGCATGGTCCAATGCTTTGTAAAAAAAATGTAATATTGTTGACAAACAAATCCTACTGTACGTAACTTGAGTTTCTATTCTAAAACAATACTGAGTAACTACTTTTTTTTTACTAAGAAGCTCAAAAAACATAGAAAAATGTTCATCATTGACACCATTAACAACTATTCGAAAAACATAACAGATTTAAAAGTTTTAGTGTCATGTTTACCAAAAGCTCCAAAACATGGAAGCAGTTTGTGTTGACAAGATTGTTTTAATTAAAATCACTGAGCCAACTTTTTAATTTGACAAAGCTGTGTCAAAGAATACAGAGTGTTGTAATCAAGATGAAAACATTTGTTGTTATTCATGCTCAAATGTACATAATCACAGTTTTTACCCAAGTGTGGACTTTAAGTGTTTTAAGATAACATCTTTATTATACCTTTTTAAGGGCAAAGCACAGAGAAGAGGGCAATCGCCAACTGTTAGATGCCAGCAGGGAAGCTTTGAGTGGGGGTTTTCCACCACCGCAAATCACTGTTGAAGGCTTCAGTGGAGGGAGAGTCTTTTGCAGGGCCAATCCTCACTGCAGGACCTCAGACGTATACAGATTTGAAGATGCTCATTCAAGGTCACCAAGGCTTCTCCACGAAATCTAAAAGCTTTAACCAGACAGATGTTTCCTTCCACCAGAAAGAAGCAAGGTGTAATAGAAATCAGAGACATGATTCAACCCCCTGGAAGGAAGGGCTTAAGTTTAATCGGCAGCCTTTTCCCAATGCTATGGTGTCACACAATGACAGGGAGGACAGTTTGGGAGACTTACGAGATGGTGTTGGTATTGCATGAATGGAATTAGCAAAGGGTGTGCAGATCTCAAGGTCATCATTGTACTTGAAAGCCTGACTGCAAATAAATGTCATGATATGGATCACTGTGCAAATAGTGCCTGGTGCTTGGTCCGCCCTTAAATATTAAATGATGGAGTCACAACATCGGCTGAACACATCGGACATGCTTAGACAATAGAACCTGTAATATTGGCAACATTGTGTCTGTATGAAGGAATGGGGGATTAACCAAAACTGGGTCCAAAATGCATTGTCCCTAACAACACATCCATTATATGTTCAATTGAAATGTGTTTTTCAACTACTTTTGTGCCGTTAAATTGAAACTAAAATACTAAACTAGGAGAAACTAATCATACGTTGGAGTTGTCTAAATATAGAAACATGATCATCTTTCCTTGGTGATGAGTTTAATAAAAGGAATATTTTCAACAACTATTTGAAACTCATCACCCAATAACAAAACAATTATAATTGCATTTCTAGTGGTTTTCAACTAATTTCTTAGAAATGTTCCGCACTTTGTATTCTCCTAGCCAATGGAATACTTCCTTCAAAGAAAAATAAAGCGGTTTTATTAATTCTTTAATCAAGCCTTTAAACAGCATGGCTGAATAATACATCTTCTTCCACCTTTGCCATTTTATACTAAACACAAATGACAACCAAAACTCTGCATGATGTCGAGTGAGCTCGAAAAAAAGACGAGGTTTCGGTATCACTGTTTTGTAGCAGTATGTCATTTATAATAACATTACAGCTAGCCTAAACAACAATCTTTGTCACTTTAATGTGGTGTAAAGATAGATCGTTTCTGTTGGCAAGATAATTGAGATACACAACTGCTTCAATTCACTCGCTTGAACAACTTGGACATTTCGCCTGAGGTTTTAATGTCTCATGGGTTTTTTACGTGTCTTGCTTTCTTTTTTTCTGCAAACCGTCTTTAAATCCCTCGTGTAGAGGTTCCATTATGTCCCATGGGATGCAATCACTCCACAGAACTGGACTTATATTTCTTGTCTTCAATCATTGTTGTTTAAATTGGTGCTTCTTCTTGTTGCAGAGCCTCCCAAGGTAGAATAAACATAAACAACTATTGCATTATTTGAAAATCTTCAGAGGGAAGGCAGCACTACAGTAGGTTGGGCCTTAAGGGTTACAATGGACACATGGGGAAGCTGGGCAGTTCAGAGAATCGTGACACTTCTATACGGTGTGTTGAAGCTAAAACAAGAACATTGTTAGGGATTATACTAAAGATCCATATCAGCAGGGATTGTTTTATTAGTAACAGAAAATATGTCATTAGAATGTTGGGCGCATTAGTATTAGAGCAGGGGTGTCCAAACCTTTTCCACTGAGGGCCACATACAGAAAAACATACAAAGGGCTGGGCCCCTCAGTCGAGGTGAGGTATATTTCCTCTTAAGTTAAGTTATAAGTTAGCAAAATCAATCAAATGTAGGTCAATTATTCTTTATACTTGAATGTGCTTTAAGAAAGAAAAAAACGATTTCCATAGAGTTTTAGTTATTTATTTTGCAGCTCCTTCCTTAAAACAGAGGCCTCAGATTGCTTATTATATGGGGGAATATGAAGGGTAATTCAAGCTATTTCTGTATATATATATTTTTTTATCATTTAAAATGTGTTAGACAGAGTTCTCAACTTGAATTGACTGAATTTATCTGAACAGTGGGCTTGTTTACATACTGTATATATGTCAGAAGTGCAATATAGGACAAGCACAAGTTTCATGTGTGGGCCATATTCCATTATAGTTTTAGAATTTGCAGAGGGCCGATTCAAAATGGACCACAGGCCAGATTTGGCCCCCGGGCCGCAGTTTGGACACCCCTGTATTAGAGGATTGGTTGATGTATTTTACTATAATATAATAAGCTGTTTTCTACTTTTTTAGAAACTACCAACAACATTGATGTCATTTGACATGTCGTACCACACAGCCAATCCCCTCATGTCATTAAATCGTGAGATACCAAATTCATAAAAACACCACTTTAGTCCCTCACACATAATCTGTCAACTTTGTTATCTTTCTATACATCTAAAAAAACACAAGACGTACATTGTTATAAAAACACAACCAAAATATATTTAAGGAAATATGTACTACATTGTGAGATAACATTTGTAAAAATGATTGTGTGGCTCAGGGTGGAGCTGTGTCAAGTCTGGTAAATTGCTTCAAGTGATGTCATTTGAGTCAGCGCTACAAGTTTGGAAACAAAGTGGCTTGAAGCTACATAAGCTAATGGAGAACATGCCTGAATCTCCAACTGAACTGTTAACAGATGTGTTGCATTGTGGGTAGTGTAGCCTCAGGTTAATTCAAAGAAGAATACAAAATAGAATAAAAAAAGGCATTGGTGACACGGTGCGCACTCAGTCTACTCTAGAACATTAAAAGTACATACAAGAAAAGGAGAAGATTAACTTTTCATTTATCCAATTTGTTCAGCACATTCATCCATCCAGCTTCAATTTACATTATTAACTAAACCATCTGAGTAGATGTAAATAGTCAATCAAATTGGTACTTCTGGCAAAAATAATTTAATTCTCAGGGAAATAATGTTTCTAGCTATATGCTTAATCTTTCAAGAGTTCAGTGTGTACAGACAGACTGTGCTGGTTAAAGGTACAGGAAGAGGACAGGCATGGCAGAGAAGAAGAAAGCAATGAGAGTATCAATGGCATGTCAATTGGTTGCATGCCCAGAATATTATTAGCTGTGCGAGTGTTGTTGTTGTATATCTCTTGTCTTCTGAAAAGCACTTTGAATTCATTCAAAAGTTGCCTTAAAGGTGCTTCACTCGCATTACATATAATAACATGATAAAGGTTAAAGACACAGGAGAGGAGAGGAATGAACATAATCAACATTTGATGCACTTAGATGTGGCTTTTTGATAATGGTATGACCTAAGTATCAAACACAATTCTCCAAGACCTCAAGAGGGGGTTGAATATTTGAAAGCTACAACTCAGAGTTCAGTGGAGATCTCACATTGAGAATATAATGAGAGACCTCTGGTGTTTGTATTCAGATCTCATTTGTGATATTTTAAGAGCCTTTTTCTGCAATATGTGCTTTTCCCTGAACTACATCGTACTATGATGATCCTAGGAACCCCAATGAGTCTTTCAAGTGTAGCAAAGGGCTTTGATGACTGTCACAGTCTGTCTCAAAAAACAAATCCTTTATTCCCCATGCTCATTATTTGCCATTTTCCATCCAGTACCAGATGCCCTCAGTCTTTCTGTCCTTCAACATCCTTCTGTTCCCTTCTTACCTCATCTGTTCTGTAATAGCCATACCTTCCCCTCCTAACTTCATACCACCTTACCAGTTGCCTCGAGCATTGTATTTCTCCTCAACTTGAACAAACCCCCAACTCTGCCTTTAACTTGGACCTTGAAATGCTTACCTGCCTACCTGTAAGCCTCATTCAACTCTGAATTCAAAAGAAGTAATTGAACTGCACCAGTTATATCGCTTTCATCTACATTTGGGTCTTTGTTCTCTGTACCCATTGCATTTAGTCTGGCTTTTAATGGGCCTGAAAGTGTGTTGAGACTGAGAGTTGAACTATTATCGTTAACAAACTGTAAAAGCCATACTGAAAGATAAGGTGGCTTCCAATCCTCTGATCAGTGAAAGCAGCAACATGAAATTGTGATGCATATGTCAAAATATGACTTCTTCTTTGTACTTCAGATCTTTCCTGGCAGAGGTTCTAAGGGAAACACTTTAAAGGAACGTCTTACCTTGCAATCGCTTAGAGATGTGTCGAAAATGTCTCGCCCCTTGGCATATCACATACCATGTGTTGGGACAGTCAAAAGAAGCATGAGTCTTACATAGTGAGGGTACTTTGTGACGGGAGTAAACAAAGGATTCCAAACCAAAGACGAAAACTCATGTACTGACTATTTTGTCTTTATAGCCGGGTTGTGGTTTTACGCAATCTCTTACAAAATAACTTTCAAGCTTATATTTTCCAATTATAGTTCTTTTAAATAGTATTGCTGGTGACCATTGTTGTTCATGAATGTGCTTGAAGAGGGCGTATATTGAACACACTCAATCTCACGCTTCCTTCAACAATGCCCATTAAGTATGTAGGCCAATATAATAAAGGGAACATCCCAACAGTAAGAACACAATGAGAATCCAAGACATAACATGTTAAGCAAGTTAAAGTGTAGAGATAAAGTAAAAACATGAAATAAAATGTAAAACTAAGTAATATAACTCTGGTAGACAGGGATTGGAAATGATTATAGTGCTTGTTTATTTGAAAAAAAGTAAATGTGGGCAATCAATTTATCAATGTATATTAAAGGTGGGGTAGGTAAGTTTGAGAAACCGTCTCGAGATACACTTTTTGTTATATTCCATGGAATGCTCTTAACATCCCGATAGCAATGAATATCTGAAGTGCTTTGACAAGAAATCCATAGAAAAATGTCATCTGTGGAAGCCGTGGTACTGTAAAAAGCACGACCAATCATCTGAGCCGGCCCGGCTAAAATAACTGGATGGCCTACCTGCCTGTCAGCCTTCCATCTGTGCACAAACTTATCTCGTGTCCTCATTGGTCATGTGCTCGTTCGTGTGTGTTGGAGGAGGGGCTCTGTAAGGAAGTCGCAGATTTTTTCCGGCTGTGTATTTTCAAATTCTAGCACACTCGAGCTGGTTTCTCCAAAATGACCTACCCCACCTTTAGCAGTGATGTTTGTTAAAACAGTAAGGAAAGAATTAAAAAGGAAAGTAACAGAAATATGAGTGTCACTAGGGTTTAAGCCCAAGAGTTCATAAATCCTTTGTTCATGGTTTGTCATGACTGGATGTTGTAAATAATTTAGATTTAGTGCTAAATGAAATGGAAAAATATGCCTTGGCTTTTTGTCAAAAGAATTAGGGAAATGCAAACGTCCAGGTTGCCTAACAAAAATGCTTAATTCAAGTCGCATTTTGTGAAAAAAGACTAGGAAAATAATAGCCATGTGCAATGTAATGTGTATCTTCAGAATTCTAATCTTATATTCATCTTTTTTAACAATAATAGTTCGAGTTTGGACTCCTGTTCTGCAGATTACAGACTTTCATAGGGTTTCAAAGCAGTTCTGCTGCTGCATGATGTTACTATGACTACTATTACTATGTTACTATTACTAAAAACTAGGACCTTCATTCGCCTTCCCCGAACTACATGCAGTTTGCCCAACAAATCTTCAAATTCAAGAGAGAAAACACATTGTGTGTCCATGCCCAAATCACTGTTGAACAGTTAATCAGGTTAATGGTGTGACAATGCTTTGGTTTGGTTAAGAGAACTTTTGAAAGAACATCCATAACATTAATCTGGCTGCAATTTACAAATTATGTATCTAATATATCATATTGCAATCACATGTACTGTATATAGACTCTTATTGCATCATTTGACACTTTTTCTTGTATTTACTTGCATAATTTTACTGTTTTTCTGTTTTATTGTGTTGCACTGTTGGAGGAGCCTGTGACCTAAGATTGTCATCGACATAACTACACTGTAGCTATGTTCGCATGACTAATACAATAATTGAACTTTAACCTTGTACCTTGAGAAATAAATAAGTAAGCTTTTGAGGTTAGGGGACATTTTTTACGGTTAAGGTGACGGATACCGTATGTATGAAGTTAGGGTTAGGGTTTGAATAATCCACACGTTTTATAACGGGGAGCTTGCTGAAACAACTGTTGTTATCCTTCTTGGGAGGACAGTCTTATTCTGATACCATTATAATTACCCATAACCCTTAGGGTGTATCCACAAAAGCTGCTCCATTCTCTTGTGTTTGCTGCATCATGATGCCAGAATAATTACCAAAACTCCACAACACAACCTGAGCTGTGGCTCTTTGCCCTCCCACGTACAAGCAGAATCATTTTACAGCCACAAAATTAACAAATATAAGTGCAATACAGTGCTGTTGCGATGGAAAAACAAATGCTCTTACAGGAGCCAAGCATATTTATTTGTTGATAGTGTTCTCCGTCCTGGAGGAATAATATTTGCAGCAATAATATGAACTTTAGCACTATGTGAGCAATTCAGAAGCACAATGTGATAAATACTGAATATTGAATTGCAGCAAAACCCCCAACTAAACAGAAAATCCTTATTTATGCTCTACTTACTGTATGTTTCATTTCTAGCACAGACACTATCACACAATCTTATTTTCCTCCACGGGGCAATAGACGTGTTGGGTAAAAGCCAAGTAAGAAGATGAATGCATCTCAGACAGCTCCGCAGACCTGAAACACAGAGCTCCAAGCAGCAGCAGTGAAGCAGCAGCAGTGATAATGAACACGCACAATGCGCAAAAGACTCATTTTCGTCCGTACGTGTAGTCAAATCCTCAGGGTCAATCTAATTTACTCGGAGCTTTTTCATTTCCTCCCCGACTTGTATTCATTTGTTTGTTTCCTCTGTGTTGGAAAACAGGATTATAAAACAACGTTTAGCCAGGGTAATACAGGACATCTTGATCTCTGTAACAAGCCAAGTAGTGCAGTGCAGAGCTGGATAACAGGCCGCATATTTAACTGAGTTATAGGCTAAATTTGTCAAGACACATTGGGCTCTGCAGGGCAGGGATTGTGCTGGCGGGGGTCTAATAGCCGGATGGCAGGAAGTGGTACAAAGTTTCCCTGACCTCCAGACTCTTCAGAGCTTAGAAAGAGTAGTCGTCTTCACTCGTACTGGGGAAACTTGCTCGATACCAGAAATGTATTTAGTACATGTCTCTATATTTTTTTAATCTTACTCTTTCATTGAGGATTACAAGTATGTCACTAGATCGTTTGAAGCCGTACTGATTTCCTCTACTCTTTAAGTCTTAGCAAGAAAATAGATCAGATTTCATTGATGTGTAAATCCTTTATGCTTGGCAGCCATTGTGAGGAAGCATTTTCATTGACATGGTTAAGAAGTCAACAATAAAAGTCCAAGTGAAAGCAGTAGAGTGCATCTGATCTCTCCTCCCCGGCTCCAGACAGCAGTCTCTAACCCATTTGTGGTCATCGTCAAAACACAAAATAATTCAAATCCCCTATCGTCCTGAATCTGTCTTTACCAACAAAGCTCCAGAATGCTCTTCTCTCTTTCTTTCTCCATCAAAAGAAAGAAACAATGTATGAGCTCAATGTAGGAAATAGATATTAACTTCAATTGGAAAACACACAGAAGAACTTTGTCTTTGAAAGTTTGTGGCGTGTTATTTTTGGGTAAAGCTCTTGTTTGCATCAAGGCCGTTAACTTCTAAAGAACCGAATCACGCCTCCGGAGAGTAACAAGTAGAAGTCAGCTCTCATCACTTCACCATTTAAGCAGTTGCAAACCGTTATCAAACCGAGAGAAGTCTTTTTTTTGGAAAGCCTGACTTGTAAAGAGTTCTGCACCTGTGAAGTCTTTAAAAATGCATGCAAGTTTAGCACTCAAGAAGACAAGGCAAATAATATCTTAATATATCACACTCCCGAGAGATTCAATTGATTAATAAGACTATGTTGTGCTTGTTGTGAACTGCAAATATTGCAAATGTAATACCTTTAACAATGAAAGTGAATGTACTCAAAGCTCCTAGAGAGAGCAGACGTTCTCTATACACAGACTTTCTGTGGTATCGTGTTTCGCAACACGCACTGAAGCAGTATCAGTGCTCAATGAGAAACACTTGAACCCAGCAGTACAATAGATCCAAATCCATAACATCCTCTCCTGGATGCCACAGCAGCAATATAAAAACACGCTTTATTGAATTCTCCGCTGGTGGCGTAACCCGCTGTTCCGTAGTTCTCTTGATTTTCATTATTGTACAATCCCCCTGCTGTCTGTGATTGATTAGTCTGTTTGAATTTATCCACTCATTAATAATACAATGGTATTATTCTGCTGTTTTGGCCCCACACCAAGCTCCCACTCCATATCATCAAATACATAAGAATCAGCTTATAAATACAACATATTGGTGCAACAATCCCCAATATGAGGGTTATGGTTTCTTAACGTCATTGTTCATACCAGATATGAACGCTAAAGGGGCAATCCACCCATTTTACAAATCAAGTTCATTACACAGAGTGCGATTCAGCTGGCAAATACTTTCAAAAGTTTAACCTAAGGATATCCCAAGATTTATTACTATCTATTTCTCATTCCAGTTAATATAACCGCTATAAGACGCTCCAAGCATTAACCATAATCAACGGACATGAAGAAAGAATATTATTGTCCATGTCCAAACACTGCACAGTTATTACTGGATCTCAACCATTGGTCAGCTCTTGATTACAGAAATATTTTGATCAGACTGATGCATATCTGAAATTGCCAACATAAATATCTCGGCTTGGGGAGTGGTGTATTAAAGAGGGCATATTATTCTAATTTTCATAGCTGTATTTTATGCTTCTAGTGCTGACATTTTTCTTATACTGCCTGTGCTGCAGTGCCTCTTTGCACCCTCTGTCTGAAACCACAGGCGAGTCTGCTCTGATTTGTTGTTGTTATTATCAACAAGCATATATTATTTTAATTCACTAAATAAAATATATGACATTAACATTGAGACATCATTATGTAACGCTTGCGCTCTTATGAGCTAGTGCTCAGAGCAGACTGGACTCTGGTTTCAGACAGAGGGTGAAAAGAGGTGCTGCAGCACCAAAATGTTTAAAGTTTAAAAAGGGCAAAAAACAATAAAATCAATAAATACATATTGGCCATAAACCAGGCTAATTCAGTGTGCTCTGATAAACGTACAAAAAATATTTGCGTGAGTCTTACTCTGTTCTTAATTAAGATTCATTTAGTTGTTGCTCTCTCCATGTTGCATGTTTTAATTAGCGCCCTAAAACATCACCAAATGGTGTCATGTACAGTTAATATCCTTCTATTAGCAATAATTATTTATTTTTAAAGGGAATACATGTAAATGGATACGTACAAATATATAAGCAGCAACGGCTGAGCTTAATTATAAAATGTCAAAAACAGCTGCCATTTCCGCTAAAGCTCTAATTATCTATATGACGTGGGAGGAAGGTTCTTTCTAGAAAATCAAGAGGGCTGATATGTGAGAAGCATGTTGAGAATGATATGTTGTCTAACTTCATCATAATCATTGCTCCTAAACCCTCTAATGCAGGAAGTACCAGCCCCACAGTGATGGCAGGGGTTCATTAGAGACATCTCAGAGGGTGAAATTAGCTCTGCACTGAAATAAAGGAGACAACTTGAAGAAGAAACCTCCACCCCACAGAAATGTGACCATTGGTTAATTAAAACATGTTGTTTTTGAGAAGATTTCCAAGTTATCTTATGAAGTTTTAATAATAATTATCTAGAATACATTGATTTACATTTACTTAATAAGTGTGTGAAATTGACTTGGATTTCCTAAATACTTGGGAGAACAATAATTTGATTTACTGAATATCTGAGTTATATATTATTTGAATTCACTAAATAAAATATATGACATTAACATTGTGACACCATTATGTAATGCTTGCACTCTTATGAGCTAGTGCTCAGAGCAGACTGGACTCTGGTTTCAGACAGAGGGTGAAAAGAGGTGTTGCAGCAGAGGCAGTATGAGAAAAATAAAGAGCTTTTTGAACATTAAAGCCTGGGCAATTGTCACAGTAAAGTCACAACATGGGCCTCTTTCAATACAATCAACAGATATACAGAACATTCATTTAAGACAGCATGTAAACATTTATATGCAACTGTTTGAAAACACTTTTATCCAAAATGTTTAAAGTTTAAAACCTCTTAAGCCCCACCGACCATTCGGCGACTCCGAAACCACAACATCTGCAAGCAACAGTGTCTGAGGGCTTCTTAAGATTTAATAAACTATGAATGTTTTATATCCATGTAACGGGAAGAAACTCAGCTAACTGATGATTTTTTGTTTTTTTAAGCAAAAAAAAACACAAGGCTAACGCTGAGCCTCTGAATTAGCCCTGAGCGAAAAATGCTAACGCCGTTAGCAAAGAACTCACGGTATGACACCCTTATTACTTATCGTAACTGCACATCCAACATATCGATTAGCATCGTGAAAATACACAGAATCGATAGGTATCTATACGCGAGTTCTCCATGATCAGAACTTGCAACATTAGAAACAAAAACAGACATCACAACACGTGGCATTAGGTAGCAAACACGGCAATATGTCTTACCTCTTGTTGTCTGATCAAAAGTTGTCTTCAATGGCATTACAACGATAAAAATGCTGCTGAAGGTTAATCCATAGGTTAATCCAATGTGTCTGTGTCACTTTGAAATTATTTCTGATAATCCATCAGCAATAAACCTAGTTTTAAGTTTTCAGAGCGTAAAATAGGTTTCACTTTTGGCAAACTGTGTGCGCATAGCTCCCACTTCTCAATAACGTTGGTGTGTACGTGGAAATTCTCCTTCGATTCTATTGGCTCTAATGATTCAAAAGAGATGTTAATCATCAAAATTGACCAATGGGTTCCAGAGAAACATCAAAAACGCCCATTTCCACCCAAATCACCCCAGAGGTGGATTTTTGCTAAACTTCTCTAAAAAGGTCAAATGTCACTTGTTTTGCATCAATCTTGATACAGGGCACTTATATGTTGTACTTTGAATTCCTAAAGCTTTTAGTCTATGTTACCATCATCCAAGGGTAGTTTTCACTATAAGTAAAAAAAATGTTTCGGACGGACACAATCATTTACAGTTTTTTACTATGTTCAATCGGAATTTTCTTTAAAATAAAAAACATCTATATTGATTCTGACTTTTCTACATCCAACTCACAGGTTTATCATTACTTTGAGAACAAAGATTATTCATTTTCCCCTTTTAGAAGTGTAGTAATGGTCATTTGTTCTGGAAATGTCATTTTCGATTCTGAGACCTGAACAACAGGCTTGGGGCTTTAAAAAGGGCAAAAAAATATGAAATTCAGACAGAGCCAGTAGCAAGTGAGGAAGAAAGAAAGAAAAAACACAGAGGGTGGATTAGTAATAGAATGTGGCTGACAAGGCGGAGACAAACAAACAGCTCAACAGATTGACCGGGGATGGAGGGACGGGTGAAAGAATGACTCAGCCAGAATCTGCAATCTTGTGCGACGACACGAGGGAAGACAGTTGTTTGCAAAGTTGATAAGTGCCTCATTCCAATATTAGTACAAGTGTCTCCCTCATGAGAATTAAGAAAAAAAGAGGGGGAAACTGACTGCTGTGAAGAAAAACATGATGTATTCCGAGCACAGGATACCTGACGCCGCTTAATTACAGGATCAGTGTCTTAATTACTGTCTGTAATCAGCCGGCAGAATGACTGTCCTTTTGCTCATTACCTAAAGCGATAGTGTTACTTTTTCCCGGCGCACGGTAGTGACTTACCATCGCTTGGGTAAACAGCAGTCTTACATTTAAAAGAGCACTTGTGAAGAAATGAGGATTGGTACGAATTTATTGAAATGTTCTGTTCTTATGTTAACGATTGTGTGGAGTGATACCACTGCAAAATTGGATACATTTAAGTGGGCCAGGTCATTAGATCAAATCCATTTCCAATGCAATTCAACCTCTCCGTATGTTGAATAATGACTGGATTATTCTCAAATTCATGCGCTTGTTGTGGTGATCAACCTCCATATGTATCAGCGCAAGCAGAGAGCACCCTCGTAGGATATATTATTTAATATAATTAGTTTTTCTTGTTGCCAAGGCAGCTGCACCAAGATGCTTTTCTGTTGCAACAGTCCTCACTCTCCCTACTAAACAGCCTTGAGGCTATTCTTCTCCGGCTGCAATGGATTATCAATGCTAATCCAATGGTAGATCATTCATTTTGAATAACAGTTTTCTGAAAGGATTTTAATCATTTCTGGTTGCATTTATATAGCTGGAATAAACTTGTAGTGAGGTGAAACTTAACCCAGTTTTCAAGCCATAAGGTAGGCCACGCAAACATGTTTTTCATGCATTTTTGTTCCAGTGAGGAGACTGGAGCAATTATCTTTGACTAGAACTGTCACACACTTCAGGTGTACAATACCGATGGGAACACTTAACAGAAAGTATTAGCATTACAAAACACTTGGCTGAAAATCCCGAACACCTAGCTTTGATTTTGTTTTGTGCCGCTCTGTGTGGCACGCAGAGGGAGAAGAACACCTGTTCCTACGCTTGCTCCTGCAGACAAGTAGAAGCCCCAGAGACATAGCTGAGGTCCAACATTGGGTTGTAAATCTTATTTTTTCCTGTGCTTTTCTGGAATGCCCATGGATTTAGCTAATTAGCGGGAGCCAGGTGTTAATTAGCCGAGGCGAGAGGGGATCGGCTTGGTTCCGATCCATACTGCGGTGTCTCACGGAGCTCTGGCTCTTTGATCGCCCCTGCAGGGCTGAACGCGCCACTGTGCTTGTCATTTCCAATTAGGATGTTAAACAGATATTCCAAAGATAACCTCCCCCCGTTGCCCTCTTTTACCTTCCCTACCTCATCCCAGTCAGATGAGTAGAACGACAAGGATGACAAATCGGTGGAGTGAATATGTTCTTTCTGTCAAGCGTTCTCCTCTCAGCTGTCTGATGGCGAGGACGTATGCCAAGCAACACCTGCTAGGGAGGACACATGGAGAATACAAAGGAAGCAACAGTTTCCAGTCGTTTTGGATGAAAGCAAATTGGTTTCTTACCATGGCGGTTATTATTATGGCGATTAGAGGAGACAATTGAGACAACTTGAGTTTTTAAACAAGCAACACTCAGATTGAATAATCTGCTCACACAATAAATACACAAGTTGTCGAGGGCCATTAAATGCATCATCAAGTCTGAATGTGTCACCAACAGAATTGAGGCGTCATTTAGGCCAATCAATCACTGTGTTATGCTAATTAAGAGGGTGTTTGTTGGTAGGGGCCCTCTGAGGCTCACATATGTGCACCACCAGAGATGAAATACAGACTGTGCAGCCTTAGGAGCCACATTATGATACTGCCAACATACATTGCAAGATTATCTGTTGCTTTCCAAGTACACAACCAATGAGCAGCCATGAACTGTCTCCATTCAAATTGATTTTGTACATGCTGTTTTTGAACATTAAAGCATTTAAACATTCACAGTCACAATAGAGGCACAACATACAACTATGAAACCTTAAAATAAGCATAATAGGTCCCCTTTCATTGTTTCATTGTTTGGGAACCTAATTTGCAGGCTTTGATATGTAAATGTCAAAGGTTAGCATCACTATTATTGCATCACGGCAGAGAAAAAACTGTAACATTAGCAGAGCCTTTTTCCTTATTCAAAATTAAGTGAAACTTTGTGTCGCAAGCGGAATTTTATAAATACTTCCTAAAGAAACGATGCGCTTTTTGAAATGTCAGTAGAGCATGACTCAGCTGTTTTGCTCCTTTGTGTTAAACAGTCTCATTTGGTGTTTCAAAGAAATGCAAAGAACACTGTAAATCTTTTTTTGATCATCATACAACGATTCTACATGAAAATGGCTTTGACCTTAAATACAACACACAGCACAAACTTAAAAGTGACATCCTAACGAAAACATTGCTCCATAGCACCAGTATACGTCTAATACTCAAGATACCTTTTCAATATGCAGAAGGCTTCAAGATATTTTTGTGAGCGGGATCGGAAGAGCTGTCTGTACGTATTTTGTAAGTTCTCCCAGACTGCAACTCCCAGGCGTGTGAACTTGTTGGCTGAGTGAAAGTTAATGTGAGTGTAAATATAAATAACGTGTGTGTTTGGTCATGTCACATCATGTCGTTAATGTCATACTTGTTCATTTTATGGCTCAATGTTTTTTTCATGGACATTTGTCGTGCTTAAGGCAATCATATGAGTCTGCCAAGGCCTTATCATGTCTTGACATTTTATTCAGATTTATGAAAGAGACGGCACAGTGTGAATATGCATAGAAAATGGATTAGAGGCAACATCATTTTTTTTTACTGGTGTCTAATTTGCATCTCCGCAGTGCCTCAAATATCTTGCAGCATTTGCCGCACTGAATGGTGTAAACACCTTTGTTTTGTATGATGAAAGGCATGTTGGTGTGTGTGTGGGGGGGGGGGGGGTGACGCATTTTCAGAACAGCATGCAAATACGGAATAATAAAGGGTATGAAGAGACACATTTGCATATGAAAAACTGTTCACTTATGGTGAGTGCTTGATACCTAGAGTCTATGAGTAATGAGTCTGGTGGATGTGCAGGAATGGGTTTCTCTCCTCAGTGGGATCCAATTGATGAGCTTACATAGAATTAGCCTGGCTCTGGATCCATAGGATTTGGCTGTATAGACACACATGATGGGTCATTTAACATGCTGCTGCAATGTCGTGGCGTAATTGTTTGCCTTTGTAAATATGAACCTGAGTGTACTCGCTTTAAACTGTAAATGTGTGTGAGCAAACCACAGAGGAAATGGACGATTGATTGGATTGGGTAGCACACATGTCCCTTGTTTGCACAGGGAATGGGATGGATGGGAATGTCTGGCTACAGTACAATGTACAATGTCAGCCTTTAAGACACTGACATCTATGTGTGAGGGAGGGGAGAGGGGGGAAAGAAACAGGGAAGGCACAGATAATCCAACAGAGATTGAAGGGCATGTCACTCAACAGCCAAAGTCACGCAGGTTTGTGCAGAAGGAGATAGAGAGGGGGGAACAAAGGAGGCAGAGCAAGAGCAAGAGACAAGGGAGTGTGATAAAAATGCTAGAGGGGTGACAAAAATAAAAGTAATTGAGTGATACACCTTTCTGATTTTGGAGTAAGGGAGCTTCAAGGGGGAATATAGGGGGAATTAGTTTTGAAGAACATATTTTAATTGAGAGTTAAAAAGTGAGAAAATGGAAGAGAATGGTGAGGAATCTTGGAATGTGGTGAATGGGTCATAGACTGTATATTTAAGGTCAGGGTATAGAAAAACAAAATAATAACATATTTAATTTAAAAGAAAACTAATAACACTGCAACTATGGCAAATGTTGAACAAACTAAAATCATCATGACTGAAACTATGACTGAAATAAAAAAAATGTTTTAAAGCAAATACAAAACATTCACATTATAAAGAAAGAAAAATGGTAGCATTTTATTGATTTCCTTAAAGATCATCAACATCATATACATTCAGCTTTATAAACATCACATTTGCTTTTTCAAAGAGATTGTATAAACATGTAATATCCCTTTTTCTAGAATAAAGTTGGATTGCCATAAATCAGAAGGAAAACATTAACATATTTAGACTGGAAAGGTCATGGGTGGCACACAATGAAGACATCAAATGTGTTCCTAATAGAAAAAGCCACTGAAAGCACTGTTCTTTATTTGACTCATCCATGCTTTTATATTTGCTATGAGAAAACAGCAGGCTATATGATTTGTGACAAGGAAATGGTGATGGTAGTGGGGAGACATGCCCCCAACGCCCACAGCATATGACACTAAAAGCTCTGTCCCTCTTATCATTAGATACATACAGCACATAGGATACATTGACCAGTTAGAGCTTCACAGTGAAAGCCAACACAAAACGAAATGTAATGTAATAAGCTCTGACATTTTCAAATGGCCACCATGTCCCTGTTTTCTGTAAGGCCTGTCATTCAAACTGGTCTGGAGACCCTAAAGGCGTTTATCCATCAATGTCTTTGCAGAAGCAATTATGAGGAGGAGAAGCACTTCTGCTGTAAACCCAAATCATCCTCATGCATTGCCTCCCCAGTAAATGTTAGGTGGTAAGGCGGATATTGAAAAGCACGACACAGTTTTGCTTCAAGAACTGGAAAGTAGTTGTTTTTCATTCAGTCAGACAAAGATGCTAATTGAGACAGCATGAATCACTGCAGTCATGCTCACAGAAGCCTTGTATGCTCGTCACCTCAACAATTCTTCCAGAAACACAGACGTTCTCTATATATTTTTACACAGTAATGTTGCCTCGCCATCCTTCTTTCTCTCCTGCTCCCTTTCTCTCTCCGTCATTCGTGTGATAGACTGACCTAGGGATATAAATGACGTGAATTCCTATCTATCATTCCACCTCCGTTCTCTCTCCTCTTCTTCCTTGCTTGTGCTGTGGAAATCAAAGACTGCTGAGCCAAGGGGAAAACAGATTCCATCAATCTTCCCTTGTCCCTAACAGTCACGTTTACCTGACAAAGTTGCACAGCACTCTGTGAAATGCGGTTCCATCCTGCCAAAGCCTTGGCTTATGCCCCTGAAATACTGTTTCTTTCTTTATATTAAATTCTATTTAATGGGCTGCCTCTGTGTCTCGGCAGGCGCGGGGTGCATAATAGGAACTTGCAAGATCATGGAATCTGTCTCGTGACCTTCGTCACACGTCTACCTCTCTCTATTTTAAGCTTTATTTATTCAGAGGAGGTTTGCTGAGCAGGCAGGCTTGCTTATAACAATGCCTTGCTTAACATTCAAACAGTTACTAACATTCACTTAGAGCTGACCTGCACTGATACAGTCTTCAGTGTTGGACACAGCCTTCTACTGGTGCAAATGGGGCTTTGGACTGTGGCTTTCAATGCCTTCAGAAGCTTTTCAATTGGTTGACATCTACGTTCCCAATACCTTTAATTCAATCCTCCCTTATGCACAAGTATCATTTTCCTGGAGAAGTCAACAGGCTTCTTGTTGTGTCTAGTATAAGGTCTCCACTTGGCGTCTTGGTCGTCTTTAGAGTGTCTAAAGCTTATCATTTAACATACAAAACGCACTTCTTCTCTTCAGGACCCACTTTTGAACTGATGATGAGATATGCCTTATTTTTTACATTTGATGTATATCTATCGTTTGAGTTACATGTAGGGTTAGAGTCAGGGTTTGTTGTTACATGGCAGTCCTTGCAATACTTTCCAAGGTTTAAGAACCAATGTCCTAATGAAGCATCTACTGCAAAAGTTAAGCCTATTAAATGGATGTTCAGTATTTAGCAATAACATTATCTTGTAAGTCATTGACACATTGTCCCTACCCACACCATAGGAAAGTGAAATAGTGCTTCACATTGTAAATTAAATCAAACAGCATGTTAAGGCGTCAATACTACTTGGTTTGTTTCATTTAAAGATCACTGTTGGGGTTAACTAGATCTCTTTGTTACATAACTCAAGGAATACCCTCTAAACAAAACTTCACATGACTCACTTCTGTTCGGGGATACAAGACACTTAAGTGGATAATGGTTTGCTTCAGGAGGAATTGTGTTACAACTATTGCAGCTTTTGCTAACACAATATGGATTTAAACATAAATAAAAGTTCATGATCATCTGTATGTTGCTGATTGTATATGTGTTGACATCTGAATGTTGAGTTGCTATTAGTTTCTGTGTTGCTAAGTGTATTTATATGTGTATATTTGTTGTACCAGCCTGAAAAAAATATATAACCCCTGAGCAATACAAATCATTCTAAAATTGTTATTTAATAAACGTCTTGAATTTGTTCTTTCAAAGGTTAGACCCAAAGCATTTAACTGAACCTCCCCTCTACACAGACTTTGTCGCTCTTCACACAATGTTACCTGAATTCCTCCATATTGAATACGGCAAGTAGTGGTGGCATCCATCTTCTTTGAACCTCCTTGCATTCATTGATCCAATAGATCACAACAGTCTACTGTAGGAGATAGAGAAGGACCACTTCAAACAGCTGACATAGGGGTACTTTTGATTAGCTTTTTTATGCAGTCTTATAGTCCTTTAGCTATAAAAGGTATGGCCAGTATAGGAACGTTCCATACAGAACTCATCATGTATAAGAGCTTATCAAGCACATACTTGAGTGAGGTAGAATGCAAGTGGAGTAATGGGAAGTTAGTCAAAGTCTTCACATTCTTCTTCTCCTTCATGGCTGTGAAAAGATTAATCTGAGAGACATGAGAGACACAATCTACAATTCTATTTTTATACAAAAATCCCCTCTAAAGTCTGAAATTAATTTGAGGCTTCAGCAGTCTGAGTTACACAAATCAGGTGGATATCTTCCACAGTAGCAGAAGTTTGAATATGTAAGTCCCTCTTCGTGTGTGCCGGGACTCGTTTCTTTTTGGAAAGGGGTTTCTTCACATCCTTCACTTTTTCTTTTTTTACTTTATCATTTGCCCCTTTTCTTTGTTTGTTTGTTCACCATGTAAAGCGGCCTTGGGTCCCTTGAAAGGCGCTATACAAATGTAATCTATTATTATTATTACAATTATCCAGTTTGGAGAACAGGAACAATTACAGCAACCTGTAATGTTTCAAATCTACACCTATGGGCAAATTGTCTAGGGACTACTTTTCCACCCCTAGATTCAAATAAATCGTATATCTATCCTTTACACTTTGGATGACCAATACTTTGGAACCCACACTGGACGACTGTGTCCGTCTCTATTTGACATTTCAAAGTATTTCAATGATAAGTGAATGTGATCTTATATTTAGAAATGTTGCCTATTACAGGTGTTCTTGTATTTATTTTTGGGGGAAATTAAGACAACCTCGGAGCAAATATCAATGTGATGTACCCTTCTGTTGAAAGTAATTCTAGAATAATGTTTGAGGATCCTAGGTTTTCTGGCTCATTTTGCTATCGAATTGAATCTGTACAGCCAAGTTTGTCTTTTGTAACAACTCAGCTTTGATTAAAAATAAAACATAGCATCGTTGTCTTCTGCTCAGATTCACCAGTTTGACATTCAATAAAGGTAGAATAGACACACACAAAGATGAAATGTTCACTTCAATAATGCATTCTCCTTCTGGATTCCTGGTTTATGGCACATTACAAAGAATCACAGAAAAATGTTTCATGAGAGATATAGCGAATGTTCTTTGATTCAAGAGGAGACGTACTCCTTTTTGACACAGCTCTTGCTTATTTTTCAATATGTTCAAGCTTTGTTCCCTTAAAGTACAGCTTATCTATTCTCTCCACAAGTGTTGCTGTCACTTTTCACCAAGTGCTATATGCCAAGGTTGGACACTAATCTGTAAAACCTCATGTACGGTTTTCAGTCCCACAGCAGAGTTTTATGAGTGGATTTACTTCAAGTAATTGGTCATTAGAATGTCCTGTCTGCCCACTGTACATGGGTAATTCCTCTCTGACACACGGTTCCAATATAGAGATATAGAACTGTCCTCAACTAGCCATTGAATGAATTACACGTTAAATGAATTCAAAGATTGCTTGCAGAGTCTCCAAAGCTGGAATCTATCTGTCCTCATTATTCTGATATGATATTGCCTTGAGACAGATCAGACAGCAGATGCTAACTACTCCACTGAGCTTGAAAAACGCCTAAAATCTTTGCCCCAGCCTTATTTTTCCCATTGCTGCGTTGGTAATGTTATTGCAGATAGGCTTATGATAGTCTTTCTAAAGGTTCCCCGGGTTTGGCTGAAAGCCTCAACATTATCATCGTGGGCCAGAGAAGAGCTTGCCCAGAAGCTTGTCCCCAGAGGCAGCTTAATGAGAGGACAGAGAAACGGCAAAGAGCAATAGAAGCACCTGAAATCCTGCTGTTCTTAGCCTGCAGTGAATGTGTTGACATGGCCACGGGGCCTCTCCAGACAATGTCACGACCCTGCTTTGCCTCCCGGGCATCCGGCAAAACCGTTTATCCGACATGTTAGCCTCGTAGCCGCGGTTAGGCTGTCTTAACACTCCACAGCCAAGGCAGAATTCCTGAAGAAACACGGTTCATCTGAGAGGATTCCGGCCCCCTTAGCTTCCCATTTATTGTGTTGTTAACGTGACAAGACATATAGCCACCTCTGGAATAGATTTTGACAGGTGTGTGATGTTATTGCTTACTGTCAGGGCTACGCAGGGCATCATAATTCTGCAACAGTATCCTTCAGTGTCTGAACTTTGAGAAATACTCCCTTCTCTGATAGGGCCAGGAGCTACTCTGAGTTAAGCGTTTATTTTCGGGTTACTGAAAGTTGCGTATGTGCTGTTTATCTTAGATTATACTGAACATGTCAAACCCTTCACCGAAGAAGTCACACATGATTCAAATAAAACATTAATGCAGACGTACATAGCACTGAGAATGTGGAAGAAATGGAAAGCTTGAACCCAGCATGATTTGATGGAAAAAAGCATTTTTGAAGAAGAGCTGAAATTCCAATTGTATTTCTCTGACTGTCATATTCTTTATCCACTACAGGAGCAAAGACTCAAGGCAGTTGGTGTTCGGACATGCTACGCTTTCAAAGCCACATGTGAAAATGTTAACAGCAGTCTCCATGCGTGTTGCATCAGCCTCTGCTCATTGTTGGCCTCTGTGGCAAGGCTTTCTATGGTATTGACATGACAGAGCAGAGAAAGGAAGACATGTGAGTAGTGCTCAAAGAGAGCAAAGGTCTCCTTGTGTGGTGCATTTTTTAACTGGAGCAATGTGAGCTTGCGAGTTCTGCTGTGAAGTACTGTAGAAGCTCACAGTACAGGCAGAGCTAATCTAAAGTTGGCTCTTGCCTTTAGAAACCTTTTGCAGGGTGCAATAATGGAATTGCCCTCCTTTTATCTAAATGAGAATATAAACAAATGATGGATAGCAATAATCAGAGTAGTCACCAGAGCGTATCGAAAGCCCCAACGCCCACATGACCATGTAGAAACATTTGGAGATAGAAAATAAATGGAAGCTTTTCTTCCATAAATAACTAGAATTCAGAGGCTAGAATTGAGGACTGGTTAAGAGTAGAAAATAATGGCTAAATAAAAAATCCCCAGCATTTTGGAGCTCATATGACATTGTGTGTCGGAACTACTTGGTTAATACAACTTGGCAGTGACGTGCGGTGAGGTTCATGGCTGGTGAGGCACTGACTCTTTCAGAGTCAGATTTACAAATATTATATTTTGACTTTAATCGAAATATTCGGTTATTTTCAAAAGCTTTTTTAACAGGCATGCGCTTAGGGCCCGCTTTCCAGACAGTTTCTGTGGGGTGACGCATTCTGAGGTGAGGCAGATCTCATCTGTGCCTCACCTCGCCCCACAGTAACTGGCTTGAGCGCGTTCACAAAATAAGTGCCCGTGCTACATTAGTGCCCGCGCTCCAGCCAGTTACTGTGGGCTTACGTGAGGCAGAGCTCGTCCCTGCCTCACTTCTCATCGCTACCCGTAGTTGTAGCGGAGCTCGGCAAATTTGCTGATTTTGACTATAAAAAGCGATTGGAATCATACAGAAATCACACTTACAACACAGATCAGTGGAGACATTTTATTATTATTACTATTTAGTTTTTCTTTAGTTGTTTTTCCGTTACATTGGAGTATGACAGGTGGGGCTCTGCCTCCCCTGACTGCACGTCGCTGCAACTTGGTTATCTATAAAGGCACTAAAACGTTTTGGTGAGGCTTTGAAAAGACTGCCATTGGAGAAAAATATGTACAGTGTGTAGATGTTATGTTACGTGGTAGACATTTCTTATCAATGTGTTAGATACACTTCTCTGTATGAAAAACACTAATACTGGATAAGAATTTAAAGTGCTTAGTCTGAATAGATTTTTGTTGAGAATATGACTTTTAAAAGGAATTTCACATTGTAAGCCTATTACGGTGAATTACTGCTATTTTCACAACTTTATGTGGTTGTCATTTCTTACAAAGGTACTGTAAGATACACTTGTTGGAATAAAAAACACTAAAAGTATATAAAAATATGAAGGACTTAGCAAGATATGGTTATCTTTAAGGATTTGTCTTTTAAATGCAATTAGTCATTTTGAGAGTATTTCAGCGTTAAGCAACATGTTGACTTAACATTTCCACACATACACTCTTTTAATAGTATTAAAGACTTCCTCCATTTCGTAATAACCTGCATTTACGAACAATGGTTGATTTTATCTTTACTGTAGGAGGCAGCCTGCACCTACTCTCTGTCTGTCTCTGTTTGTGGCTCTGTGTGGGGGTCAGCTCGGTTGTATGGCTGTGTGTGTGTGAGTGTGTGTGTTTTTGTCTGTCCTCCCTTTTAGATCCTGGTCCAATGCTATGTTTGTACCCGGCGATGGGTGCAGGTGCACTGTTGGCCTGGAATTCCCATCTCACTGCTGCATCATGTATTTCGTTTTGGTCTCATCTGTGTTCCTCTTTTCATTGCTAAGGCTACTGTGCATTTTGCTGTTTTACCATAGCACCCATCAAACTTGAGACATTTATTCTTATTTGCATATATATTGAAAAAGTCTTAGCTACATGTGCAAAACATCTGTAACCAATCTGTAAACCTTAAGCAATTTTACCTTTCAACAAGACCATTTTGTTTCTGTTTTAGCCATGACAGTTAGTTAATATTTGAGACTGCACAGCAATGCTTGGGAGGCGTGGGACCACCAAATTATTAGGACAAATATTCTGTACCAAATGTTGTGCCAATCCATCAAGTATATGTTTAGATATTTTAAGAATGAGAGAACACTTTGATCTACTGGTGGTGCTCAAGGGAAGGAACTATGAAGTCCCTCCTATGTCATAGTCTGGGGTTCATGAATATCTGTAGGACATGTGGCAAAAAATCACATTATAAATAATAACTAGGGTAATACACTGACCTACTGCACACTCAAACAACTACACAGGAGAAGGGATTACCTTACCAGAGGTTTCTTCCAATTATTTGTACAATGTGGATACGTACAGATGTGGATATACATGTTATACCCCTCCATCATTTTGTGATTAATTAAGTCGATTGGGTATTGTTCGTGAAGTCCTCCTTCATGAATCAATGTTTGAAAAAATGACTTGAATTGACCGCACAGCTGAATGGACTACAAACAAGCGCGCCCCTGCTGCTCTGTAGCAAACAGTGGCAGAATGGGACTACAAGGGTCAGTGGCATCCTCCCCCCGGAGCCTTTTCTTGCCACCCGCAATCATCCCGCTCACCTTGGAATGACCTGGTTGTTATGTACCTTTGGGAAACAGACTGTTTAAGCCATGTCAGCTGGCCTAAATAATGCCATCACCTGAACAAGCAGGACTCAGCAGAGAGATGGGAGGGATTAGCCCGGCGTGTTGGCTGCTTGCTGTCTCGCCTGCTGAAGGGCAGATGGAAATTACTCGGGAAAACAATCCTTTTATCGCCAATGTCAATATTAATATTAATGGCCCAGGGAGCAATTCTGTGAGCAAAACTTCCCAAAAATAATGATGACAAAACCAAAAAATGGTAAACATACATTCATAGAACAGACAGGTACACACACATAAAGAGGCTGGTGCCCCGGCCAATACACACATTCATTGAAGAGATGAAGGTCACTTAAGGACTCACCTGCAAAGACTGCATGCAAACTAAAACTATATGCAGTAAGAAGTGCAATATACATGTTTAAACATTCAGCTAAAATAGTATATGTCTGGCTTTTAGGTATAACTGTGACAATATATGAATTGACATGAGGATTCCCTTGTTCCATTGAGTATCTGAGTACTCTTGTAAATGAGAATAATGCTTTTACAATTGTGAAGTCCATTTTTGCTGTTTTTAAGTTTTCAGGTCTACTTCAAAACATTATCATAAGTAGGTATAGGTTTTGGGAAAGGTCGTATACCTGGTGTGCAAGCTGCTTTGCATTGCTCATTAAGGTTACATTACACTTGTTAGACGCTTTTATCCAAAGCGACTTACATACTGAATACTGTGGGCAATCCCCACAGGAGCAATTTGGGGTGAAGTGTCTTGCCCAGGGACACAACGATATGCTGACTGCAGCGGGGTTTTGAACCTGTGACCTCCTGATCCCAACACCAAGGCTCTATCCACTGCGCCACACGCCTCCGTTACAAATCTGATCTTTTTCTGAAAGAATATTACCAATATACTGTATATCAACTTGAGTAATAACGTAATGTAAACAACTCTGGCTATCTATTAAAACATCTAACACTAGTTTAAAATATATATATTTATTGTCTTTAAAATCAACATTTAAAGTGTCTTTATTTCATGAGTTACAATTCAAGTAGCAGGTAACATCCATGTCAGTCCAAAATGCTATCACTTCATCATTCTGTATAATTAGACATTTGTATTCATTATTGATTCATGATTGACTTCAAGCCATCATTGAGATATTAAGTTCACAAGAATGGGACAGATTTGATGTCAAAGTTAACTTGGCCTTTGACCAAAATAATCATATCAGCTCATCCTTGAGTGCAAGATGGATTTGTGTGCTAAATTTGGTAAAATGTCCTCAAGGCGTTCCTGAGGTAACCCGTGCGAACGAATGGAAGAATGGAACGGCGGTACATATGGACTCACAACTGTCTTCAGTCAGGAGAATAATATAACCACAAAATATTGAATAGCACTTCATGATACAGATTAGATATAGACTTTATGTAGATGTATATGCATCAACATATTTAAATAGTCTTCATATAGTTTGACAAGACTTGCTGTAAACTTATTATCTTTTTTACTGTAGAGGCAATTATACACCCACATACAGCCTCATTACTGTACCGTATAATTGATTTGTATCTGTCATGTTGGAGAACATTCACACTCGTTTGGTGCTTTCCGTTGGATTGCCTCCATACATCTGATGTACAGTATGGCTGTAAATACTGCAACTATCTGGATAACAGAAGGAGAGGATGATGGGTATCATGCATTATCCAGTCACAACTTATGCGTGACATGTGCACACCAAATGCAACGGGTGGTTTGTGGCTTAGATGATAGATTTTTATTTTCATTACACTTTGAAGGCCACCAAGAAATGCATTACTGATAGTTTCAGCAATAATGTCAGATTATTCAGCATCCCCATTGTGCTGGATGCTTTGGTAATGAACATCTAATTTCTGCTAATGACATACAGTCAGTTTGAACTAACCAATATTCCTGGTTTCAATTTATTTGTTGAATCATTTGTAATTATTCACATGTTAGAAGTACAATCATAAGACATGATGGAGATACGTGAAATGGGACACCCGATAAATGATTATGAATATCGACCCATACACTAAACATATTTAAAATAAATATTGATCACATATGGAAAAGGAAGTTTGGGGCTCTCTGCTGGAACTGCTACCCCCGCGACCCGACCACGGATAAGCGGAAGAAGATGGATGGATGGATGGACATATATATAATAAGAAATAGTTCATGTATTATAATGACACTTTACAAGCTATGTATGTATGTGGGAACCTCAGATATATTGGGTCTATTAATGGAAACTACATTAATATAATTTAGATTACTATATTATTAGTATTTTATATATTTGATTAACCTGTAATTTATGATAAATATTCATATGGAATAGTAACTATGATGTTAAGTAAGTTTTCGTTACAAGGTGTCAAGCTGCATTCAAATTATACACGGTAGACTTCGACCTAGTTAAAAAAACCTGATCTTTTGACTCGCAACCAATCAGATAACAGCTGTATGTAGCGGCGCAAGCTAGCAGAGTAGGTAACCATTGAAACAAAACTCAAAGTAGTGACACAGATTCAAAACAAGTGTGACAAACTAGCGGTAATGTAGAGATGATATTGCATGGTGAATTTCATCAGTGAGTGTTACAGAGATGTATTTTTGTGTTTTTCAAAAAGAAACGTAAGAAAGAAAGTAAAAAGAAAATGCTACATATGAAATGCTTTTCAGACTGAAGTGTGCAGATGAATACTGCAACATAAAGAGGTTATATTTTTGGATCAGCAAATATATGTTTGTGCAACAGCTTATTAATAAACCTCTATTGTAAACATATTCCTATGTAAATAATGCACCTGCATTTCCTACTTCATGTGGCTAAATTGGAACGATTGCAAAACTGTTTCCCCGTCAGGTGTGACGCTGCGATGCTGATTGAATCAGATTCAAACAAATGGACTCAGCTGAATCTGCAGTGATTAAAGCCCCGCGTCAGATACCCTCCCTAGCTCCTCCAACGGTGCTAAGCTTTCACTTCTTGGAATGAGACTTGAGAGCACGGAGGGAGAAAACGAAGATGCATGCAGAAACATCATTGTGGCATGTTACACAGATCCATCCAGGGGGCTGAGAGAGGAGAAGAAGCGGGATGTGGAGTAGAACTACTGGGAAATATCTCTCGGATATCTGGCAGCAGGGAAATAAATGTAATCCCGCTCTCCCCCCCAACCTCTCTTGCTATTATCTTCGTCTGGGCTTGTGCGTACTTGAGATAATGTCGGCTTTGAGGAGCGGAGTAAAAGCATACTCTTTCCAAATAATGCATGCATCTGATTAGCCTTTGGCTGTTGTTGGTCGGACAGGGAAGTGGCGTTAACTCCGAACTTCTGTGGCGCATGGCAAAAACACAAAGTAGGGGGAAATGTATGGAGAGGGTAGAAAATGAAAGAGCAGGATGCATAATCACGTTCGACTCTCCTCTTTTCATGCTGTTTTAAATGGCTCCCCCTGCACATGCACGTCTACCGTGGGTTAAAATCAATTTAGCCGTCTGTATCACGTTAGAATTCCTTTTGATGTCGAGACAGGGTCGTACCACATACCGACTTAGTTTAGAGATTAGGGTCACTCTAAATCCATTTGTGCATCCTGCAAGAACACAGAAATAAATTGTCTTGTAATTTGTTTCCTGTGAACACACAGACCCAGTATGTTTCCTGGAAATGTGATTAGAGCATCAAAGAGAGATGGTGCATGTCGTTGCTATGTGTTAAAAGCATGTGTCATGTCAAAGGGAGCCAGCCTTGCCCTCCTCCTTCCTCCTTCCTCCTTCCAAATGCTTAGTATCCTGCAGCGGCGTTCTTTTCTTTTCACTTCATTATTAGGGTCTGAGACCTAGGTCGGTGAAGAATGGTGGAGTGTTTGAAGCATGTGGGGACTACAGACTGCAGCAGGGACCTGTTGAAGATGTCTGTGAACACCTCTGCCAGCTGAACTGCACACACCCTGAAAACACGGCCAAAGATGCCATCAGGTCCAGGAGCCTTGTGTGGGTTAACCCTTTTAAAGGATTTACACACATCTGCCCTGTTTAAAACAAAAGGACAGGGTTCCTGGTCCTTCTGTGCCTCCACAGCCTGGCTGCTCTCAAAACGTGCAAAAAAGCTGTTCAGCTCATCTGGGAGAGATGCGCACGCAGACACTCCCGTTGTTTTATGTTTTTATGTTTCATGTGGAACCTACTTGAGCAGGTCTCCCTTGAAAAAGAGATCAATGATCTCAAGGGACACCTGGGTAAATAAAGGCTTGAAATGAAATATATATAAATGCTTTTGAAGTTTGCTCTAAAACACATTTTCTCCGTAGCGTCCATTTCTTTCCCACTTTACTTTTTAAAGGTCATGACCTCACCCAAGTTGGAAGAACAACTTTGCAACTCGGGATATGGAACAATTTGATGCTTGAATATTGGTCATCGGATGTCAGCGCTCAACATATTCTACATATAATCTTTTAAAATAATTAAACAACTTGGAATTGATCTGGATTCTTGCCCATGAAAAATGAGAATGTGAAATAATTTTAAGAAAATCAGTGTGTTGACTAAGACACCTGAGCCTCATGTTTGTAGCCTGAGGTCGTTTTTATTTTGCATCCGTCATGGAAAGTTGATTTGCATTGCCAGTTCATGTTTTCTCTTAATATAGATAATGACAGGGATTACTTATAACTAAATAATGATACTGTAATGATGATGTTCAAACACACATTGAAGGAAGCTTGTGATTCATTTGCAAACTGTTTCTCCAAAGCCGCAAGAACAGAATGGACTTTTTTTTTTGGTTTAGCTTTTTTTATCTCCACACAATATTTCTTGTTAGTATCTATGCTGAGATGATGTTGGACATTTGTTTTGCTCATCTAATCAGCATGTATGTATTTGTAATTAAACTTCTAAAAGGCGAGCGGTTTAAGTATTTATTCCATGACCAAAATGCCCAGCTAGTCACTCCCCTTTAAGCAGGATAGCACTTCCCCTTTAGGATTATTCTGTTTGTATTTTGTTCTACTTTCATGATCCATAGAAAGGAATGTTTTCTTGTTTATCAACTTCACTAACACTGTATGTTTGATTATGCCTCTATAGAGGGCACATTTGATTAACATCTTTTGTCCAAGCACAATCAAGTTTCCAATGACTGCTGATTGGTGCCACCTGCGTCTTCTCTGATTGGCCACACATACCAGGTGACAGGAAGTAAAAGGTTCCAAAATACAGGAAACTGGTTGGTCTGGGGATCAAGGCCAGTGCCAATGAAGTGATAAACCTACTGAAATTGTGTGTTTTTCCTTTTTTCCCCCGTTTAATTACATTTAGTTTATCATGAAAATCAATGCCTGCATGCATGCTGGTACATTTTTCCACCCATTCAAGTAAAGTTTACTTCCATTTGCGCCTTTGAAAGGCATATCCTCTCAACCTCTACACAGCTACATGTGGTAGCTACAGGTTTCCTGGGTCAAAGTAGCGCTTTTGTACACTCACCATACATGTACACCCTGACTGAAACCTCTATTTAAATGGACTGCATTGACAATAAGACATTTAAACCAGCCGTTCTGACAAAAGGAAATGTTTGCAGCAACCTACTGCTACATTCCTACTACCATTTTAGTTGGTGGAACAAAATGAAAGGTGGAAAGAATGTAATATGTGCCTTTCTGAAGAAGTTTCAAGGCTATGCAAATGGTGTTATATATTAGAATAAAAAAGGGACTGAAAGCTGTACATAATAGTGCCAAAAAAAAAAAAAAAATGTTGGTGCAGATTTAACAACGATGGGCCAAAGCACCAGTGAATGTTATCAGTTTAACTGAGCGCATACACTTTTTCATTATACCGACGCCTATTCAGAGTTTCTAATCATTGCTTTTTGGAGCTGACCCTTGAAGCACTCTTGTGAGAATGTCTCTGTTTTCAGTCTGTACTTTACTGACAATTAACTCAACCACCCCTCTTTTCTTTTGGGAGTTAATCTTTTTATTCAAATTAATTTAAAAGCTCTTGATCTTTAACTAAATATCTGATTGTGAGGATTTGCAAGCACTTGATCTGCTGTAAGGGTGGCTCAGCTGTGTTATTTTAACTAGCTGAATACACAATGATGATCTGGAATTTATAGAGGGAAAAACAAAATGAAACCCAAAATCATTTCACTCTCATCATTTAATCTGGACCAATTGCCGTTACACATGCCCTGTAGACCCTTTTATAGCCACAAACAAAACACAAGATTTTGCAGATTTAATGTCAGATTCCAAGGGGATTTTGCATACAAGGACACGCTTTCTGTCCGGGACTGAACAGATTGCTCATGCCTGATCCAGCTCGTGGACTGCCTGAGCTTGTGGGTTGAATCTGGCTCTGGTCCGCGGACAACATGATGACAAATTGTCTCAACAAACATGTTCATAAAAAAACTCAATTTGATGCAGTTAAATAACCTCCTACTGCCCCCATTTCACCACACAATCCAACAGGCATGTGCAACATCAAAGTCAATGTATGTTAATGAAATGAGAATCATGAACCAAGCATGGATGAAAGCTCGAAGAGACTAATAACAAGCCTTAAGTATTTTAGCTTTGGTCAGTTTTATTAGTGACATACATTCCAGTGACGTGCGGTGACGTTCATGGCTGGTGAGGCACTGACTCTTTCAGAGTCAGATTTACAAATATTATATTTTGACCTTAATCGAAATGTTCGGTTATTTTCAAAAGCTTTTTTAATCTGATGCTTCGATTCATTTAAAACAGACTGTTCAACAAAAGGATACCCCAAATCTAAATATTTGATTGTTCTTTCTTAGTAAGATCCCATGTTCATTTTACAATTGTGGTCTTACCTTGACTTGAAGATGAAGTCTATGCTATCCTTCTGGACAACAATCTCCATTACATTTTTGTAAAAGTCCTCCTTATCTCCCTCTAGTCTCAAAATAAAAGTCCAGTTTGTTGTTTGCGTCTTCCGTCTCTGCAGAGAATAACTATAGGTTACTTACGTAACCCCAGTTCTCAGAGTAACATGAAGTGAGATGTCTCACTATGGGATGCGCCTCAACGCGTATGCAAACAGAAGCATCAATCTCATTACGCCAATCCTGATTGGCTGGTGATCTTGACGTCTGGGAATCCACCCACCCTTTAAGTAGCTTGCGCTACGTCGCAGCGTCATTCAAAATAAGCACCTCTTCTCGCTTCGCCTTAGCAAGAAGGGCCATCTGGTGAGACATCTCACTTCATGTTACTCTGAGAACTGCGGTTACGTAAGTAACCTATAGTTCTCATTCATAACACTCCGTTCGATGTCTCACTATGGGATATTGAAACTCCCGTATTGCTAGACATGCTTATCTCGAAAATCACCAAAAACAACCAGAACTTAACAGGTAGAACCCTGTCTCAACACGGGGCCCAGCACTGCACGGGCCACACTTGGAGCAGAGACATCTAGCCTGTAAAAGCGGACAAAAGTGAGCAGCGAGGACCAGCTCGCTGCTGCACAAATGTCTTGGATGGAAACACCCTTGAACAAAGCCCAGGATGTAGCCAGTCCACGAGTAGAATGAGCATGCAGGCCCGTTGGTGCCTGCAAACCCTGACTCGTATAAGCCAGAGCAATCGCCACAATCCAGTGGGAGAGCCGTTGCCTGGTAACAAGCTTTCCCTTCTGAGGGTTAGCCCAGGATATAAAGAGTTGGTCATTGCAACGAAACTCTTTTGACCTGTCCATATAGGTGCGTAAAGCACGAAATGGACACAGCAAATTTGGCCACTGTTCCTCAGAGGAACACAGCGGCGGAGGAAATGCCACAATGTCAATGAGGGTACATGAGCCAACCACCTTAGGTATAAAGGTAGGGTTAGGCTTCAGCAGCACTCTCGTTTGCCCCGGGGCAAACTGAGTGCATGAAGGATGTACAGAGAGCGCATGAATGTCACTGACTCGCTTGGCAGATGCCAGAGCCAGTAACAACACTGTCTTCAGTGACAGGTGTTTCATGTCAGCTTCTTCCAGGGATTCAAATCGAGGTCGAGTGAGCCCATCTAAAACCACTGCCAAATCCCATAAGGGCACCAGTGACCTGGAAACAGGGAGGAGCCTGCGAGCCCCTTTCATAAAACGGCAGACCAAGGGATGTTGGCTAGTCGTCTTTCCCTCAAAGCCCACATGGCATGCAGCAATAGCAGCCAGGTACACTTTGATCTTAGAGAAAGCTCTGTGTTTATCAATTAAGTCTTGTAGAAATGATAGAATCACCCCGACAGGACATTGAAAAGAGACGTGTCCTTTTTGAAGGCACCACTCCTCAAACACCCTCCACTTACAGTCATAGAGAGACCTGGTGGAGGAAGCTCTTGCACTCTGAATAGTGTTTATCACCTTCTGAGGGAGTCCCACTTTATTCAGGTTATACCACTCACGGGCCAGGCCCATAGTGCCAAGCGCTCTGGGTGTGGTTGAAAAATCGTCCCCCCCGCCTGAGACAGTATGTCCCTGCGTAGCGGGAGCTGCCACGGCTGCCCACACAGCAGCTGATATATCTCCGCCAGCCAGTACATTGCAGGCCAGTGTGGAGCTATTAGGATCAGTGTGTGACATTGTTCTCTCACTCTGGCCAGAGTTGGGGGTATCAGAGCCAGGGGTGGGAACGCGTACAGAAGGACCGGAGGCCAAGCGTGCGCGTCCAACGGTGCGTTTAAATCGCGCATTGAAAAGAACAGCTGACATTGAGCGTTTTCTTTTGATGCGAACAGATCCACCGCGGCCCGGCCGTAACGCACCCACAGCTGACTCACAATTATTGGATGTAGAGTCCAGTCTGCATATAGTGGTGCACCTCTGGACAGCAGATCTGCCCCAAGGTTCATCACTCCTGGTACGTGCGTCGCTTTCAGAGAGAGGAGACGTCCGCAGCTCCATAAGATCAGTTTGCGTGCCAGTATGTGTAACTGGAGAGAACGCAAACCCCCTTGGCGGTTTATATACGATATTGTGGTCGTGTTGTCTGTCCTCACGAGGACATGATGTCCTCTGAGAAAAGGCAGAAAGCGTTTCAGTGTGAGGAACACTAAAATCTCCAGATAATTTATGTGTGACCGTTGGAGGTCTCTGCTCCAGAGACCCCTCACAGGTCGACCTTCCAGCCAGCCACCCAGCGCTGAAATTCCCTCATGTGTAAGCGTCCCAGTCGTACCACCAGGATGGCTGACGCCATGAGCCCCAGTAACCGCAGACATGATCTGAAGAGAACATATTTGCGTGGCTGGAAATGAGCGAGGCAAGCCCTGAAGGCTTTCACTCTCTCTGCTGACAAGCGGGCTGTAAAGGGCACCGAATTCAGGCGTAGGCCCAGGAAGAGTACAGTCTGGGCTGGGGACAACATGCTCTTTTCTGTGTTTATTACGAAACCCAGGTCGAGCAGGTGTTTTACGAGGACATTCATCTGCGTAATAGCCTCTTGCTCCGACTGTGCGAGGAGGAGCCAATCGTCCAGATAAGTTGCCAGGTGAATACCCTGTTGTCTTAACGGGGCTATCGCGGCTTCCGTACACAGTACAAACACTCTTGGGCTGAGAGACAGACCGAAGGGAAGTACTCTGTACTCGTAACAGACACCCTGAAAGGCGATCCTCAGATATTTCCTTTGGAAATACGCGTCTTTCAGGTCGACTGATGTGAACCAATCGTTTTGGCGCACGAGACGCAACAGAGATGTGTGAGTGAGCATTCTCAATTTGTATCTTTTGAGATATTTGTTCAGAGCCCTCAAATCTAGTATAGGCCGAATCCCCTTCCCTCCCCGTTTGGGAACTAGGAAATACTTGAAATAAAAGCCGCTCTGACTCTGTTCGGAGGGTATTATAGATATAGCCTTCTTGTCTAGTAGCGAGAGGATCTCTTGCTCTAGAATATGGGCCGACTCTCGCTTTGGGCCTGTGAATACAGAATGAACGAGAAGTGAGGGGGGGTGACCGCAAATTGGAGCCTGTAGCCCCGTGTTATTGTCTTGAAAACCCAAGCAGAATCTGTGAGCATCCTCCACTTTTCGCTTCTCAAAGCGAGTGGAGATGTCACATCTCTGTCGTCTGCCCTCTGTGTCTTTATTTGTTGTGTTATGGGGCCCTCTAGTGTCTGAACACGATGGTACCCCAGGTTGACAACCCCGGTCGACACTGCACATGCGCGTGGCGGTGATGCCTTCACAGCCCCGTCCATCGTCCGCCTTCTGAGAGAGGTAGCAGCCACTCTTAGAAGGGGGATAGATGTCAGACTGTTTATTGTTTTTATTGTCTTTCTTTTCAATTTTATTGACTGCGCCCTTGGCTTTAAGCCTGGAAACGGCAGTGGAAAATTATTTATTAAAAGACAATATTGATGACATGTGTTTGTGTGACTTAAACGAGCAGCGGAGCTTGCTGTCGTTTATGTTAAGTCCATTTCCCTCATGGCACGAACTTGAGGATGACCTTCTGACATCACTCGAGGCGGCTGGAAGATGGGGGCATGGTTGCACCCCGGAAACACATGAGCATCTAAAACTGGAACGTGTTCTGGAGCTGGAGAACAGGGAACTTCCAGCTCCTTTATCAAGGAGAGGAGAGGAGGCTGTCAGGCCGCCCTCTTCGTCTTCTTCGTCTGGTGGCAGAAAGTCTGGGCCGACTGTGCCTGAGCGGCTGCTGCCGGAACCGGAGACTTTCTTGGCTAGCCCGTCCTCGCCTCGTGTCTGGGCTGGAGACCCGGGCGGGCTGTGGCCTCTGCTGTTTCGGGATCTTGAAACGGGCAGGACGTGAGGCAGCCTGAGCGAAGGACTGCCGCGGGGCCATTGAAGGCGGCGGCTGGACCCTTCGGGGAAGACATAGCTGGAGAGCCTCATCCTCCTTCTTTTTGGACTTAAACCGCTGCTGCATCGAAGCTAGAGCGGAGCCAAATATGCCCTCGGGAACAATAGGCATGTCCAAGACGTCCTCTTTTTCCCGGTCTGGAAGGTTCGTCAGGGTAAGCCACCTGGCTCTCTCCTGTACCACCATTATCCCCAGTGCTTTGCCCATAGCTTGGACTGCACAGCGCTGCACACAGAGGCAAATGTCCGTGATCGCTGCGATTTCGTCCCACACGGCAGGCTCAGGTTTGACCGTCATGTCCTTGCAGAGCTCCGCCTGGTAGGCGGTCAGCAGCGAGGAGACGTTGAGCGCCCTGGCGGACAAAGCTGCGGCTTTATAGGCTTGTTCCGTCATTGCTGACTGGAAGCGGTCTGCCTTTGCCGGTAGCGTGGGGTTCCTGCTTTGTGCCGAAGCCAGCCGCGGTTGGAGGTGGGCTGCCACCAGCGGCTCCATGGGCGGCATGCGGAGCAGGCCGAGCTTCTCCATGCCGTCACAGTCCAAAGAGGAGGCACCCTGGATTGGGGCCTTGTTGCTGAAAGGGTGGTCTCTCCATGAGACCGACACCTCGTCCAGCATCTCTGGAAAGACTGGGAGAAGCTGCTTCCTCATCCAAGTTCTTCCCCTCATAGCGAGATCTGGAGGTCTTCTTGGCCACTTCAGGCCAGGGGATGTCCAGCCTGGACGCAGCGCGTTGGCACACGGCCTACAAGTCCATACTGAGGCAGGGCGAAGCTGGTGTGCTTTCGCCTGGGGGAGCGGACATCGCCTCCGGCTTGGCAGCCTAGGCAGATGAAACGAAGATGTCATCTTCGTGCTCATCCGAGTCGGATAAGAGGAACTCAGAGGCATCCTCTTCATCCTCCTCCATATAATCCAGCTGTAGGACATCCTCCGCGGGTGGAACCACTGTGAGGTCCAGCTGGGAGCCCCAGATGGTGGCTCTTGCCACCATCGGGCCCCAGCCTGACACGGCGCGGGGCTCCGATTCCGCGGCTACAGCCGTTGTTGAGCCCCAGCTTGACACATCGCGGGGCTCAATCTCCGCGGCGGTCGCCACCATGTCCCGATTGCCGGCCGGCGAATCAACGGACATGAAGGGGTCCTGTCCCGACAGGCTAGCTTGGCGCGCTAGCCGTCGGCGGAGGCTCTTGATGGTGAAGCGGGCACAATGCCTGCACGAACCGGGGGTATCGATAGCTTCCTGGCCGTGTTCCAGCCCAAGGCAGGACGAGCAGACCTGGTGTGCATCCGTGCTCGAGATCTTAAACCCGCAGAGCCGAGCCTCCGACTCCTCTGGTGTGAGGGAGAGAAGGGTCCATCCTCGTTTGCCGGCACGGAGGAACAAGCTAGTAACAGGTATGTTACCGAGAAAATAATTCCAACCTTATCGTTATTCCGAAAGGAAAAAACGAGGGGGTAGATTTTTTTTCCCAAAAAATATTAACTGGTGTGTTAATATCTTTCTTATCTTCGTCTCCTCTGGTGTGAGGGAGAGAAGAGTCCGTCCTCGCTCGCCGTGGTGTCGGCGCGGAGGGATAAACTAGCAACAGGCTCGTTCCGTCATTGCTGACTGGAAGCGGTCTGCCTTTGCCGGTAGCGTTTGAAGAAAAAAACAAACCATACCGTTATTCCGAAAGAAAAAACGACAGGGCAGATTACAATATTAACTGGTGTGTTAATATTTGTTCAATTCTTCTGCAAAGCAAAAAAGTAACCGGCAAGCGCTCGTCGACCGAATGTTAGCTTGGGTTCAGTCTGTGGACCGTTAAGCTAGCCCGGCTACTAATATTCGAGATGTGCTCTGAAGCGAGAAGAGGTGTTTGAATGACGCTGCGACGTAGCGCAAGCTACTTAAAGGGTGGGTGGATTCCCTGACGTAGACGTCAAGATCACCAGCCAATCTGGAGTGGCGTAATGAGATTGATGCTTCTGTTTGCATACGCGTTGAGGCGCATCCCATAGTGACACATCGAACGGAGTGTTATGATTGAGAACAGTAGCAACAAGAACATGTGGGCTCACGTGCGCCCCCTTCAGTGCGGCAGAGGTTATGGCTGCCTCTCCAGGTGCTTTTTTCATTGCCGTTGTATGATGAGACCAGCGGGCCTAAATATCATATACGTGAAATAAGTTATTTAGAGACCATGGATGGCGAGGATAAATGTAATAAAGGGATCTACAAACATTACATTGGTGACATACAGTGAGATGGTGCAGGCATGCGCTTAGGGCCCGCTTTCCCGCCAGTTTCTGTGGGGTGACGCATTCTGAGGTGAGGCACAGATCTCATCTGTGCGCTACATTAGTGCCCGCGCTCCAGCCAGTTACTGTGGGCTTACGTGAGGCAGAGCTCGTCCCTGCCTCACTCCTCTTCGCTCCCATGTAGTTGTAGCGGAGCTCGGCCAATTTGCTGATTTTGACTATAAAAGCGATTGGAATCATACAAAAATCACACTTACAACACAGATCAGTGGAGACATTTTATTATTATTACTATTTAGTTTTTATTTAGTTGTTTTTCCGTTACATTGGAGTATGACAGGTGAGGCTCTGCCTCCCCTGACTGCACGTCGCTGATACCTTCCCATGTGCAATTCCAACCCCAAGCTAAATGCAGCCCTGCGTGAAAGTTATAATGAAATGTTCCTTGCTTTTAGCCAACAACACTTGAAAAAAAATTCAAAAACAATTAGAAATAATATGATGTCCAATTTCTTCTCTTTGGCCCATTTAATGATTGTCACATTTCAGTTTAAACTAAGAGCAAGGCTCTAGGTTACGGGACGGGTGGCGCAGTGGTCTGTGCATCTGATCATCAGATCAAGGGGGGTGCTGGGGAACTCCAGTTCGAAACCCGCTCCTGCCGCCACTGCGTCAGGCCGTTGTGTCCTTGGGCAAGACACTTCACCCGGATTTGCTCCTGTGGGTAATGTCCACAGTACATGTATGATATCAATGTGTACTTGTAAAAGCGCCTCGATGACTTCGAGGCGTGAAGATGGACGGTGTGGCGCAGTGCGCTGTGCAATGATCATCAGATCAAGGGGTGAAACCTGCCGCTGCTGCGTCTGTAAAGCCGTTGTGTTCTTAGGCAAGACACTTCACCTGAACTTGCTCCTGTGGGTATTGTCCACAGTGGTGACCATTGCATGTATGGTATGTGTAATGTGTATTTGTAAAGCGCTTTGAGCATCTGGAAAAGCGCTATAATAAATGTAAGGAATTATTATTATTATTATTATTAGGTTGGGTTGGTTCAAGAGGGAGAGTGTGGGTCAGCTTTGGCGAATCATTGTATCTTTATCTTTGGATGCATTGGAGTGAAAATCATCATGAGGTTAGGGTTAGTGGTATGCTTAACCATCCATAACTAAACACATTTTCCAACACTATGATGTTCTTTCATTGGCTTTTCTGTGATAAAGTTTGACTTTCCTCTGGAGCCAAACTTTCCTTTGATTGTTTCTGCCAGAAATAGAAATAACATGAATCCTGAATAAAAGATGATTGACACATAAAAGACCTACCATACGTCAACCATTTGAATAGTGAATGTAAAATCTTTCATGAAATAGGATCTTATGAAACTGGCAAACTGTTTTATTTTTTTCTTCATGTCCTCTTGACATGTATACATTGCCGCTATCACATATAATTTCCATTAGACAATGAGTTTCACAGATGACTCACAGGCTGTTTACTTACTCTGTCAGACGTAAATGGCCCATTAAATCAGAACAAGCCACTTGTATAACTACTCGCTGAGTACATGATTAGTTTCTACATTTACTTTGGATGTCTGCAGTTCAAACAGTCAATCAATTTATAATAATATAAATGACACGTCTTTATTTAGATTAAATCAGCACCTTATAAACCAAACCTATGGAAATCAATAGGTAGCCAGAACAGAGATGTGAGTTTTATTTTTGCACAGTCAACTATTTTAATTGGTTCGAATAAGGAAAGATATATTTGTTAACTAATGTGAGAGCAGTAGTCTTGTCAGAAAGTATTGAAGGCATGAACAACAGTTTTAAGGTTTTTAGTAGAGAAAAAAAGTAATATTTTAAAGATATTAGAGAAACACCATTGAACCATTGAATGTACATTGCCAAAAGAGCATTTGTGAGATCCAACTGATGTGTGGGCAATGAGGCTTGGCTCACAGATGGTGTTCTAGTTCATCCAAAAGGGTTGATGTCAGGGATCCCTGCAGGTCTGTCTAGGTCTTTCACTCCAAACTGGAAAAAACATTTTTTTTAAAGAATCTAACTTGTACATTGGGGAAATGTAATGTGGAAACAGTATGCTTTCAACTTTGGGCAGTCTCTCTGCTGCTTCCAATACAAAACTCACAGTCTGGCCGTATACAGTTGCAAGAAAAAGTACGTGAACCCTTTGGAATGACCTGGATTTCTGCATAAGTTGCTCATAAAATGTGTTCTGATCTTCATCTAAGTCACAACAATAGACACACACAGTCTGCTTAAACTAATACCACACAAACAATTATATGTTTTCATGTTTTTATTGAACACACCATGTAAACATTCACAGTGCAGGGTGGACAAAGTATGTGAACCCCTAGGCTAAAGACTTCAAGAGCTAATTGGAGTCAGGAGTCAGCCAACCTGGAGTCCAATCAATGAGACGAGATTGGAGGTGTTGGTTAAAGCTGCCCTGCCCTATAAAAAATACACACCAGTTTTGAATTTGCTATTCTTAAGAAGCATTGCCAGATGTGAACCATGCCTCGCACAAAAGAGCTCTCAGAAGACCTACAATTAAGAATTGTTGACTTGCATAAAGCTGGAAAGGGTTACAAAAGTATCTCTGAAAGCCCACGGTAAGACAAGTTGTCTATAAATGGAGAAAGTTCAGCACTGTTGCTACTCTCCCTAGGAGTGGCCATCCTGTAAAGATGACTGCAAGAGCACAGCGCAGAATGCTCAATGAGGTGAAGAAGAATCCTAGAGTGTCAGCTAGAGACTTAAAGAAATCTCTGGCACATGCTAACATCTCTGTTGACGAATCTACGATACGTAAAACACTGAACAAGAATGGAGTTCATGGGAGGACACCACGGAGGAAGCCACTGCTGTCCAGAAAAAACATTGCTGCACGTTTGAAGTTTGCAAAAGAGCACCTGGATGTTCCACAGCACTACTGGCAAAATATTCTGTGGACAGATGAAACCAAAGTTGAGTTGTTTGGAAGGAACACACAACGCTATGTGTGGAGAATCCAAAGGGTTCACATACCTTTTCTTGCAACTGTATATACAAGTCCTACCCTACACATGACAGTCTGAAAAGGAACTGCTCCCTATATTGATAAAAAGGGCTCATTCCAATTTACCAAAATACAAGGATTCTTAGTTTTACCTGATTATACAATAATAAAAACAAATATGAATATCATTTGACAGTTCCACTAATATAAATACTACACACTGTACGGTAATACCAAATTCTACCTCTGTAATGTATATATTTCATGTTGCCGACACACAAGCAAATTGCAAATGGCCTGATACAAATTAGCAGTTCCTTTCGTAACAACAAACTAAATATATGTCGTTATCATTAATGATTACTAATACAGTATCGTACAAGACTAATCTAGCACCTTGATGGTATCATTACGCCGTAGACTTCTATTTATTTGTCATAAATTGAAATGTCATGACAAATTTAAAGCTGGTTTGGAAAAAATCTAACCGGTTTAAACTACACCGTACCACACTTTACCAAATTGCAAGTCCAAACTCTACTAGTCGTTATGCCATAGGTTAAGTCACATTAAACACATTACACTCAACTGCAGTACTAGCAGGAAAAACTACAGCATCTAAAAATATTCTGCCTCACGGATTAGTAGATCAACTTGCCGAAGAAGGGAGTTCAAAATAGTTTTAGCACTGTCGTCTTTTGGTTAAAGACATTAGCTTCCCTGTCTCTCTTTTTGCTTCCCAATGGGCATTGCTTGTCGACTTGCAACACATAAGACGCATCAATGTAGAAGATTGAAAAGAGGAAAAGTCAGTCTGAGGCGGGCAGGGAAGATAATGGCCGACCCCTCCCATCCTGGACTCAAACTGTTCACCCCCCTCCCCTCTGGCAGGAGGCTGCGCTCCATCAGGACTAAAACCTCTCGCCACCTGAACAGTTTCTTCCCCTCCGCTACCGGTCTCTTAAACAAGGCCCGGCCCCCCCACTGACCCTTTACCTCAGCCACAATGCAGACTCTATGCATTACATTAATGCACACAATGTACACTGTTTTCTTGTCTTTTTTATTACTGCTGATTTTTATTCTTATTTTATTCCTTTTGTCATTCCATTACAATGTATACTGTTATATGTTATTATATTTAATATTTTTTCTATTTCGTTCTAGTTAGTCTGTTTTAATTCATGTTTTATTTTTATGTTCGCACCATGACGTCAAGTCGAATTCCTCGTATGTGTAAACCTACTTGGTAATAAACATGTTTCTGATTCTGAAAAAGACAGGGCAGAAAACCAATGTCTTCATCGGTTAAAATATAACAAATCTTGTATTTTTCAAGAACCGATGGGTTCAGGTAAGGTTTCCAAATTCTAATGTAGCCATACAGTGTCTCAAATTCTTAAGATGTGTATAGTTATATGCCATTCTGATGCTCAAAGTGACAGAGGAAGAGGGGCAGTCATTGTCGGTAAAAGTGAGAAATGGATACATTCCAACAGACACAGACAGGGTTAAAGTTAATATGTGAGTGACAGTCAGATGGTTCGGAACGTGTACAAAGGGAGGATGACCTTTGTGTGAGGAGAGGTGTCAGCTCCAGGAGGAGCAGGGAAGGGGACGGTGTCTCCTTCGCTTCAGTGGCTTGCCCTCTCCTGTACAAGAAAGCTGTCGGCCATCTTCCAAGAGAACTCTCTTTCTCAATCTCGCTTTATCTCTCAGCCTATCTGCCAACTCCCTACTCCCTTCACTATTTTCCTATGTCTCCCAACTCCCTTATTCCATCCCCCCACTTGTCTCCCTCTGTCAGCCACCATTAAATCAGATAGATTGCAGGTGTGTTTCCACTGTGAGGGAGGATTCACTGCCGCTGTATGCCTGCAACCTCTCAGCATGACACAGCACCTCTCCCAATTTACCGTACCATAATTTATCCGCATACCCTAAACATACTAAAACAGCATTTATGCATGCAGGCCGTATGGTTATCCTATTTATCATATACTCCTACCTCTGCATTCATTCTGAAGTGTGATTAACTACAAATGCCTGCTGTCAGTGAGCATATAAAGTCTAGCAATAAACTGTCCAACTTCATCCACTGCCCATTCAGGGGTGGAGATATTACTCAAGCGGCAAATCTGTGATTATTCTGAATTCATTTACCACGGGCGTTTTAGCATGAGACGAGATGTATCCACGCCGAATATGATTTCCTATGTCGCTTCGCTGTGTTTTCAGGCGTATTTGCCTCCATGTTTCCTCCAACCAGCAGCGGCTATCGGCTAAATGGCACCAACCTTTCTCGGCGGGGTGAAAATGACTACCTTGTAAGCTTTGCACCGGCCTCAGCCCTCTCCCTAGATGGTAGTTAAAAAAAAACGATGTTGACCTATACACGGCCTCAGGACTGTATATCTCAGCCAGAACAGCACGCAGGAAATAATCCCCCCAGTTTTGAATTATTATGTGTCCCAAAGTCCCAAAATGGATTTTCTAAGGAGCAATGCAAGCCTGTAGACTATTTTGCTTTGTTGGTGTTTTTCCCCCCCCCCACTTTTATTGATTTTTATATTACCCAGACTTCCATAATCCCACTTATATAATTAGATTTATTCTCACTCTTCCAGTGTTGCGGAGCGGCACTGATTAATCGAGTCTCCATTGACAGGTCTCAATTAATCCGACTGGATTCTAACCGTACGGAATGCATTAATAGCCAACTCTATATCAAGGATATTGTGCTGATGGATGACCGAGGTCTGGCCTTTTTAAAATCACAGCAGTAAACAATCTGGTTGAGACCGTCATGACATTTCCAAACCATGCCTTTTGTTGTGTGTGGATGCAGGGTTCTATATAAAACGATCCTTGTGCTTTTTCTGTCCTCACAAGCTTTCAAAGGTCAGCGTGGACAACACCAAGTGCTCTAATTCTATTATTTTTTTTCCAGGGAGCACACAAAGTTCCAGACACATTGTAAGTGGACACAATATAGGTTTTTTTCTGCATTAAGGTTAAAGTTCAATCTAAAATTACCTCAGTTTCATTGGGATTTCTGCAATTTCACCCTCCAAGGAAAGGTGCTGCTTAAGGGTTGATGATCTTTTGATGTCCTCCTTTCATTCTCGCATTGTGATACTTATGCTCTTACAAAAGGGGAAGTGGCAGAACTAATTCATTTCAAAAGTACAGTACCCTGCGTCCTCAATTGTTGATGTCTTCACGTTGTTGACTATTAGTGCATTGTTGCCCTGGGGTGAATTTAGCAAAATCATGCGTGAGACACAACAACAACAACAAAAAACAGGCACAAGGAGGCAGAGCAGAACAAATCAATAAAAAAATGCACCGAGGAGGAGAAAGGGGGAAAAGTTCAAATAGACTGGAAAAGTCAAAGTCTGATCTCCCATAATCCCTCTCTTTGCTTCAGTTTTACAAATCTGGGGAGAAGACTGAAACCCTTAGTACAATGATGTCTCTGCTAAAAGCAAGCTTGATCTGCTCTTAAGTATCCTGCAAAAAATCTTCTTTTTCCTTTCCACAATGGGATTTTATTATACAGAAATTGTAACTGACGGACCACCACTAAATGAAAGTGCCCCTATTATGCTAATTTTCAGGTTTCATAGTTGAAACATCTATAGTGACATGTTTACATGCTTTAATGTTCAAAAAGGTCTTTATTTTTCTCATACTGCAGCACTTCTTTTCACCCTCTGTCTGAAACAAGCGCCCAGTCAGCTCCTATTGGTTAGCTTGCCGGCTGTGTTGTGATTGTTGGCCAACCGCTTAGCGATGTCCCGCCCCTTATCCTATAATGTGTTGGAGCGTTTGCCAATAGAAGCCAGTGTTACAGAGTGATGTCCAATCAGGGTTTCCCTAGTTCATATGAAATGTAGCACTTCTTTGTTTTCAGCAGTGGTCACATTTGTTCAAAGTACATACTGGAAACTTTAGAGAATAAGTTAGGGTAAGATATATGTATCAATAGGGTTCTGATTCTCTGGCATGAAGCAACTCTTTTGGCAGCATTCAATCATTACAAAGAGGTGGAGAGGCGAAGGTGACCCCTGCAGAGCAAGTATCTCAGTCTGAACCACTTTCTCCTGTAGCTCTTTCCTGCCACTTGGGCCATCTGAGAGCCAAGCTCAATCCACTTTTCTAAATTGCCACCATTTAATGGAACACCTTGACCTGACTTCCCACCCAAAAATAAAAAAAGAAGTTGTTGGTAAAAACGAGGCCTTTCCAACTTCTGTGGTAAATTGAATGCAACACCACCTTTACTGAATTGCTTGACATACGGTTCTTCAAGAGATTCACTGTGGGGTAAATAGAGATGTACAGCTCACTGATATTTTACAGGCAGTACATTTCCTTTGGCAATTACCCTTGCGTGTATTGGGGAAATTGAATGGCAGGGAGGGAATTAAGTCAACTAAATAAACAATTTACAGAAAAACGTTTTTTGAGACCATAGATGTCTATTCAGTTTGAACCAAAAGTGAATAGATACAGAAAAAACGGATTCCTCACATTTGTTTGGTCCCAGGTGGGTGGAGGAGCAGCTTGTTTTAAGACCTGCAGGTACAAGTGGAGGAGCATGAAGTCCAAAGGGGGCTTTTATGCACCAAAAGTAAAAAGAGCTTTCTATTTTATTTTTATATTTATATACAAATCTGTCTTAGTTTCCATAGCAATTATTGAGTTCCTATGTTGGCTGGTAATTCCTGCACAAATCAGAGGCTGACTTTAATCTTCTTCACATTTTTGAAAGCACCACATAGATATACAGTAGCTCAGTAGGACTCCTTTGATTGAGCCTGAAAGAAAATTAGCTTTTGTAACCCGGAATATTTTTCTAGTTGATTGTCATTCTTCCAATGTACACCCTTCGGATACACGACCTCGCTAAACCAGTCTAGAAAAAATCCTCTTCTATCACTAACATTTCACACATGTTAATCTGTAGGTTTGACACCTCAAAGGTCTCTGATGAGAATTTAAATATAGCTGGCCATAAAGCGTCCCACTCATTAAATCATGCCGGCGAGAATCTAATTAGCAATGACGGCTGCCTTGAGTGACAACTTGTTTATGCCATGCGTCGATAAAAGAGTTGATGTTTGCCAACACCGAAGGGATAAAACAACGTCCCTGTCCTCAGCCATTGGCTTAGCGGTTAAGGGAAATTAGATTCCTTATTGAACATTTACAAATAAAGGAGTTGCAGCAATTATTCATCAACATCGATTGACATAATTTCTTTAATCAAAAATGTAATTTCCGTTTGGTCTTAAAGGGAAACTAAAGCAACCGCGTCCAGGCTAAACAGTCTTAGTAAATGAATAGCTTCACTAGGGCTAGAGCTATCATAAAATGGTTGGTGTAGGAACACGTGTTAAATCTTTCCCTGGTATCAGCTTCAAGTGTTGCAATGGAGGGAAAGTTAAATGGTAGAATTGCACTTCCATTGGCATCAAGGGTGGTCTTTTGATCTCAGCTGGAACCCCATTTGCCCACTGGACGGACTTAGAAGGCGAGATGAGAGGCCAGTACAAGGAGAGCGGTGAACCCGGGCCGGGTGCCAGCTGCTGTAGGTGGATTTATACAACCTCTGAACTAAAGCCGTCTCCATCACAGATAGGAATATCCACTGCATCTCTCTGAAGGCAGTGTATGCTTAATTACATGATGCAGGAAGCTACATTCAAACACTGAAATTAGTGTATTTTAGTCGGTGAGAGCAGTGTACATAGCTTTTTGGAGGAAAATCCCAAATGATGACTTTTACAGAGTTTAAGTGTGGACAAACAAAAGGTGGATTGGAACATGGGAACATTTAATTAAATAAAGTGGTTAAAAGATGATTAATTCATTCAGATTGGTAACTTTAATGTACAGTATATAGAGGGGAAAAAAATAACTTAAGCTCTTATTTGGGGGTTTATGGGAACAAATGACATAAAAAAACATTTATATTGAGCTCCAGTTAGTTATGACACTTGTTCATAATGTATTATTAATGATGTATCTGTTAACTTTATTCTATACGTTATTGTGGAATTGTATTTTATTCTGTTATTTTTCGTAATTGCTGATTGTTATTTATTTAATATTCTAGTTTCAACTGCATACTATTAAAACACAGATAAAAAAGGAACTTGGGGTCATTAACGCTTTACTTATAATGTGTATATATATATATCTAAGAATTCACACTTGACACCGCAACCTTGTTGGTCCTCAGCAATACACACACCATGAGTGAAGTAAATCAGAAGGAAAGATCTTGAGAATGTCAAAGGACACACATAGATAGTCTATTCTGATAGACTCCTTCCATTATAGTAAGATTATACCTCATTCTGTTGAGATACTGCATTTTATGGATTTTTTTTTTATATCTTCTCACAACAATTTGGTGCAAATGAAAAGATTGATGAAGAACAGATTAGCTCATTGAATGTGTTGCTTTAGAAGACACTTTGCGGACACTTATAAATGCGCCACTACCAGGCGAACCCCAATGAGAAAAAGGTCTGAAAGGAGCACAATCAATAGTAAGCCCCCCCCTTCCCGTTATTATTTTCCTCCCTGGTCTCTTTCACCAACGCTGATCCTGTTAGCACCATATAATCTGTCTCAGGATGGCACCTTTCCGAGAGACTTCCAAGCGTATAGATTGCTGCCTTTTATTGGAGAGATCAACACAACAAGGACAGGCTTTATTCACTATTGGAAAACTATGAGGATCTGGCCTTGCTGCTGTACTGTAGAGAAGTCACTGAACAGGCTCAGGCCAAAAACAGTAAGGCTATGCATCTAAACTTAAGTATACCACTACTTTGTACCTGATTGAATTGAGAGTGGAGGCAAACTGGGATGGTTCCCAATCGTCTGAACTCCACCAAAAATATCGAGCAGTAACCAAGGACTGAGGACTTACAGAAATTAAAGTCTGAAACCTTCTTGAATATCGATGTTTAGAGCAAATTAAATGAAATATTGTTGACTATTTTAGAGGCAAAGGAAAGCTTACCTCTAGGTATAAAAACATCTTTATTTGTGAGTCTGCCTTTTCTGACCCTTTCAAAACTCCTACGTGTAATAGTTGCACAAAATATTTCAGTGATGCCAATACAGTTTGTCTCAAAGCTTTGTACTGTTTAACACATTGACTGACTCATGCTTTGTGATTTAGGCTGCTTTTTCCAAGAGTGCATTGTTTAAAAAACTCTGCATTGTTCATGTATTGGTTAAACAAATACTTGAGGGTAAGCAAAGTCCCCTTTGAGCTGATGTTAACGACCAAATCATGTTTTCAGGCTTTGTTGTGGAATATGCTTGTTTTAAGGTTTTAATTTATTTTTCAGAAGGTTAAATCATTTCATTAGTCATTCTTGATGACTCATCCTTAGTAACACATCAACATTGTTCTCACTTGCTTGATTTAAAATGCCCGGTTTACATTTTTCACCATCACATTTACCATATCTCGGCATGTTCTGCGGGCTTGAAACTGATGAAGCATGATTTACTGGCGCGTATGGTGCAGGAAATGGATCACTTGCTTTGATTAAAGCACTCTGCTTGGCCGGCTTTGTACATCATAATCTAAGAATGGATTGCAGGGATGTGGGTCACAATATTAGCATCAGTGAAAAGGCAAAGCCTGTAACGGGAAAAACAATGCTATCGGAAAAGATTACAATGAGATGTAGCTCTACGCTGTGTGATTAAAGTATGGACAGTATACAGAAACTGGCCCATTTAAAAGGTGATTTTCCCACTTCAACTATCCGTATCGCTCCCGCCTCTGAATGTAAAGGTGAGCGTGAAGATTGGTGTGTGCGCTTGCATGCAGTGATGTCCGTGCATGTGATTGAATGTTCTGAGTTATTGACCTCTAGTGAGGGAGGAGCATTTAAGTCTATTGTGCCGTGAAACCGGCCTACAACCCGTGAACAAGGTGACTGGCACTGCCCTGTCCCATGGCACGATTCTACCTCTGATGGATTGACTAAGCCTTGGAGAAAGACCTCTGGTTGTGTCTTTTTGTTTCCTGAGTATGGGAGGGGGAAAAAATGTTTAATTGTCTACAGAATACAAGTTCTGTTTCAGCTATCTTCCTCAATCACTTATTAAGCTGTTGTTCTCCTAGTAACTCCTTAGGAACATTATCAAGACTGGGACTCTCCCTCCATGCCTCATGCTAATGAAACACTATCTTCTTTCTAATGATCCTCAGGAAATGCTCTCCTCTTGTCATCTTCTTATCACCATCTCCCATGCTCCTTTCATTTATATAATGCACTCTTCCCGTTAAGTAATGTATAAATGAAATTTGCCCACAACATTTTCTCCCCATCGTGTTCTTCTTATCGCTACTCCTCATTCCCTCTTTCTCCACTTCAGCTACATGTGATTGAAGGGATGAGCTGAACACCCGGGGGATGGTGGCAAACTCCTACACATGACTGCATTGTACATGCCACTACTATTTATGGGATGAGTAATATTTATTACCATCCCCATATGTGGAGGGAGGAATGTGAGGAAACCGCTAACAACATATATTACATTGGATTTTAAAAGGCTGCCACTTTGCCAAGAAGGATTTAATCAAAGCTTTGGTTGTCAACACTGGTTGCGGATGAATTGCAGCAACAATTTACATGTTTATTTTTTACATAGCAGATATACATGATACATTTTACTATAGTACTCGCACCATACAGCATCTATTGCACGTCTGTCCGTCCTGGGAGAGGGATCCCTCCTCTGTTGCTCTCCCTGAGGTTTCTCCCATGTTCCCCTTTAAACTGTGGGTTTTCTCTGGAAGTCTTTCCTTGTCTAAGGACAGAGGGTGTCGTATTGTCATACTGATATTCTCTACAAACTGTGAAGACCACTGAGACAAATGTAACATTTGTGATATTGGGCTATATAAATAAACATTGATTAATTGATTGACCGTGCACGGTATTTTTTACACGGTACCATACCATAATGTGCCATGGTACTTCTATGGTACCACAGTTCACCATAGAAACATTTATCATGGGTACTTTCAATTTATACATTTGTTATACTCATTCCTTTGAACCAACAATATTGTGGTCATGTTGTAAGAAAACAACTGTGGGCACACTTTTCCATTCCAACATTTGTTTTTCTCTGAGCCTCATTACAGACCCTGGCCAGTGCTATAGCAACAGCATGCCACTTTCTGACATTATCACTACAGCAACAAGAGTCCTTATTCAACATCATGTCAACACAAGTATGAAAATTACCAATTATGCAATTTGTATGCATTGTTGCCTATATATATATATATATATATATATATATATGCATGAAATCAGTGAACAATTATAAAAAAAACAGCTTTACTTAAGGGCTGTAACTAGGTTTAGATTAAGGTTTTGAGTATAACAAGTTCATTAGGAGACTTTACATTTTCATTTTAAGCTAAAGTGACTAGAATGTGTATCTAAAGAATACAAAATATTATGCAACCACACCCCTTGATGTACCCACATTGGAAAAAGTATGCTGAAAAAGTGTACTTCTTCATTCACTTTCCCTTAGAGGGGGGGTGGGAGAGAAACTCCTTCTTGAGGGTACTTTGGATCCTTTGCGGATCATTTACATGCACAAAAAACGATATAATACACCAACTAAAAGCATAAAAGGGCCCCTTTAAGGTGCCTTTCTAGTAGGGGAATGTCATACATTGCCCTATATGGTGGCCTAAATGCAATCAGCAATCTAGGGCAATAAAGACTGCCCAAAAGCTATTCAGCTAAAATAAGTCGTAATTTATTTTTGTTTTAACACTGGAAAAATCATTGTTCGGTCCGGCACAGCCATTCTCCTGCCCTGCCTTTGTCACTGTATGTAAATGTAAGTTTCTCTGATCACCTAATAATGACATTGATGGGTTTACGTTGTTGGATTTACATTGTGTATTATACAAATGCATAATACCAGGTTGGTTGGGTGTTTGCCAGGATGTCTTTGGCTCCAAATGCCGTCAACCGCACAATACAGCAGCCCCCGTAGATGGGATACTTCGGTTTCATTCCACAATGGAAGCAAGTGGAGATGCATCATCCATCTTTATACACATGTATTGTATTGTTTTTATACGTTTATGTAAACCCATCACCTTTTTCATCTATTCTTCAATTTATGGTTTCCCATCAGTGCTGACTGATAAGCCGCTTTGACCCTGTGTGTCTACATGTCCCTGCAGTCGTTGGAGATGATGATCGATGTTTCAAGTGACATTTCTCAGCTAATAACCTCTTATCCTATTGATTCCCAGCCCAGATATCCTGCTATGCCCCGTTTCAACAAATGGATTTTGTCCACCGCTGTCTTTCTAACCACCCATTTTCTTTTCTCAGGTATTTCATAGAATATCTAACACAAGCCTTCTTCTTTTCCGATTTATACTCCACATAGCTCTGCCCCCAAGGCTGAACTCCTGAAATTAAATCCAAATAACACAATTTTTTATAGAGAGTGGCTTCAAAAGTCACCCTGTAGTTTGCCTACAGGAGTGAATGTCTCTGCAGTTATAGCACAACTGAAAGGGCAGAAAAAGGGAAGGAATTGAAAAAGAGCCCTGCCAAAAATCCAGTCATGAGTTACCAGAGTCTTTGAGGAGCTTCTCAAAGGAAATGATGTTTCTGCACGCCCATATCACAAAGGCAATCAGTGCACACTCACTCACATCTTAATTAAAAACTGTGGGCACACAGAGACTCCCGGTTGTGCTGCCAACTTCCACATTCTTGTTGAAGTAATTCATAGTTCCTTTATTGTGTAACTTTTAATCTAAATTATTGCCTTTAGTATGCAATGTATTCATAAAGAACTCAAAAGGAAAACCAAGGATACAAGTACAAATGGTTCATGGACTTAGTAGAAAGATAGTTGGTGGCTAATAGAAAACAGTTAACAGTAACCGAGATAAATGTATGAGCTAGATAATTGCCTAATGCTGTTGTCACACTCACTTCATTAGAGGTATCTCAATGTGCTTCAACCCCCGCAGCAAAATCTTGCCAAAACAGATGTAGTGTAACATATTTAATTTGAGTCAGTGTTAAAACTCAGCTTTAAAATGTAATCTGTTAGTTTTAAATTTTCATTTTTTAAATAAACTAGCAATATCTTCTTTAATCACATATCCATCTAGGTTGCAAATCACAATACATCGAAAAGAGAGTGGTATGATTTTCTGTCCACTTGTCTCTGTGAAAATGTAAATTACATTTATCTCGACAAAACAAGCCTTTTAGACTGAAAGAAAATAATGTAGTCCCTCCAGTTATTTGTGTGATTAATGGCCCTGTGCTCAGTATTATGCTGAATAAGAATGGCTATAATGGACCAATCCAAATGGCCAGACACTCTTTGCCTGACAGTCCATAAACGGCCATAAAGTATTAAAATATTCAAACTCATTATGGACTTTGGACATTTATGTTGGGGCATCATTTTGCCAAAAGGAGATGGAGTTGGTGACATCATTGCTTAACATAAAACGGTAGTTAAGACAGAAAACAATACTATCATATATAACCCCTACAGAATGTTCCTCAAAATACCCTTTTCACTCATCTAACAAGTCAGGGTGCCATTTTGAGTTAATTTCCTTGCAACCACTTTGGGGATTTTACAGCGGTGGCTTAACCAGCTAACATGCAATTGTAGTGGCACAATGCTACATGTGATGTTAAAACTCCACTTCCAAAAGGGAAAAACATCTACATCATCTTTTTCTTTATTCAACAGTTCGCACTAATCATAACATTTGACTGCCTTTCCCGTTGCCAGCGTTTGTGTTTGTTCGCAGGGATTGCAGTTTAATCTAACAATTATAAATCCCAAAAACTGTATTTAGCATCAATGTGGTGGCAAAAAGGCTCAATTAAGCACTCACATTCCTTATGTTTTTATTTATTACTTCCCTTCGTTCCATAGTTTTGAATGAGTGCATTTCAGTTATTTGCTTTAATTCGCCTTTTATTGTTTTACTCTGCATCTCCGGATACATCTAGACCACATTTTGCTGCATTTCATTGCATCATACCAGTGACTTGAAATGGTCTGCCTCGTGCATCAGCAATGAAGCTGTGGGAGCAGAATTTAAATTGGTTATATAAGAAAACTACGCCAGGGGCAAGAAGAAGTCTGTGACTACACATTTGAACCAGAGACATGTAACCCTCACATGGCTTAGTCTGCAAATAATACTATATGAAAGTTTTAATGTAATGCTTCACAAAGAATATCCTCTATGTCTTATATGTCCAACGTTTAAATGTGATGATACAATCTCTCAATTTCTGTTCTTGTATTCAAGCCAATGTTTCATTATAGTCTGAGCGCAAATGGTTGATGTTGTGCTACCATAAAAACACTGTTCTGGGTAAATATTTATTGAAAATTGCTAAAAGATAAAGGCTTTTCGCTTAATCTTTGCGGGGCTCTTGACCTTCAATGTTCTCAATCATGTTTGTCCAGACAAGATGACAGCACGAGTCGGAATAATAAAACACTTTTTTCAGCAATGTATCAATTTAAGTGTCATTTGAATTCATATTTTCAGGTGACAATTATCCATATTTATGATATAATCTATTTCATTGAGTAATTCAGTCATTATTCCACCTGTCTGAATCTAAATGTCTGGATTCAACTCCTTTCTTTTACACAATTCACCCGGTATAGTTTAAATTGCACAATGCATGGATCATTGCACTTAATATCCTGCAAACAAACCATTTCCTGATTCAACAAAGATTAACTGTCATAGAGCTCAGATGGCAACACATCTAAGAAATCAACTCTATGGTCTGTGATGAACTCTTACAAAAAGTACTTCAGCTATAGCTCAACAAATTGCTCTTTTGATGGCTTCTCGCAAGTGGCAAAAAATGTGAAGGACAGACAGAGATAGTGTTGTGTGTTTTTGTCTTGTTGTCAGTTTGTGAATCTTCATTTAGTAAATTCTCTGTGCCAGAAAAATGGCACACCAATTCCATGCCACTGTCAATCACTGCTGTCTGCCGTGTACTGCTGCAGAATCATTAGGAGGAAAGAGTGTACTGTATGTGCCTAAAAGCAAACATTTGAGGTGTGTGGAAGAGGTAACTTGGGAGAATTCAGTCTGCTTATATGTATTTTTTATAATGCATACTTTGTCATGTAAAGGTGTTCTGGCCAATGTTAGAACAAGAGTATCATCATTATTTTATTAGCCTAGAGTTTGGCTTTGATGTTATTTTTTAAATGCCAGCAAATGATCTAATATTACAAAAAATATTCAAAACATTTATTGTGAAAGGACTACAACTGAATGTGTCAAACTGATTTGATTTCTCCAGTAGAAAATAGTCCAGGTGTCATTTAAACCTTTCATGGAGTGTCACTCCCACACTTTTTGAGCCTGCTACAGTAAATGTCAATGTAAAAAGGGCAACAGTTTGAGTTCTCATTCATGGTGTCTCACTATGGGATGCGCCTCAACGCGTATGCAAACAGAAGCATCAATCTCATTACGCCAATCCTGATTGGCTGGTGATCTTGATGTCTACGTCAGGGAATCCACCCACCCTTTGACCTCATCGTGGTTCCACCCGCGGAGGATGTCCTACAGCTGGATTATATGGAGGAGGATGAAGAGGATGCCTCTGAGTTCCTCTTATCCGACTCGGATGAGCACGGGGATGACATCTTCGTTTCATCTGCCCAGGCTGCCAAGCCGGAGGCGATGTCCGCTCCCCGGGGGGAAAGCACACCAGCTTCGCCCTGCCTCAGTATGGACTTGCAGGCCGTGTGCCAACGCGCTGCGTCCAGGCTGGATATCCCCTGGCCTGAAGTGGCCAAGGAGACCTCCAGATCTCGCTATGAGGGGAACAACTTGCCCCAAGCAGCGAGGATGAGGAAGCAGCTTCTCCCAGTCTTTCCAGAGATCCTGGACAAGGTGTCGGTCTCATGGAGAGACCACCCTTTCAGCAACAAGGCCCCAATCCAGGGTGCCTCCTCTTTGGACTGTGACGGCATGGAGAAGCTCGGCCTGCTCCGCATGCCGCCCATGGAGCCGCTGGTGGCAGCCCACCTCCAACTGCGGCTGGCTTCGGCACCAAGCAGGAACCCTACGCTGCCGGCAAAGGCAGACCGGTTCCAGTCAGCAATGACCAAACGAGCCTATAAAGCCGCAGCCTTGTCCGCCAGGGTTCTCAACGTCTCCTCGCTGCTGACCGCCTACCAGGCGGAGCTCTGCGAGGACATGACGATCAAACCTGAGCCTGCCAGGTGGGACGAAATCGCAGCGATCACGGACATTTGCCTCCGTGTGCAGCGCTGTGCAGTCCAAGCCACGGGCAAAGCACTGGGGATAATGGTGGTACAGGAGAGAGCCAGGTGGCTTACCCTGACGAACCTTCCAGACCGGGAAAAAGAGGACGTCTTGGACATGCCTATTGTTCCCGAGGGCATATTTGGCTCCGCTCTAGCTTCGATGCAGCAGCGGTGTGAATCCAAAAAGAAGGAGGATGAGGCTCTCCAGCTTTGTCTTCCCCAAAGGGTCCAGCCGCTCCAGTTCCGGCAGCAGCCGCTCAGGCACAGCCGGCCCAGACTTTCAGCCACCAGACGAAGAAGAAGAAGAGGGCGGCCTGACAGCCTCCTCTCCTCTCCTCGATAAAAGAGCAGGAAGTTCCCTGTTCTCCAGGGTTTCCGGGGTGCAACCATGACCCTGTCTTCCCGCCGCCTCGAGTGATGTCAGAACGTTATCCTCAAGTTTGCTCCATGAGGGAAATGCATGCGCAGTGTCGACCGGGGTTGTCAACCTGGGGTACCACCCTGTTCAGACACTAGAGGGCCGCATAACACAACAAATAAAGACACAGAGGGCAGACGACAGGGATGTGACATCTCCACTTGCTTTGAGAAGCGAAAAGTGGAGGATGCTCACAGATTCTGCTTGGGTTTTCAAGACAATAACACGGGGTTACAGAATCCAATTCGCTGTCACCCCCACTCACATTTCGGGCATTATGCATTCACAAGCCCGGGGAGAATCGGCCCATATTCTAGAGCAAGAGATCCTCTTGCTACTAGACAAGAAGGCTATATCTATAATACCCTCAGAGCGGCTTTTATTCCAAGTATTTCCTCGTTCCCAAACGGGGAGGGAATGGGATTCGGTCTATACTAGATTTGAGGGCTCTGAACAAATATCTCAAAAGATACAAATTCAGAATGCTCACTCACACATCTCTGTTGCGTCTCGTGCGCCAAAACGATTGGTTCACATCAGTCGACCTGAAAGACGCGTATTTCCACATCCCAGTATATTATCCACACAGGAAATATCTGAGGTTCGCCTTTCAGGGTGTCTGTTACGAGTACAGAGTACTTCCCTTTGGTCTGTCTCTTAGCCCACGAGTGTTTGTACTGTGTACGGAAGCCGCGATAGCCCCGTTAAGACAACAGGGTATTCGCCTGGCAACTTATCTGGACGATTGGCTCCTTCTCGCACAGTCGGAGCAAGAGGCTATTACGCAGACGAATGTCCTCGTAAAACACCTTCTCGACCTGGGTTTTGTAATAAACACAGAAAAGAGCATGTTGTCCCCAGCCCAGACTGTACTCTTCCTGGCCTACGCCTGAATTCGGTGCCCTTTACAGCCCCCTTGTCAGCAGAGAGAGTGAAAGCCTTCAGGGCTTGCCTCGCTCATTTCCAGCCACGCAAATATGTTCTCTTCAGATCATGTCTGCGGTTACTGGGGCTCATGGCGTCAGCCATGTTGGTGGTACGACTGGGACGCTTACACATGAGGGAGTTTCAGCGCTGGGTAGCTGCCCTCAGACTGGACCCCGTGCGTCATGGCGCGCGGAGAGTGATGGTCACTATGAAATGCGTAATGGCACTGCGCCACTGGCTGCACCCGACTTTTCTAGTACGGGGCGTGCCTATGGGTGCTGTCCTATCGCGGAAGGTCACCACAGACGCATGTCTGACGGGCTGGGGGGGTATATACGAAGGTCGACCTGTGAGGGGTCTCTGGAGCAGAGACCTCCAACGGTCACACATAAATTATCTGGAGCTTTCTGCCTTTTCTCAGAGGACATCATGTCCTCGTAAGGACATACAACACGACCACAATATCCTATATAAACCGCCAAGGGGGTTTGCGTTCTCTCCAGTTACACATGCTGGCACGCAAACTGATCTTATGAAGCTGCGGATGTCTCCTCTCTCTGAAAGCGACGCACGTACCAGGAGTGATGAACCTCGGGGCAGATCTGCTGTCCAGAGGTGCACCACTATATGCAGACTGGACTTTACATCCAATAATTGTGAGTCAGCTGTGGGTGCGTTACGGCCGGGCCGCGGTGGATCTGTTCGCATCAAAAGAAAACGCTCAATGTCAGCTGTTCTTTTCAATGCGCGATTTAAACGCACCGTTAGGCGTGGACGCGCTCGCGCACGTTTGGCCTCCGGTCCTTCTGTAGGCTTTCCCACCCCTGGCTTTGATACCCCCAACTCTGGCCAGAGTGAGAGAACAACGCCACACACTGATCCTAATAGCTCCACACTGGCCTGAAATGTACTGGCTGGCGGAGATATATCAGCTGCTGTGCGGGCAGCCGTGGCAGCTCCCGCTACGCAGGGACATACTGTCTCAGGCGGGGGGGACGATTTTTCACCCAGAGCGCTTGGCACTATGGGCCTGGCCCGTGAGTGGTACAATCTGAATACAGTGGGGCTCCCTCAGAAGGTGATAAACACTATTCAGAGTACAAGAGCTTCATCCACCAGGTCTCTCTATGACTAAGTGGAGGGTGTTTGAGGAGTGGTGCCTTCAAAAAGGACACATCTCTTTTCAATGTCATGTCGGGGTGATTCTATCATTTCTACAGCACCTGATTGATAAACACAGAGCTTTCTCTACGATCAAAGTGTACCTGGCTGCTATTGCTGCATGCCATGTGGGCTTTGAGGGAAAGACAGCTAGCCAACATCCCTTGGTCTGCCGTTTTATGAAAGGGGCTCGCAGGCTCCTCCCTGTTGGGACTTGGCAGTGGTTTTAGATGGGCTCACTCGACCTCCATTTGAACCCCTGCAAGACGCTGACATGAAACACCTGTCACTGAAAACAGTGTTGTTACTGGTTCTGGCATCTGCCAAGCGAGTCAGTGACATTCATGCGCTCTCTGTACATCCTTCATGCACTCAGTTTGTCCGGGGCAAACGAGAGTGTTGCTGAAGCCCAACCCTGCCTTTGTACCTAAGGTGGTTGGCTCATGTACCCCCATTGACATTGAGGCATTTCCTCCGCCACTGTGTTCCTCTGAGGAACAGCGGCCGAATTTGCTGTGCCCAGTCTGTGCTTTAAAAGAGTTTCGATGCAATGACCAACTCTTTGTATCCTGGGCTAACCCTCATAAGGGCAAGCCCGATACCAGGCAACGGCTCTCCCACTGGATTGTGGAAGCGATTGCTCTGGCTTATACGAGTCAGGGTTTGCAGGCACCAACGGGCCTGCGTGCTCATTCTACTCGTGGACTGGCTACATCCTGGGCTTTGTTCAAGGGTGTTTCCATCTAAGACATTTGTGCAGCAGCGAGCTGGTCCTCACGGCTCACTTTTGTCCGCTTTTACAGGCTAGATGTCTCTGCTCCAAGTGTGGCCCGTGCAGTGCTGGGCCCCGTGTTGAGACAGGGTTCTACCTGTTAAGTTCTGGTTGTTTTGGTGATTTTCGAGATAAGCATGTCTAGCAATACGGGAGTTTCAATATCCCATAGTGAGACATCGAACGGAGTGTTATGAATGACAACTCTAGGTTACTTACGTAACCCCAGTTCTCAGAGTAACATGAAGTGAGATGTCTCACCAGACGGCCCTTCTTGCTAAGGCGAAGCGAGAAGAGATGCTTATTTTGAATGACGCTGCGACGTAGCACAAGCTACTTAAAGGGTGGGTGGCCAATCAGGATTGGCGTAATGAGATTGATGCTTCTGTTTGCATACGCGTTGAGGTGCATCCCATAGTGAGACATCTCACTTCATGTTACTCTGAGAACTGGGGTTACGTAAGTAACCTATAGTTTTCCATAGTGCTAAACAAACTTATGCAAACTTAAGTTTGCCGACTCTGTACAATGCATCATGTAAGGGAATAATTTGCTTAGGTATTCAACCTTTGACACAGTTAATCATTTTCTCCTCTCACTGTCTCCTTTCCCACGGCATAGGTCTATGGCCTTGGGTATTGCTGCTATCTCTTTTAAGGAGGGGCAGCTTGGGCGCATTGTAGTTGCCAGTCTATGACAGATCACAAGCCGCCATAAGGTAGTTTACTGTTCAGGGACGAAGGTTCCCTGGCGCATATTCTTTTCTATGGACGAGATCTCTAGTTAGATTCAGGGTCCATAATGTTTTGTCTCACTGATGAAGAATGTTGATTATTACACTCCGAACTAGTTAAAACCTCGAGCTACAGAAGGAGTTCTTCACAATTGGTTTGGCAACCTCTGTGTCAACTCGTGACACACCACCTGTCTTGTCAACTCTCCGGCCGAAACTCCAAATAAACCATCAGTGTTTGCCATCAAAGCTCCAACTCTCCTTGTGTCTCTCTGAGTCCTGACTCTCCATTGCTACAGAAGTTTCCCCCACAAATCACACATTTTATTGTGGTTAGTTGTTAAGGTTGCACATTCAATGTTTCTCATTTTGGTGGATTAGATGCTTGTGATTTCCCCTTGACATGTTTTTCGGTCATCTATAAATTGGTTAGGCACATTGGATTCTCTTTTAGATTGGTTTCATTCCTATCTCTCCAAAAGTACATTTTGTATGACTAATGGGGAACTTAAATCCTCCACTAACCAATTCATGCATGGAGTACCACAGGGCTCAGTGCTCTGTCTTTAAATATTCTCCTTTTAAAATGTACACTTTGGGTCAATATAGTAGATAACAAAAATCCACTAACACCATACAACTTAGCTTAGTGTCTTACAAAAGTTAAATACTGGTTATCTCAGAACTTACTTTAGGTAAAAAATAAATCGGAAGTTAATATCAGAGGTTCACGCAGTCACGCACAGGGGCCTAAGCCTCTTTGCAGAAATGCACATTGCTTCATATTTGTTATCTGCAAAGCACTGTGAAACCGTAGCAGGTGAGGGGTAATGTACTGCTAAAGGATTGTTATTGTAAAATGAAAACCAATGACCCCCACACTGGAACTTATCCCAATAACCAAACACAGAATATTGATTTAAGAAGGGTTTGATTGAGCTGTGTTCAAAGATGAAAACTGCGTCAAAAGCAATGGTCTGCTATAAAGAATTAACAGATCATAAAACGCCATAATTGACCAATCCATGGAATGAATGCTTTTATCGCATCCCAATTCAATTACTGTGTCTGTTATTCATAGCAGATGTCTGCTATAAATAAATAAAAGACTGCAGAAAGCTATGATTGACCAATAAGTCATTGAGTAATCAATAAATCCCTGTAACAAGTGCTTTGATTGCATCCCAGTTTAATTACTGTATATCTTTATTACTGTCTGAAAATGGTGTACTAACTCAAACTTCAGCTGCAACAACACTACTCACAAGGTCCAAAAAGAGGATTTCATACAACATTAATTATCCCCTAAGGCAAGTACGAATCAGCTTCTGACCTAAATGTTGTAAGACCAAATAGATAAACAGATGAAAAGGCATTTATTTTGTCATGTATTTACTTTACAGTCATTGATGGTTATTGTGGTGAAATGGTTCAAAAGAGACTCTTGTTGTGTAAAAAAGTATCCATGCTGGTCCACTAAACTGAAAAGGTATATTTGTGATTCAATATATGTAATGAATAAAGGAGAGGACTGAGAGAGAGGAAGAAAAAGAGAGGTCTCACGGATGCCATCAATTTGTTTCAGGCTGCTTCACGGGGACGCTGGGTTCTGGTTCCTGGATGAGTGGGCTTTGTAATATTTGTGAAAAATTTGCAGCCTTTCACATGAATAAATCAGTGGCAACACACTTGTATTTCTTAAAGCTTTGATAGTGGATGTTTACTCTAACAGTCTGCTTTGTCCAGGTCTTCAAACCCTAAATGGTGTACTTTCTTTACTTGGCTCAGATTGACCTGAGATTTAATCCAACAAGGTGATTCGGCAAACTGTGCAGTGTGTTTGTCAATTAGCTTGCACATTTCCTGGATAATGAGTTTGTGATGGCCAAGTCGAGGTCGAAACACGGTGATTAAGCTGGCATTTTTCAAGTTGTTCTCTTTCATATACACAGGCTTTTGTCAAGCTTCTTCTGCAAAGTTCCCTCTTGCAAACTTTTAATAGCTAGATATGACTTCCTGACACAGTACAATACTTCGTCTTGGAATAAATTATACAATGACCACGCGACTGGGAAAGTGTTTTGGTTATGTTAAGTGTTGGTAAGTGGTGCCATAGGGGATTAAAATCATGTTGTGTTAAGTGTAGACTCTGGGAACAGCAAATAATGAGGAAATAAACACGGTAACACAAGGACAACTAGTTAACTGGGTGCAGATGAAAAGCATCAAGCAAATGAAGCATGTTTAAAAAAATGTTTTAATTCACTTATGCTTAATTTATGATTAAGGGATTAATCAGCAGAGCAAGGCCGGAAAATGTAGAACTCACCCTTGCAGGCTTTTCATTAGGGGGCTGTGAAACATTTGAAACATGTTTTGTCAATTAAGCCAGCTAAGTGGAACTGATTTATGACATATTCATCAAAATATGATTTGTTGAAATAACTTCCCCTCGCCCACGCCATCCATCTTTAAAGGATCATTGTCGGCCTAGAAACAACACAAGTTCAGCTTCTTTCTAAAGTAGCTCTGTCATCCTTCCAACATGTATTTAGTTCTAAAATAAAGAAACAAAAATGGCTATGTACAATCAAAAATTAATTATTTACTTCTTTCCCAAAACAAAAGGTACACACATACAAAATGTAAATCCACAAATCAAACGGAGAAAGACAAACAAAGGAAGGGGTTTCGGAAAAGCAAAGGAGAGGACATGACAGAGGTAAAGAGAGCGTGCGCACAGTGAAACCAAACATTCTGTCTTTTGTTTCCTCAAGCAGTTCATGCCTCTGCTTCCATTGACCTCCACGGTGACAAGAAGAAAACAAACGGATACTTCCCGCCTTTCTCTGTAGTACCCAGTAGCGGCCGCGCTGCCGAGGTGGGGAACGGATCACAGGCGACACAGATTAGGAGTCAACAGGGTTCCCTTCATCTGGCTGGATGCAGCTGGAGGGCCGATTAGACAACCCAAGCGTGGGTGAGGAAGGGGATGCCCGATGCTATCACAGCCTCTCAAACTCACTTCCTCGCTGGGAACTTGGCAGACTACCGTGAAATTGATCAAGCTCCCAAGAAAGCTGTGTGAGTGGCATGCCAAAGGAAGGAAATGAGGACCATTGCTTCATGAAGATGAATAACCTTTGACTTTTGTGCGATTTATCAGATGTTGTTAAGAGTCTGTTAACTGGAGTCCTGGGTCAATGTAGCGAATGTTGCAGTTGTTTTCAACACAAACCTTTTTGTTTGATTCAGCATCTATTTTGAGTCAATACACGAATGCTGTCCTCTATTTGAGCCCAAGAACTACAGTATGTGATGTTTGGCAAATTAAAAGCTGGAGTGCAGAACTTCTACATATTTGTATCTCCTTTATATTCAAGTATCCTATCACCACCAGGGAATTCTCTCCGTATTTCACAGTAATACAAAAGTTAATGTGTGTGCTGATCTTTTCGATGTGTTTTACACCAACAAGCTAGAGAAATGCAACAGGGATAAGGGAAGACCAGAGGGACAGAACAGCAGCTTGCGTTAACGCCAAGCTTTGGCCTGTGATGCTTCGGAAAAAATATTTGGAGTGGTAGCTCCTGATAAAAAATAAACTCTGTGTTCAACAGTTTCATGGCCAGTACAAACAGTCCTTGGGGGTAGAGGAGAGACGAAAAGCTCACAAAATGCGCTTTAGGTGGCAATTTTTTTTTTCAAAACATTACAAAATATTGCTTAGAATAAAACATATCATCTGGAGCATAGTACTTTAGGCTTAGAAACAATGTTGAATGAACATTCTGAATTATACACTGGTTAAAAGAACTGGATGGAGAGAGACTGTCCACTTGTTAAATTGATAAAAGTCATGTTACTTTTATTCATAGTCCACAAAACAGACAATTCTCAAGGGCTCAAATTGATTGAATCACAAGAAACGCTGAAAGCAAAAACCAAACACACAGCTAAAAGAAATGGGTATCCTGAGGAATGTTATTATCTTATTTTTCCAATTGTAGGTTTATCTTTTATTTTTCTTTAAGTGATGTCGCCCCTACTGCAGATAGAATCTTCCTTTTGGGACGGTTGCAATGATAGTGATCTCTCCCTGTGGTTGGTTTTAAACATTTAAGGGGGAGGGGGATATCCTGCCATCATGTCAGAGCTGCTCTCAGGTTCCCCGAAGATACTCTCATTCTAAATCGTCAAATTGAAAAAATAAAAAGGTATTTACAGACAATCTGCCATCGCTATCGAGGAAGAGATAATCGGATTTGAGCTGGGGTCTGGGATCGCTCTGGGATTGTTTGATCGCGGCCCACCAGGACTTCCTCCACGTCCTTGTTTCCTCCTCTATCTCTCCTCCATTCTGACACAATCACTTTTTCACCAGCTGTGACCTCCTGCTCCTTCCAGTCACTCATTCCAAGAAGGGAACTGGGTCAGATTGACCTTTTATCTGTCATCCCAATAACTAAGAGACCTTTCTGCCAACTGGCACTTTTTTCTGATACATGGTACATTTGTTTGCTCTACATTTACCAGTCTTCATCTGCACTTAAAAGGAGTCGCACTCAAAAAGACACCGTCGCTGTAGTTCTTTGAAGCTAGATCTGAAGCTTGAAAAAAAAAAAAAAGGCTTCGACCTCAAACATGAACAACAAAGAGCGCACTCATATCTTCAGTTTATAATAGAGCTGCTTCCGCCCATGTCTTGTTCAAAGTCTGCTCCTGGTGGAGAACCACCTAAACATGAAAATATGCTTAATAAAAAAGGTCAAGCACTCTATTTTTCATTTAAATTGCCCGTCCGAGTTCCTCTTGGACAAAGGCAGTGTGACAGAATGATCGCCTGAACATGAAAAAAGCAGTATAAAGCACCATCTTGTATTAGGAATCATTAGCATTTGAATGATTCTGGCTTGAGACGGCGGAACAAATGGACATGTAAATCCTCCGAGTTACAGCACAAGTATTCTCCTCGCCGTCATTTATGTGACCCAATAAAGGGATAATGAGCCATCACTGAACCATCAATTAAAGGTGCCATTATGTTCTCGGTGTTTGTGTTGTCAGTTGATGTACCATCATCTCGCAATACTGAAGGTATTCAGCATCCTCTGCAGAGTACTGTATGCAGGCTGGTAAAAAAATAGGGGTTATATAAGTGATGGCTGAATTATCCATGCTGCCTCAGGAGCTTTCCTCACTGAATGAAAAGCTTCCATATTTTGAAGTAGGAACACTAAGGGATGTTTTTTGTATTGTCAAATGGGGTTTAGTCTTAGGTTACAGACAGAAAGAAGGCTTTATTTAGACCTCTTCTTGCAGCCTCGTCTCCTGAAAATGACGTTTCCATTCCATTGAAGAACATTTTCAATATGTTTTGGGGAAACAGACATTTCTACGAAGCTTTACGTGAATTGAAATGTAGGTCACACAGACATAGGACTTCCATCCAGGTGAGCACCGCTTGTGTCCAGTGTGAAGTCAAAGTCCGAGTGCAATTTATTTATTTGACGCCCATAATTTGGACCCTAACCCGTTATAAATACTGATTTTAAGCAAATCCATAAACCTTACCAAGTTGTGTTGTCTGTATTTGTTTTGTTTTATTAGAATGTACGAAATGTAACGCATGTTAAAGTCTGGGACTGTAATCCCAAAGAAAATATGTTTCTTAGAAATGTATTTGAGAAACCTATTTAGTTGTTTTGGCCAATTTTTGGTAGGACTCAGGTTGGTTCCAAATAAGACTGATAGATGTAATAATATTCTTTAAAACTGATTCTAAACTTGATATAATTCTTCGAACAATGGCCTCTGTGCAAGTGGCAATTACAGACAAGTGGATAATTTAATATACCTTTATTTCTCAGAAATCTTTAGACGGTTTCTCTGAATGCAGCATCATTAGGTCAGCAGACTAAGAGCTGAACTGACTAAGAGCTAATCGATTATTTTAAAGGCTGCAATTTAAAAAGTCATTTTTAGCTTAGAAGTGCTCCAAATTGAGTGAAATGATTGGCAGCCATGATGAAAGATAATAGCTGATCGAATTTTGATCATTTCCAATTATATTCATGTATTTATGTCTACCTTCTTGGAACAATGTTTTGCATGTATTCATTATACAATGAAACAGTGTCGCTTGATGCTATTAACTGACGAATGGTGCGTTGCTTTAACTGGTGAAGGAACTGAGGAGCCGCTTTATCTTGATCGCTTATGTAAGGGATACTAATATGTGTCCTTTCTTAAGTCCTTGTTCATTCTTCTTCACATCTTTCTTTAACCTCATAAATATTTTTCCAACAAGAGATTAAAACAAAAATGGGACGACACACAGAAAGTAGCAAATAAGTGTCCTATACCTATTTCACGTGATAAGGTAAATTGTTGTGTTATGACTCAATGTGTTCCCTGTACCTTTTTCTCTCCAGAAGCTCTTCCAAGGTGTGCTGCATTTCTGTAATGAGGGGCACAACGAGGTGCACCTGGAAAAGGAAGTGTTTAAAACCTTAAAAAAAAAGAGAGGACTCTGGTTTGGGGATTGCTGGTGTTTCTGCCTCTCGGACGAATATTCATTGCTTGTTATAAATCCTATGGATTTGATTGTTTATAGGTCCCATTCTGGGGTGTTTTGCGGTCAGGGTCGGAATTATGTTAGCCCTATTGGGCCGTCTAAGGGTGGGGAATAACATTCGTAAAGACAAAGATTTAAAAAGTGAGTAAAATCTTACTATCACCTTAAGTCTTCTGTTAGCTGCATTATCCACCATGAGCTAATGGTCATACCACGAAACAGTCAGAATAAAGGGAGATTTATTGAGAGTTTTGAGTAAAGTTTTGGTTTATATCCTTTGAATTAAACCTTTCAATTGTGATAAGATTGTGTTATTTCTGCTTTGAACAGACAGACGGATTAATTTTTGCAAATGGCTGTCAGAATAAGGAGTCATAAAAAACTTAATTGCCAATCACAGTGATGTTGAACTATAGCTCCAAAACAAGTAAGACCTTTAAATTTGATGTTGTCCTAATCTGCTCTCCGTTAGCGAGCCTTGGCTAATTCCAGCAGTCATGACGATCAAGGTTCAACAAGTCAGCGGAAATTCATTAGCTCACAGAGCTTTCATTCAAGTGCTACAGAGTAGGCGAGCTGCATCAAATTGCACACTTTTTTTTCTAAAGCTTCTATAGTGTTCTGCTTGCTTTTCCTCCGTGACCCAGAACTGCCCCTCAAAACGGAATGACGGCTTTAACCACCCACACATGTTTGAAGGGGATGTGGGAAAGCTAGCAGCATCAAATAAAAAAATAGTGAGTTTACTGTGGACTGTGTGACATTGTCAGATTATATCATCAAAATAAACAAGTCACAGTGTGGATGTTGCTTCTGTGCTGGGGAAAACATAATGATTTAACCAGTGCACCAGCCAATGTTCCATCAGGGAGAGTAGGCGGTGTTCTTACCGGCTCTCTCTTTGCTGTGTTCACTGCAAAAAGGGTTAAAGTGAAATTGTAATTATTTTAATTTAGGATAAGGGATCCTTCTTTTCTTATATAAGATGAAGATGTTATCATTGAAATCATTATTTTACAGCTGGCATTAATACTCATGTATCCAAAATTAAATATGTCATGTACATGAATTAAAGGGGCCCTGTTATGCTACTTTTAAAGTTGACAATTGTATGTTGTGCCTCTACTGTGACATGTTTCCATGGTGTAATGTTCACAAAGCTCTTTATTTTTCTCATACTGCCGGTGATGCACCTTCTTTTCACCTGCTCTGAATGGTTAGCTGGCCGGCTCTGTTGTGATTGAACAACAGCTAATACATGTCCCGCCCCTTAGCCTATCATACGCAATGTGTTGAAGTTCAAGTGTTACATAGTGATGTCTCTATGTTATGGAAGTAAACAAAGGAGTCTATTGGAGGCGTTTCAGGCAGGTGAGGGAGTGTGTGGGAGAGAAACTCCCTCTGGAAGGAACTTTGGGATTTTAGCCTTTGGAGACCATTTACATGCGCACAAACCTATGCCTGTATGGAAGCTGCTGACAGAAATCTCCCATGATCCCCTTGGTTCATTTGCATGCACTTTTAGACGGTCCCTAATATTCTCATTTGGCCTCTACTGTCAAAGCAAGGTGGCAGGTTTTGGTACAAAGCAGTTTCAATGAGATTAAAACTATTTTCTTTTCAAGACCTGAGGACAACAAAACATCCAGAGGAATAACAAAAGCAAGTCACAAACAGAACAAATACGCAATAATGAGGAATTTAAAACAGTGACAAGTTTTGGAGATTTGCTCATTACATAACATCTTTCACCTCATGGGCAGATCTTTGTGTTGTGTACTTACTTGGTAAAAAATCTTTACGACAGTCAATATTTTTCTTTGCAGGAGGGGATGTTTTGCAGTAGGGCGGCCCATCAGCCGGAGCCCGGGCCGCATGCTGCAGCGTGTGCGGTGATTAATCACGCCGTGACTCCGCGTCTCTCGGGTCTGTCAACTACTCTGTCCGCATGATGTCCGGGAACATCTGGGGATGTCTGGGGTGACCACGGCACATTTGTCTCCCAGGGACAGCGACCAGACGTGTCGCCTCAATCTCACATCCTCTCCACCCTCCCATCCCCACCCTCCCATCCTTACCTCCAGGGTCCCTGCAGACCCAGCGTGGACAAAAGGTGTACACTCTTATTACATGACACATAACACTCTGAGGAACTGTGAACAGAGGAAGGCGATGTCTTGGGGCTGCACATCAGTGACAATAACAACCGGGGCTGGTAATATGCCTGCTGGTGATCTATCATGAAGAACAACAACCTGCTGGGTGTGGGAATAAGGCCTGACACATCGCTTTAGCGGCTTAAGACAGGGATGCGGCTTAAAATACTCACAGCAACAGAAACACAAAAATGGCACACTGATAATGAAGATCTTAAAGTTGTGCTGGAAATATGCACTGGTTGAAAAGCAATACATACAAAGAGGTGTCATGTCTTCTTGCAAGGGCAGAAAAAAGCTTATAACAACAAAACCAATCCAGCGTCAAAAGCAAAACCCATCGAGGGAATGTAACACATATCAAGCTGCGTCCTCGTGAGATATTCAGTTCACAGACGACTGTATTCGGAAGTAGGTTTTACTTTTTTGCAAACTAGCCCCAGTGGGTTTCATTAAACATCCCGCTTCCAACTGCTGGAAATGTAAAGCACATTCTCCCACACAATTAAGAAGAGGGATTATTTAGCTCTGTTAAATCGGAACAATACGGCGGCATAGCTGTCGTATAGAAAAAGAATCCTATATAAATACTCTCGATGCAGGTGACCTAAATATTAGATTATGAATTATGCAAAAAGATTTGATGAGCAAATGCTTCCAGTGGGCAGACTCTTGCCCATTAAAACAATCCGCCGAATTACCCCTGCAATCCGCTGGATGTTTCAGTCTTTGGCTTTGTGTCCCGTAGATTATTTTGTAAACATGAACCTGCAATCTGGGTGATTCACAGTAAATCAATTCAGCGGAGATAAGATAAAGCAGCTGCGGTGAAGTTAATGCAGATGAGGTATGTTGGGCATGGAGAGGAGCAGCTGATTATGCAGTGGCCCCCCGTGCCTGTGCCAGGGAGCCGCTGCACAGCAGAGACACACGAGCTGAGCTTCCTCCCTCGCTCTGCTTGTGACGGCATGATGAACGATCGCCAGGAGGGGGAGCATAGGGAAATGCAGCCAGGGCAGGTCTGACATGAGGAGGGGAATCATAGGGATGTACGTGCGTAGGCTTTGTTTCTCTGGGTCCTTCTGTCCCTGCAGCTTGGGAGCTCAAACACAGGGTCTTTAGTTGGCGGCGGTGGCAGATTTCACGGCCTCCCTCTGGGGCATCTTTCGACAGGTGGCAGCCCACAACTCATTGTTTCTCAGAGCGAAGATCGACGGTTTAAATCCTGCCTGAATCAGTGATGTGAGACTTTTCTAGGCTCATCCGGGGAAAGAGATGTCTAACGCCTCTCAGTGATGTAGCTTAGTTTGATGGGATTACAATGATTTTGATATATTTTTAGCACAAACCACATGGATATGGATTCTAATCTCTAGGGTTAGCATGTTTTACTGAAGTGAACTATTCTTAAACCGCGCAGAGGGTTTTTCCAGTTCCCATGAATGAAATGAAACATTGGAGAGATGGTATTGGAGGACACTCAATAACTGAGCCATATCTGCTGTTTGACTTATTTGTCAGTCTTAAAGCATTCATCAATTTCAAAACAGTCTTCCATGAACTAACCCCCATAAACTCAAACTTGAACTTTGACCCTAATTTGAAAGTTTTCTGCCTTCACACTTTCTGCAAAATAGTCGATGAAGGGGCCATTAACCTTCATTTGATCCCTCACTTTGCAGGAGATTAGTTAGCAATACACAATATTGGTCAGAATACAGACTGATAGGCAAAATGTTAACGCTTATGTTGAGAGAAATGCTTTCACTTAATACAAAATAACATCCATTAAGCTAACTCTGTTTGTTTTTCCTGGTTGCATTGAAATAATATCTGATGGTTAACTATTTTGTCTCGCACTAGATTTTTGTCCTGTATGATTATATTTTTCGTAGTATTTTCTCTTTATCTGGCCATTTTAAAAACATTTCCCCCAACAGTTCTGCCGGCCATTTCAATAAATGTCTGATAAGATTAAGAACAACAACATGTTTGCTCTTCATCCAGTCTGCATAACGTATGACATTTGAATTTAGAAAGTTTCAGTGTAAGACACAGAATAGCGACTCAAAACCCTTGAGCTCGAAATAGTGCCTTTTTGACTGAGTAAACAAAGCACTCCAAGTGCATCAAACCGGAGCGAGAGAACCAGAAGTGAAGTTAGGGGAATTTGCCGTGGTTTCTACAGAGCTTTTCTCAGTTAAGGGGAACCCATTATCTTTTAACAACAAACCCAAGAGAAACAGGATATTGGTCCACATGGTTAATATAGTAATACTTGAAAAATATTTTTTTTTTCGTCCATTTTTTGGACGATATTGATGTTAAGGTCTTTTACCTTTTGTAGGGCAGAATACTTGTGAGTCTCGGCTTAACTCTGGTTTGGGCTGTGAATCAAATCCCTGCATAATGCAACCACAGGGATTAAACTGGAGCATTGCTTGGTACAGTGCTCTGGTAAACACAGCTTCATCAAGAACCAAACAACAAAACTCGACAAGTGAGTAAAATGAATTCTAAGAACGTTCCCAGAGTGAGGAGCGTGTCTTCACATTTGGCTGTCAAGAGATTGTTAATGCTGATATCTGTGGTGTTGAAAGGGAAGGATTCATTTTTCTTAAAGGACTTAACCTATTCAATGGGAAGTAATCCATGTAATGTAAAAATAATAAAATAGATAGAATAATAGAAGGATGTCATGCTTAGAAGTGTCACTACTTGAGTATTTGGATGTAAATAGAGTTTACGTTTTTGTGTTGATAGAAAGTGTTACATTTATGAGTAAAATTAGGTTAAATAAAACAATGCTGGTAGTCATTGGTTTCTTATCCGCCATCAACAACTTTTGACGGTTGCAATCCAATTAGTATTCCAGTGTCAGGACTTGTTGGCTGTAATTTCAAAAAAGACAAATATTTTGTGATTTAACACGTGAATGAAAAAGAGAAAATGACAGTTGAAATAGCGCTTCAAAAAAAGATTGATATGCAAGCCTAAGACCTTTACTTCACAGGCACGCAAATAAACAAATGTTTACACCTACAGAAAGCATTATAAAAGAACTACAATCAAGGTTCATCCAGCATGACTACATACTGTATGCCACACATTATTGCTGTAGTAGGCAATGAAACCCTTACATGACCGAGAGGAAGAGCAGGAGGGGGGAGATAAAAATAAATTGGCAGCTGTGAATCTGCCGACGGATGCACAAATCCTTCGGGCGGATGGGTAAGGTAAGGCCTGTTTCATGAGTTAAACGACATTTAAATAATTGTCTTGAAGAACAAACCAGAATGAATCACCTGTCATGACACAAAGACAAAAGACTACAATAGTTGAGTGGGAAAAAAGGGCCAGCATTTTTTTCTTTGGAGGGAAGCACTAAATGACACCAAAAAAGTTAAATAAAAGGGAAGCTAATGCTCATGCTAACCAAATCTTAACTAAGACATCAATACTTCTATACATCAGAACTATTAAACAATCCATTAGAACCTCATGTATACACCTTAATTGAACCTCATCCATAACTTGACACCATATTATTCTCATCATTAGAGTCTGCATTCTTACAGGCAATGTGTTCCCATGCAGTCTTTACTAAACATCTTTCTTGCTCGAATAACATGTCGAATCAATGCTACTATTAAATGTTATTCTTTACTGCTGCTCTATCGTTGGCACACATCTCTGCAGGACTGATCTGAGCTGAAAACAGTTGCTTCGTGAGCCATTTTTATTCAGTTTTGAAAATCTTAGTTGAAAGAGACAAGGTCATATGGAGGATGTTCTTGCTGAGTGAATCTGCAGGGCGAACAAGAATGACCTTATGTTCAAATTATTTAAAATGTTTTTTTAAATGAGGTCAAAATGTTCCACAAAGGTCATTTTTTTCTGCAGACGCTCCATTCCGTTTATCTTCCTCAATGTTTGTTAAGATAGTTGAGCCCACTGTCTCTGGTTTCACACATGGGATTGGATCCCAGGGGAACAATACGTATTCTGAAAAAGACTAAAAAAGGCAGGTAAACAAAGAAAAACAAGGTCTGCTCTCAGGTAAAAGACAACTGGAAAATATATGTATCAGAACAAAATGATGAATAATGTTGCCAAAAGCAATACATCAGTTCAACTCTAAAGGGGCAAAACATATATAGATCATCCTACTCAATGCACAACTACATATATCTAGCTGTACCTGATTTAAATATATTAACACCAGCACAAGTAAGTCTAGATGCTGCGAATGGATCTGGCCCTTCCGACATCCAGGACATGGTTAAACTGTACACCCCAGCGCAGAGCCCCTCGCTGCGAGGGGGACCCAAGTTCCCATCAGCAAAAACACGTGGGTTTGCTATCCTGGCTCCAAAATGGTGGAATGAGCTCCCCATTGACATCAGGACAGCAGAAAGCCTGAACATCTTCCGGCGCAGACTGAAAACTCATCTCTTTCGACTCCACTTCGAGCGATAGAATTACTAACAAAGAACTGCTAACAAGGCACTTATATACTAATAAAGGACTGGCCAGTTGAGTAGCACTTGAAATGTTTGGCTCTATGAAACCTGATGTACTTATATGATTCTGTTTTCTTCAAGGTTGTGTCTTCCTGGTCGAATGTACTTATTATAAGTCGCTTTGGATAAAAGCGTCAGCTAAATGCAATGTAATGTAGATAAACAATGCTATTCTTTGACATACAAGTACTTGAGTGGTATATACACTGTTGTGTGAAAAAGTTGCCTTTCTAGCTTTTCTCAAGCTCCTGTTACAAAGAGTGTTTATTGTCTGTTTGAATATTAATTGAATTAAAATAATGTTTAATTTAGTTTGTTACAATATCAATTAAGGTGTATACATAACAGAAATGTGGTTGGTTTTATATATGTGTTGTTGCATGCCTGGGATGTTTCAATCAAATACAATTCACAACAGGTGTGCTTAATGATGTCCTCTGAGCAGGGAGGGGCTGGGCTCTGTTAAGATGAAGTAAGATAGTTCTGCAGCAAATTATATTATATAATCTTGTGTGAACTCAATGGTATGTATGGGTGCCCATTCATATATTCTGAATTGTCAGAAGTATTTTAAAATGAGCTATAAAGGTATGTTCATATTATTATGTGTCATTTCGATGCTTGCTCTGTTAAACTCCCCCTATGCTTTCACGGCAAATGGTATGTTCCAGTTAGGTGAGGCTGAGGAGGTCAAATGACATTCACTGGAGTAAAAAGGAGATTGCAGCTTGCGGTGAGTCTGTTGCTTTCTTTAGTTGCTTTCTTTAGTTTTATTGAAATTCCCAGGTGTTTTATTTGCCCTTTGGTTCATGTGTTAAAAAGCCACCTTGTTTCCACAGCTGTTGCCAACCTGGTCAATGTCACGTTTTAAAGCTTGGTGGTTCCAAACAAAATCCTCTGGCCTTTATATAAAGTGGCACAACTACAATTAAACTCCAAAGCTGATCAAATTAAACTATTTTCTCTGCTGTTGCATTCAAATTGAAATGAAGGATTTTATTCTCATTTACTGGACGATTACAAACAGTGTTGCAGAGAACACCGCTTGTTATGTTTATCTGCATGTGGAGTTGAATTAATCATGCACTGTTATGATTTTATTTATATGGCAGTGAGATGGCATCTAATTAAAATGGATTGTATTTACTGCTTATATGGTTCAATTATCAAGTGAACAGCTAACAATGTTGTTGTTCTGCTAATTAATTTTTATTTTATATGAAAAAGTTCACCACTTTGACTTGAAGTTGCTACGAATGACTTGCTTGAAAGAATCAAACAATTATGGAAAGTGTACTTGGTATTGGAATTGTATTTGTTGTCCTTATGGAAATCAATACTTAATCTTTTTGTGCAGAAAAAAACCTGATATGTGTTGTAATAATTGCTTCACAGATACATACCTGCTTTAATATTTTTCTCTGTTTCCCTTTCTCCTCTGATCCAAGCACAAACCGAGTATCCTGAGCTTAGTTTGGCAGCGCCTTCGTCACTGAGAAACCCCTCTTCTCTGGGCACCAGTGGAAGTGACTGCCCTTTCATTAATCTCCCTGTTCACAGTGCACACCTCCCCTAATTACAGCCATTGTTTACCTTTGTGCTGGCATACCCATTGAATTATTGATGGCCGCCCTGCACCGGTCAGTTTAAAGGCCTTGCCTTCGGGCACGCACCAGCCAATGGACAGATACCTGCCAACACAACCCCATGTCTCCACTGTGACACTCGACTGAATTATTATGCTAATAGCAATTTGTTTTCCTGACAGTTTGCTGCGGTGCGGAAAAAGGCATGCCATAATTTGTTGTGTCGCTGTTTGATTATATGATAAATCAACCTTTTTGAAATGGATCATCAGGCGACTTCCAAAGCACTTTTCCAATGGTTTATTTCCAGGAAACATTATTGCTACTACCTTTGATTCTTAATTTATTGAATAAATAAATGACCCTTGGAATTATTTAAATCAAACGGCTATCGTTGGCGATCATCCTTACTGCTTATTGAATGAATGGAAAAGCTTCTGAAGCACAATACAAAGTTGTATCCAATTTGTGCAACCTGCCTCCAGTGGCCCATTATAACCCTCCAATGGCATGCATATATAAAATCCCTCTATCAGCAACTGAGACCACACCAAATCCGTGAATGATTATCCCCAACAATAAGTAAATCCGCAGAACTAAAATTCAATTTCCAGAAATCCCACAGTCCTACTGCTAGACGCCATTCAAAGCTCATGAGGATTTGGACTTAAGGCGACTTAGAGGTGATTTATGCAGTAACCCAAATGGCTGTGCAAAGTCCTATAGGCCTTCAGAGAGAGAACCTGTGTCTCTGCGTCATGACCATAGACTGTATATAAATATATATAAATATCATGACTCACTGTAACTATGCTGACAAGATGGAGGGTCGTGTTGTCTCAGATTGCCTGGGATTATGCTCCACTGGTAGAGCCTCTACTCTACAGGGTCTTTCCTACTCTGTTCCCGCTACCAGGCTAATGGAGATTAACACACAACATATATTCATCAGGAAACGTGGTACTTTGACCAAGTCTAAAACCTTAAATCTGCCGTGGCTGAAGGATATTTTCTTCTATAAGTGCACATACATACCTGTAAACTGACAAGTGATTGATTGAAAGATTATAGATGTACTGTATGTGACAGTTTATGCTGACAGTATGGTCACAAGTTTCACTAATGTATAACTACCTGAACTCTTTTTCATAATAAAGGGATTCTGGTTGCCGGACCAATTGACGCAATTGTTGGCTTGTTACACTGACATGGCCTCGATTGAACCCAATCATGTGAGGGAGCGGGATTTGATATTTTCAGAGAGCAAATATGATGTTGTTGGGATGCAAAACCATACTTGTTTTGCTGGCTATTAAGAGTTAATGGTATCTAAGTAAAAACAAATATTGATGCATTTTGGTTTTTTGAAGATCAAGGGTGTCATGTCAAATTCAAAGAATACTTTTCAGCAGCCCAACTTTAAAGAGAGGCCATTAAGCAAATGCTTTTTTGCAAAATATCAGTGAGAAATGGATCGATCTTCAACCCTCTTTAATATCATGAAGCCAGTTAAAGGTGGGGTAGGTAAGTTTGAGAAACCGGCTCGAGATACACTTTTTGTTATATTCCACGAAATGCTCTTAACATCCCGATAGCGATGAATATCTTAAGTGCTTTGAAAAAAATCTCTAAAAAAATGTCATCTGTGGAAGCCGTAGTACTGTAAAAAGCACGATCAATCATTTTAGCCAGCCCGGCTAAAATAATCCTAACCTGCCTGTCAGCCTTCCATCTGTGCACAAATTTATATCGTGCCCTCATTGGTCATGTGTGCATTTGTGTGTGTTGGAGGAGGGGCTCTGTAAGGAAGTGGCAGATTTGTTTTCCGGCTGTTTATTTTCAAATTCTAGCGCACTCGAGCTGGTTTCTCCAAAATGACCTACCCCACCTTTAACTTGGTGCAGCGGGAAGATATCTACAGCCAAACAAGAACTTTGCCAGAGGTGACATTTTAATTAAAATGTGTACAATTAGTGCTGGAATCATAGAGCAGACAGTGAGAAAAACACATGTATTTTATTCAGTCAATCATGACAAGTAGTCATCTTCATATTAGTGTCCATCAGTAGGTTTTATTTCTACTAACTGGCTTCTTTTTTCGGTCCAGCGCCACCACTGGTGTGCACATTACAGAATGACGCTGCAGCTGATTCAGGGAGCGTAAGGATTCATGTTTTGGGAGCAGTCCAACAGGCATGAAAAATCGTGGTGTTAAATTGACTCACTTGGAATTAGAGCAGGGGATGTTGGGTGTGGAAACCCTATGCTATCAGCAATGCTAAAGTCAAAGTGTTGCAGCTTTTAGGATCTATTTGTTTTAAGTCTGTCTGTATCCATAGATCTATAGCAGATAGACATTCATCCTCACTGCTTCTATGGGAGACAATTTTCTTTTCTCATAATCACCTCAAATTCACACAGGGAAATTGAGTGAGTGGGTGCAGAAAACACATTATTACCAGAGGAGCAATTATATCAGTCAATATGAACATGAAGCTCCATATTTAAAGGTTTGTATGCAATGTGTTCTTTTTTTACATCAAAATCGATTGACTAACGGGTATTTTCAAGGTTTGCAAACACTGTGTGTGTGTGTGTGTGTGTGGCGTGAAATTGACTTTCTGTAAAAGTATTAACACAACGAAATAATAGGGAACACAAATCAAAGTAAGGAATGGTATTATTTTGCTCCACAGAAACTTGGTTTACATTTCACTTGTATTACAAATTCAATTATGTTTCTCATTACCACAGGACCAAAACAAAGTATGCAATATTGCTGTATTTGCTCCTATGAAAATCACTCTTTAATGCAGGAGACATCAAAACATACAGATTTTTGTTTTATCATATTTCTGTAAAAAACGAACCTTCTGTGGATTATTTCCACCATTGGAAGCTCAAATAAATGAGTGGAGATAACTTTAAATACATGAGTCTTTAACCAACTGGAACAGGTGAATGATTCCTAAAACCCGGAAATGGAATGTTACCGCTTCCAGGCGAACTAGTTTGAAGTTATTTTTTTATAGTAGTTGGATGCCTGTAATGAAGTCGTCTTAGCCCAAGGCTTAACCACAAGCTTAAGATATGTTTTAAGTGTTGTACTATGACATAATATACATGAGTAAATATACCCCACTTGTGAATATCCGAAGCTGCTAAAAAGTGACTAAATGAACTGCTAAATGTTATCTCGCCGAACATTAGCCGCCATTAGCTTAGCGGTTGTGACCACAGCCGTGTGGTCGTTATGTTGTTTGTTCATAGCCTTACGTTAACGTTTTTCTTCTGCAGATTGCATTACGCTTTAATAGTCACAAAGTGGTGTTAATGTGTGGAGATTATCCTGCTAAACATAACATGTATGTATCATAAATGTTTGTTTGACACTGAGCTTATTTTCTGCAAGATACCAACATCCAATGGAAGAGTCCAATTGTTTTTTGGTGAGGGAGAACTTGCTATGCTAAGTACTGGGTCGGACTACACACATACTCATCACTCCACCACTCTATATCGCTTAAGTGTTAGGATGGGATGTGCAACACACTTGGATCCTGTTAGTATTCTGCACAGGTGCTGTGTATCACTCCTTCACTCCAGCGAGAACAGTAGGCTGAGGCTGATGATGATGGCCAGCCGCAGGGCGAGGTTGTTGGGGGTGCATAGTAATGAGACAGCAAATGGAAAGGCTTGTCAAGAGGCATTAAAGTGTCACTTTCCGAATGTGAATCTCCACATCACAAAAGGGGGTCTCGATGGACGCTATCTCAGGAATATAACTGTACTGTACGCTGGCACTACTACAGCCAACAGGTTATTTTTTTGTGAAAGTGAATAATCGTGGAGAACAAAAAAAAGAGCAACTATGGCTTTGTTCAGGATGAGCTTTCTAAAACATACTCTGCATAAACAAAACTGCTATGCAAAAAATAAATATGATGAGGGTTGTTATGGAAATCAGTCGGAGAGTTGTGAAGTGGATGGATGGTACCGAGAGTGCCATTACAATGTGTTTCTCAAGTAGCGTTATGGCCCGTCAGAAGTTGAACATTGTTCCCAAAAGTTGAACATTGTTCAACTTCTGACACTTTAGACGGACCGCTATGCTACCCACAATTCAGTTTGGCGAAAAGCGAGGCAACGTGACGTCACCCCATTCAAAGTGAATGGGCAGACGCGTTGGAAACCGTTTTTTGACGTGTGGACGGGCCGTTAGTGTCAATCTCAGAATGTCACTCATCATGTGATCAGTTAGGGTGCCTGAACAAACTGAATGATTTAACAATGAGGTTATTGTCATGATGGATTTGTGTACATCTTATAATGTATAGGTTTTGATATATGTAAAGCTTATGATTGATCATATACTAGTGAAGCCCGCATAAAAACACAAAAGTGTGATATTTATTGGCAGAATTGCAATAACACTTTTTTGCTGTTGTAAAGGAATCTACAGAAGAGGATTAGGGCCACATGCGATTTTATTTTAATGTTTTGTTCTGAGTGTCAGAATTCTGAGAATTACATTTTTTGGGATTTAACCTAGAAGTACTACTGTAAGTACTTTTTGTTTCAAGAAGTAATTTAAAATAACTGTCTTTCATTGTATGGATTCAAACGGTGAATTTATACAACTAAAATCAATGAAACATGTTGTAAAACCAAAAGTTTGCAGGATTATTTTAGTTTGGCAGCTTTCTGAAGCACACATCTATCAATCAGTACTATTTGCCTTCGAATCTATGGCAAAGTTTTATAGTTATTCTAACGTGAGGGAAAAGAGGAGACAATTTTAACACTGGCAACAGCAAATTGGACAAAGCACATAGACTGAATATTCAAAAGCAACACAAAATCACTTCTTTCTAACCATATTGTCTTTATTCCCTCAAGTGTTTTCATTTATTCAGCTGTCTTTTTCACACTGAATACAGTATATCATTTTGTTTTATGAGTCATTTGCAGGGCCGTCCCTCTCTACAGGCCGATCATGCAGACTGCGTGGGGCCTCACCTTGCGGAAGGGGCCTCATCTTGAGGAGGGTGCCTCAACTGAGCCGAAAATGTGCGCTTATGCGGCGAAAAGTGTGGCGCGGCACAGTTTCGCCTCTGCGAGGTGCCACTACAGTAGCACCATATCACTCTTTATAAGGGACTGATGGGTAGGAATCCTATAAGCAGCAGATACTTTATTCATATTCTTTGTAAGCAATTTAGGTCATGATGTAGTGTTGGTCTTCCATACAACTTAAATATGGAAGCAACAATGGAAAATGCAGATTCCCAGACTGGCATAGCTCATGCTCCAAAAATGCCCTTTATTTCCCATAATGCAAATACATATGTTCCTACTGGAGACCCTCCATGCCTGTTAAATGCCGATATCTGCATGTCGCTACCACAATCCTCCAAATATGAGAGAAAATGATCCAATCCATTGTTTGTCGAATGAAGTATGCCAAAAATACCAGGATGTAATGCATGCTGTCGCGTTTTGCAATTTGCAATCTAAGCATGCTTTTGTAGCTATGCTCACAATCATTTGTGCAGCAGATGTACAGTATGAGCAATACTTTGAAAGTCCAAGGTATCACGCAAGGGTGATAAAGTATGTTCAACTTATATGTATACAGCATGAAAGAGTACATGTAGCTGTACTACATATAGCAATATTTGAAAAGCACTCTGTCTTTTAGGCTTTGAAGTATTCAAGCCAAAGATAACCCTTATAAGATTTTCAGGGTTTATGTTCTCAGACTTCACAAAGCTTCTGAAATACAGACTGAGAATTATGTAAAGAGGCTTCAGAAAAGACCCACTCAAATGTATAGAATGCTCAATTTAGCCATTCCTGTAGACTACATTGGTTTAAGATGCATACGATGTAATCACAGTGTCTCAGATTGATTGTGGCTTTATGGTCCTAGACGATGTCATTCCTTGCTTTTTACGAAGTTGTCTGCCTATATCTGCTGTGAACTGTCAAAGCAAAGAGAAAGCCTTACCAACAAATATTGTTAAAATTATAGAAACATAATGAAATGCTTCTTCCCCTGATGCATTTAGCAGAACTGAGATAGAAATAGGACTTGTAATCATCTGTAGGAGAACAAATCAAAGTGTCAATGACCTTTTCCAGATTTTTCTTTCCAAGTTTAGTTTAGTGTATTTATTTATAGTGTCGTGGACAGTCCCCATCGATGAACTGTCACAAAAACAGTAAATGGTGCAGCTTTAGCCGACATGGCTAATTTCCAGCTGTTGTCCCCGGCCAGATGGTAATAGACACCCTTAAAATTACAATATATCAACAGCATTAGTTATACAAAAAATATAAAATAAAAAGGAGGAAAGACAAGTAGATACCGGTGTGAGGATAAAAGAGAACAATAAACAACACACGTTACTATATACAGTACATGTCACATAGAGCACATCACAATCACATCACAGAAACAAGAGGCAACATCCATGATCACAACATGTAACACTCACGCCATACTCAACACAGACTAGTGTGTGCAAGTGTAGTTCTCAGTGAACCATGTTTTTAAGTGAGCTGTGAAGGTGGGAAGTGTATGTCTTTGATTTGAGTGGGTAGAGAGTTCCAGTTTTGAATTGCTGTGACCGAGAATGATGACTGACCAAAAGTACTCTTCCTGAATGGGACTGATAGGTCGCCACGTGTGGAGCTTCTAGTGGTCAGTCTGGTGTTGTTACGTTGAGTAGCCAATGAGCTAAGAGGTGGGGGGGCTGTATTGTGCAGGATTTTGTAAAACATGTATTTTGGTTCCACAGAAAGAAACAGAACGGAACAACCAAAAAACGTCAAAGCTCAAATCGCTGTCCAAAATTACACCTCCGTTAATTGCAATTGGCTTTACATTTTGTGCCAAATTAATTTAATGGAGTTGGGTGCTTCAAAAAGAGCTATTTTTTTATTTGGTGTTCATGTAGTCGCTGGAAACTCGGTGACATCCATTACTTTTTATCTAAGGTGCCGTTTCTAAGAGTCTGCTGGAGCCTTGAGGTTTTATAGGCGCACATAACGGTGTTGTCAGCATAATAATGACAATTTATAGCATGTTAGCGAAAAACCAAGTGGAAGCACGTACACTTAGGATGAAAGAGGCCTAAAACTGAACCTTTTTAGGACTACAGGACTAGCATAATGCCCGCTGAAGGTGCCAATGGTGGCAGAAGAAACGTATGGGGGGGGAACCAGTAAAAATCTGTCCTTCTAACAAAAAATATCCTTGGTTTTTGTTGAGCAGGCTATATTTTCTAGTGCAGCCCCGCAACAGAAAACTGACAGGTATATAACAGTTGAATGAGGAGACATAAGATCCATCAGATCCGTTGGAAGGTTTGAAATGTTGTCATGTCAAGTTTGACAGAAGTAGATTATGGAACGAAAAAAGAATGAAAGATGAGTTTTGCTGACAAGAGTTTTCCTTTATAGATAAAAGATGACCTGAAAACATCTAATATTATTGCACCAGGCTTTCTGTGTTTAATCTTTGTTTATGCAATCCTTTGATGGTAAGGTGTACAAAAACAGGTCGACAAAAACAGAACACTGTGCACTATATTAATTACGATGTTCTCCAAGGTCTCAGTGTTTGCCACCATTTCAATGTCTTCAAACAAACTAAAGAAAACCTTGATCTGGCTTGAATAGAGGTGAAATGATCTTTCATCTAGAACTACTTCCTTTGGCTTATTAGATCTTATTTTTTCAGCATAAATAAAAACCTTGTTGATAAAATGGTTGAGGAAGGAAGAAACACCTATTCTAATATGAACAACAACATTTTGTGAGGTTGAGGTTTACTGTTTTGAAAGTCACTGAAATTAGAATTTAGAATTTCAACCTATTTATTTTTAATGAAACCATGTACCGCTCCTTCAAAATGAAACCAAGTACTTTCTAGTGATGTGTCGGTCGCTCAAAGAGCCGGCTCTTTTAAGTGAACGACGGGAGCCGGCTCACGCCCGCGAACGAGCCATTTTTTTGGCTCACTAATACAAGACAGAATAATATGATGATCTCCGCGCTACGGGTGCTCCGTGCATGCATGCAGTGACATGTAATATCCAAGGATTAGAGACTGTTGGATGCTGCTGTTTTGAGCATTGCAATATATTTATTTTCATTATGTGTATTGAATAATGTAAGTGATATGTGTACACATACAAATCATCAGTCAAAACAGGGCTACATTTTAATGTAGCCCTGTTTTGACTAATGAGGTAATTTCCCAGATAAACCTATTAACCCCGCCGCCTTTAAAACGAAACGGCTCTTTTGAATGGATCTCGCAAAGGAACGGAGCCGTAAGATCCGGCTCCCTTCAAAGAGCCATCATTCCCATCAATAGTACTTTCGTTGTGATTTTGTATGTTTTTAAATGAATAATTCCCTCAAACCTAAAACGTAATTTAGTTGTATGTAACCTTATTTTGTAGAAGGCTTTATGTTGTGATTTGGTAGCCTATTTTAATAATAGATGGAGAATACAAAGATGAAGCACAAATTACGTTGAATTTTTAAATGTCATGGCCAAATTATCTTGACAATATAGCATGTCGGTCTTCAAATAATGTACGAATCAATCTTTAAAAGTCATATGTTTTATGATGTGACAATTATATAGTTAGATATAATTCAGGGCAGGAGGATGGCTTTTCACAGCTATTAACATAAAGACAGCTTAGCCGGGAGCTAGGAGCTAAAAGTGCTAATAGATCTTAAAGTGTTAACCCTTCTGGGAACCACAAAAGGGCAAATAGACTTTCATAACAATGATGTCTGTCTGTGTTATTATGGTAGGGGTAACAAAATCTGAATGCAATACAAATTAGCAGCCATTAGCTAGCCTATGCAACACCCTGATGCTAACAATATGTAATATAATGAGTCTTACTGGGTGTTTACAGTATGAAATTCCTGCTGCATGTACAGCATACATGCTCAAAGTGTTTAACTTAAAGGATAATGAATGGAATGTTGGGCTTCTTGCTCAAATGAAAAGTTAGCTTGTCTACAAGCTAACTTTGGCTACCTCCACCCCGTTGTCAACTCTTAGCGGCAAAAAAAGACATACGTTGTCACTTGGGGAGCAGATCTGTCTCACATCATGCACTGAATACAACTCTAAGCATTAAAGACATGAAGATAAGCGCAATGAGTTCTTAAGAAAAGGAAAAAAGACAGACCATGTTTTTTTATAATAAGGCAGAGAAATAAGCCGCTCTCAAATCCTTAATCTCTGTCTGACATTTCTGCAATAAGCGGATGACACTCAGAGTTTATCAGCCCTAAAAAGTATGTGCAGCTTTTCAAGATTCCCGAGTAATATCATCTGGCTACGAGAAGGGTACTTTTTAAATCGTTTTGATCCCTAAATGGAACATCAACAACAGTCAAGCATTAAATGATCAACAAACTCCTTGGAAATGGGGGTAAGTATATTTTGGACAAACAATGTAGAAGAAGAAAGGGGAAAAGAAAAAGCAGATACAGATAAATACTGTATACTATAAATAATGATAAATAGAAAAGCTCAATAAGATTTTGAAATCACCCGCATGAGTAGCTATTCAGCAGGAAACATATGTTTCCCCCCACCATTAAAATATTATCAGATTTTGGCATAATCAAAGCAAGTAGTTCAGACAAATCATTAATGATTTTATGATGTAGCTGCGGGGGTTTATCTACCAGGACATCACAGAAACATGTTATCATTGATAATGAAACCCAGCGACTCAAATTGAGAGTAACTGATGAAAATATTTGGGAAGAGATATACTTGGTTTTGATGATATCTGCTACTCCGACACCATAAAGTAGAAATACTATATCGGGAGGTTTTGATGTGGAGTATTTGGTTGATGTTTCAGTTTAAAACATGTGAATCTAGTATTTTTTTTTTGGACAAATCTGTGTAACTTGTTATTTCATCACAGTAACAATTGAGTCTTTACTTCACAGTTGTAGGGAATTACTTAGCCTTTTTCAAACATGACACTACAATGCATAGATTATTTATAAGTCGAAGGCTTTTTGTGCCATGTGTTGATAGCAAGAAACATAACAAAAAGTACATGAGATTTATCATTAACACTCATACATGTTTGGTTTAGGGATCTAAAACTTGCCAAATAAACTTGTATTGTGCTTTGCTGCAAAAAATGGATGGTAGTTATTTGTGTAAATAAAGCTTTAATTTAGCGATCTGGCTCACTGTCAGATCTTCACATTAAACTCAGTACATTCTCTTTTTTTCCTGTTATATATGTGTATTGGCACCTTGCCCTTACTGCATATCTTCAAATCAAAAGTTGTGAATGCTGGTTGGAGCTCTGCCTCCAGTCTATCCCTTGGCACAGGCACACAGGCGAGTGTGTGGTAATTTAATGCTTGCCGCCCAGACCCTATGATCCTGTGGGAGTGACTGTGCCCCTGTAAGTGAGGCTGAACGCTTTATCCCGTGGCATTAGTCCTCCATGTTTGAGTTAATACCCCAGAGTAGAGCTTCTATCCAGAGGCATTAGTGTCTGACACTGTACAGCTCAGAATGGGGGAGCCTCTCACTTCCTCCAAGTCTTCTGTGTTGTGTCTCTTTCATCCAGTTGGCAAACTTAGGGCACAGAAGTTCTTTCCTCAGATGTTTGATGCATGATGAAGTTGCTTGTATCCAGATATGCTTCTGTTTACCTCTGATTTAGGGCAGAAATATTCCAGTAACCTGTCTCTGTGGCAAATACAGAATAAAGAGGAGAGAGTTGTATCTTGTATACATTTAAAAATAACTTGTCCTCAATCAGTCATTTTGGTGCTTGTTAATGAGTTTTCCTGGAACTCAAGAAAAGTTTTATCATAAGTAATTTTTAACCTAAAAATGTAGAGTGCATCAGATTATAAAAAAAGATGGCCTTGTTATTAACAGTATTTTAATATTGTACCGCTTATGTTGGCATGTGAATGATTTAAGGCCATAAAAATGTTAACACATTTTAAATAACTCGTCCTAATTAGTTTTATTTGTTTTTTTATTTATTTTTTGACGTAAAAGTGTGCTGCTTATTGTTCTACTAGGCCAAAATAGTCAAATAGTATACTGTATGAGAATGAGAGTGTGTTAATTAATATATTTGGCCGTTTGCAGTAAGTCTGTAGATTTGTGTGTGTGTGTGTTTGATGTAGGCCTCTCACGATAATTAATATTGTTGGATACATTTTCCCGGAAATTATTGTGATAGACGATAATATTGTCGGCACCGTTGTATGACCATTTTAGACCACTGACATAATGATAATATATAATAATTGTAAGGTTTCAGCGTTAGAGTCTGTGAGCTTATTGTTTTTGTGTGTATTATTGTGGCCTTGCATTTTATTTTGTTATTGACTCTACCCTCTCTTTTCAGGTGTCTACACTTCATGTCGTTGTGTGTCACCTGCCAGCTTGTGTGTCTCATGTGCTCATCATCACCAGCCCCGCCCCTGATTGTTTTCACCTGTGCCCCATTAACCGTTGTGTGTATTTATAGCCCTGCTCTCCTTTTGTCTTTTGTCGGTTCGTCTTGTCTCCACGTCGAGCCATGTCTGTAAACCTTGAAATCTGTTCGGTAAACCTAGTGGAACCTAGAGATCTGGTTAAGGGTCCTAGTAGAACCTAGCGATCTTTGTTTTTGAATAATCTTTTATTAATAAAAGATACTTTTTGAAGTCAACGGAATCGTGCATCTGAGTTCTTGTGAGTCCCTCGTGTCAGAACGAACCGACCAAACAAGATGGACTCAGCCGATTCCACCGTGTTCAAGACGGCTTTGCAAGTGCAAGGAACACGCTTGTGTCAGCAGGAGGAGCAGCTGACAACAATGAAGCAGGGGGTTCAAGACGTAAATGCCCGTCAGCACAACTTCCAAGTAACAGTGACAACAGAATTAAATCACCTGGCAGAGAAGATGCGTGACATACTTACGCACCTCGAGGGACGTCCTGCTATTCCTGCGGCAGAGTTTTCCGGTCCAGCAGAGGTCGGGTTTGCCCCCCCGTTGATCCCCATGCAAATATCCATGCCATCGTCTTCACTCCGCCTCGCTTCACCGGAGAAGTTCTCCGGGGATTCGAGAAACTGTCGTCCATTCCTGATACAGTGCGATCTCCACTTCAAACATCAGCCCGCAGCATTTCCCACCGATCAAGCTAAGGTAGCTTTCATAATATCTCACTTGACGGGAAGAGCAGGGGCCTGGGCAACAGCAGAATGGGCCCGAGACTCGCCTGTTTGCCAGTCGTTAAAGTTTTTCATGGACTCAATGAAGAACATTTTTGACCAGACAGCACCTGGGAGAGAGTCAGCGAGAGCCCTGGTAAACATCAGACAACGGCAGAGGAGGGTGGCGGATTACGCGATCGAATTCCGGACCCTGGCAGCGGAGAGCGGATGGAATTCCGCGGCTCTTTTTGATGCGTTTCTGCATGGATTAGCGGATCCCATAAAGGATCAGTTAGCTCCATTAGAGTTGCCTGTAGAGTTGGACTCACTCATTGCCATGGCTATCCGGGTGGACCAACGTCTAGCTGAGAGACGTCGGGAGAGGGGGGAGGAAGCAGCTTCCACTACACTCTTCGGACGGGGGTTACAGAAGGAACACTACGGTTGGCGGAGGAATACCCGGACTTCGTCTCCAGAGCGACCATCGCCCCCTAGCGCCGCGGAGGAACCGATGCAGCTCGGAGGAGCCAAACTCACCCCGGAGGAGCGACAGCGCCGCCTACGGGAGCGGCGGTGTTTCTACTGCGGCCAGCAGGGTCATGTTCTGGCAGCCTGTCCAGCAAAAGATCAGGCTCATCAGTGGGAAGAGGGACGCTGGTGAGCCGAATGACTTCTTTCGACCCTTCCTCGAGAAGACTGACTCAGGTACAAATGAAACTGAAGGATAAAACTGTAACTCAGGATGCATTAATTGACTCTGGGGCTGATGAGAGCTTGTTAGACTGGGAGCTGGCTAAAGAGTTGAACTTAAACATTGTCCTCTTAGATCAGCCATTAGAAGCTAGTGCGTTGGATGGCCGCCTTTTATGTACAGTTACTCATCGCACGGAACCCATAGAAATTGTCATAGATCAGGAGCACCGTGAGCATATTAGCTTTCATTTATTTAACTCAGCTCAACAGCCTCTCATTTTGGGTTACCCTTGGCTTGTTAAACATAACCCTCACATGGACTGGCTTACAGGAAAGGTTAAGGGGTGGGGGAGTGAGTGCTCTCGTTCTTGTTTAGCCTCTCATACAGTTTCGAGTAGACCGCACAGATCTGGGAGCTTTAAACAGGCGTCAGATAGGGACAGTGTCACGTCTGCTAAACCATCTGACTTTCCTGACTTATCCAAAGTGCCAGAGTGTTACCTTGACATTAAGGAGGTGTTTAACAAGACACGAGCTACTTCCTTGCCTCCCCATAGACCGTATGATTGCCCTATAGACCTTCTCTCGGGCTCTACTATCCCCAAAGGACGGTTGTATTCTCTTTCTGGTCCTGAAAGGAAGGCCATGGAAGAGTATATCGGATCATCACTCAAAGCTGGCTTGATTCGGCCATCATCATCTCCAGCAGCAGCAGGTTTCTTTTTTGTAGGTAAAAAGGACGGTTCATTAAGGCCCTGTATTGATTACAGTCCACTTAATCAGATCACAGTTAAGAACAGATATCCCCTTCCACTCATCTCTACGGCATTCGAACTGTTACAGGGAGCCAAGGTATTTACCAAGCTTGACCTAAGGAATGCATATCACCTTGTGCGCATCCGGGAGGGGGATGAGTGGAAAACGGGTTTCAATACACCTACGGGACATTACGAATATTTGGTGATGCCTTTTGGACTTTGTAATGCACCTGCTGTTTTCCAAGCCCTCATTAATGATGTGTTAAGAGATTTCCTGAATGTTTTCTGTTTTGTGTATCTCGATGATATCCTCATCTTTTCTCCAGATGAGAATATTCATGTTAACCATGTTCACCTTGTTCTTCAGAGACTCCTAGCTAACCATTTGTTTGTGAAAGCCGAAAAATGCGAGTTTCATGTGAACTCTGTGGCATTTTTGGGTTTTATGATTTCCCCTAACAAGGTGGAAATGGACCCAGCTAAGGTCAGTGATGTGGAGAACTGGCCCACGCCAGACTCAAGAAAGAAAGTTCAGCAATTCTTGGGGTTTGCTAACTTTTACAGACGGTTCATACGCAATTTCAGTACGATTGCCTCTCCTCTCCATGCCCTTACCTCTCCCCAGGTTCAGTTTGTGTGGAATCCACAGGCAGAGAAATCTTTCCTGGAACTGAAGAGGAGGTTCACCACAGCTCCCATCCTGACTGTACCTGATCGCCACCGACAGTTTGTGGTGGAAGTGGACGCCTCCAACGACGGCGTTGGAGCTATACTGTCCCAGAGGTCAGCAGGGGACAACAAGCTTCATCCGTGTGCGTACCTCTCCCGTAAGCTATCGTCTGCTGAGAGGAATTACGACGTGGGAAATCGGGAACTGTTGGCTGTGAAGATTGCTTTGGAGGAGTGGCGGCACTGGCTGGAGGGAGCGGAGCAGGATTTCCTGGTCTGGACGGATCATAAAAACCTGCAATATATCAGGAAGGTTAAACGTCTGAACTCTAGGCAGGCCAGATGGTCATTGTTCTTTAATAGATTCAGGTTCACTCTGTCATATCGACCTGGTTCGCAGAATGGAAAGCCTGATGCACTCTCCAGAATGTATGATCCTGAGCCAGTCCCCAGGAGTCCAGATCCCATTCTGCGGCCAGACCGAGTGATAGGGAGTGTGACCTGGCCCATTGAAGCCAAGGTCAAACAGGCTAACGTTGGGAATCCTGTCCCAAGAGGGTGTCCTCAGAATCGCTTGTTTGTGCCAGAGCAACTTCGAGGGCAAGTTGTTCATTGGGCCCATACGTCGGTACTTACCTGTCATCCTGGAAACAAAAGGACCCTTTTCATGGTGAGACACAGATTCTGGTGGCCGGGGATGTGGAAGGATGTTGCAGAATATGTAGCAGCGTGTCCTGTGTGCGCCAGGAACAAAACTTCTCGGCAAGCTGCGGCAGGTCTTCTCCAACCTCTGCCCATTCCCAACAGACCATGGTCTCACATTGCGTTGGATTTCGTGACAGGATTACCAACATCGGCAGGTAATACCACCATACTCACTGTGGTTGATCGTTTTTCTAAAATGGCACACTTTGTCGCCATGCCCAAGTTACCTAACGCCAAGGAAACAGCAGAGGCCATGTTGTCCCATGTGTTCAGGATCCATGGTTTTCCTAGTGATGTCGTTTCAGACCGAGGCCCACAGTTCGTATCACGCTTTTGGAAGGAGTTTTGTCGCCTAATCCAAGCCACTGTTAGTCTGACCTCCGGATACCACCCACAGTCAAATGGACAAGCAGAGAGGATGAATCAGGATTTGGAGACCTGTTTGAGATGCCTAGCGTCCGAGAAACCCACCACCTGGAGTAAGAGTCTGATTTGGGTGGAGTATGCACACAACACCTTACCCACATCAGCCACTGGTATCTCCCCGTTTCAATGTGTCCATGGGTACCAACCTCCTTTGTTTCCGGAGCTCGAGAAGGAGGTCACGGGTACCAAGTACCAGGCCGGACAACGAGTGTGGCTATCCACCAAGGATCTTCCTCTCCATGTCGCCTCCAGGAAGCTGGCTCCCCGGTTCGTTGGTCCCTTTCCCATAGCCAAAGTGATTAACCCTGTTGCTGTCCGTTTATGTCTTCCAAAGTCCATCAAGGTCCACCCCACGTTCCATGTCAGCAAGTTAAAACCAGCCAAAGAGAGCAGACTGGTCCCCGCCTCCACGTCCCCTCCACCTCCCCGGGTTGTCGACGGGGGTCAAGTGTACACGGTGGACAAAATACTGTCGGAAAGGAAGAGGGGCAGAGGTAGACAGTTCCTGGTCGACTGGGTGGGGTATGGATTAGAGGAGAGGTGTTGGATCCCAGGCAGCTTTATTGTGGACAAGACCCTTATATCGGACTTCGATAGAGGTCAGTCTCAGCTTTCAGGGACGTCTGGAGCCGTCCGTAAGAGGGGGGGTACTGTAAGGTTTCAGCGTTAGAGTCTGTGAGCTTATTGTTTTTGTGTGTATTATTGTGGCCTTGCATTTTATTTTGTTATTGACTCTACCCTCTCTTTTCAGGTGTCTACACTTCATGTCGTTGTGTGTCACCTGCCAGCTTGTGTGTCTCATGTGCTCATCATCACCAGCCCCGCCCCTGATTGTTTTCACCTGTGCCCCATTAACCGTTGTGTGTATTTATAGCCCTGCTCTCCTTTTGTCTTTTGTCGGTTCGTCTTGTCTCCACGTCGAGCCATGTCTGTAAACCTTGAAATCTGTTCGGTAAACCTAGTGGAACCTAGAGATCTGGTTAAGGGTCCTAGTAGAACCTAGCGATCTTTGTTTTTGAATAATCTTTTATTAATAAAAGATACTTTTTGAAGTCAACGGAATCGTGCATCTGAGTTCTTGTGAGTCCCTCGTGTCAATAATAATTCAAGTACATCCTTTCAAACTGCTAGTCACATCCTCATGTAAATGTAAATGTATCGAGTTCATTTTTATTTATCATACGATACGTCAATTAATTGCTTTTCGCGACAGTCATACAATAAAACATGTTTGACTTTCATTAGTGAATTTAACTGTGCCCTTTATAGTCTGTGTCCGATATAGTGTATTTGTATATCCTATATATGCTAAGGTCCCGCTGCTGACATGATAGCAGTCATTTTGTGCGCATATGTGTAATTAAACCCATGATATCAAAATCTCACTCCAGCCAGGTACCCAAAGTTGGCAACCCTGTTTATATCCATGTAACTCAGCTCACTGATCTTTTTTTTTTTTAAATCACAAAGCTAACGCTGAGCCTCGTCAACGAGCGAAAAAATGCTAACGCATTACTGCACAGAAACTCACTCATAACACCCTTATTACTTATCGTAGCTGCACGCCCAACATGTTTACTAGCATCTTGAGAAGACACAGAATCGATAGGTACCAACATCATCACTCTATGATAAGAACTCGCGACTTTATAAACAAAAACAGACATCAAAACACATGGCGCTAGGTAGCTAAAATGGCTTACCTTTGTCGTTGTCTTCAATGGCATTAAAACGATAACAACGCTGAATAAGGTTAATCCATAGGTTAATCCAATGTGTCTGTGTCCCTTTGAAATGATTTCTGATAATCCATAAGCAATAAACCGACTTTTCCGTTTTCAGATGTCAGAGTGTGAGCTAGGTTCGCTCTGGCCAAAACTGCATGCGTGAAGCCCCCACATTTTTTTGTTAAGGTTAGTGTGTATGTGAAAATGACCCTTCAATTATATTGGCTCGAATGGTTAAAAAGAGATGTCAATCACCAAAATCGGCCAATGGGTTCCAGAGAAACGGTAAAAACGCCCATTTCCACCCAAATCACACCAGAGTTGGATTTTCTTTTGCTAAACCTCTCTAAAAAGGTCAAATGTCACTTGTTGTGCATCAATCTTGATACAGGGTACTTATTATATGTTGTACTTTTGATTCCTAAAGCTTTTAGACTACCATACCATCATCCAAGGGTAATTTTCACTATAAGTAAAAAATAAATTTTGGACGGACACTATAATTTACAGTTTTTTACTATGTTCAATCTGAATTTTATTTAAGATAAAAAACATCTATATTGATTCTGACTTTTCTACATCCAACTCAAAGGTTTATCATTACTTTGAGGAAAAAGATTATTAATTGTCCCCTTTTGTTCTGGAAATATCATTTTCGAGCCTGAGACCTGAAAAACAGGCTTGGGGTCTAACAGGTTAAAAAACAAAATATATTATTCTGATTAAATCAAGAAAGATAACACCAGGAGACATATTTTCAATACGTTTATTAATTTATATACATCATTAAAATGTTGATTAAATAATCATTAGATTATATAAAAAGATGGCCTTGCGTGTTGATGGTATTTAACAATGTACAACTAATGTTGCCTTGTGAATGATTTATCATTTTAAAGCCTTAGAACTTTTATAATCTGCAGTATTTTCATGTAAATCTGGAAATCACTGCTCTGCTGACACTGTTTTCACATCCTCATCACACACACACAAACACACACAGAGAGAGAGATTTGAACGTTGTGTTGAAAGATTACAATTGTTTGTGTCATTATGGTAATGAAAGACAAACAATGTCTCCTGTCATTTAAATCAATTAGAGGAGATAATCCCTCTGCTTTAATGAATCCATTTTGTATTTACTGCCGAGCATTCCTGGACTTATTAAGTGTTTTATCTTCATTTAATTTATTCCAAGATTATGAGCTGCTGTTTTTGTATGCATGATTGCAATGATGGAAACTTGTGTAAACAAAACATATGACTACAACACAACCCTGCAATCTAAAAAAAGATTTGTGAAGGATTTTTAAAACAGTTGGAAGTCTGTTATTTTCCCTCTACAAGGCTGCTAGTGTGTGCGAGATAAACTCCCTGACCTGTCGTTTCATGTTATCGCATTCATAGCGCCACATTCACAAAACTGTCGCCTATTCTCATGATAACCTCACGGCTGACAAAAGCTATTGCATATGGTGTTTCACTTCATGGAGGGTGAACCATCTCTTATTCTAGCTTCACTGTGAAAATATATTAAAGAAAACACGATTTCCGGCTGAGTAAGGTTTTATTTGGATAGCATCCTAATAATATCAGTGGGATACACAAAATGCACTTATGCTAACAACGTTCTTGTAATTGTGATGTTTTAATGGTGGAACAACTCAGGTAATTGCTCATTAATGTTAGCTTTAGAGAAGGTCAAGAATAATCTGCCTGATCCAAAGATAATTGGTACTTTTAATTGGATTTCAAATGACTGTATTAGCTTTTCTCTGAAAATATAATTAAAAGTCCTTATTGTAAATCATTCTTTGCTGTGTTTCCTGTATGATAGGCACTATGCTAATAAAGTGTGTTATTATAAAATACAAGGGTGTGGGTCAAGGGCATGGCGTAGGGGGCACAGGCCACCTATGAATTCTGATTGGCCGTCCCAAAGGCCAACCGATTATACATTACTCTGAATGGCTTACTGTCCTGTAAGAGGTGGGACCAATTAATTTGTACTGCTGGGGCAATTTTCGGATTACCACTTCATAGTCCTTCAAGTGATGCTATTGTGCAAAAAAAACACATGTGGAAAATTACATTTGGGAAAAGACGTCTGTGAACCAGTGGCTTTTTAACTCCGCAAAAATCTTCTTACTTTGTCCAAACCATTGGGTTAGTTGTCGTTGTTTTGTACTGTTTGTCATTTCCAATTTCTCCCAACCCCCCCTTGATTGGAGGTTATTTAAATCACCTGTTGGTAGCTAATTAAGGATTGTTAGCAGCTGGGTGCATTCCCCTCTCAGCCAATCAGAGTGTGACTCCGCCCTTTTTCTAGGTTTTAAGAGAGGTGAAGAAGCGCACTCCCACGGCTTTCTCTACCTAATGCAGATATTGTTAGCCAGATTGGTTTTCCAACACGTACTCTTTGTCCTAATGAAAGAAGACCTCTAAAAAATGAATATAGGTGTTTTATTTTAATACATTTGTTAATTTACATCTGTACATATCTCCTAAATGTACCATAACTGAGTATTACATATGATTTCAGAAAACCCATACTACAAAACAAATATGTTTTAACGTCAGAAATCATCCCTTATTCGCTTCATGGTGATACATGTTCCTTCTCCACTTGAGCTGTATCCTCAATGATATATAACAATACAAAAGCACAAATACACTTTACATTTCAAGTTTTTATCTCATTTAAAACCCATAATTATTGGGAACAAAAAACATGTTTCAGTTTTAAAACCATAAAGCACAGAATGGCCACGTATGCTTAAAAAAAGGGGAACTCAAGGGAATTTAAACACATTGAGAACGGCCATCTTCCATTCACCTGCTGCACCTTGGCAAGGACAAGCAGCCTAACCCATGACCATCCTTTTCTATCAAGCTAAATATACCAAACGCATAAAGAAGAAAACCTACTGTAACTTTTATCCCTGTATTTTTTCTTTTAATGTTTATTTTATTATCTTTTCTTTTTAATGACTGATTTTAAATGCCATTTTATTAATGTCTTTCATTTTTGTAAAGCACTTTGAATTGCCTTATGTTGAAAGGTACTACATAAATAAACTTGCCTTGCCTTACTGTAAAATGGAAATATAAACCCGGCCTTCATTAAAGAGTCTCCCTTAACGCAAGCAGCGCTGTGATTAAGGTGCAGCTTGCATGTTGTCTTCTTGATAGTGATGAAGTGGCATATTAATGCTAATGTGAAAACAGGGTTGCCCACTCAAGATTCCAAGGGTGTACAAGAGTCCTTCTAAAGCTGATAGGAGAGTGTGTTTTCCTTTTGCTCCGCCTTTAAATTAACCTATAATGAGTGACACTCAGCTGTGCATGGGGTTTACCGAAGGCTCACCCGCCCAACAACAGGAAGCCTTCCCAACACACTTAGTGACAATGGACCTCTGTCGTCCTCGGTTATGTCAAATGTGTTATTGACTACAAAGAAAGGACTGCAAATAAGAAAGCCAAAATTATTAAAAAAAAATAAGATGAGAAGAGCTCTATTAAGGTTGTGTTCGGAAATCATGGCCTTGTGAATTATGATCACAACTGACCTTTGCAGACGGCAACCGTAAACAATGTTGTTCCCTTGTAATGGTTTGGTGTTAACCATGTGTTTGTAACACTGGGTGAATCACCTTTACCCAGCAGCCATCAGTAAAAACCTTGAGCTGCGAATTGAGAAGACCTATACAGAAAAAAGTGGACTTCATTGTCCTCCCTGGACATCATAGATCTATGATAATCTATGGTGTCCTAATTAGTATCTGCTCTGATAGGTTTGAATCATCCCATCACCCTGGTGTTTGTCCGATAAAGATCTCAATGACTGAAACATCACATTTTGAAGTGTTTTACTTCCATTGATGTTCAATCGTCTTCCTGCCATTAACAATGACCTGAACTAAATAACAGGCTCTTGTGATGTACTTTATGCTTAGTGAAATGCACTTCCCGGAATCCATTCATTGTCCATACTTTTTAAGCTGTGATTTCATTAATTATATATTTTTAATTTCTACATTAATAGTTCGACTTAAGTGTCGGTTGCTTGTTTACTTTTTTAAATATATTTTTATTTAATAAAATGTAACAACAAAAACATGCCTGGCTGTCCATTGCTTATACATGAGGTGACGAAAAGACAGTGCACCTACTCTATGTACTATATCCGTAAGCATGAGATCCTATGGACAGTTGTTCTCACTTGTTTGAAGCTCACACTAGTTTTGTCAAAGTTTTGCAAAGATTCCACTCATAAGTTCTTAAATCATTTCCTTTTAAAAAAAATGGTATCAACCATTTATGGGATATCATCACAGATCCACCAGCCGACAACAGTCTCCATTCTCCCAAAATCTCAAACAACTCGGCATGAAATAAAAAATCCTGATGAACTGGAGAAAAAGATGAGAGCAGCAACAGAGTTGGGATTGAAAAACTCACAGCTGACCGGGGAGCAGGGAAGCTTTTCAGAACACTCCTCTGCAAGTCATTTCAACCGGATGCTCAGAGTGGCAGGCAGCGTAGTTTCACCGGTGTCTGTGCTGAATGAAAGCTGAATGATTTATCAAGTTGCCAGTGGCAGTTCAGTGGGGCATCACACCTGAGCAGAATGCAAAAAGGAAAGACCTCCGGGGAATGGAAAAGGATGTTTGCAGGATGTTTGGAGCGTCTCCCGATGGTTGGATAGGGAACAATGTGATGCTAAAGGTGAAAAGTACCTGCAGAATTAGAAGCAGGGTTACAGGCTTTCCGTGAAAGGATGCCTCACAGGAAGGAGGATTGTTCATTTCTGCCTCAGTCAATTTAATCTCTCTCTTTAAACACAGGGAAACGGCATTTACAGATTTAAACAAAACCTAGAGTACTGTTGTTATTAAATATATTCACATTAATCTGCATTTAATCTGTCCTGTCTTTTTGCGAACAAAATGTGCTTTGGTTGAAATGAAAGGAATTCAAAAATTGAAATATTAAAAGATTAGTTTGAAAGCCATAAGACGATGAGAAAAATGTTATTGAAAAGATTGGAGAATGAAATAATAGATACAAAAAAAACATAAAGTAGAAGTTTGACTGACAAATTGTCTTACTGATATTGTCACTTATGAGTCAGAACAATATCTAACATAAGCCAGCAGTTTGACATCAAAGTTGTTGTAAATTGCAACAATCCTCAGCATATGCCATCAAAGTCAAACACCCTTGAAGTAGTGGCTTGAAGCATAATGAGGCAACACATCTACCATTATCAGCAGACTTCCCCCCTCTTTTACTAATGTTTTAACTCACCATGGTGATGAGTTATACGTCCAAAGTGTTTTAGATCCAGCGTGGTTGTTCACAGAGCTGCCAAAAACCCAGAGGGCTTATCGCGTAGCACTCCTCATTAAAAAATACACTTCATCTGGCTTATGCAATAGCTGTTAAAATAGCAACAGGAAGCAACTCAAACAACTCCCGGATGATTATTCACATGTTCATTCGGTTTGAATGCAACTATGTGTGCCTTAATAGCAAGAAAAGCATATTTTTTTCTTTACAAAGAATTTCAAAAGCGTTAATTTTGTAAGGCGGGCACAATTTAATTGCACCACTCAAATGCTGTGTTCAACGGTGTATAAAAAGGTTGATGTTTCACATTTTGGTTTCATCGAGTTCAGAAAATGAAACATTTGAAGAAAAGAGACCGGAGAAAAGCTAGGTTAGTAATAAAAACTATTTTGAACTGATTCACACTAATGTAAAATTCAACAAATGGAAGAACTTTACCCTTTATAGGGCTCTATTAGGTCAACCCTAACCCATTTCAGGCCTCTGCTGATTGGTCAAATGTCTGTGGCACAGCGTGATCTTCGCTGTTTGGCTGGGAGAAAACCACATGCTTCATGACCGCACTGAGTCGCGGGGGGGGACGCCATGTTTGGTGTGTGCGGAAGTTACCAAATATGGTTCCTCTCCCGATAAAGGGTTAAGGGTTATTAAGTAAATTGAAGTTTTGTAATTGTTTTCAAGTTGAGTGAAATGGTTGCATTAATCACAAAGGTGGTACTAAGGCAGTGTGGTGATTAATTGGAGAACAAGTCTTACAGCTGAAATACAAGCACAAGGGGATTTGACCCATCCAGCACCATGGACAGAGACATCATGGTTGAACCATAGTGGCAGCAGGACTTCAGCACCATGGACTGCAACATACATGGAAACTGGTGAACTCATTTCCTAAAGGGGCCCAATTGGCATCATTTTGAAGTTCATATTTCAATTGTTTGCCTCTCCATGACATGTTTACATGCTGAAATGTTCAAAAGGTGCTTTATATTTCTCAAAATGCGTGTAATAGAGTATATTCAAAACTGCCATTATGCATGCAGGCAACCCTTGAACTCCATGAACATGAAAAATCTAGTCGACAAAAAATTGCTGCTGTCTCTTAAAAGCTTGTATTGGCAATACAATGTAATTCAAACAGACTAGCTAGTATGGAATAGCGAAACAGCATCTGCTTGACTGGTTTAGCACCAGAGAGAGAAAGAGACACACAGATGTGGTTTGAATGTTTCAGGACTTAAGAGAGTATGTCCCATTTCAGTTGCTGGATTCTCCAAAGTCTACATTTGTAGATCAGGCATGTACTACAAAGTACAGTCTGTCTGATTGCAGAGGCTTCTTAAATCATGTCTAAGAAAGTCAGCCATCTGTTGTCATAAGAACATCACACATTACTTTTAAAATAATGCTGGCCTTGGCTCTCCTGTGCTCTCACCGAGTTCTATTCTAGTTTACAAAAGTATTTTATCCCAATAAGGTTTTTATTTCTTGTCTCTTCTTTTTCATAAGTTCATTTTAATTCATAATGTAGTTATGTTAAGTTGTGTGTGTGTGTGTGTGTGTGTGTGTGTGTGTGTGTGTGTGTGTGTGTGTGTGTGTGTGTGTGTGTGTGTGTGTGTGTGTGTGTGTGTGTGTGTGTGTGTGTGTGTGTGTGTGTGTGTGTGTGTGTGTGTGTGTGTGTGTGTGTGTGTGTGTGTGTGTGTGTGTGTGTGTGTGTGTGTGTGTGTGTGTGTGTGTGTGTGTGTGTGTGTGTGTGTGTGTGTGTGTGTGTGTGTGTATTTACAGCAACTCATTACGTTTGGGAGCAGTTAGTACACTTGCTAGTTTATGAGGCAGAAGTAATGTCATTGGCCGACGACTAATAAACCTGGACTACACAACTTTGAAGAAAAGAGACATTATCAAATAAATGGTGTTATCATTAAAAGTTACATAGCAAAATGTGGCATAAAATGTCTTTGAAAAATTATTTCATGAGATTAAGTACAATTCTAGTATATTGTACTTCACAATGTCCTATCAAGATCATTTATAATTGAACATTGTACTTTTTCACTGAACATTTGAGGTGATAAACTTGAAAATATTGAATGAGTTGACATGGAGTGCCTACAGCTACATCAGATTAGCCTGAGGCTAGTGTAGAGGTTAGCCTGGCCCTCTGGTACTTGGAGGCCCACATCCTGCAAACGATCCACTCCGCTCGAGTGCTCTGTGCTCATAACTCTTAAGCTCCCATCTCACTGCAGCAGGCTGCAGAGTTCATGAGCGATGCAACGGAAAACACAAGTTGAAACCCCCAGAAACTCAAGACTCTGGGGAAAGTACTCCAAGGGCAGCCAGTTCCCAAATGCTGCGCAAACACAGCTACCTCCTCAAGGGAGTACCAGCTCACACAATGAGGTCTGAACATGTACAGAAAACCTGCAGAGAATAAAAGAGGGAGGGGGGATACTAAAACATACCCAGAGCACAAATTAAGGGGTAAATAGAACAATGGATTGGCTCAAAGTCAACTAAACATTGGGCCATAATGAGAACAATTATTTGTATTTAAAGAATTATAACAACCTTTTATTTTTATCTTTCTGCCAACTATGTCCGCTGGTTTTAGATGCTGTCTATTATTCCATGCTGGGCAGGTGGTGGAGCACAGCAGGTTTATCTTTCCAAGAAACAGCTTTCCATCATTTCATATGAGGACGTTAGGAGCTCTCGGAAGTCAACGATTTACTGTAGTAAATGCGGACCGGTGACGCAAAGCATGGATAGGCTAAGAAGAAGTCCAAAAGAGCTGCAGAGTTGGTTGCTGATTTCCAGTGGGTTGAAGTCGTCCTCTCAATTTGCACATTGAAAATATACCTATCGCCAAATATCTGCCATCCAAGTCTCTTTGAGCTTCAAAATAAAAGTGGTCACACAAAGGAACATAGGAAATGGTAAACAATGTAATGTAAAGCTACAAAATATATGTTGCACCTAAACAACCCTGCTTATTTTGTCTTGTTCAGTTTAACAGAGCAGAACACACCTGGAAAGGGCTCAGAGCGGACGCCTCCGGATAGACAATTCTTGGTTGTCAAGAGTATGTCGGTCCATTATTCCCAAAAAGACGTGCTGCAATAGGACAAATGATTGGTCCCCGCTCTTGGTTTACTTCCTGCAATTGGGTAGCATTCTGTTTGTTAGAAATGTTCGGAAACACTCTCTTTGGAGCTTTCTCAGATTGGTTGTATGGGTCTTGTGCTGATTGCTGCACTTACAATTTCCTAACTAATATTGCATTGTTGAAGCAAAACATGTTTTCCAGTCGCCAACCTGACCTAGTTTTATTATCGACTTACCTTTCGTTCTGTCCTGCAACAACAGGAGCTGCCTCAAGGAGAATTGCACCCACTCCTGGGCTTTACAAAAGGAGGTTGCCCTTTCCTAACAATATCAAAGATTGCCCTCATTCAAGTCTGAGGAGGAAGAGGTTATTAATGAAAGGCCATCTCATAATTATGAGCTGCTACCAGGTTATTTCTCCAAGGATGAGAAAGAGCGTAACCCACGCACTCCCCAGCGGATCCAAACACACACAGCCCAGGCATCAACAGTCCTAACCTTGTAGAAGAATTGGTAAATGTACTATGTCGCTTTTATGGACTTGGGTAAACAAGCATGCTTTAAACCGTGTCTGGCAGACATCAAGGTCACAAATAAGCAATGTACTTGAGTACAGCAAGTGCACTCAGTAACATATAGAATCACTCTGTGCTCATATTTGATCATCCAGTGTGAAATAAACTGTGAAGCTTGGGTACACACAGGTCTTAGAGCTCATGTATGTTTGGATTGCACAACATGTGTATGTAGGGATTGTATTGATGTGTTTAATGCAATGTAATACTTACAGAAATGCCAGGCTCATTCGTGATGTGCACCTTTGTGTTGGGAGAGCTATTTCTTACGAGAATTAGACCTGGCAAGGTTATTTGATTTGGGTTCTGTGGGTGGACCAATAAAGAGGGAGGGAGCGGGATGAAATTAATAGAAGAGATTCTTTTTTTCTTCCCGATATGTCCGCCAGAGTTTTCATTAGCCCAGGGAGAGGATGAGAAGAACTGTAATAGGGCTGTCTTTGCTCGGAGTTCACAATTAATTATTTTTCTTGAAAGTTATTTTAAGTATTAAAGTTGCATTACCTGATCTTGCTATCTCAATATATTGACATGATTAGTTGATTGATGTCATCTAAGGTGCCAGTCTATGAGATATCAAAATCTAGAAGAATGAGGAGATTCAGCTGTCAATCAGGGGGTTTAGTTTACATATTGGATTTGAGACAAACTGAAAGAAGTTGTCAAGTCTGTGTAGAAATTATTACATTTGTTTAACCGAACTTGACAAAGAGTCCAATCTTCCCTTAGTTTCAGTTGCCTAACCACATTGCATTTCCTTTCCTTTACCATAAGCCGTTTGAAAACAATGTCTGCTCATAGCAGTTAAAGCATTAGTATTTGTTTTATGGTCTTGAATAACCACAAATGAAAGGGCTCCTATTATGCCAGGTTTCGTATTTATATGTTGTGCCTCTGAGACATGTTTAAATACCTAATGTTCCAAAAGAGCTTTGTTTCCAATACTGCCTGGAATTTATGCTTAGAGATGTCCCGCCCCTTAGCCTATCACATGCAATGTGTTGGAGTGCTAGCCAATAGAAGAGCGAGTGTTACAGAGTGAGGTCACTATGTTAACCCTTTGATGCACAACATGGGTCAAAAGTGACCCGAGTGAGTTTTAATTGTAAATATCTTTGCAACATATTACTTTAACAATTCAAAATTCCAGGTATTCCTCAATGAATTTGGGGCGGTGGTGGCGAAGTCCATAGGGACTTGCAACTGGAAGGTCACCAGTTCAAGTCCCGCCAAGACCAAGTGCTACCGAGGTGTCCCTGAGCAAGGCACCGTTCCCTAACTGCTCCCCGGGCGCCGAGTGTTTCAATTTATTTAATCATTTAATATTCCAAGTATTCATTTAATATCTTGTTGTTGATGACCACACATCATTATTTTCATTCTCCCTTTTTTAATTTAGGAACTAAAACAGTTTTTGTATTTCTTCATCAAGTTTGCATACATGGGTCAAAAGTGAGTGTGATGAAAATGAAAACAATACATACTATAATACTAATTTTGTTATAAATAATAATGTTAGCAGCGATTGGACCAAACATGTAATCACTATGGAATTTGATAGGAAGCTTTTATTTGTAAATGATTGCCGTTAGGAACATGTTAACCGTGGACAACTTTTCACATGCCAAACTTGCTGGCGCATAGTGCGTAAAAGTGGCCACAGCTCTGCTGACTCAATAACTGCAGAGTTCTAAAACCAGCTCTGGCATTAATGTCAGCACCAACACTGTGTGAGCTTCATGGGTTTTCATGGCCGAGCAGGTGCATCAAGCCTTACCTCACCAAGCACACTGCCGAGCGTTGGATGGAGGGGTATAAAGCACGCCGCTACTGGACTCTGGAGCAGTGGAAACGTGTTCTGTGGCGTGACCAATCACGCTTCTCTATCTGGCTGTCTGATGGACCAGTCTGGGTTGGCCTAATCCCCTTAGCTCCAGTGAAGAGATTCTTAATGCTTCATCTTACCAAGTCATTTTGGACAATTCTATGCTTCGAACACTGTACATGTAAGTCGCTTTGGATAAAAGCATCTAACAAATAACTGTGGAAACAGTTTGGGGAAGGCCCTTTTCTGTTCCAGCATGACTGTGCCCCACAAAGCAAGGTCCATAAAGGCATGGTTGGATGAGTTTGGTGTGGAAGAACTTGACCTCAACCCCATTGAACCCCTTTGGATGAACTAGAACGGAGAGCCTGGCCCTCTCTTCTGACCTCACAAATGCTCTTCTGGATGAATGGGCACAAATTCGGACAGACACTCTCCAAAATCTTGTAGAAAGCCTTCCCAGACGAGTGGAAGCTGTTATAGCTGCAAAGGGGAGACCAACTTCATATGAATGCCTAATCATTTGGAATGGGATGCCATAAAAGCTCCTGTGGTGTAATGTGTAGGTGGCCCAATACGTGTGTCTACAGTATATAGAGAATAAAGACGCCCACCTCCAAAAGCACATTACAGGGGCAATGGAAAGAGGTGGGCTAAAAAGACCAAATTCACACATCCCACAGCCACATGTATTGTTTGGTCCAAATCACTCCTAAAATAATTATTTATAACATCATTATTATTATAGTATGCTTTTTTTAAAAATCATTTTCATCACGCTTGTGTGTGGGAGAGAAACTCCCTCTGGAGGAACTTTGGAGAGCATATACATGCCCTAAAATCTATACAACACACTGCAGCATAATAAAGCATGATAGTGCCCATTTCAAGGGCGACTTATGTTGTTTCCATAGGAACAACAAGTGCAACACAGCGACAACGCTTCTTAACCCTTGTGTGGTGTTCATATTTTTGTTACTCAGCCAGTGTTCGTGGTTCTGGTGGACCCGCTGCTTTTTTTGGGCTTCAATTCAACACAATCAAACTATTTTATGTTAAAATACTCAACAGATGTTTACTTCATCCCAATTATAAGCAATATAAACAGCATATATGGTTAATATTTACATTTGTTAGATCACATTCATGTATTAAAGTGCCCCTTGTTCTTTTGCCCGCTGACCGGCTGGTCCTGTGACTCGTCTTTTTTTGTGTAACTAGCTGATGCTCAATCTCATCCTCTTCTTCAAAGTCATTGTCAGACTCAGGATTCCCAGAAATGTGATCCTCATATTCTGAAGCCTCCTCATCTTCCTCTTCATCAAATGGTTCTCTCTCTTCCAAAATCATTTGCAAGGCCGTCTGAGCAGAGAATATGTTGGCCATCTTGATCAGTTGTGATAAGGACCTAAACTGGCAAAGCTTTATTTATTGTGTCTCGCCCCAAATTTGCAGCTGGGATAGAATGTGAAAACAATTAAGATTGGTTCCCACAAAACATAATGCGGGAATGTGAGCAGACAGGTGTCGGTGCTTGAATTTATCAACAATGTCGCAACCTTGTGCGGGAATGGCAAGGGCAGAAACACAAAAGTCTCACACACACACACACACACACACACGGCCCAGGTGCACAGGACCTACAGTGTTTGTTGTTGTTGTTGTTGTTACTTACATCCTGTATGTCATGTAAATGTGCAGGGGGGGGGTACAGTGGGTGGTCATTGAAAATGTGTTCTGATATATGTTCTTCACAGAAAATGAGCCAAGGCCATTGAGTGTGGTTTTGAAAAAATTATTTATCACATCATTTTTCTTGAGCTAAATAATGAAAACGTCCCACGGAGCCGAATACCATACAAGGGTTAAAAGAGGCTGCCGATACTTAATGTCAAAAACATAGGCTTTCACACCCGACCTTATCACTGCAGCCTGCATTCTGTACACAAATGTATCGCTTCCTACGCTAGATAGAATGTTGACAATGCTGCCTAATTGCGTCAAACAGTACTACATTGTGAGGAGACAATTATAAGGACTAATCACCAATATTCTTTTCACCATTCACTGACCAAGGCTAAGGTGTACACTGCTCTACTGCTTGTGCTTCATAATTTGCCATGTGAGAGATTTGTTTGTGTCATTGGTGTTCGAAAGGGGCCAGGTTTGCTATTTTTACCAGCTTGAGTGTACTTCACTTCGCTTGATATTCTGGTCGCATTTCGACCTAATTGCTGTCAACATGACTAAAAATGCAAGTGGGGAAGGTGTAGTGTTGCGAAAGTAGGAGGAAGAAAGGTTTACCCGGTGGACAATTATTAGTGTCACTTTAAGGTTGACATTTAACAGTTGTTCCCTCCTTCACTCTATAAAATTATCAATAAAAGCTCAACGTTTTTGTCCAGAGAGATTCGATCCTGGAATAGTCCCTAGAGCAAATCCAGCTAAAGTTAGCCCTCTGATCAGGTGACATTAATAAACAGCAGTACATATAATATGCCTGTGTGTGTCGGCATACTGTATGTGATTTAAAAAAATGCCACAAAATGCGTTTTGATCGGTATAAAGTCTTAATATTTGCTCCTTTGGATGGCTATAATTAACAGTTCATTGTGGAACTTTTTAGATCACATGAAAACCCTTTTTAATTAAAAGTGAAAGTCAGGAATTAAAATGTTGCCATGTGTAGATTAAAATGTATTTCTGCCGCAGCATATATTTTATATTCAATGGTTATGTGTGATTGATACCAAATATTTCAATGTTCTCCTTGCAGTTTTTCAAAGATAATGTCTTATGTAGTATGTATACATATCTTTATTTTATTTTGTATTCATCTTTTATTGTATCGCATTCTAAAATGAAGTAACTGTCATAAAGCAACGGGGGGAGTTTCCTGATTATAATGATGATTATTTATATGCTGATAAAATATAGACGTTTTCCACATATCCTTACATTTACTGGAAAAAAAAAAACAGTAGTCCCATGTGCCAAAAGATGTAAAATAGCAAGATAAGAAAAACTTTATAACTCAAAGGATTTGACCATTTTTATTTTTCAACCCAACCCAAAACACAACACAAAAATGAATAATTGTAATACAGGGTTAAAGGGCTGCATTAGCATTTATCTACCTTTGGCTGTGAATGAAAGGGACAGAACTGACCGGAATAGTGCTTTTTGTGTGGCGTCTGCTGCTGCATGTACACATTTTCCATTTCATTTCTTCTCTGCGGGCAGACCATTTCATCACTTATTTAGCTGCTTTCTCGATCAGCATCTGTCCTGTCTGTCTCTCCGTCTCCCTGGGTGTGCTAGCAAGTTTGAGTGCATCCGAGCGGCTGTTATTCACTAAAAGTTGTCTTTCATTTAGTATTCTTTTCATTTATTTTATTTCCGTCTTGTTCTGGAAATACATTGTTGTTCAGAAACGTGTGTCTCCCTGGTGAAACGTTCCCTTGTTTTTCTAGTTCACATCCTAACTTGGAAACAGAATGAAACTTTATCTTTCACCTTATCAACTCCTGTTCTTACATCCATGCAGTGGTGAAAAGTAAGTAAGTACATTTACTCAAGTGCTGTGCTTAAGTTATTTTTCAACATACTTTAATGGAGTTTTATACATTTTTGCTACACTATACTACTCAATCTTCTACATCTTGGAGGAAAAAATATAATATTTTTATTATAATATAAAAACCCAGAGATTTCTAGAATAAAGTCGTAATAATACGAGAATAAAGTCAGTTACGAGAATAAAGTAATAATTACGAGAATAAAGTAATAATTACGAGATTAAGGTCGTAGTTTCATAAGTGACTTGAGAAGCGGACTTGGAGGAGATGATCTCCTTTCTGCAGGAGGAAATGGCTGGTTCTGGCCGACTACATTACATTGCATTTAGCTGATGCTTTTATCCAAAGCGACTTACAATAACTGCATTCGACCAACAAGATACAAACTTGAAGAAAACAGAATCATATAAGTACATCAGGTTTCATAGAGCTAACACATTTCAAGTGCTACTCAACTGGCTGTCTCTCCGGCTGAGAGCGCGTTCACGTGAAAGGGACGGGGTTAGCAACATTTGACCAATCACAAACATGGAGACGCGTGTTGACAGCGCAGCGTCATACTTCATGAATGAATAGTGTAAATAGCAAATCCTGCTTCGTACAGGCCACGTAACGCTTTTAACGAGTTAATAAAGCGTGTCCACGCTTTACATCTCGTGCGCACTAGTTAATAAAGCGTGGCCACGTTTTATTTATTTTTCTCTCTATGAACCCTCCAGGGCTCCGTATGTTGGGATTGGGATGAAGACAATATATTTTAGGGATTGTGTTTTCTTTTAAATGTATTAATATTTCTGTATTGCGTTTTAACCCCCAATAATATCCTGGATCAATTTGACTTGAAGAGATTGGGTCTAAAATGTAACACAAGGCTTAAATAACCCTTGGATATAATTATGTATTTGTTAATTTGTATTTTAGGAACCATAACATTTCTACTTTAAATCCACATACTTCTTTCACCTCTGCTTTTGTGACCTTTTAGCCTAGAAACAACAAAAAGGGAGGGCATGTTAAACACAACCGGTAAGCGTAAGAAGAATGGCGTAATGTATCAGTGGAACAATAAGAACCTGCTACAGCAGAAAGATGAGTATCTAGGTCAGTAACGGGGGTCTGTGAAGTGGAAAAGGAGAATTGTTGCCACTTTGGGAGGCTGTGAATGGAAGGGCTGTTGGATTACACGTTGTTATTGAGAGCTGCTGTTCTATAGGACACGTGTGTTTGGATGTGTTTGTGGAATTGCATTAAAACATGAGCACAAGATATAACACAGCTTTTTCTTTCCTTTATTTGAACAGTAATACATTTTGAGTTAGATATATACAGTTTATATATATAAAAAAACATTATAACTATTATAACTCATGCTAGGGTTTTCCATTGTTTAATTATCTCTCAGAGAATTATATTTGCTTTACTATTTCACTCCTCCAGTCAAATAGCAGTGCACACACACACTCTCCCTCAAACTCTCTCTCTCTCTCACACACACACACACCATGTATACATCACTTCAGGGGACATTACATTGACTTACATGCATTTCCTGGAGACTTATCCTAACCTTAACCATAACCAACACATGCCTAACCCTAACCCTTACCCTTAACCTTACCCTTACCAAGTCTTCACCCTAAAATGAATGATTCCCCTCATGGGGACCTCCAATTTGTCCCCATAAGGGAGGCGAGTACCCACACGTGACTATGTAAACAGATTTAGGTCCCTACAAGTATAGTAATGCTAGGCCACACACACACACACACACACACACAGTGGCAGCCACAGGGGGAAATACACTTTGGACACTGCTGCCAGAGGAATTACAAGGTGTTTCTCTCCACTCATCGTGCCCAAGCTTTCCTCCAACCTGTCTCCTGTCACAACACTTATTTACCCGGGGACAAATTGCACCTGAGAGATCTTCCCAAACGAAACACCAGAAGAGCTCAGGGACAATGAAAGTAGAAGATAAAATGAAATAGAGACAGAGAAATGGCACAAAAACAGCTTGGGAGGCAGTGCAGCGGAGGTGCTCCAGGACCCCCGGGAACGAGCCAACTCGGCACCATCCTAATTTCCATTTCTCGGTCTGCGACCCCAGATGATTAGGCTGTAATGATGGTTTTTATAATTGTCACTTTGTTTCTCCAGTTTCACATGACCACAGCTTTGTGAAATATTAACATACAAAGAAGATAACTTTGCATTGATAATTGGATAGATGGTAAATCTAACCCAAACCCTTATGTTTCCTGTCTTTGGGACCCATTAAATATACAAGTCAGCATAACATCTCTCTAGTGTGCATGCGCCAACCGTGCATGCAACCTGTTGCTGTTCATTTTTCTTTTAAAGGGGACCTATCTTGCAAAATTCACTTTTTTATGTCTTTTATACATAAATATGTGTCCCCGGTGTGTCAGGGAACTCACAAAGTGTCAGAAAACAAAACCCTCTCTCTTTTCCTCCGTACACAAATCTGTAAAAACGGGGGTACAACGGGGCTGATCCAGATTTGCGTCCGATATTACGTAAAATCGGAAATGCGGACCCACGGCACTATCAGAAGCGTTGCTATCGGAAACAATGCCGACTGTTTTGTACGTAATATGGTCTTTGTTTAAATTAACACTCAGAGCCAACCTGTACTGGAGAGAGTATGTGTAAAAAAGCAGGAAATAAATAAAGGAACTCACCTTTTAAACCCACAAGAGAAAAAGCATTTGAGCTCCATACTGTTTCAGAAATAATCCTTGATGTGGTTTGGAGCATGATGGCGTTTAATCACGGGAGCATTTAGCTGTATCTGCGGTAGAATTGCGAGGCATATATCTGTCAACAGCATTTCCATACATGGCTTCTGGACTGTTCGGGCAACATTTCTACCAACAATCTTTCCGTCTACAACGTTTCCAAAGTTTCCTTTGATAGCTTCTAGACTGTTCTGGAGACAATGATTCCACAGAGAGCTTCACCATGTCTGTTTGATTACCCATTCATACAGAAGGAGATGCTGCTATACAAGGTGCCAGGGAAACTAACATACACTTACACACACTCTTTGGCAATACCAATGGGAGCAATTAGGGGTGAAGTTTATTGGCCAAGGATACATTGACATGTGGACGGCAGGGGCTGGGAATCAAACCTAAATCGTTCCAATTTGTAGACGATCACTCTACCTCACAGCAAAACCTACAGGCTGTCTTACCCTTGAAGGGGTGTTATGTATAGTGCACTGTTTGGAAAACCTTTCCCAAAAGTAACCCAAACTTAATTGTCAGCAGCCAATGGCTCAAGTGGAGTTCTGGTAATTGTAAGTATTAGACTTTTTCTTTTCCAATGAAGGTTTCTCTCGGGTCAGAGCATCACCACCGCCTACCTGTGAAAAAACTAAATTACCACTTGACTGGTAAATTGCATAGCATTACAGTCCATACATTGGTAAGTTGTGTCTTTTTTAGGGATGATTGGCAGTTATCGCATTTTTTCTGATATTTGTTCCAATAACCTTTTGAAGGAATTGCTATGCTGTTGTTTGATGCTTTACTGCAGTACATGTAGCTTTTGACCAAGGTCTCCAACCAAATAGTGATTTATTGACTAAAATAAATGTAAAAATAAAATATCATAAGGTTGTCCCCTCTGTTTGATTTAGTGATATGACATTTGTGCTCCATTTAAATGATGTGGGAATAATCTGAAAAACTATTTTTTGACTGGAAAAACTCATGCATTCTCCGTGCAGTCTGAAAAACAACTTAAACATGTATTGGTTCTCCATTCCTAAATTGTGGAATTGGTTAAACTTGTACTTTAAATGATGGTTTGCATAAAGGACTAGGACATTTGCTAAATATTGGTGGGATTTTATTATAATTGTAAACGGTTTCATAAAAAAGGGGTGATTTTGTTCTTTAAGATCTTTCGAAACAAAAAGATACATTTTAACATTAGAAAAAAGTCTTTCAAATATGAAAGTCACACAAATACCTCTTTCAAATTGGATGAACAACTCCAAAACAGCTATCAAAGGATTTGTTAAGATGCTCTGACCAATAAAATATAACAATTCTTCTTTGTAGCATTTATGTTGTTTCCACATTATCACTTAAAGCTCCTGAACACACCACAATCAGAGGATAGACTTCCCAACTGGAGAAACGTGACCATCCGAGGAGCACGTGAAAGCCCCATTAGCCCTGACATAGTACCATAATGGTAGATGTTGTGTTTGTTGCTCTCTACTGTGCCGACAGGTGTTGCTATCAAACAAAGCTTAATGACACACACGAGAGCAAGCCTGTATCTCCTCTATATTGTCCATTGATTTTGTCTCCGGTAATGGCCTACCTCCAGTCATCTATTGTGGAATCTGAGAGGAGGTGGAGAACTGCTGTTATCAAGCCATGTATGAAAAAAAGAAAGGGAACAGAAAAACAGACTTTCTTTGGATCAATTCAGAGAGACGGAATGCTCCTCTACAACAAATGTAGTTTTTAAGTTAGAGTAAGACTACGTTAAATGCACATGAAACCCAAGACCCGATGAAGTGAAGTTTCAAAACTGTATTAAATGATTCACAATATAAAACATAAAAACTACATTTATGTCCATGTATATCTATATTCTATACAGTTTTTTTTATTTCTGCTTAATAGTAGTTAAAACAGCTCCATCTAACGTCATTCTTCTGTTCATTTTGATCTTCTTAGTCTCCAATGTGTAGAGGCGGGCGTTTTTGTGTTTTGTGGCTTAAATGGGCGTGTCTTGGGGGCGTGTTTCAAACGAGAGTATTTTAGAGGGACATGATTGTACCTTCTGCTGAACCCTTCTGGTTTGTTCTTTCCCCGGGATAAAACACTGTGTTATTTTTAAGGAGCAGCTGCTTTTACTGGGTTCAGTGCTTTCCGACGATGAAGCCCAGAACACATGGATGTAGGATCTAGAGTTGGCATTGCTATGTAGGCGACTAACAGGCATCTCTGTCATGTTTTGGAGGCCTCCCAGTCTTTTCTCATTCACAAGGGACATACCCTGGCACACTGATGGGAAGGAAAAGGCTATCATCAGAGGATGCATTTCATTTCCATAAAGATGACTTTGTTTCCTAATTAATCTCCTGGCTCCTTCTCCCCGCTTTGCTCCTGTCACTTTCTCAGAATGAAACATGGCCGGCAATTTGTTAAATCAATTATTCCGGGATGGGAAGAGGGAGCTTTGGGCGAGCCCGTCGGCTCACACACATATACTCGCTCACGCACACAGACATAGAGGGTGAAGGACAATGATTGTAGAGATGCGTGCGCGTGCCGGCCTTTGAGTAAAAAAAGATTGACGGAAAACAGTGCTGGAAATTGGGATTGGTGGAAGTAAGAGAGAGAAACTGTCTGTCCTTGTCGACATGGCAGAAAGCTTTATAAACACTTGGCTGACGAGGACTCTCCTTGGCCTTATGCCTTGAACTCGTGCAGAAAAACAGAACTACCGTGCCCCGAGGGATAAGATTTGCAGAGAGGAGGAGAGGCAGGAGGAGTGAGGGCGAAGTGAAAGAGAGGGACATGAGTAGGGAAGGAGAAAAGGCCACCGGGAACACGTGGATGCTACAGGGGAGATGAAATGAGAGCCATAGAAAAGAGAAGAGAATCCTCTCTTCCTGCTCTCCCTCTGGTTCCAAATGCTTACAGGCTAGTATAACAACCTTATAAATGTAACAAAATGAACACATCTTATTTTTAGAGACCAAGTTGTTTAAAAATGTAAACAACGAAAATGTACATCCCAATTAAAAAAACTCCACGGAGTATGGTTGCCCCGAAAGTCAAAACAGAAGAACATTTTTAGTAATGTGTTCAAATGGCATGTTTTTGTGTATTCTGAAAAATCGTATTTCCGAAATGTTTCATGAAAAGTTTGTTTATGTGAATTGTGCGTTTCGTGAAATGTTGTTGTCTTTGGTTATGTGTCGTTTTTGTTTGGGTGTTTTCAGAAATGTTTTTGTGTTGTATGTATCTTTTTATCTCTCACGAAAATGTTTTTTTTTTTTTTCTGTGATTTTGTGAAAAATTATTATTATAAGTTTTTCATGTAGCCCTCTTCCTCTCTCTTGTTACAATAACATAATCGTGTTGTATTTTATTCTATGTTGAATACAATTCCGAATGTTTAAATGATGTTATAAATGTGACACGTGCTGATGGTGCACTGGAGCAGGAGATGAGGCTCGGGCTTAAAACAAAACAACAAAGCACATTTCAGATCAAGTTTGACTTGTCAATGATCTACAGGTGCGGATAGCAGCATGATTCATTTTGGGCCGAGACGAGAGGCGGCGGATTGGTTCCAAATGAAAAAGCTGACTTTCAAATAGGAAGACAAACAGAGAGAGAGGGGCCTGATGGTGGTGTCGGCGCTTTCTGGCTGTATTAGGGAGAAGAGGAATAGCGTGGCAGGATGTGTTTAAATCAGAGCGCTCTATCTTGTAGTGGGACACATTTCATTAAGCCCAGCAGCTGGGGCCGCGGCTCCATGCGTCCCCACATCTATCATACAAATCCATCAGGCCTGTCTCCTTTCCTGCATTGACAGCATGTGTGTGATAGGAGCCCGTCCGCCTGATCAGACAACTCACTGACTGCCCGCACTTATTCATTTCCACTTCCATCTTCCCCTTTCCCCGTTAACATTTCTCATTAGCGCTCTCCCTCTGTTTCGCTCTCTCCCTCTATGATGGTCTCCAATTCCCTCCCATCCACCTTTGTCCTTTATTTCTTGCTCAACCCAATTTTTTTTGGAGAGGTATGCAGGGTTCTGAATGGATTCTGAACCCTGCTGTTCCTGCTTTGTTTCATTCTGTTCCCTCATGCGTCACCGCTCTCTGTCTCTCTTGCTCAGATCTTTAATCATAGTAAAAATAGAAAAACAACAGCATTACAGAAAAAGAGTCTGCCTTCAAAATAAAAGCACTACAACACACAAGTAAAATGTACTTTGGTATCAAAGCTAACCTGCACTTAGCCACTTTGCTAACGGCAGATTGGTTAACTTTCTGATAGCATGTAAGCTTACGCAACTAGGAAGAGAGGGACATTGTATTGCAATAAGAAGCAAGTTAATGCAAAATGTTTAAAAAATAGTAAATGTCCAATGTCTACTTCTAAAAAGTAAAGTTTAATGTGTTAAATGTGCATCCTCTCAAATATCCAGCAGGGCACAACTTTCAAGGGATCCCAACCAAAGTCATAGCAATAAAGCTAACAAGGATACTAAAAAGCAGCTGTAATGATCTTGGTGTTTGAATGTTTCCGGTTTTATTTATATATTCCGGTCTGCTTTTACTTCCTGTCTTCGTGTTTTTTCCCTCCTTAGTGATTGTCCTGATTCTTTTCACCTGTGTGTGATCTCCTTGCTGCTCCTGTGTCTGTAAAGTTGGCAAAATTCAGCTTTAAACACAACATAACATTAAGGATTTTGCAAAACAGAAGGGGACTAGAATACTGAAGGAAGCTGCAGCTGCAAATGGTAGCATGTGGGTGTGTAGGCAGATTAGCAATGTTATAAGTGTCAGGTTATAATGGCTGAGCAGTGCACCTGCATTAATATGATTGGACATGATGGTGCACAAAACAAGCAGCTGATGTTTGACTGATGTTTGACTTTAGTGCTCTCCATGGGAGGTAAAGATAAATAGAATACATTGCGGGTCATTTCACCTCCTAAAAAAATCAATTTGACAAAGCAACCAAATACATGATACACTTCTATTGTTGAGCAACGTTTAATGTGATATTAAAACATTTTGACAACACTAGCTCTACAATTGATGATGTTCACAAAGCCACTGATCATGAGTAATTCGTTTTTGTGCCATTTATAAATCAGATGACTGGAGCAAGAGAAAGGCAATGCAATACACAAGTAATTTAGGGTAGCTAAAGACCCCCCATTTAACTCCTGATACCTAAGCAGACTTCTTGAATAAAAGCAATCCGTGTCCTTCTCTTTCTATTGTAATGTCTTCGCTTCGTGTGTCTGATCCCTTTGTCTCTTCCTGATCTGTGTGCAGCCCTCCTCTGTGCTCAGCAGCATGCAAACCACTGGGTGGTAATTGGAATGGGTGACGCTGTCTGAGGGGGGTGACACAGCCAATTAGGGGGCTCCGGTCAGGGAGCTTCAGGGTTGAGGGGCCACGGTGTAGCTCGTTGTCCCGATATTGCTCTTCTGGCAGCGTAACAATCAATATGATCTGCGCCGAGCGTGAAAGCCGGGGACTATCGCGCGGCAAATCAAAGGTCCATTCTGAGGAGATGAAGTTTATCAAACGCCTGACCTACGAACTACTTATTATACTGTTGGTAATGAACCACTATGATCCCTCAAATCCGATAATGAGGGGTGTTCGTTTAAGGGTTAAGATATGTGGATATGGAGTTCAGAGGTGTTTTTGCCTGGCTGAATGATAATTCTGCTTATTTCTTATGATTCTCAGATTTCCTCCACTGGTGGTATACAGAGGTCTCACTCTGCCTCCTATACAGTATATTAGTCCTGAGAGAAAACTCCTGAACCCAAGATCTGTTTATTAAAGGGATCTATGATGGTCATTTTCAGGTGACATTTTGTATTTTGTGCCTCGACTGTGACGTGTTTTCATGCTTTAATAAAGTTATTGTTCTCATACGGCCTTTGCTGCACAACTCTTTTCACCCTTGGTCTGAAACCAGAGCCCAGTCTGCTCTGATTGGTTAGCTGGCCGGATCTTAAAACATTGCTTTGAGAGGCCCCGCCCCTTAGACGTCACGTACAATGTGTTATAGCACTAGCCAATAGTAGCACGAGTGTTACAAAGTCATGACACTATGTTACGGAGGAACTCTGGAAGGGGTGGGATTTTAGCCTTTGCAGACCATTTACCTGCACTAAAACCTATAAAACACTACAGAAAAGGGAAAAAGCACAATATGGCCTCTTTTAAAGCTCTATGGAGTCTTAAGAGATACCCAGTCTGAATCAACTTTCTTTTTACCTCTGAAGAAAAAACATGTGGTGATGGTGTACAAAGGAAAAGATGGAACAAATGTAATGTCTTTGTATTTATTTGAATTTGTTTAATAGGGTTATGTTTAGCAAATTAGTGAACTGATACGGCAACTCATTTGGGGCTTGAGGCATAATGTTTTAAGGTTTTAACATCTTTTAACAGTCATTCTTGTATCTCAGTAAGGGCTTGAGGACATTTCTTTCAATTTGGCACACACGTCCACAAGGATGAACGGATGTACTTATTGTAATTTAGTCAAAGAATTTAGCCTTGTCAATGTTAAGGGTTACTTTAACCTAAAAACACGCTTTTGTCGATAACTCAATAATTTGTGTGCTTATTATGACAATTGTAAAATTAAGACTTAAGTGCAAACAATGAAAGACAGAAAAAAATGTGTTTAGGGAGTGGGTGGAAAGCAAAATCATTTAATGAAGAAGTGTGATCAGCGTTCAAAACTGGACTAATCCAAATTAATGGGCTGATCCAAGTGCGCACTGTAGATGTGATAACTTATCATTGGCTATTTTATGGTTGCCCAAACCTGTGCTGAAACGGCTTCTTCTTAACTCCTGACTTTAGTTTTTCGTGTCACCATCACTTCATCCTGTTTTCGCCACACTGTCACACGTATTACTGAAATTCACACTGTGAGCGGATCACATTACTGCCGCTCCAGCCGGTCAGATTAGAGCGTTATCCAACTTTTTTTTTGTAATTTGAACTCGCCCTATTTGCCTACTTTCGGAAGCGATTGTGCCGATGTGTTTAATCTGCCGGGTGCTTTAATACTGTTCATCAAACAGCACTCCCGCCGCACTGTTGACGGCTTCAGCTGCTTACCATAAATAGCTGGGGGAAAAGTGCTCCGCATGTGGGGCAGTTTTAAAGTGAAATGAATTCCATTCTGAAAAAGGAGAGGATTCATTTTTTTAGCACAGGTGCCCTAAATATAAAGTCCATAATTCAAGCATGTTTTACATTCCTTGATAAATCATCTACATTTTGCAAAGTGAAACAGTACCATAAACAAAACTGCACCTAAATACACACCCATTGCCATATTTCTATTATTTGTCTATCTTTTTTGAAACAAAAATACATGTTTTAAATGTGTATTGTATTGGTATAAATAAGTATACCACATGTATGGTCTAATTTGTAGAGGTTGTAATCTTTTCATCTATCACCATTACAAATATATATATATATATATATATATATATATAATTATAAAGAGTATTGACCTTTCAGATGAAGATCTCAGATAATATATTTAAGATACATTATGCAAAAAAGAAAATTAACTAATTTATATCTGCAATTATTTTTGATAGTTGTAAAGTTGAAATGTACCTTATAAATGAAAAATAAATATCCTTAGGTTGTGGATTAACAAAAAAAGAATATCAAAAAAAAAACCAAACCCTTAATTGATAATGAAAATTGCAACAGCGCTCTTCGAAAACAAGTACCGACGTTAGAAGTAAATATTTGTGACTGCAGCTGGTGGGAAAAAACAAGTGAAGCATAACAACATCACCTAAAGGATGTATGACACTTTTATCTCTGCTGAAGACACTTCAAAACCATCAAACGTCTCCCCTGGGCTCCATACTTTCAAGAGGCTCCTTTTTGCCGTTTAAACATAACTGTGGTCACTAAGAATTTCATCACATTCCTATAAACTCTTACTTAAAGTGATGACATGTTGGATGGATATACCAGCCAACCATCCATATGGCTGTTTAAAAGCTCACTGAGTTCTCCTGCACATGTGTGGGCAAACTTACCCTCCACATCGAAGTCCAACATATTAAGAAATGGTGTTTTCCGTGTCTTACACTCTGTTATGTTGATGAGCACATTCTAGACAACGTGGCTTACAAAGCCCCCACACTTTCCAATTCATTAAGTGCAGTGCGTTGATTAAATGTAATTACGCTGGATGGGGTTGAAAAACAATGGTGGAGTGTGTGTTTTATTAATTAAATACGCCTGTGAGAAACGACTGGGGCGTCGATCTGGGTCACGCTGGATGATTTCCACCTCTTCCTTCTTGCATGGTTGGTTTTTCTCGCAACCTGACCTGTCTCTCTGGCTTTTCTGCCCTGCCGCTCTCCGCTCTTTTACCTCTGGGTCGAAGAGGTTAAAGTTGAGCTCTGACTCTCACTGATTCCCTCTCTTTTCCACCATGTAATCCCCCGGCCATCTGTGGCCCGATTCCTTGTGAGCGGCAGATGTGAAGCTCATCTCAGACAGTCCCGATACGCTATCTGACTCCATCTGTCTCAGAACATCGAGTGCTATGAGGAGGGAGCTGTGGTTTTAGTGAACTCGAGACAATCAGAGGATAAAAACACAGAGTTTCACCTCCGGGGGCGGGCGGTGGGAGTATGCCCCCTGCTGAGGAGCACCAAGGTGATCAGTGCTGTAAGTTGCACTATGATTTAAAACCAGCAGTGGGAGAAGTACACGGTTATTTAGTTCCACTCCGGCACGTTTTAAAGTATGTTAGAAAGACTTCAATTGTGTTTGACATTGTTTTCCCACACAAAAAGCATTTTTGAAACTTTGAAAAAGGGTCTGGAAGCACATGTATACTTGTTCTCTCCCATTGATTAACTCACAGTCTGTGAATATTCAAATGTCTTTAAGTAAAAGTCAATTTTCGGTTCACTTCTTAACCCCTAAGAAGTGTTCTCAGCTGTGTGCAGCTACTTGAAACAGTGTAATCATACAGATACTAAAGGCTTGCCAACAGTTGCACTGCACTGAACATATAAATATATAAAGAGGCTCTATTATACTTTCCTGCGATGATATATAGATATATAGATATATCTGCAAAGGCTAAAATCCCCCCTAACCCTAACCCCCCCTGAAAATGATCATAATTGGTCCCCTTTAATCCATTATGAAGTCCATACAAACTGAAACCGTGTCTTAGTTGTCCCATCTTTAAATTTAATGGATATCGTATAAAGCGGGAAATTTTTTTTGTACATTTAAGATTGGACTTATATTTATATAGATTTTAAAAATATATGTTTTTATAAGTGGATATTACTGTATGTTTTGCATGAAAAATCACTGAAGATGAACTAGTATTCCTTATTCATCTTCAGTATTAAAGAGACAATATTTTTGTAGAGTTTGAACAAAATAACCCTAATTACTACATCTTTAAATTAAAAACATATATTATACTAATGTGACCCATACTACAGACAGAAAAGGGATCTCTGCTATTGACCGTCATTTAAAATTCACTTCCTGTGAGCTCTTCAGGTTTATGGAACCTCTACTTGACATAATATAGCAGTTTATAATTACAACTTTGAAATACTGCAGTTGAGTAGATGTACTTTCGTAGAGTAAGTACTTTGGTTTTGAAAACTCCCCACAAATGCAGCCTGTCCTCCTCCAAAAAAACGACCAAATAGGTCGATTGTTCAGCAGCTTATAACGACCTATTGTCACGTTTTAAAGTGTAGCACCTCTAGTGGTCGTGTAAGAAACAACAATTTGCGGCATATTCTCCTGTTGATTGCAAACGCTCCGGAGGGTCGTATATATTCACAAATAACCCTCTCTGGAAAATCCTAAATTGCAGAATAGTTTGGCCATCAAAATGCTTTTTGATTAGATTTCTAGCGAGAAGTGTATATTGTACTTTTAGAATCCATGTCCGGTGGATGTGTAGTAGGATCTATAGTTTGATAGATATTATGAAGATGATTTGAGGTCTCGCCAGGAGAACGTGTATACTTATTTCCCCCTATTAATTTCTATTGACGGCAGCGTCCATGTAAAGTTAGCGTCAACCCTCACAGGGTGAAAACAGTATTTCCGGTCTCGAAGTTCTCATAATAAAACCGGAAGTATTCCCCTCACTGTCAAATGATATATCTGCAGTAGCCTACTCATCCACTAAAAAACATCAGTTTATCCTCGTTAATTACACAACAATGCTTTTATGTTTTTAACCTTCGATTCGGAGAAACAAATAGTTTTTTGGGAGTTTAGGATCGCCGAAGACACTACACTACCCATAATCCTCAGCTATGGTTTGGGACTACAACATCCGCTTTGCTTGACAAACCCCGTGATTAGTCCTCAAGCTCTGTGATTGGATGTGAGGTTACGCCGAGCGTCAAACAGCACTTTGAAATGGAATGAAACCACGGCAGACTATCCAAAACTGGACTCGAACAGGTCCTACTGGACGTGGAATCTAAAAGTACAATATACACTGATCGCTAAAAATCTAATCAAAAAGCATTTTAATGGCCAAACTATTCTGCAATTTAGGATTTTCCAGAGGGTCGTTTGTGAATATATGCAATTGCCGCAAATTGTTGTTTCTTACACGACCACTAGAGGTGCTAAACTTTAAAACGTGACTATAGGTCGTAATAAGCTGCTGAACAAACGACCTATTTGGTCGTATGAGTTGGAGGACGTGTTGCACAAATGCCACGTGAGGACAATCTGTCTTCTTCTCTTACTATCCAGCTCTGTCAGGGACTCTCCATCCATCTCTCACTCCAAATGAATCATTATCCATCTCCCTCCGTCTCACTCTCATTTGGCATGAGCAGTATTATAAGACGACGGTGTCCTTTCAGAGAGGATAACCACATCCTCACGGGAAGTGCTTGAGTAAATGACCATGGGAAATGGGTGTACTTTAAAATAAAGTGATACTCGGTCTACGTGGAGGGGGAAAGCCTTTTTCTGGCTAAATCCTCTCGTCCCCGGCCTGGTGTTTACCCCTTGCACCATATCGCTCCACATCTGAAAATCCTGACTGAACCTAAAAACCCCTTTACAGACGCTAATCCCCTGCCGCGCTCACTCCTCGCTCAGGGAGGCAGAATAGCTAGACTCAGTAATTTCATTTTCTCTGAATCCATGCAAATACATCTGGATGGATTTTGCCTTGGTGTAAAGAAAAGAAAGTCTTATAATTAAATAAGAAATTCAGCGTGCATGACAAGATTGTTGCGGTAAACACGTAAAAAGGCATTTGTAGATGAAAATATGCTGTATTTACCCAAAATGCTTTCATGATAAAAAGGATAGAAATTCACTTAGTTTCAGGCTGTAATCTCCTTTAATGTACATGGGACAACAGGGGTTCTGCAAAATTGAAATAATGGGAATAATAGGGCCAAACAGCAGAAGAAAAGTGAAATAGGCTTAAGGATAAAGGGGTTGAGTTGAGACAGTAAAGTGAGATATAATTCCTACAATTAGGATATTTTCCATACTAGTGCTTTATTCCGACATGAGAGGAAATCAAGATAACTAGCCTACAACGAAATGACTCACAAGAAGAGATTCCCGTTTCATGCCGGAACAGCTTTATGGTCACGGGGGCTGTGGAAAAATAAATGTGACTCCTGACATAGATATCTTTAGCAGTCTGACTAAGAGCTGGATTTAAGGCTTTCTCTGTGCAGTTGACCCCAGGGGAGATCGCTGTGCATGAGCAAAGAACAGAAAAAGAACTTTTCAAAACATTCACTCAGCACAGAGATGCTATAGTATTCATAGAGAAAAAGTATTTCAACCGATTTGCTGTCTATTATTCAGTTAAAATCACTCAACACCGAAAATAGTTATCATAATCATCAATGACATGCTGCAAAGCCAATGCTTATTATAACATTACTTCCTTGTGGTGATCTTTAGGCCAACAGTTGGCTATTTATACATCCAGCCACAAAAGCTATATACTGTAGGAATGTGAGCACATTACCAATATTCCAATATTCCCTCTCATTTAAGCTCTGTCTTATATTTCTAATAACTTATAAGGGATATATCTTTACTTGCCATACTGAGTTTTATTTGGCTGGACAAAAACAACATGACAGTGATTGGAGGGAATACAAAAAAAAAATCCATTAATAGAACCAAAACAATAAGCAAAAATAGGCTCAAGTTTAGGTCGGAAAGGATTTAAGCCTCCGTGGGCAACGGGGTCTATTTTTGGCCAAAACTTCCTCAACTGTGCGCTGGTCAATACTTAGTTGTTACAGACCGATTAGCATTTCAATCGCTATGAACGAATTTGGAGTTGAGAGATGACGTCTTTTCCTCTATTTTTCTACAGGTAGCTAGAACAAAAGGTAATTTCTTCTAATAAAAATATCAACAATTGTCCATCCAAAGCACATATGGTAATGTTGGCCAATGTTTTGTGTGCTTATTTAACTCTCCACATGGGCCAAAGCCTGCAATACAAACGGACTACAAAAGTACTACACACACAAACCAGAGTGTTCCTGAAAGTAAAATCTTATCCCTGTCAAATTGTATCTGTTCTATGCGCTTTACCTTTCCTACGAACCGCGGACATATCTAATAAGTAGTTACTATCTGAGCAACTCCTTTCCCATTGCACATGGTGATATCATCCAATGTTGTTATTTAAAACCAGTTTAGTATTCAAGTGCTATGCGGGTTAAGAGGACATAAACATTGCCATTCATATCACATTCAGCTTTGTAGCTCTCGTCTGAGCAATGTTAAGCCCCCCATTTTCCTGCGGGAGCTAGCACTTCTAGAGGATCAACAGTTCCATACGGCTAGGAGACACGACACAGCTGCCCACTAATGCAAAACATGGCAGATAGAAATCTCTCTGAGACTGTGTTTCCCATTTCTTCTACGATACATATAAAGAGTGTTGTGTCGTCATAGAAATGCTTACAAAAATGGGAAACCAGGGCCACTAAATCAAATGACGCTGATTCAGAAATCAGTACTGTCCACAGAGGAAGTGAAGGACCTTGAGATCTTAAAGGCTGACACAAACATGTGTCCCCTCTGTGGAAAGAGATTCTGAAAGTTTCAGGAAAAAAGATTCGCTCACTTTTTGTCCTGATCCATTTATATAAAAACCTGTCTGAAAATGAGCTGGTCAGATTTTGCCCACTTTATGATGTCATAACGATTTTTTGGCTTGTGTAACCATTAGCCAATCACCAACCAAGGTAACCCCCCCCCCCTCCACCTTATCACCTGCATCTCCTCCTAGAGCGCCATTGCGGAGTGGCTCCTTATTTTCATCTCAAGTAACAGACAGAGAATCAGAACGTTTGAAACAGGGCTGAAACAGAAGGGATTATGGCAGTGTTTCTCAAACTTTTTCATACCAAGGACCACTTAACCAATACAAAAACACTCGCGGACCACCTAACTCCACAAATATCCAAAAACACATCGTTTTTTACAAATCGCCTGAAAATGGTAAAAACAAGTGGCCAAATGTGTGATGAAGCTGTTTATCTGGGCTATATCATGCAATCAAAAGTGAAACTTAAGCTCGCTCCATTGCGGAGATATTCCCGCGAGAGTGCGGAAAACTTAAATTTAATTTATTTCAAATGTGAAATTTTACCAATATACTCACGGACCACTAGGGGGTGCACACGGACCACCAGTGGTCCGCGGACCACACTTTGAGAATCACTGGATTATGGGATGCTGCAATGATCTGTTTGGTGTTTGGAGCCAAACAATTCAGAGACATGTTCTGTATATCTGAGACCTATACTCTATTGATGAAAAACAGTATAATAGGGGACCTTTAAAATAAAGGTAAGGTCATGAGCAAACCTCAAATGACAAATAATGTCACCAAACGAGGAATCAGTATCAGATGCAGTGATGCCTGCTTGCACACTGCCCGTATCGGACCCCCTCTAAAGCCTCCTAGGGGGGCTTTTAATGGAACAACAGCTGTGCCGACGCAATTTTTCATTTAACTCACTTAGAGGCTGCCTTCTTATCACAGGGAAGCTCAGAAAAAACACAGGGTCGCCCTTCCAGCGCTTCCTCTCTTTCTCAACTGCTCCCTAACGTGATTGTAAACTTTTAAAATGTAATTGCGCTTCTGGAGAATTGCTTAGTGAATTGAATCGCTGGAAAGCAAATACGCTCGATTCCTGGGAGTAACGCCGGCCAGTTCCTATCCCAGTACACAGAACGGCTCCACACACAAACTCACGCACACACACCCAAGCGGGCACTCTAATATAATTAGGTACAAACCAATTATTCAAGCAATCAGTCTCAGTTTGATGATGTGTCAACACTCCTTGTCTGTCCTATTTCCCAAACTGTTCTTGAGATGCATCGCTAATTCTGTATTCATACTCAGCGCCCAAAAAAGGCATGCACTCTCTCCTCAATTTGAATCGTTGTCTTGGCAATCAAGTTTGAGGAAATGGTTGATGTCTGCAGGTCTCCCTTGAAAAAGAGATCATTGATCTCAATGGGATTTTACCTGGATAAATAAAGGTTTTAAATTGAATTGAATTGACAAGAGGTCACAAGTCGAGTTAGGAAATATTACCAAAAGTGGTAATTTGAACAAGACACTCTGCTAGTTATCCTCCCACAGCATATGCCTAAAATGGACTGCTTATTAATACATTGCAGCCATAACACGATGGGTAAGGAAGCAAAGCAATGCCAAAGCAGGCGAGGCTCTTTTAGAGACATAACTCAATGGGGATAATAACTCAGAAGAATGAATACAAATGACAGTTGACAGATGGTATTGTATAATGTTAAAAGTATGTATAGTTACTGTAAATGAAGACAACTATGTATTAAATGTGCAAAAATGCTGTTTAATATGCCCAGTTCTTTATTGCCCCATATTGTTTTCTCTTTTCATTGTTCAGGTACTGAGAATGTCCTCCTCAGGCAAGTTTTCCAAAACTTTGTTTGCATTCTGTTATTGCTGGCAGCCGAAAACTTTGTTTTTCTAATTTTGGCATCTGTAGTACCTCCACTTCATAAATCTCTCAGTGACTTAGGAAAGCATCAGAAGTAGGGGTGTAACGGTATCCGTATTCGTCCCGTACCGTCACGGTTCGGACGTCACGATTCGGCACATACACAGGACGAATACGCCTTTTTTTTACGAGTGGGAAAAAAGTCTGTTATTCAGGGCAGTATCCATTACACTATTTATAATCCAGGGGGCAGTATTGCGCCTAAAAGCTGTTTGCCAGCCGCCCTTAAACAACAAATGAAGAACAAGAAGAAACAAAACAACAAAACGAACAAAATACAAGAAGAAGAAAAGTTAGTATGGCGATTTCAGATAACACACAGGAGCTAGAACCCACCTGCTTCTTTTAAATCAGCTGTGTGGGAACATTTTGGGTTCCCTGTGGACTACAACAATGATGGAGTGGTAGTGGTGTATCGGACGAGGACGGTGTGTCGGCGTTGTTCGATAGCGGTGCGGTATGCTAATGGAAACACAAGCCAAACATGCTAAATCATGTCAGAAGGCATTGTCACTACCCGATCTGCAGTGCGCATGTGTGAGATGGTCCGCCATATTGGACAACGCTGGACGGCAACCCAAGTAGGACAACATTGATACAGTGGCTTTTGGCAAAGCTCAAAAGGAAAACTCGAGATAGAGATGAGTTACTGTTATTACAATGTGACTTCACTATTATTTAACAACTCTTTTTATTGGGTTCTTTTATTTGGGGTTAAGTACATTGTCAGAATAAGTGAGAAATGGATTTAACTTCACATGCACACTGCAGATCGGGCAAAGCTGCAGATCGGGTAGTGACAGGCATCACCCAGATTTGCCAATCACCGGAGCCCGGCAAAAGACAACAGCAGTTCAACAGCTTATCCCCGGTGTTTTTAAGAAGCCAATAGACATGAAAGCAGTGAGACCAAAATAAATAACGGAAGCTTTTGGCATATGTTTTTCAATGACTATGCGCTCTTAAAACACTTTCTTATTATTTATGATGTAATATTTTCAAGACATTCTTTTTAGTTTTACAGCTTGATGAAACCTTTTTGTTTGACATCAGCCATTATAGATAATATGGCCATCTGAGTGTGTGGGGTACTGTTAGTGGTTTGTTTTTAACTGTTTAATACAGTTAATTATTCAAAATGTCAGAGTTCCTTATTTTTAAACTGAAACTTGCACTACTGTTCAAAAATAAATAACAAACCTGGAATTATGCATTTGGGACTTTTTTTGTTGCTTTTTCTTGTTGTACCGAACCCGTACCGAACCGTGACCCCCAAACCGAGGTACGAACCGAACCGTGACTTCTGTGAACCGTTACACCCCTAATCAGAAGTATTGGATTCAAAATCTCTCCGCATCAACTATCATATCGTTAGCCTAATAGCATAATTGCCCAAGTCATATTTGAATGTTTTTGGAAAACAAGGAAAAGTGCCCTGCAAAAATGCCTAAGTCAAAGCGATGACTTAGGCAGATAGTGATTTTGGACTCTAAAATGCATTCTGATAGGCTGTGGACATAGGCAATAAGGCAGGGTGATGCAGCAGTGGTAGGAGAGTAAAGTTAGGCAGATATCACAATTTGGCCAAAAAATGACTTAGGCAATTATGCTATTAGGCTAACGATATACAGAACACACAAGCTCATGATCAAGATAAAGTTCAGACCCTCAAAGTTACTTTGAAAAGTGTGCACCTTTCCTGTTAAGTCACCAAAGGAAAAGCAATGTATTTTTCTATATATGTCTTGTACTTTATTGAGAAGTTTTTTTTTTGCCTTTCTCTACAGGATTGATGTCAAAGGTCAGTAGATATAGATTCACTGTCTTGGTCAAGGACACATCAGTAGGGGATTGAGCCATGGGAAGGCGGTTAGATGGGGTAATATGTTTTGAACATGTACAGCATTCTAATGTCTTTCTTCACTGGGTGTGTAATGTCTTTAGTGGTGAGAATGACTTACATTATAAACCTTTGGAAAGATTGTCCATACATTCATTGTTGCCAGAGGATGAATCATACTTACTTTAGTCACTTTCCTTCTTTAACACCACCATGAATTCAAACATCTTAAATTAAAAGTTTCCAGAAACCAATGAAGTGGTTGCCTTTTGTCTGGTCTGTATTGTCTGTGGCCAAAGGATGGATACTAATGGGTTTGGTCAATGGTCAGTGTTTGAACTTATCCAGGGACATATCTCAATTTCTATTTGATGAAATGGCATAACTGATTTGGTTCAGTGGTTCATACTGTAAAGACAGTTTGATTTATCTGGTTCACTTATGTACTCTTATATATGTTAGCCTGTTACCCAATGCAGTGTGACCTTCACCTCTCCACATCGCATAACACATTGACTGCGACCTTGTCTCATTCAACAAACTCTTCCAGTCAACTATAGCTTGCAAACTTATGAAGGAATGCTTGTGCGTTCTGTATTTCAAGTGAAACCCACTTATGATGATGATGAAAACAAATATGTCAACTTCTCTTGACATGACATCTAGCTAAGGCTTGATTAGCCCTAAAATAGGATCCTTTGGTAATTTTCCTCTCAAAGTGTCCTCCTTCTGCCAACATCACAATCATTCATCGGTCCTCGGTATCGAGATTCAAGTGATACGTTTCTAAAATAAAGTTTGGAAGAAGATCAGTCGGATGTAAAGACGACTGACAAACAGTAGCTTAAGTTAGCTTGCCGGAGTTAGCTTGCCAACTTTTTCAAATAAAAAAAACTTAACATTTTGACAAGTTCCAGCAGACTAAGCTTGTTGGCTTCAGTTTGGTACCTTTTGACAACACAGCCACCTCTTTAATGCACCAACTGTCAGTCGGGGGTGCATGCAGTCGGTGAAGCTACATTTATTTGTGTCTTGTCAAGAAACACCAGCCCCGCCATCCTTTTTGAACTGCCAAGAGCAGACGATGACATATTCGTGCACGTCACTGTGGGACGGCTCTGTGGATTCAGAGCCACATTGATAGACAACATCAAAAAGGCCTTCATGAACCTCTGCCATTAGTTGCTCATTTGGGAGATGCGCTAAAATTGCCCTTTCTCTATGAATAACCTCTTTCAGTCCCTGAGGAAAGTCTACCCCTTTATTTTCTCTTTTCATGCTGGCTGATTTCTGTCATGCTTGTTTTCCTTATTAAAGGCTTAACTTGGGGCTAATATCAACATTTAAAATGCATCAAGGGTAGTAATGAATTATCAGTGACTGGTGGACTGAAGAAGCTTTTCTGGGAGTAATTACAAATTTAACACAAAATGTTCGAACTGCATGATCCATTCCAATTCCTACTCGAGAGGCAATAGCTCATGACTCTAGTAAGTCTTTGCCCAACTAAGTAATCTCAAATATTTCCACTGGACTCTCTGCTACCGACAAATGACTGGCGCAGACACCTTATTGACATGCCGCAGCAGTACAGGTGAAATGACAGCAGCTCCCCAGCCGCTCTGCACCACATTGCAGTGCCCTGCTTTCATTTTGACTGGCGTAACCCCCCACATTACGCACCACCCCCCCACCCAGCACACACACCGTTACACACACGCTTCAAACCATCTCACAGCCCCTGCCCCTTTCACCATTTCTCATTCCATTAAACCCTGAATTATTCAAAGCAGATGAAATTGATTTCTTGATAGTTTAATCGCAAATCAAAACCGAACCCTGAGCCCAGTTCATTCCCTGTGGGCAATTTTTGACAATCAAATATTCATGGAGAAATGAAATGTTAGCAGATCATTTCTGCTTCTGGCTGATTAGGCAGACACAATGAAATTCAGATAGAGAAAAAGCATGGAATTAACTAACGCCAATATGTCAGGGAAAAATTGAAAGTGAGTTAAGATTTGCAGACTTGATTCTCTGATCCAGAAAAAGGCCGCAGTATAGAAGGCTGGCCATTGTCATATGAAGCCAATTTGCCACTGTGTACATGCACATCAAACCTGTAGTTAATTATATTTATAATGACTGCTTAAGCCTTTATCAGACAAGTGGAATGATCTGCCATGAATCACAATTTGGAAAACTGACTATTATATTCCCAAAGTATTTAAAAATAGATATTCAGATAAGATATTCAGCAAGGTTGTCACTCGAATTCTTGCCGCATCTCTCGAGAGTTCCCCTTATCCTTCACCCGGTTAACCCCAACTTGACCCAACTCACATGCTTCTCAGGTCTTTATACATTATTCAATATAGTCTGTTAATAGGTCGAGTATCAGCTCCAGGCTATTCAAATAAAGATGGTATTCATCGGAAATGAGAACTTCAACTAGTATACAAAGGCTTCTTCATGGAGACCAGGGTGAACAATTATAGTTTTAACAACATAAACCTGATGAATCTAAAAGTGTTGCTCGTTTATAGTATTCCAAATATACACAAACAGAGCATATTTTGTATCCATCCATAGCTTATACTTGGGGGTTGACAAAGCCGCAAGTAAGCATTCTATATATTTTCCCTATGCACTCCATGCAGAATATCAAGAGACTGTTAAAGAAAGAAAAAATAACAATAAAAGAACTGCATGGCGACTGAGAAAACTCCATACAGGGATGAAGGCAATGAGATGTGGTATACAGGGTTGGACTGCATCTGTGTGTCCTGGAGAATGAACGGCTGGTATTCCAGGGCGGCTGACAGCAAATACGCATGAGTTTATAATTCAATATTTTTCCTTTAAACATCATTATTTGGTGTCTATCTACGCCGGGATCCTGAGTCGTGGCTGATCCTGTTGCTGTGGTCCTGGATCGCGAGCCCTGGATCTTGAGTCGTGGCTGTGGTCCTAGATCATGAGTCCTGGATGGATATCCTTGTGGATTCATCTTCCTATTATACACACACGCATTTCCAAACATTTGGACTACCTATGTTGTAAATGTATTATCTTTTTAATTTACACACGGCATCTATTGCACGTCTGTCCGTCCTGAGAGAGGGATCCCTCCTCTGTTGCTCTCCCTGAGGTTTCTCACATTTTTCCCTTTAAACTGTGGGTTTTCTCTGGAAGTTGTTCCTTGTACGATGTGAGGGTCTAAGGACAGAGGGTGTCGTATTGTCATACTCATATTATGTACAAACTGTGAAGTACACTGGGACAAATGTAACATTTGTGATATTGGGCTATATAAATAAACATTGATTGATTGATTGATGTAGGTTGCACACGGGGCGACAGCGCTGATGCTAAGTTTGGTTCCATCCATCCATCTTCTACCGCTTATCCGTGGTCGGGTCGCGGAGGTAGCAGTTCCAGCAGAGAGTCCCAAACGTTCCTTTCCCTGGCGACATCAACCAGCTCTGACTGGGGGATCCCAAGGCGCTCCCAGGCCAGCGAAGAGATATAATCCCTCCACCTGGTCCTAGGTCTACCCCTTGGTCTCTTCCCAGCTGGATGTGCCTGGAACACCTCCCTAGGAAAAAGTTTGGTTCTTACTCGCTAATTTAAGATATCTTCAATAATACTATGAAGGCATTGTGACGTCACTGCTGCTAGCTCTTGTGTTTCCATTGGCTAGTCCTGCCGGAGCACGCCGGAACAACAGTGCTGGGTTTTTTTCTTTTTGAGGAAGAATAATATTTACATATTTCACATACGTAAACCGCATACTTCATCAAAAAAGCTAAATAATAATCCATGTGTGTGAAGTATGGAGTTGTTATACCGTAGCAGCCTGCTGTAATTTTTAGGAGATCTAGTGACGTTAACAGTACCTGGCTGTGCGTAAATGGCACCGCGCTCTAGCATGGCACATCTCAGATGCTGCAGGTTTACCATTATTTCCGCCTGACAAGCTACAGGGATTTCACAAAGTGGAAGAGCTTTTTATAATATGAAGCAGCGATAGGAAGCAAATACTGTAAAAAAAGACCCATATTCAGACATAGATCAATGCAGACTGGTTTACTGACTATCCTGCTGTGCCAATTCTCCCTAAAAAGTGTCAATTTACACATTTGAAATTATTAATCAATCAATCAATCAATGTTTATTTATATAGCCCAATATCACAAATGTTACATTTGTCTCAGTGGACTTCACAGTTTGTACAAAATATCAGTATGACAATAAGACACCCTCTGTCCTTAGACCCTCACATCGTACAAGGAAAAACTTCCGAAGAAAACCCACAGTTTAAAGGGAAAAATGGGAGAAACCTCAGGGAGAGCAACAGAGGAGGGATCCCTCTCCCAGGACGGACAGTCGTGCAATAGATGCCGTGTGTAAATTGAAAAGATAATACATTTGCAACATAGGTAGTCCAAATGTTTGGAAATGCATGTGTGTGTAATAGGAAGATGGATCCACGAGGATATCCATCCAGGACCTATGATCCAGGACCACAGCCACGACTCAAGATCCAGGGCTCGTGATGCCGGACACAGGACCGCAGGATCATCCATGACTCCGGATCCCAGCGTATATAGACACCAAAAAGAAAGAAATTTGGGGAAGCTGGGTTAATCGGAACATGGGAGTACACAGGTATAGACAGAGAGAAGGAAGAAGTAAGATGTCCCCCGACAAACTAAGCCTATATCAGCAAAACTAGGGGCTGAATCTAATCAGCCCTAACTATAAGCTTTATCAAAAAGGAAGGTCTTAAGCGCACTCTTAAAAACGGATAGGGTGTCTGCCGCCCCGAACACAAACTGGAAGCTGATTCCACAAATGTGGAGCTTGATAAGAAAAGGCTCTGGCTCCCATTGTACTTTTAGAGACTCTAGGAACAACCAACAACCCTGCATTCTTGGAACGCAATGCCCTAGTAGGACAATAGGGTATAATGAGTTCTTTAAGGTAAGATGGCGCCTGCCCATTAAGGGCTTTGTAGGCGAGAAGAAGAATTTTAAATTCTATCCTGTGTTCTATAGGGAGCCAGTGTAAGGCAGCCAGAACAGGAGTAATGTGGTCCCTTTTCCTAACTCTGGTTAGGACACGAGCTGCAGCATTTTGAATTAGCTGAAGCGACTTGACTGACTTCTTGGTACACCCTGATAATAAAGAGTTACAATAATCCAGCCTTGAAGTAACAAATGCATGGACTAGTTTCTCTGCATCGTTTTGAGGCAAGATATGCCTGATTTTTGCAATGTTACGTAGATGGAAGTAGGCGGTCCTTGAAATTGATTTTATGTGGGCGTTAAAGGATAAATCCTGATCAAATATAACACCAAGATTCATTACAGTCTCACTGGAGGCCAAATTAATGCCATCCATAGTTAGTATATCTTTAGATAATTTGTTTCGTAGATTCTTCGGGCCAAGTACAATAACTTCAGTTTTGGTCGTGTTTAACATCAAAAAGTTTAAGGTCATCCACGTTTTTAAGTCCTTGAGGCAGTCTTGAATTTTATTTAGATGATTAATTTCATCAGGCTTGATTGATAAATATAGTTGAGTATCATCCGCATAACAATGAAAATTTACAGAATGATTCCTTATAATATTGCCTAACGGAAGCATATATAATGTGAACAAAATAGGTCCGAGCACTGAGCCCTGTGGCACTCCGTGGCTAACTTTGGTTTGCGTGGAAGATTCATCATTGACACGTACAAACTGAGAGCGTTCAGATAAATAGGACCTAAACCAGCCTAAGGCAGTTCCCTGTATGCCAACTAAGTGCTCTAGTCTTTGCAATAAGATATCATGATCGATAGTATCAAATGCAGCACTGAGATCGAGCAAAACAAGAATAGAGACAAGTCCTTTGTCAGAGGCTATTAGAATGTCATTTGTGACTTTGACCAGAGCTGTCTCTGTGCTATGATGTGTTCTAAAGCCAGACTGAAAATCTTCAAATAAATCATTGTTTTTTAAGTAATCACACAGCTGTTTTGCGACTGCTTTCTCAAGAATTTTTGAGAGGAACGGAAGATTAGAAATAGGTCTATAGTTGGCTAAAACCTCTGGATCGAGGTTGTGCTTTTTAAGAAGCGGTTTTATCACTGCTACTTTGAATGATTGTGGAACATAGCCTGATAATAAAGACATATTCATAATATTTAATAAAGAAGTGCTAATTAATGGAAAAACTTCCTTCAACAGCTTAGTTGGAATTGGGTCTAATATACACGTTGATGGTTTAGAAGAGAGAATCATTGAATTTAATTGTTCAAGGTTTATGGCTGAGAAGCATTCTAGTTTACTATCTAGTGTAATATTATAACTTACGTTTCCGGGAGTTGATAACACTATACTGGTCAAAGGCAAGAGGTCATTAATTTTGTTTCTAAGAGTAACAATTTTATCGTTAAAAAAGCACATAAAATCATTACTACTGAGTGCTATGGGAATAGAAGGCTCAATCGAGCTATGGCTCTCTGTCAGCCTGGCTACAGTGCTGAAAAGAAATCTTGCATTATTCTTATTCTCATCTATTAGTGAAGAGTAGTAGGCTGCTCTCGCTTTACGCAGTGCTTTCTTATATTCATTGAGAGTGATATGCCAAATTAAACGAGATTCTTCAAGTTTAGTGGAACGCCATATCCTTTCAAGTTGTCTCGACTTTTGCTTTATTTTGCGGGTTTCGGCATTATGCCATGGAGCTAATCTATGTTGTTTTATTTTCTTCTTTTTCAAAGGAGCAACAGAGTCTAATTTTATTCGCAGCGCATCTGTAGCACTATCAACAGCATGATCAATTTGGGGTGGTGGACATTTTGTATAAGTTTCCTCCCCTACATGCAGACCTGCTATCGAGTTAAGCATTGGTGGAATCTCTTCCTTAAATTTGGCTATAGCACTAACAGATAGGTTTCTGCTGGAGGAGCCTTTGACTAATGCTTTGTAGTCCAGCAACAGCACTTCAAAAGTTACTAAGAAATGGTCGGATAAAGCAGGATTATGCGGTTCGACTAATAGTTGCTCAATTTCAATACCATAAGTCAGAACAAGGTCGAGAGTGTGATTATAGCAGTGGGTTGGTTTATTTACACTCTGACAAAAACCAACAGAATCTAATATAGAGTTAAATGCAACAGTAAGGCTATTTTTATCATCGTCAACATGAATATTAAAGTCACCTACGATAATTACTTTATCTGTTTTAAGAACCAAAGTTGATAAAAACTCAGAGAATTCTGATAAGAATTCTGAATAAGGACCTGGTGCACGGTACACTGTAACAAATAAGATTGGCTGCAAAATTTTCCAGGTCGGATGCGTAAGACTAAAAACGAGACTTTCAAAGGAGGTATAATTTAATTTTGGTTTAGTATTGATAAGTAAACTTGAGTCAAAGATTGCTGCAACTCCACCTCCTCGGCCCGTGCCTCTGGCAATATGAGTATTGATATGGCTGGGTGGAGTGGCCTCATTTATGCTGACATATTCTTCATGTCTCAACCAAGTTTCAGTGAGACAGCATATATCAATATTATAATCTGATATTAAATCATTTACCAATATTGCTTTAGATGCTAGAGATCTTATGTTTAAGAGACCACATTTAATCTTCCTGTTTTGTTGCACTGTAGTAGTTGTTACATTTACTTTTATCAGGTTATTATGTATGACACCTCTATTAGGTTTTACCTTAAATTGTCCTTGGGCAGACACACACACCGCTAATATTGGGTATTTTATTGGGTTCGGGATTCCTATGGATGACTGCCTAGGAGAGAGCGCAGAGAAGCGTGTAAGACTGCGACTCCGCCTCCTGGTCTCAACTCCAGTTTGTCATGGATTAAGTCCACAAAGCCCTGAAATGTTTGCCGAAATGAGATTTGCACCTTCCAAAGTAGGATGAATGCCGTCTCTCTTAATCAGACCAGGTTTTCCCCAGAAGGCTGTCCAATTATTTACGAAGCCCACATTGTTTGCTGGGCACCACCAAGACAACCAGCGCTGAAATGATGACATGCGGCTATACATGTCATCATTGATCAGATTGGGGAGGGGACCAGAGAAGATTACGGTGTCCGACATTGTTTTAGCATAACTACACACCGACTCCACATTAAGTTTGGTGCATTCTGATCGGCGTAAACGAACATCATTACCACCGACGTGAATAACAATCCTACTGTATTTACGTTTATTTTTAGCCAGCAGTTTAAGATGCGCCTCAACGTCGCCCGCTCTGGCCCCCGGAATGCATGTGACTGTGGAGGCTTTGGTCTCTAAATTCACGTGTCTCATAATAGAGCTACCAATGACCAGAGTTGGCTTCTCAGCGGGTGTCTCGCTGAGTGGGGAATATCTGTTAGATACGTGAACGGGATGGTGGGGACCTGCGGGTTTCGCGTTATGCCCCTTCTGAACAGTCACCCAGTCTCCCTGCTGCTCGGGAGTTGCCGGGGGACGGCTAATAGGAGCTACCTTTTGCCGGTCCGCACTGGCTAACATGGGCTTTACTGTAGCTGAGTTACTTTCTAAGATGCGGAGCCGGGCTTCTATGGCTATGATTCCCGCCTCCAACCTAACAGCTATACTACATTTAACACATGTATCGGTACCAGTAAAGGAGGTAGGGGAGTAACCAAACATGAGACAGGAAGAGCAGGAAATAGCACCAGAGGGTGGGGAAAGAGCCATGGCTGGCTATCAAGCTAAAGTAGCTACCGTTAGCAAACCCGAAAAGAGTGTAGGCAACTGTGGAGTTACAGTCGCTAAGAGACGGAGAGTTGTGAGTGCTTAAGCTGTAGTAACGTGTGATTACAACGTCAGGCAGTTGCCGTGATCAAGAGTTTTAAAACGATCGATTAAGTTAAGATAATAAGCTATCAGCAGCAGAACAGGCACACGGGATACCCGGAGATGACAATGACAACAACCGGAAGTTACAACATGCTTACCGCAATAGTGGTCCGTGTAGCAACCAGCCACAACACTGATCGTCTAGCATGCGCATGTCATGATTATTGTCTGATCAGCTGGGTCAGAGTTCGGGGTTGTTTTTCTATCCCACTCCGTCCCTGGTGTTACATAACTGACGCATATCAAAGAAAAAGCTTGTAGTTCGACCTTGAGTTTGGACTGTTTTGTCAAACTTATGTTGCAATGGTTAAAAATTAACTCTCATTCTGGAAAAAAAATAGCTTTAGGTTTTTTTAACAATATGTTGTTCTTTGATTTATGATAGTCCGAAGCTTTTTGTTCCGATATGCGGTAGGGAACGAGTTTACAAAGTCAAACAGTTGCACTTTAAAGTTTAGCACCGCTGTCGAACAATGACTTATTTTCACATACGAGTTAGAAAAGTATCAACATTGCACTTTCCAATCCCACGTTCCACTTCCTTATCAATGCAAATGTCCAGAACCTGACACAGAGGTGCTTTTGGTACGATTCATCCTTTGCAGCCGGAAATTGCAGATGTTCACAGTTAATTTGCTTGAATTGAGCCGAAATCATGGCGGGACAACAAAGCTTTTTTTGCTGATGAAAATAACAGTGTTATCTTAGAGACACAATATACCTCCAGGACAGGAATACTGTCTGCAGACAGAGCTTTTTATCAAGAAGTTAAGTTAAGAAGCAGAAGGGATTTTTCACTTTAATACGTGCTTGGATATTCAGAATGTGGTATAAATGAACCAAAGACAATGTGTTATTGTTTAATTTCATTGGGAAAAGATGAATTGATTTTCCATGCAGAGTTCCATCATAACTCCAGTTAGTGATTCTCGTTTTAGCTACAGTTAATGACTCAGATCGGACTTTCCCCAATCCAAAATAACTAGATAATACAATTTATGTAACTTGTAAGTGAGCACTGTATCATATAATCACCATCGTCACCTTTTTCTGGATTTTTAAAGGGCAGGCAAGAGTGAAATGAAATTCTCTCTGCCTGTCCATTACCAAACAAAAGAAGTCTAGGGTATAACTAGAATTCACATCTGAGATGAGATCCTCGCATGATTAAAGTCCATTAGGGAACCCTAGAAATGAAAAAAATAATTCAAAAGGTACAGAGAATTTATTTTCCAGATAAAAAGAGGGGAATGAGAGGGAGTGATACGGGGGGATGAACGAGGATACACATAATGAAAAGGGGGAGATCAAACGACATCACAGGGAATGACGAAGCACAGCAAGAATTTTTAATATCGCCCTGCCTTCGTGCGCGGCTAATTCACTCACCGACTCTTTTCAAAGCAGCTCCCATCCGACTGTGTCTTTTCAGGGCGGAGGATGACTTACTCGCACTGACATGGAGAGCTTTAAAATCTGATATATTAGTTCAACAGATTGCATTACTGCTCCAACATACTTTTGCACAGCTGCTTACATCTCTCTGTAGCATCCCTCCTTTTTCAACCCGGGGTTATGTTGCAGGAAAAACAGTCTTCAGATGTTTTTTTATTATTATTCGGATATAAACATATGGTTAAAATAACAGTGGATAAACCATAGTATTACCATGTTGGTGGCTCATGTTTTAATGCAATCTTAGCATACTTATAATAGGTCATAATCTGCTTATACAGTAGCAATGCATAATGATAGTTACAAGCGCTCATACTCATATTTATAAGTAAACATTTTACTTTAAAAATAAATGCATAATAATGTATTTAATGTTACTATTAGAGGATTAGAATCGGAGGATTAAAATCTCTTTATCTGTCACACACATGTATATGCACACCGCATAGCACAAACAGTGACATTTGACATCTGCATTTAACACATTCTAGTACAGCACCTGGGGAAATGGGGTGGGGGGTGCCTTGCTCAAGGGCACCACGGCAATGCCCAGGAGGCACTGGGACCTCTCTAAGAACCAGTCCACACTCCATATTAAGGTTTTTCGGGGACTTGAACCGGTGACCCTACGGTTCCCAGGCCCTACAGACTGAGCCACTGCTGGACATATAAAGTGGTCATTGGGTACTTTATTTAAATATTTGATGGGGTATATTTTTAAGTCATTATAATGTTGGCTATCATAACTTTTGAAAAGATGCAAAACATGGGGTTTTTGTACATGTTTTTGTCAATATATAACAATTGTGAAATGCTTATCTGCAGCGGAAAGGTACTCCAATAATAATTCTTATTGTTGGATTGATTTATGCTGGTCTATTCATATTTGTAAAGCTACACTTAGCTCTGTGATTGATCCAGAGTTTTCCATCTAACCTTATTGTCATTAAACAAAACGTTTACAACTTTATTAAATACATTTTTCATTTTTTATTGAGCTCGCTTCCTTCATAACAGGGTGGAACTTGTACAGTTTGACGATGAGATGAACACCAATACACATGGTTAAAAAGATTGGAGTGAAAGTTTTGTTCACCCTACTTTATTCCTCTGTGTTCGCACCAAATCGAGTCTCAATGGAATTGTAGTCCTTTTTTTAGAAGCTGAGAAACTAAATAGCACTGTGGAAAATGTCTTCAGGGACACATTAGTAAATGCTGCAATAAAACAATACAAATTAGTTTTTTATCAGAACGTGTTTAATAGCCTGTCAAATAAATAAATAATATTATTTTATATGTTATTTTATGGCTCACAGTTCTGTTATAAGTTGATTACTCTCCACTGGGGACATGGTCAAATACAGAATATAGATACACTGAGTGTACTAAAAGAAACCACAGGGAAAAAAACTACTTTTGAATTGTCTGTGTTTATGTGATAAGGGAGACCTTCATCTTAAACTTATTAAACCATTTATATATTCAATACATTTTAAAGAAATTATGAGAAAGTGATTCACGGGGACATAAATGCTGATGCATAACAGAAATAAAACCACTAATTCTGAAAGTTAGCAATTAGCCACCATTTATGAAGTATTATGACCTAATGTCATGGCTACTGTATATAAAACATTTTCTAATGTTACTATTTTTATAAAGCATTATGAATATGTATGAGGTCTTAACACTTTAATTGTACACTGCTATAGGGTGGCTATAATGCATTATTAGTGTGTTTATAATGCAATATATGACAATAAAGTGTAACCAGCATTTCTTACTGTGATTTGCATTCATAATATGTATTCGCATGAACACCTCAGCTCTTGTACGAAAGTTCCTGAGAGTTAATAGAGTGTTTAATTAACAGCCCCCCCCCCCCCCTCCCCCCCCACACACACTTCACTGTCCTCCAGACTGATGTAAGGCCTCTCAATAATACAGAAATCCACCGGGTGGCTTCAAGATTCCACCGACCTATGAGATCGCGACATGCATTATAGGAAATAAACGTTCCCAATTTGCCTCTCCTCAACGTCAACATACCATATCTTGTAATTGCGAAATGGGTCAAAATGAGCTATGGCACTTGAGACTGTGCGTCCCTCCCGGTGCTCGCCCGCAATGAGAATCCATTATTTACTTCCCCACCACTTGGGAACTTTCTCTCATGCAATAAATACTGTATGTGCATACTCACCGCTGCTAGCTAGACTTAGATACAAATGCACTTGAGACTGTGAATTCTACTCTAGCACTAGAGGCTATGTCTCATACTGTACAACCTCTACTACAGTATATGAGACGTGCTCCTTGAGGCAATCTCGGCTGTTTGCATAATGTATTAATGTGTTCGGCTTATTCAATGAGTTTTCTAATTAGGCAATGAGACGAAGAACATATCGGTCATTAACTCAAAAGATGCTGTTTCTTTTTAATCTCTGAGAATATAACTGTTTGTGAAGTGCAGCATCTACTCCAGTTGTTTAAGTTCTCATACATCATCCGCTGCCATCCTGTCCAAGGTTACAGAAGTGCTTGCGTTTGTGGAAAGTATATTTCACGAGGCTCTATCAGGCTAATTGAGCCAAAGCCAGAGCCACAAACACACCTGTGGGCTACAGGCCAGCCTGGGTGTGTGTTGCTCATTATGAAGAAATGTACGTGCTTTTTTTGTATTCTGCTTATGTTTTGTGTCTAGGGATTTACTGGCAGAATGGGACAGAGGCTCTGTGTAACCGCTGTGACTGATACTGCACTGCCATCAAGTGGAGATGAAGGAGAATCCATGCAAAATGGAGCACTTTGAGCTTATGAATCAGAATACCTTCATTCGTCCCACATAGGAGAAATGTACATTCGTTACAGCAGAAAAGAGCCAAAGACAGCTTAATGTTTAACAAAGAAGTATGCATAAAAAAGCTTAACTCCTGTTAAGGGAATTCTGGGTAAATAACACATGGGGGAGTAAAGATGTTGTTCATCCTTATTTATGTTTAGTTGACGATTGGATCTAATAATGTACATTCACGAAAGCATTGCATTTGAACAGTTTTAATCAGAAATTCAACCAAAATCAGGACCTTTTGAAGATCCATTTTTTACAATCTTCTGTATTTCTGTAGGACCTTATCTGCCCCCCATCGTATTCAAATATCTTCCACCAAGAGCCATTTGGATTTCACAGACAGAACGACGTAAAGGTCAGTAACTTTCACCTGGATTCACCTGATCGCTCCATTTCTTCCCCAGCTGCGAGAGTACACCCCGTAGATAATATTATTCTACCCACAGCTGTTAAGCAAAATGGTCCGGCAGTCTTTGAATTAGGACACATCTGTTTTTTTACAATATGGCTGACCTCAGAAAATGCTCTGAAATTCTCAGTATGAACAACTCTTATTGTTAAACTAACTATTTGCTTGAAAAACAAACCTAACAAGTATTTTTTTATATAATCCACAGGTGCAAGTAGTATTTTAGGACGCCAATTTGCAAAAGGTCACTGTGACACTCATCAAAAGTTTGTAGCAGCATTTAAAGACCATGCTGTGTTTCAATTCCCTCAGGTAATAATGGAATAAAGGCCATTTGGGTACAGTAAGTGAGCAATATAATCACCAAAAATAGATTTTTATAGGACATATGCTACCTGTCCTGAAAAGTCCCAGCATCCATTGTGACGCACTGACAGCAAGTTAAGGCTGTTGTGCTAGAAAAAAGAAAAGAAAATGTCCAGGCTTGTTTCAAAGGAGGGGGCAGGTGATGTTGCAGACTGGGAATTGTGTAGTTCTTGTGGCGTGTATTTACTGCTAACCCTAACTCTAACCCTATTCTTAATTGCTTGGACAAAAAATCATTTTAGGGCAAAAGCAGACTCTTTCATGATGTCCAGTAAGATAAAGCACCATTGACAGTGGTTTAATATTCACATTCTCCAAATCAGCTGGGACTATTCAGGAGTTGGTGCAATCCACTCCAAGTGTATGACACACAAACCAACCCACCCACAGATTGGTAGGCCAGTGCAAACTATTCCTAACAAGGTAACCTCAAACCCCAACCAAAACATACCCTTAGCTTATGATCAATTGCTTGGATGACAAATCATTTTAGAGCCTAAATACATAACATTTTCATTATATCTGTGACGAAGGTAACTTTGTCACTGATGGCTTCGGGCCTTGCATATGTGCACATGTTTATACAGTTTATATTATTTATTGATGTAGTGTTTATTGTATTTTATTTTGAAATGTGTTCCCCTTTTGAAATGTGTTCCCTTTTCCCCATGTCTGTTGCCATTGATTGTGTGCACCTGGTGCCCTGTGGTGTCTCCTCCCCCCTAACCTGTTGGGTTGATTGGGTTGGGCATTTAGGCTCTGGGGTTTTGCTGTTTGGGAGAGAGTGTGTGTGAGATCCTTGTGGCTGCAGGCTGTGGTCAGGGAGAAACAGCAGGATTGAGGCTGTGTGTCATTGGTCCTGACTTAATAAATGCCCACACCGGGATGTATTTTGGACGTTCTGCCTCCTTGCTTGGTCAGGCCCGCTCAATTGTCAGCTTCTCAATATCCACTGGTATAAAGCACTATTATCTTAAGATCCGGGGCATGTGATCCTAGTTTTCTTAGGTGTCATTTTGCAAATCTTCCAATCCCTTCATCCTGCTGGAGGTTACATTTTTTTAGATGAGGGGGAAAATAAAGTCTGCAGGAACCTAGGGATCGTTCTGACAGGCAAAGCGCATCCTGAAAAGCCCTTGAAACGATCAATGTCAATGTATTTTACTTGAAACACATGTCAATGGTAATGTGTGGCATTGAGTGCCTCACTAAAATACAGTATGTTGGAATGAAACAAGTGATGTTACACGTTATCAAAAATGCATATACATTATCCATCAAACAACACATGCAAAGGCTTATGCCTCATGGGACTTTTATTTCATGCAGCCTTGCTTCATTGTTCCATATGCACTATGCAGTATGGAGTATGAACAGAAGGTACACATCTGAAAAATAATACATACCAGTGCCCCAAAGGTGACACTCCATAGGAACTCCTTAACATATAAAAGCTTGTTTCTGGGGTACATTAGTGTTAATGAGTGTCTCTATGGATTATACACATGCATCTTATATTTCATTTCACATCATAATAATCATGATTCACTTCATAATGTGTCTTTGGAGGGTTCGTGTTTTATCAGTTTTCATTTGATTTTATTTCAGGAAGAAACATCATAGCGCTTTCTACGCAGCTGTCAGACGATCCATCTGTCATCTTCTCTTCGTGCTCCACTGATTTTATTTTTATATGCACATAATATTTCAATTGTCATGAATCTCTCGACAGTGACAGCCTTCTGACTCGTGTCAAGAAATATTCCACTTGGCTTGACTGTGACGTGACACAACACTTCAGTCAAAAGCCACGTTGGTAATATTTTCAACTCTGTTCACACGGGCCTGTTTGCTATTCCCTGAGCAAATAAGGAGCTACTGTTGGAAGGTCGCGGGAAATATACAGATGATGATGATGTGAAAGGTTGGCCGCAAAGCACAGAATCAGGCTGTTTAAAATTCTCCAGGTATGCTTGATTCGTTCAAATTGACTCGAGACAAACAGACAGGTTGCAGTGGGTGTGAGATATTTTGACATCCTCCGAAAACCCTGTACAGTTTCTGCAAACCTGTCTGTTAACCTTGCTGTTGCTGATGTATTACCCTTCACTATGCAGTACTTGATGTTCGTAGGTGGATGACACTGTTATTAATAGATACCCATGGCCTAAGCCTTGACTGCGGCCTGTAATGTTAATCATAGCAACGAGCACAAATCTTTTTGCAGAATCAGAATCCTTTATCTATCCCTACTTACTTCATGTATGCACCAACCCCAATTATCTAGCTGCAAAATATATCTAATATTCCAGATTTCAGTAAATGTTTAAAGGAACAATGTGTACTGTTCTGCCACTAGGAGGCTCTCAATCTAACAGAAATGAAAAGGAAGTTTGTTGTAGTCAAAATGGGAGTTGTTGTGACCGTAATTTGTGTCACTGCAATGTAATTCTCCCGGTTAAACTAATGCAAAAAAAAAAATAAAGCAATTTTATGTTAAAATATCTGTATTATAGGCAAAGTTAGGCTGCCACAAATGTGTGCTTGTTTCTCTCCAGATGTTTGTTTTTTGTGTTAAGAGTGTCCAATATTTGAATAGTGTATTGTAATGTGGATGACATTTAATTAAAAAGCAAAGTGCAACAGTTGCTGGCAGACAAAAAGAAATGGACCGTAACCTTAAATAGATTCACCGATATCTTCAGATCTGAAATTAGTTGACATTTGAGACACTGTAAGTAAAATCATTGACAGATAACATATTGGTTAGCTTATAGCTATTGTGAAATGCATGGGATAACTCAAAACACACCAGTTAATCTCGATTTTCCATAATATCTTTTTGGTAAAAATAAATTGCTGACATTTACTGTTTCAAACAGTGTGCTAACATGCCATGAGCATATCTGTTAGGTTCTAGAGATTACCACTGAACTTCACATTATTATGACACACAATAATATCATAACATCTTAGATGTATTAGATTAGATTCCCTTCTCTCCAGTGAGACAGTTTGTTACACTTCATGTCTATGTTATTTGAGTTAAAACGAGCTTGATAAAATCAACACTTCACCGTAAATGTTTAATAGTGTAACATATATCAGCACAATACTGTTGCACCTGTGCACTCTACACACCTGTTCTCAATCAGCCTCATTAGTCCCACCTTGCTGCCTGAGTGTTTCTCAGCCAATCAGCTCCCTGTCTGCTCTTCTGTCTAATCTCCTTATATCAATCAATCAATCAATGTTTATTTATATAGCCCAATATCACAAATGTTACATTTGTCTGAGTGGACTTCAGTGTGTACAGAATATCAGTATGACAATACGACACCTTCTGTCGTTAGAACCTCACATCGTACAAGGAAAAACTTCTGGAGAAAACCCACAGTTTTAAAGGGAAAAATGGGAGAAACCTCAGGGAGAACAACAGAGGAGGGATCCCTCTCCCAGGACGGACAAATGTGCAATAGATGCCGTGTGTACATTGAAAAGATAATACATTTGCTACATAGGTAGTCCAAATATTTGGAAATGCATGTGTGTGTGTATAATAGGAAGATGAATCCACGAGGCCTATATCAGCAAAACTAGGGGCTGAATCTAATCAGCCCTAACTATAAGCTTAATCAAAAAGGAAGGTCTTAAGCGATAGGGTGTCTGCCGCCCGAAAACAAACTGGAAGCTGATTCCACAAATGTGGAGCTCGATAAGAAAAGGCTCTGGCTCCCATTGTACTTTTAGAGACTCTAGGAACAACCAACAACCCTGCATTCTTGGAACGCAATGCCCTAGTAGGACAGTAGGATATAATGAGTTCTTTAAGGTAAGATGGCGCCTGCCCATTAAGGGCTTTGTAGGCGAGAAGAAGAATTTTAAATTCTATCCTGTGTTCTATAGGGAGCCAGTGTAAGGCAAGGCAAGTTTATTTATATAGCACTTTTCAACACAAGGCAATTCAAAGTGCTTTACAAACAACGAAAGACATTAATAAAATGGCATTTAAAATCAGTCATTAAAAAGAAAAGATAATAAAATAAAAAATACATGGATACAAGTTACAGTGCAGTTTAAGATGTGAATAGTTCAATTAAAAGCAGCGGCAAAAAGAAAAGTCTTTAGTATGGATTTAAAAGTAGTCAGAGTTGCAGCGGACCTGCAGTTTTCAGGGAGTTTGTTCCAGATATTTGGAGCATAATAACTGAACGCTGCTTTACCATGTTTAGTTCTGACTCTGGGGACAGAAAGCTGACCAGTCCCTGAAGACCTGAGAGATCTGGATGGTTCATAATTTAGCAGTAGGTCAGAAATGTATTTTGGGCCTAAACCATTCAAAGCTTTATAAACCAGCAGCAGTATTTTGAAATCTATTCTTTGACACACAGGAAGCCAGTGTAAAGACTTCAGAACAGGAGTGATGTGATCCACTTTCTTAGTGTTAGTGAGGACTCAAGCAACAGCGTTCTGAATTAGCTGCAGCTTTCTAATAGATTTTTTAGTAAGACCTGTGAAGACACCATTGCAGTAGTGCAGTCTACTGATAAAAGCATGGACAAGTTTTTCCAATCCTGCTGTGACATTAGTCTTTTAATCCTAGATATATTCTTTAGGTGATAGTAGGCTGATTTAGTAACTGTTTTAATGTGACTGTTGAAACTCAGGTCAGAGTCCATGACTACACCTAGATTTCTGGCTTTATCTGTTGTTTTGAACATTGCAGACTGAAGCTCAGTGCTAACTTTTATACGTTCTGACTTGGCTCCAAAAACTATTACCTCAGTTTTATCTTTGTTTAATTGGAGAAAGTTCTGACACATTTCGTCATTGATTTGTTCAATGCACTTACTCAGTGTTTGAATTGGAGCATAGTCTCCTGGTGAAATTGTTACGTAAATGTGTGTGCCATCCGCATAGCTATGGTAACTTATTTTGTTGTTTTTCATTATCTGAGCCAGTGGTAGCATGTAGATGTTAAAGAGAAGAGGCCCCAAGATGGAGCCTTGAGGTACCCCACATGTCATATTTGTCAACTCAGATGTGTATTTACCTATAGAAACAAAGTTGTTTCTGTCCTTTAAGTAGGATTCAAACCAATTTAAAACTGTTTTTTAAAGTCCCACCCAGTTTTCTAGTCGGTCGAGTAATATGTTGTGGTCAACAGTGTCAAACGCTGCAGTGTCTAATAATACTAACACTGAAGTTCTGCCACTGTCTGTGTTTAAGTGGATGTCATTGAAGACCTTTACAAGAGCAGTCTCAGTGCTGTGGTTTGGACGAAAGCCTGACTGGAACACATCGAAACAACTATTTAAATGCAAGAAATTACTCAACTGTTGAAAAACAACCTTTTCAATGATTTTACCTAGAAATGGCAGATTTGATATGGGCCTGTAATTGTTCATTACTGAAGCATCTAGATTATTCTTTTTTAAGAGAGGTTTAATGACTGCAGTTGTCAGGGCCTGTGGAAAAATACCTGAGTGAAGAGATTTGTTTACTATATGAAGTAGATCTGAGGCCATGCAACGAAAAACATCTTTGAACAATCCTGTTGGAATAATATCAAGGCAGCAGGAGGATTTCAGAAGTTAAATAATGTCCTCTAGGTTTTTATCATTAATCTGATGGAATTGTGTCATGGTGTTTGCATTGATATTAGGTGGACATAGGGACAACACATTTTCTGTACCTGATGCAGAGGCACTGACTGCTTGTCTGATTTTCTGAATTTTGTCAGTGAAGAAGGAGGCAAAATCATTGCATGCCCTGTTGGATAGAAATTCAGAGGCTACTGACACTGGGGGGTTAGTTAGTCTGTCGACGGTAGCAAACAAGGCACGTGCATTGTTTTTGTTTTTGGTAATGATGTCCGAGAAGAAAGACTGTTGTGCGTTTTTCAATTCCAAATGATAAAGGCCAAGTCTCTCTTTAAAGATTTCAAAGTGAACCTGGAGATTTGTTTATCGCCACCTACGTTCAGCTTTTCGACACACTCTTTCTTTCTGCTCTCACGGTCATGGCCTTTCTCCATGGAGATATTTTCTTCCCAGTCACTTCCTTTACCTTAGTTGGAGCAATGGCATCTATAACATGTTTAATTTTTTAATTAAAATGATCTACGAGCTCATTTACTGAGATGTTAGCAGGGGCAAGTGTGGAAGAAAAATTCGGAGTAAACATTTTCCTAGTATTTTCAGTTAAATATCGCTTTGTGGTTACCTCTTTTTGAAAAAAATTGTGAACAGAAATAGAGCTCTCAAAGAACACACAGGAATGATCAGAGAGTGCAACATCAGTCACCACAACCTTAGAGATATTCAGACCCTTTAAGTCCAGAGTGTGCCCCTTATTGTGCGTAGGTTCCGTCACATGCTGAGTCAGTCCATAGTTATCAAGAACACAAAACAGTTCTTTAGCCCCTCTGTCCTGGGGGTTGTCAACATGGATGTTAAAATCACCAACAATGACTAGACGATCAAAGTCAATACACACTATAGACAGCAGTTCAGTAAAGTCATCAAAAAAGCTTGCACAGTATTTGGGTGGTCTATAGATATTTAGGAACAGAGCTCGAGAGAAGCATTTCAGCTCAAGGGCCACATATTCAAAAGAAGCAAAGTTCCCATAAGATGTCTTCCTGCATTGAAGGGAATCATTGAACAAAATAGCAACTCCACCTCCTCTCTTATGCATTCTTTCCTGACTCATAAAACTAAAGTTGGGAGGGGTTGATTCGATAAGAACAGCTGCACTGTTATTTTTGTTCAATCCAAGTTTCTGTTAAAACATAAAATCAAGATTGTGCTCAATGATAAAATCATTGATTAAAAATGTTTTTCCTGCCAGAGACCTGACATTTAATAAAGCTAGTTTAAGTTGGTTAGATACACTATCAGTAAGATGTTTTGTGACAAGCTGTGGCTGACATGGAATCACTGCTACATTTGATAAACTCACACGAACGTTGGAGCACTTCCTGTTTCTAAGCTGATTCACCGCTCTTAATCTATTACCTATCAACACAGATATCGGCAAAGCTACTGGCAGGCAGGGCCCCGGCATGTCCTGGAAAGAGTTGAGAGTGCCATACGCCCTTGAGCCTGGACCAAGCACATATCAGTAAGAGTTTGTAGCGTTTTGTACACACACATCCTTATCAGGCTTCGGAAACTGCAGATGCTTTCTTGAAGGGAGGGGAGGTGGTTGACGTAGGCACGGTGATGGAGACGGGGGAGATGGTGCGGGGGTAGAGGACATGCTGCCAGGGGGAGGGAGGTGGTTAACGTAGTCACGGCGATGAAGACGGGGGAGATGGTGCGCGTCTCTGCAGTGATTTTGGTGGCCGTCGTTGAGGAGTGGGGGTAAAGGACATGCTGCCAACCCTGCGTATCGCCTTAGTTTGGTCTTTGAACTCCAGGAAGGAATCGGTGCCAACCCTCTGTGTCTCCTTTGTTTGTTCAGCGATCTCCAGGAGGGTGGGCGAGGGTGAAAGGGTGAACGGAGAGTAGAGAGAGCTGTGGGGTGAATGAAGAGTATCCTCAGAGGTGATAGGGGGGGTGAAGGGCGGTGGAGACTCCATTTGTCTCCCATAATCAAGACATTCCTCAGGCGGGTGCAGTGATATATTTTCAAGGTTTTCTGAGCGATGTTTTGTGTCTTTCTCTTGTTTTGATTCTTCTTGTCCTTGGCAAAGGGAACAGTTTGATGACATAGGAAGTTGAATAGGTTAGAGATAAACAATTTCACTCCTGATTTGTTCAGACAAACTCCATTTGCCCTAAAAAGATGTCTGCGGTCCCAGAAAAAGTTAAAGTTGTCAATACAATTTACAGAATGGTCAATACAGACAGTTGAAAGCCAGGTGTTCAGTGCAAACAATCTGCTGAATCTCTCCACTTCTCTTCTGACTGGCGGTAGAGGGCCACTGATGAACACCTCTGCATTTAGAGAGCTGACAGTTTCCAACAGACATTTAAAGTCTTTTGGCTAAGGAACTAAGTGTAAGGCAGCCAGAACAGGAGTAATGTGGTCCCTTTTCCTAACTCTGGTTAGTACACGAGCTGCAGCATTTTGAATCAGCTGAAGCGACTTGACTGACTTCTTGGTACACCCTGATAATAAGGAGTTACAATAATCCCCTCACCTGAGCTTCTCCTGCCTTCTGTCCACCTGCATATTATCGCCTGATCATATATTTGTATTTGAGTCCTGGACTTCGCGTTCAGTCTTCGTTTGATCCTTGGTTTTGTCCTTCCTTGTATGAACCTTGAAAGGAAAGTAATTTCTTCTGCTTTTGTTGCCTGCAGTCTTTTGTGTTTTGGTCCACTCTTCAATAATGTGGTTATTTGCGAAGATGAAATGAGACTTGTCCTCGTGGTAGATTTCAATGCTTGTGAAAAACTACAATGTCTTGACTTAACACAGGGACTTGTTTTTTATCTTTACAGGAAGAAAGAAAGAAACATTCGCCTCCTTACATTCTAAAGATGAGATAAGATAAACTTGTGTTAACTTTTAAAGCACTCCTAACTTTAAAATTAGGGGCTCTGGTTTCAGACAGAGGGTAAACATGGGTGCTGCAGCACAGAAAGTATGAGACAATTAAAACACTTTTTGAACCTTAAAGCATCTAAACATTTCACAATAATTGTTCAATATTTTATATTTTATATTCCATACTCCTTATGTAATATATTTTTTAATATATATATTTTTATATATAATATCTACATGTATATTTTCTATTTCAACATATATATTTTCTATTTTCTTTTCTTTTCTTTCTATTCTTGTTTGTTTCTAGTTTTGTTTTATTGTAACATGCCTTGTCTTTTATGCTGCTGCATCAAAAACAATTTCCCAAATTGGGATCAATAAACTACCATCTTATCTTATCTTACCTTATAAAGGCATAAAATACACACATGAACCTGGCGATTTGCATTATATGGCCCCTTTAACAAAACAATCCACAGATACTGTATAAGTGATTAAAAAAACAATAATTGTATCACTTTCTTCATTATCAGCATTTTGAATATACATCAACAGATAGATATGTAAAACAAAAACCTTTTACATAACCTTAAAAGAAGATGCCTAAGTGTGAAGTAACCGAATAAAGATCTTCCACAATCATATACAGAACAAACCAAATGTTCACATCAAAGTCTCTTCGTATCATACGAATTGCTCCAAGTGATGTCACTTGTTGGCAGTCAAGTTGAGTTTGTGGGAAAAGTAGGCTTAGGGTTTTGAGAAGTAAAAACACATGAATATATAAAGATGTTTCTGAGATTCAGCTCTGCCCATAACACCTATGTTCCTTAGCCAAAAAAAACAATCCAATCACTCAATACCCTAAATACAGTAGGGTCCTTTGTTGATTAAAAGGGACATAGCACGTAATCGCTCATGGCTCAGTAAAAATCATCTGTATGCCATTAATTTGTGAACGACCCTGTAAAAAGAGGCAGTGCATGGGCACACATAGATGTACTATACAGTCATGTCTTTTGAAAAGGACACACAGACCTTGTGGTATGATTATAAGAGTGAGAATGTCATCAGGACAAAATTCACTGTGCACTGCTGAATGTATACAAGATATTCATATATCAGGACATTCCTCTAAGCTATTCATTATAGTTTGAAAGAGAGCATAGAATTTGCCCTCGTGTCAGTAAAAGCTGGGAAGGCCTTGGGTTTAATGGAGCAGATTGAAATATATAAAGACTTGTTTTTGTCTTTTATTAACTACAGTCAGTATAAAAGTGCAGTTGTACTTTGTATTCAAATGATGTGTTATTGGAAACAGTTTGCATGGAAAGCAGACAAGCCTTTACCCTTTTTACTGAAACATTGACTCAAAACTCACGTAAAATAGACAATAGAAATGGGCGATATTCTGTTTATTTGCAGACCCACTTACATGTAGATGTTGTCTTCAGTTGGAAGGGGTATAATCGGCATGTTAATTCCTCAGGAAAAGGACTGCTGTATAGTAACATCATTTAACAGCTCTTGCTACAAACGGCAAGCTAATTATGAACCCTTTTTAAAGCATAAAGTTATGTGAAAGAATCACCTATTTGGAAAACTAATTAAATTAATTAACATACAAAGCATATAATCATTATGCACTTTTTAAAGCCACCAACAATCATCAAATGTCATTTTTAACCTTACCAATTATTGTTAAACAACATTTTATTCAAACAGAAATAAAATTAAACTTAAGTCTTGTCATTGTTTTAACAATCACGAACGCTTGTCTCAGTATTTAAAAGAGAAATTGTATCAGTTACATACGGTGGCCAACAGGTGCAAACGCACTCAAACGCTGCAAATTAAGAAATATCTTCACAAACTTGATGGAACATGCGCTTTAACTAAAAGCCAGTCAGTATATTTAAAAGGACTAGGTTAGCTAGGTTAGATAGCTTACAGCAGATCTGCCATAAAATCGGAAGGTATAACACGATCACAATGACTAAATAGGCCAATAGAACTAATATTTTGGGTAACTTTCCAACAATAGTGACTGTAGGCACATTTTATAATCCCTTAGAAAATAGGGATGATGCATTCGACAAACTTTGCATATACACATATGTCGGTGGAAAAAGGGAATCGGCTATATCACAAAACCCAGTTATTTTTCATGATCAAAGATTTAAACCCTAACATAAATTTCCTTTAAAACATTAAAACTTGATTACACTAGATTCTGGAGGATTTACCATTTAAATATGTCACAATATGTGGGCAAAAAGGGCATCTCAGAATGTGATGAATAAGTCAATGAAACCTTATTGTATTTTTAGAGCTATATTGTAGATTATACATGACTTTTGTTCCGACATCATCTCGAGGAGAAGTTGGAGACATGTTTATTTTCCAGTTACATAAACACAACAGTGAGCCTCTTTCCTCCCCTCTTTCCCCACACGAGGGTGCTCCTCCCTCATCCCTCCAGCAGCAGGGAGAGTCAGCACAAAGATGGAGATCCTGCAGGGTGCCATCTCCACCCAGCCGAGGGTGGGGTTTCAATGTTCTGCTCTGCCCCTGCAAGCTTACATCAGCCTCCCTCATCATGCCTCTTAAAAGCAGAATCCTAACCATTCTGCCAGAAGAAATATAGTTGTGGCTTTGAAGATTGTTATTTCTACCCCCCAAAAGAAATAAAGTGTTGGCTTTGAAGATATTATTATTTTGATTATAGCCATATATGTATTTCCCCGGAACATACTTGAGTCTTAAAAAGGGTTTGAGATGTTTCATATTTCAAAATAAACACTTCAAAGGTGTTTAAGAAGAACATCGAACAAAGTGGTTTCCAACAGTGTATTTAAATGCTTTATATTTTCAGAAACATGGGTTTTCAAATATGGTACATTTGATTTTTCTCTTTAGTATTCGTCTTTCATAATGCATTACTATATGGGGGAAAAAAAAGAAATACAATATTAATACAAATACAAATAAAACACATCATAATAATAATGTTATTTACAATGGAAACAATATAAAAAATGATTTCTATATGTTTCTTTTGTTATGTGTTACATCCCTATATCTGGGTCACAGGAAGATTAACATGTATACTGTACATACCAATTGGTACAAATTAATTGGTGTGACTTTCACAGGGAGGTGTGTCACAGCACAAAGCCATCAGCCCCTGAGAACGTCACACATAATAACATATTGGTATGTCTGTCTGTAAAGGTGAGAGGGATCTGCGTATTTGTTTATCATTAAAAAAAGGGCTGAGTGCTCAAGGTCCTCCTTAATTCAGTTTATAGAATAAATCATGGTGAGGTGTGTGCATATCCAACCTCTGATGCATACCTTTCATGGTTCAGACTTCTTAAATTGGATGAAATGCAGGTTATATCTCTCACAGGCTCCGTCCTCTACTGGACTCTATGGGTACTACCCTATGGTACTACCTTATCATGCAAGCATTCACCTACTGAGATTTCTATGGACGTAGCCAGCCCCGCGGCGGGCCTACCTGAATGCATGCCCATCTCACTTCCGTATAAAAGGAGGCCTCGCCTCCTGACCACCATCCTTTACTCTTCAGTGAGTGGAGGTTATAGCCTAGCACTGAGTCCGAGACGTATTTTTTGAGAGAAAAGAAGAAAGAGAAAGAAAGATAGCGGGCGCCGACCCCCACCACCTCTAGTGATGGCAAAATGAAGCTTGAATGAAGCGTCGAACCACTTGGACAATTGTGTCGGAAATAGGTTCATTTCTCGAAGCTTCAGTTACACCGACCTCTCCTGGCGAAGTGCAAGGCTGCAGTGGGTTTAACGTATCTTTGCCTTGAAAAATATTCGATGCACACACACACTAAGACTGAATATCATGTTCTATTTGCAATTAAAGATTGATAATTGTGTGTATTGTGTTATTGAGAAGAGACTAGAGAGTGCTAGACATTTTTTTGGGAGGAGAGGGCCTTTTAACAGGTATTAAAGTTGAAAAGCATTGATTAAAAGTACATCCATTCCAGGCTTTGAACCAGCTGCGCGGAGGACATCGCCACATTCGGGCCGCCGGCTCTACCCACTGGACTATCTATTCCTTAAAATATTGAACTGTTTTTATATTACTGATAATTGTCTTTTTGTTCACAACCAAATTTCGAAGTGGTTCCCGAGCCAGAACGACCTATCTTTCTTCCTGGCTTGATACTACAATAATGATAATGATTATTATCATGATACTACAATTCAAATGCAATACCAACAACAACTCAACAGCAACAACGCAAACTACGACAACAACCCACACATTGCGCATTGTTTAGAGCGGTCATAAAGTGTTGAAGCGCTCAAATTCGAAACAGTTTCAACCTGTCACCTGTCAGAATCGAGACGAGGCAGTGCATTGAATCGCGTGAATGGACCCTGAACCAGTCAAGTGATTCATTCAGGAAATGAAGCAGTTGCTGGTTCGGACGTCACATGTCACGTGATTTGAAGCAGTTGCTGCTTCTGACGTCATATGTCACGTGATTTAAAGCAAGCTTCGAAGCACTGCTTCTATGAAATAGGAAGTCCAGTGTTGAAGCTCCGTTCGAAGCTTCAGTGTCAAACTACCATCACTAACCACCTCTGCTTCGAGTGTTTGGGGGACCAGGATATGGCCGAGGCGGTGCCATTTCACGTCCATGGAAGTCCACCGCCCAGGGCTGTACTCTCCCTAGATGATGATCATGGCGGCGGGTGTGTGGGCTACTCGCTCATTGCTAGAGATGCCCCCGCCTCACCAGGTCAGAGCGATTATTGGGCCGCAAGGCCGAATAAGTAGCTTGGTCCACGAGCCTTGCCCCAGGCCCGGTTCCCCCGGGGACCGGTGCTCGGTGGCTTCACATGATATAGGGTCGACCCTACTTCATCACAGGCCGCTGCTTGCCTTGTGATGTCCCTGGGATATCACGTCGCATGGCATTTTTTCAAAGAGGACTGTGTTGATCTCCTGGGAGCCCCCGTCTTTACTGGAGGGCTCTATGGATCGATCTCCTTACTCACGGGATAAGGAGTAATCGCAGCATGGCTGATTCTTGCCCATCCCCAGCGGAAGAAACACTGTCCTACACTCCCCGCCCCTGCTGTAAATCCCGTATAGGGAGCCAGCAGGTGGGCGTGTGCACGTGAGTGGAATAAACCATGTGCTGTCAAAGCACTGTGCGGGTTCAAGAGACGCTATTGCTGGCGTGCTGTTGTCAGAAAACACACCTTGCCTGGTATAATAGCGCTGATTAATGCATTTCACCGTTGAATGGGAAATACAGGGTTAATACGTGGCCGCGGTGCGTTCAGGGACCTCCGCAGGGGAACGGTGGTTTACGTTTGTAAACTCTAGTTCTAGAGTGATGTGTGTGGGAAAAATGCATTCAGTGAGAACGAGTGCATTTATCCCAGAGTAAGAGTAATCTCTCTCCACAATTCCACTTTTTCCCATAATGTCCGTTTCGAAGAGACGGCATTGTGACGGCGCACGCGGCCCCCCTCCCCTGAGGGCGGGCCGCGTTGCGTTCATAGACCTCAGTAGAGGGAAGAGTCACCGCAGGGCGCGCTCCTCCACAGGCTTTTCTGCAAACGAGGGAGCGCGGCGCGACGGTGAGACGAAGGGAGAGGTGCCGGCACGGAGATCTCGTGCCCGCGGCGCCCTCCACCTCTTCAGCCCAACCCGTGGAACCGGCGTGCCGGCACTCACGGGGACGGGCTGCCCGTCTTCACGGATCTGACTGGCGGGGGGAGAAAATCTCTCCGCCCGGGACGAGAGGGCGAGTCTCGCCTCCTCCCTGTATAATGCACAGATCACTACGTTTTCTAACAAGAATGAGGTTGATCTGTATCCAAATCTGAGTGTCTTTGTTTCCACAAATGCTACACTTACACACAATGTTAAGCGTACGGGCTTCCCGTCTTCACGGATCTGACTGGCCTGGCGGGGGGAGAACATCTCTCCGCCCGGGACGAGAGGGCGAGTCTCGCCTCCTCCCTGTATAATGCACAGATCACTACGGTTTCTAACAAGAATGAGGTTGATCTGTATCCAAATCTGAGTGTCTTTTGTTTCCACAAATGCTACACTTACACACAATGTTAACCGTACAAATTCGCTGCTCCAGCTGTAGCTCCTGTAAAGAGAACACACTACGCCTAGAGCAAAGACTCCAATTAATGCAGTTTTCCATAGTGGTAAAGGCTGCATTATGGCGGAGCCCGCACTCACAGAAGAGCGCGTAGCGGTGCGTTCAGGGACCTCAGTAGAACACACTACGCACTATCTGCACTACTCATCGACTAAAAAACACCAGATTATCGTTGTTAATTACACAACATTGATTGGTTTAAATTGTGTGCAATGCTTTTGTATTTTTCCCCTTCGATTTGGAGAAACAAATATTTTTGCGGAGTAAAGGATGGCAGACACTACACTACCCAGGATCCCCAGCTATCGTTTGGACTACACCATGTGCTCTGTTTGACAAACCCCGTTTTTGTTCACCATTCATTCCAATGGCTGGCATCTATGTCATGTGATCTTCAAATGTCTCCCGCAGAAGAAAAAAAACATGGCCGAACTTCGTTTTATTCTCGGTGGAAAATGCCTATTTTAAAGTTAGTTTGGCCATTAAAATGCGTTTTGATGTCATTTGATGCGAGAAATAGGAGTTGTTATTTCAGAATATGTGTGCAGTGGATGTACATGATCTTTAGTTTGCTCGTTATTGTAAGGGAAACTTCTGCTGCAATGGAGAGTCAGGACTCCGAGAGACACGAGGAGAGTCGGAGCTTTGATGTCAAACATTGGTAGTTCATTACAAGCATCGGCCGGAGAATTCATATCACAAGTCACAGCAGCAAAAAGTTCTGACTGCACTGGTGGGTTGTCATGTCAATTCTGATCAGCCTATCTCTCCAATAGACCTTTAACTAGTTTACAGAGAGTCAACCCACATATTGGGGGAAGGTGTACGTGAACACCTGGAGGCACTGAATCACTTATCTGACTCTAATGGCTCTGTGACCGAGCGTTGACCGGTCATAAAACTGGTAATGTCAGCAATAGCAAAGATTTCCCATTCTCTAAGACAGATAACAGACTTAGGGTTCGGTCGTAAAACGTCAACAGGCCGAAAGGTCAAATATCTTAAGTAAAGACAAAATTAATCATTAACAGTTATTACGAAGATTACTTCAGGAAATTGCATCCATAGAACGTTTTCATTGTTACCAAGGTGGTTGCTAGGGACGCTGCTATCGATATTATTTCTGTTATGTTGTGGAACTGTTTAACCTGTTAAACCCGAAGGCCTGTTTTTTTTTTTCACGACACTGTGTCTCGGGGCATTTTAATATTTAAAATCCTATTAATGTGTTATACCAGATTAACGAGAAGAATCTCAGCTAACTGACGATAGGAACCATTTTTACTGAAACAAAACAAGTCTCACAAGAAGCGTTAGCATTAGCCCTTAGCTAAAACGGGCAGATGCTACTTCCGGTGCTAACTAGCAAAAACGATCTTTAAAACTTAATATTTTCTGCACAAGCTACATATCATCTGAAAATCTGATACTCCACAGATTATTTTGTTTTAAGTATCATCACTGTAGGACACAAACTCACTGAGCTAGCAGCCAGAACAGAGAAGAAAAAAAACAACAGTTTTCAAAAACATAACAATTATGTTTTACCGTTGCTGTTTTGTGATCAAAGCTCGTGTTCAAGGGAATAAAAACGCTGTTTAAGGTGAATCCAATGTCTCTTAGTCACTTTAGAATTGTTCTTGATAATCTATCATTACATTCATGGCAGCAGAGTAGGTATAAAGTTTCGCAGTCCCAAGCTAATGCTGTCTCATGTGCTGTTTACGCAGACCTCTCTCTACTTGACATAAGTGTTTAGCGTGACTTACTAACTGTCACTCGATTCTATTGGCTCTAACGGTTCAGAAAAGGTGTCAATCGACCAATGGGTTCCAAAGATATGATCCTGCGTAGTATAAACTACGCCCGCTCCGGCTCCATTATGCATTACGCAGGACAGCACCACAGCACGCAGCGACGATAGCAAGTAACAGGTAACAGAGCACATTTCAAGGACGTTGATTTATTTGCTTTTAGATATTTTTCTTGTGTATCCTCTTTCCATTTTAGCAAATAATGGCAGCCAGAAGGGAGAGCTTCACCACCGAGCAGGTGCTAGAGATACTAGCTGACGATAGTGGGGCTATGATCATACCAGATGACTCTTCTTCGGATGATGAAGATCTCCTCCAGCCAGACCTGGATCCGGACAGTAGTGACTCGGATGTTGAACTTCCACTATGGGAAAGGTATGTAATCTTTCTGTTTGTATATATTACTTATGTGTTTGGTGGAACTGCGTCACAGTGCTAGCTTAGCCAAGAAGCTACAGGAATGATTGGGCAAAATGCTAAATAGTGTTACTTGTCTTTTTGGAGTTACATTTTCTAAATGAATGGCCAGTGCATGAATATATATATATATATGTGTTTACTTATTTATTTGGTGTAATATTATTCATTTATAGTCCAATATTATCCTTTTTATATTACTTTTGTGTTTGGTGGAACTGCGTCACAGTGCTAGCTTAGCCAAGAAGCTACAGGAATGATTAGGCAAAATGCTAAATAGTGTTACTTGTCTTTTTGGAGTTACATTTTCTAAATGAATGGCCAGTGAATGAATATATATATATGTGTGTTTACTTATTTATTTGGGGTAATATTATTCATTTATAGTCCAATATTATCCTTTTTATATATTACTTTTGTGTTTGGTGGAACTGCATCACAGTGTTAGCTTAGCCAAGAAGCTACAGGAATGATTAGGCAAAATGCTAAATAATGTTACTTGTCTTTTTGGAGTTACATTTTCTAAATGAATGGCCAGTGAATGAATATACATGTGTTTACTTATTTATTTGGTGTAATATTATTCATCTATAGTCCAATATTAGGTATAAACCAGTGAATTAATCTAATGTCTTTGTTTTTCCACATTTGTTTTCAGTGATGCAGTTGAGTTTGAAATGGCTTCTCGACCCCCATCTGCTACTCAGCCTGTCTCAACAACGCCACGACCATCCACCCTCACATCCACAGCCGTCTACTTCCACTCAGCCTGCCTCAAGAAATCCACGACCATCCACCCAGCCATCCCCACCCTCACATCCACAGCCGTCTACTTCCACTCAGCCTGCCTCAACAAAGCCACGACCATCCACCCAGCCATCCCCACCCTCGCATCCATCAACGTCTGCTTCCACTCAGCTAAGGGTGAAGACACCTGTGTACTGCAGGAAGTGCCAGGTCCCTCTGTGCTTCACTATCAAAAAAAACTGTTTCAGGTAGTGGCACGACCTAAATACTGGAACATTCAGGTAGGTATAACGTTTTGCGAGTGTTTATTTAAAAAAAAAAAATACTTGTTGTTTTTATATACCTAGTGTGATTTTATTGTATAGTACGTTGGTAAAATGTTTGTTGTTATTACAAATCTACAGTGGTTTTATTGTATAGTACGTTGGTAAAATGTTTCTTTTTACATGCCTATAGTGTTTTGGTAAAATGTTTGAAATAAATCTGCCCCAGTTGGAGTCCTATGTTTCCGTTTTTTTGTATTGTGCAAGTACACCTACACACACTGACCTACAGTGTAGTTTTATTGTATAGTGTGTTGGTACAGTTACATACACATACACACCTACACGTACCCACACACCTACACATACCCACACAGCTACACACACCCACACAGCTACACATACCCACACAGCTACACATACCTACACTTACACACTTACACATACATACACCTACACCTACACACACTCACACACAAAAATATTTGGTGGAATGAATACCTATAGTGATGATTCTTATAGTCTGGTACCTGAAAAAGGTCAAATGGCACTGATGGAACCAAATGTGCCCAAAGCTTATTCCGCCTGGCCTTTATTTTCATAAACCTCTCTAAAAAGGTCAAATGTCACTTGTTTTGCCTCAATCTTGATACAGGGTACTTATTATATGTTATACTTTGGATTCCTAAAGCTTTTAGGCTACTAACCCATCATTCAAGGTTGGTCTTCACTATAAGTAATGGGTTTTCTTTAGGCGGAGACAGGAATTTACATTTTTTTGCTATGTTCCATCTGAATTTACTCTGACACAGAAAAATCTATATTGATTCTGACACTTCTATATCCAACTCACAGATGTAACCTTGCTTTGATAACAATTATTCATATAAACCTTTTAGAAGTTAAGTTATAGTAATTTGTTCTGGGAATGTCATTTTCGAGCCTGAAACCTGAAAAACAGGCTCGGGGTTTAACAGGTTATCTTTATTGCTACCCCCTTCCCCGTCAATGTATAGTGTTGGTCCACAGCGCAAACATATTTAACAAAATCCGCATCTAAAGATAGCCTACGTTATTTCCCCCTGTGCAATTCCAGTCTCACATCTCACAGCACATCGTCATTAACAAATACCGGAAACATTTAAAAAAAAAAAAAAAATACTTTATTCTGAGTGTGCTTGCTTTTCTCTTTGAAAGTCACCACATAACGGCATTGTAATACACGGTTCGGCTGCATTAAATAGTACATATCTGCCGTAGTTCTGTATTTATAGAGCCCTGATGAGAAGACTTCTAGACAAACATGAGGAACTGAAAACGTGACGTGGATCATAAATATATCAGCCATTAAACAACATATTACATTTATTTTTACACAATACGTCTGTTATATTAACACAGGCGGAGCCCTCTACCTTGGGGCACTGTCTGTCCTATACCGCTCGCTGAAGAGTGGTGTAGGATGGTGGTCAGGAGGCGAGGCCTCCTTTTATACGGAAGTGAGATGCACACGCATTCAGGTAGGCCCGCCCCGGGGCCGGCTACGTCCATAGAAATCTCAGTAGGTGAATGCTTGCATGATAAGGTAGTACCCATAGAGTCCAGTAGAGGGCTCCGCCTGTGTTAATATAACAAGGGTTACAATACGTAACCCGGCGTTTTTTTGTTTTTTTTTTCTATGTGAGATGTCTCCATGCTTTAATGTTCAAAAAGGACTTTATTTTTCTCATAATGCCTGTGCTGCAGATCCTCTTTTCACGCTCTGTCTGAAACCAGAGCCCAGTTTGCTTGGTTAACTGGCTGGCTCTGTTGTGATTGGTCAACTGCTTAGAGTTGTCCCACCCCTTAGCCCAGAGGTGTCCAAACTACAGCCCAGGGGCCAAATGTGGCCCGCGAGACATTTTGAAACGGCCCTCATCAAATTCAAAAAGTATATTGGAGTATGGCCCACAAATTAAACTTGTTCTTGTCTTATATTGTACTTTTTAAATATAGACGTAAAAATATATCATGTGTTAGTTAGCACAGTTTTTAAAGTTGAAAACACCTTTAGTGAGCGGCCCAGCCCTTCGTATATTTTTCTGTATGTGGCCCTCGGTGAAAAAAGTTTGGACATCGCTGCCTTAGCCTATCACTAACAATGTGTTGGAGCACTGGCCAATACAAGCGCAAGTGTTACGTAGTGATGTCATTATGTTACAAAAGAAAGTCCAATTGAGGCGTTTCAGGCAGAGTGTTTGGGAGAGTATATCTAAAACTACAGGAAAGGGAAACACATAATAGGGTCCCTTCAAATAATTGTAATGTACTGCAGGTCATTTAAATAAAGTCAGTTTTGGACATACAAGCCTGAAAAGACGCACCATGAATCTAAGCCTAAGCGAAAGGAAAAATGTCATTGTGGAAATAAAAAAAACAAATTGCTATCTTAATCAGGGTTATGTGGACATGCTACAATGCACACAGATGTGTACACTTCAAGCTGCATTTCTAAAAGGCAATGTGTTAAATGATTAGGATTTAACCTAGGCACAAGAAAGCAAAGAGAAAGAAAATAAATAGATGTATTCAGAACAATATTGCATTTATTATTCACACATAGGCTTGAGACAATCTGATCTCACAGAAAATGAATGCAACCCCTTGACCAAACTCATTGGTGGTAATTTTAACATATTTCATGCCACCACCTCGGAAATGGAAAAGCAAATGGAAAACATTTAGGATGTTGTTTCGTGGAGAACACACAAATTCCCAGGAACAATATGGAAAAGGTCAAACATGGGACTGTCACACAGGATACTGCTGTTTGTTTCCTGTGTAAAACCAAAGGTCAAACATACTTTATTTCATGGTGGGCTTCAGACCAACCAACACTGGAGATTTTAGAAAGTCCATGCACCCTTAAAAAATGTAACTCTAAATAAATATTTAAATAGTTAATTATTAACATGTTATCATAGTTCTGTTGAGGGGGTGGTCTCATTTAACTGTTTAGCCAAACCTTTTGCTCTCCACTCTCTGACTCTTGATAAACCCCTCTGAAGAGACTGTGGATCTGAAGAGTTCTGAATACCGAGAGTCGTGTGCAAAGGCCGATATTGTGAAAGTCTGGTGTAACCACGGTAAGCTTCCTCCTGGTGACCATTGGATCCATCTGTTTCCAAGCACACCTTATCGTTCTGCCCCCGGTTGTCGTCAAGGTGTGGCGTTGTGCCAGGTCCAGAAGAAAGGGGAGATGGCTCTGAGACGAACAGGCGTACATCTGTAAGTGCCAATCCGACGGTGTCTGCAAAGACCACGCTCTTCTTCTTTAGACCGCCGCCGTCCCTGCTGAGGCAGCTCCGAGGCTCTGAGGCCACAGGAGAGGAGGGCTGTGAGGAGGATGCAGGGAAGAGGGAAGAGGAACGCGGTGAGTGAAGGCCGCTCCGTGGCAGACAGTCGGCCGGCTGATAACGGCGCTGTGAGAGCTTCCGAGGAGTCTTGGACAGCATCTGGTAAAGCGGTTGGTGCTGGCCGAGGCTCAGACATGGGGCAAGGTATACTGGCATCAAAGAGGGCTGGGTGTGACTCCCAAAGGCATGCAGAAGTCTGAGGAGCAAGACACAATGGGGTTATAACGAGACTTATCATGAGAAGTTATACGACAGTTTAGCAAAACAAAAAAAGTAAAGGTCCTGCATAGAGATATAGTGAAATTAGAGCACAGTAGCTTACCTTGCACAACTCATCTTCAGTAGATTGAATGTGTTCCCTTTTCTGTAGTATGTTGTTGTTGCCGGATAGCTGCAGATAATACAAGATCATCTGTAAGAGGAAATCATCTTTAATGAATAAGTAAAACTTATCACTGAATTGAACACAAATCTATTAAAATACAAATGTCATGGTGATGTTTTCAAAGCAAAATATACTTACAGGCTGGAAGCAACCTTTCGTATAATCAGATCAATGACAGAAAGAAGGATTGTGATTCTGGTCTGTCTCTGTTCTCTCCGGAATTTATCTAAGGAATTTAGAAACTGGGCTGAACCCTTTGTGACACATGCATGTAGAGTTCAACCAATCAGGTACTAGTTTATTTGTTTATGTCCGGCCCCCATTTCGCATGCAGCCTTGAAGATGTCCTTTCATGGAGTTCTGCAGTCATAATCCAGTTTATCCAGGTGAATAATATGTGAGAACTAAATGTTGTATCCACTGCAGACTCACAGCACGTAGTAGGACCAGAGATAATTGTCTAAGTTGAACATATTGTACAAACACATAACCTTACACTTTGAGACATACCATTTAACTTGTGAAAGACGCACTGGTTAGAGGATTTTTTTCATTCCTGCAAACAAATTCAGAAATCAAACATGTGTTCGATACCAAGCCAAAGGAAACAGCTGTTGGCATAAAGACTTGTTATCATATTGCAAGCACGAAGAACATTATCTGTTCCCACAGTGGGGACAGTGTCTGCTATTACACATAAAACAAGTGCAGTCTCCATGACATTCCATCATGGAACAGTTATGTGGTTACGCCTTTGCAATGCCATGTGATTCATAGCAATCATCAGCACTAGGTGTATAAGAGGAGGTTTGGCTGAAACTTGGTAAGGTGATTCATTTGCATGAATCTTTTGTTACCGTGTAAAAGGGGACCTATCATACAAAATGCACTTTTTGATGTCTGTTATACATGCATATGTGTCCCCGGTGTGTCGGGAAACTCACGCAGCGTCAGAAAATAAAACCCTCTCTCATTTCCTCCGTACCCAAATCTCTAAAAACGGAGCTGATTCAGATTTGCGTCCGATATGACGTAATATCGGAAATGTAGGCTGGCTTTACACCCATGGCCCTATCTGAAATGTTGCTATCAGAAACAATGCCCGACTGTTTTGGACGTAATATGGTCGGTGCATATTTACATTAGCAACACTCAGAGCTAACCTGTACTGCACAGAGCATGTGTGTGAAGAAGCAGGAAATAAAAAGGAACTCACCTTGGGGTATAACCGGCAAGAGAGAAAGCCTTTGAGCTCCATACTGTTTCAGAAATAATCCTTGATAATCCATGATATGGCGTTTCATCACGGCAGTATTTCGTTTAGACAGTAGGCTATCTGCCGGTAGAATCTCCCGCATGAGCTCAGCCCCCTCCTTTTTTATTTTTGTAAAGCTTTATACCCCAAATCAGCACTTTTGAAACAGGAAGTGAAATGGAGGGATGTGAGGCATGGCTAGAATGGGTGATCTGTTTGGTATTTTGAGCAAAACACTTTATAGACATGTTTTTTGATATGTTTTTATATATCTGAGACCTATGCTATTGCCTAAAAATAGTATGATAGGTGACCTTTAAGGTTTCCAGATGTATCCCAAGCATTAACGCATGAGTGCCACATGCACCAAAGGCAAAAGTTTATAGTAACATGTAACTTCTTCGCCTAGTTTGAGATAAGGCGAGATACAACGTTCAATTAACTTAATATTCAAACATTTCATCTGCATGTTACCCATTAAACGTGTTTAATGGTGAAGTTGGAATCAAACAGTAAAAGCAATAGAGAAAATTGCAAGGCATTAAGTGTTATGGCCCAACATTAATCTGTGTTGCTGCTGAAGGAGAGAATGATGTCACTGTTCATGGTTAAGTTAAAACAATATCAACGTTTGAATGAAGCCAGTCAGTTCTCTTGTATAAGTTTCATTGCAAGATTTGCAAGAAGTGTGCAAGTTTTTGCACAGAAGGGCTCAACTAATGTTTGATTTTCAAATAATCAATATTACTCTTAAGAGCCTCAAAGTCATTAGCCGACACTCTTTCTCAGCACTCTTTTATTTTTTTAGTGCACTTACTTTCTATATTGTTCCTTGAAATCCATTCTTGTCTGTTTCCAAGAAAAGTATTCGTACGTGTGGTACGACAGCCATTTTAGTCCAGGTGTCAGGTAGTGTTGATATAGTGCGCTGAAAAAATCTGATCAATAGAAAAAAACATTTACATAAATATGGATGTTTTGGCAGGAAGCTGTGTGTTGTTATGAATGTTCTTTCCAATTCCCTGTCAAGGCTTGAAGCGCTACGTGAGGGAATGTCGAGTCCTCAAGTCTAAGGTCATCAGAAGTAGTTCAACACAGCTGTAAACAAGTGAGGAATGAAGAGACATTTCACTCAAGGAAAGTACAAAAGTAATCAAAATATTATATTGCAAAATGGCCAGTTACATGATATTATACGTATATCACTTATGTGACTTTACGTAAGTTTATTTTTAAGTCAGAAAAGGTAGGGGTTGATTTGAATTTTTCACAATTTATATGATACCTTAAGAACTTATGGGTAGCTTGTGAATTCCCCTCTAGAATGAAATCAATTGAATTGATATACAATAATAAAATAAATGGATTTTCCGTAATTATCCTCTTAAGCCCAAAGCCTGTTTTTCAGGTTTCAGGCTCGAAAATGACATTTCCAGAACAAATGACCATATCTTCCCTTCTAAAGGGGTTAAATTAATAATCTTTTTTCTCAAAGTAATGATAAACCTGTGAGTTGGATGTAGAAAAGTCAAAATCAATATAGATGTTTTTTATTTTAAAGACAATTCAGATTGAACATGGTAAAAAACTGTAAATTATAGTGTCCGTCCAACAAATATTTTGTACTTATAGTGAAAACTAACCCTGGATGATGGGTTAGTAGACTAAAAGCTTTAGGGATCCAAAGTACAACATATAATAATAGACCCTCCAGAAAAACGCGATTCTGCGATCGCAGATTTTTAAAAGGCCGCATATTTATCAAAAGGCCGTATAATCCCCGCATTTTTCCTCACAAAGTTGAGCAAAAAAAAAAGTTAACTCGTCTTGACGTGAAGTAGTGATGATGATGACACGACGTCATCAGCTCGCGTATCACAGAAGGTAAACAACACCGTAGAGTGAACGTGTGGAACTCACACGAGAGAGAGAACACCAAGATGAAAAAATCGAATCCATTTCATTTACCGACGAACATTTCTGCTAAAGACAAAGCAGTACCCCGATGTCTTGCACGAAAGTGGGGGGAAACTATTCTGCACCCCGTGCAACTGTCTGTTGGAGCATTTGAGAAAATCGATGGTGACGACCCACTTTGATTCATTCAAACATTCGAAAATGCTTTCTGCTGCTGCGGACAAGAAAGCCAAACAACTCACGTTCACCAAGGCATCAACCTCCATAACTCTTTCGAGGGCTACAAGAAACAAAATGAGTAGCCAAGATTGAAGCTGGTCAGATAACGAACGAGTAAATGAAAAGAGAATGAGGCGGGTGTGTGTGTGTGTGTGTGTGTGTGTGTGTGTGTGTGTGTGTGTGTGTGTGTGTGTGTGTTTAAAATAGCCCAATTGCTTTTACAATAGATAAACATTGAATGTGTTTAATTGAATAGGAAAGGGGTTTAACATTAGTGGCAGGTTGTGTGTGAGAGAGAATAAATAAGACAGCCCAATATTTAAAAAAAATCTATTCTTTTTCACAATTTTCCGCATATTTCGCAACTTCCCGCAATTTCACCGCATAAAATCACATAAAGACCCTGCATGTTTAATCGCATAATCAAGGATTTTAGCCCGCATAATCAAGGATTTGTGTCCGCGTTTTTCTGGAGGGTCTATAATAAGTACCCTGTATCAAGATTGATACAAAACAAGTGATATTTGACCTTTTTAGACAGATTTAGCAAAAAAATCCCCTTCTGGGGCCATTTGGGTGGATTTTCCTTATCTCTGGCCCCCCTTCTTCGATTTTGACTTTCTGACCTTTAGAGCCAATAGAATCGAAGGAAAATCGTCCCGCACACACTCATGTTAAAAAAAGGGGTGTCTTCGCGCATTCAATCTTGTTACAGAGCGTAGGAATGGCCTGCTCTGATGTTTGAAAACGGAATTGCAGTTGTATTGCTTATAGATTATCAGAACATTTCAAAGGGGACACAGCCACATTAGATATTAACCTATGGATTAACTACAGCATCGTTGTTATCGTTTTAATGCCATTGAAGACCAGTTTTGACCAGACAAAACCAAGGTAAGCCATGTTAGCGTTGTAGGCTACCTAGTGCCACATGTTTTGATGTACGTTTTTGTTGATAACTTCGAGAGTTTGTATATTTCAGTGTTGAGGTGGGCAACGTTAGATTATGTACGATCATAAACGATGTGTTGGATGTGAAGCTGGGATAAGTAATAAGGGAGCTAGGAGTGATTTTCAGGTGCAGTAACAGGTTAGCATTTTTCGCTCGGGGCTAATTCAGAGGCTCACTGTTAGCATTCTGTGTTGTTTTCAAAAGAAGATATGAAAAAGCTCAGTTAAATTAGTTTTTTCCCGTTATATGGATATAAAATATTCATAGTTTATTAAATATTAAGGTTCCTTAGACGTTGTTTCCTGCAAATTACGCGATTTCGGCCCCGGTGTTGCAGTATAACTTGAGTCATGACAACTGGCGACATTCTATTATTTTCGTCATAGGAATCCGGGGCGTGTACATTGAGGACCCATTGTTGACTTACCATGTCGATCGCCTCGTTTGTCGTTTACGTTCATCTTTTGCTATATCTGCCTTCCTAAAATCACTTTGATGCACATTCAGTACTCGTATGTGAGGTCGTGGGTGAGAGGTGGATATCGTGACGCTTACAGGGAGGTATCGAACATTACAAAGTAGGTGACTGTGTGGATGCCTGTTCAAAATATTGCAAACTTGAATAAATCATTTAAATTATATATTTGTGTCCGACTAATGCGATGTATAGTAGCTCTGATAGTGTGAACATGTGCCCCGCTGGACTTACTTTTCTGTAGTTTACCGTTACTGTGACATATCAGTATAGCCACGGAAGATAGTTTGTGTGTCTCATTCCCATGCATCAAGGTTATTTTCATGTATGTAATTCTTTTTCCTGCACAGTGTAGAGTCTTGTTGTGATGAGAGGGATACAGGTATTTCATTAAAAAAACGTGCTCCCTGGAGAATAGCTACAGCATTTATATCACAATTTAATCGGAGCTGATCACAACTTGTCATGAGTGATCCAGTCATGTCGATGAGCGTTCGGGCTGTGAATAAACAACTTGTGTTTTACTTTTAGGCTGTCTGAAGGTATGGACAGCTATCAGAGCTACTATACATCACATTAAGAATGATGTACAAATGAAAGTCGGACACAAATATATAATTTAAATGATTTATTCAAGTTTGCAATATTTTGAACAGGCATCTACACAGTCACCTACTTTGTAATGTTCGATACCTCCCTGTAAGCGTCACGATATCCACCTCTCACCCACAACCTCACATACGAGTACTGAATGTGCATCAAAGTGATCTTAGGAAGGCAGATATAGCAAAAGATGAACGTAAACGACAAACGAGGCGATCGACATGGTAAGTCAACAATGGGTCCTCAATGTACACGCCCCGGATTCCTATGACGAAAATAATAGAATGTCGCCAGTTGTCATGACTCAAGTTATACTGCAACACCGGAACCGAGTCCGTGGGGCTTAAGAGTTAAACTGTCTTATTCATCTGAATCTACAAAGTAACTATATTAGCTCATTACATGTGCTGAAATGGAGTAGAAGTATGAAACAAAGGTACTCGAGATGAGTATTTCATAGTACTGGAGTAACTTTCTAAAACAAGTGAGTGAGCTCATTGGTAAAAGTGTGAATACTCAATGTTGACTCACCTCCAATATGGCCGACTCTCAATACCTTCCTTTCATATAGCAAAAATGCAGAGACACTACTGAAAAACCCATTTCCAATCATCTATGCCTTCATGATCATACTATAATTATTTAAACGTCTTTTTAAAGCATGAAAACAGGGAACTCATTTAGTTAGTCTCAAGAATAAACTGTTGACCTAAGATGGTTCCCTGAAGTACTCCAACAAACAGTTTAGCTCGGCTATCATGTACTCCTGATATGTTACACATTACTGCCGATTAGTAACCGGAGGAGTGTTAATTAAGGAGAGGGAAAGTTGAAAATAAATATCTGATCCCATTAAAAGTCAAAATATAGCACCAATGTCCACCTCCAATCAATTTGAGCCTGACGTAATGACAGATATCACAAGAGGAAATCTAGACAGACGGAGCAGGAATACAAGCAGACAGACGCTATAAACTGAGATTAATGATGCATGACATATGACTATATTATATGAGATCATTGAACATCTGCACACAGCAGACACTACACAATCGGTATGCGTTGTGACTCTCTCATAGACTGGGGGGAGGACCCGCCTGGAGAAGTTATTTCATCACTTTATTTCATCACATGGTTTACTGGATTCATGACATGATGTTTATACCTATCATAGACATTTCACGTGAGAAAACCAAATCCAGACAGTCAAATAAGGTTGATAAGTGTGGCTGAAAGATTATCGCAGCATTGACAGCTGTGCTTTTTTACTAGAAATGCTGAATTGGCAGAACTTTGCAGCGTTTCATTTCTAATACTTGTCAGGACAAGAGTGCCATGTACTACAGTAAAATAAAGCTCTTCTTACAGGCTGTTAATTATAGGTTATTATGATACCAGGCTACAGTATGAAATGTGTTATATTAAAAGGGGGAAGGGGAGATGCAGACAATGGAGACAAAATGATTATTTGCACATTTGGTGATTTGAACGACTCTTTAATACATGTACTCAAACTATACTAAATGCATCTATTAACAGCTTTTTAAGTCGTATCACCCCCTTAAATGGATCACATCACTCCAGTTCTGAAGTCTTTACACTGGCTTCCTGTGTGTCAAATAATTGATTTCAAAATATTGCTGCTGGTTTATAAAGCTTTGAATGTTTTAGGCCCAAAATACATTTCTGACCTCCTGCTAAATTATGAACCATCCAGATCTCTCAGGTCTTCAGGGACTGGTCAGCTTTCTGTCCCCAGAGTCAGAACTAAACATGGTAAAGCAGCGTTCAGTTATTATGCTCCAAATATCTGGAACAAACTCCCAGAAACCTGCAGGTCCGCTGCAACTCTGACTACTTTTAAATCCAGACTAAAGACTTTTCTTTTTGCCGCTGCTTTTAATTGAACTATTTATATCTTAAACTGCACTTTAACTTTTATCCATGTCTTTTTTTTCTTTTAATGTTTATTTTATTATCTTTGCTTTTTAATGACTGTTTTTAAATGCCAATTTCTCAATGTCTTTCATTTTTGTAAAGCACTTGTGTTGAAAGGTACTATATAAATAAACTTGCCTTGCCTCAAATGGCTTGTATCGCCAAAAAACACCAAATGGTAAAAAGGTTGCAAAACACATGGCAAACATTGTAAATCAAAACTAACAAATGTTTTAGGTTTAGAGGAGCAAACTTGGTTAGGTTAAGAAAATATCATACCTTAGGTCAAAACAAGTAAGATTGTTATATAATTTAAGTCACCTTTGGAGGTGCAACTCACCAATAGATGATAACGGCCTGCTAAACCACTTCAAAGCTATGCTAACAACGAAAACTGATAAAGGTAATTTAACCAGATAAAACATTTGTTTACCATTTATTTCTTGTATTCTTTCAAATGATTCTCACGTTGGCTGTCTGTATGAAAACAGAATTAAAGAAATCGGTTTATAGCCAACCACTGGGTTAAGACTTACTCTACTTGTTTGCGTGGTAAAGGTAAACGCCAACCCCCGGTTACCATCTCAAATTATTTTGGTCGTCATGATGACCTGCATTTCACCAAAATGCTAACGAGGATTTATATTTTGATCTGACCCTAGAGGAGACTCCCATTCTGAAATGAGCCCTCATAGATAAAGGGAAGATTCAAGTTACATCGTGATTACAAATTAATATGCCGATTGCAAAGCCACTGACTATGGTGAAATAATAAGTTACAATTTACTTAAAGTATGAAAGATATAATAATTGAATGCAGAAATATGTCCCCTGCTACTGTTAAAGTATTATTTATCTTTTTAAAATGTCGATTTTCAATAGCTGTGACCATGTTTGCAAATCGATTCACATATACATACACGTCCAACAAGTGTACACCAATCATGTCACAGTGTAAGGAGCAAGGCAAGCTATTACTAATGAAATAAGGAATTTCAAACATTGCAATTATGTTTCCAACAAGAGTGTATGACAAACCGGTTCATTAGTTTGGACATGGTGGAATTCGTTTACAAGGTTTGCCCCTTGTTATTAATAGGCCACTCTCACTGCCACACCCCCGTGTCCAGCCTATTGGAATGAACACAAACACTCCTTCACAACCACACACTCGACCTTAGATACACAATGGATGGTTAAGTATTTGTGCACCAAATCATTTTATTTGAATGACCTGTACTTTCATTGAGTACTTTGAGCAAGCAGCCCTTTTTCTCCTTTTTTTTAAATTAACAAAGTCAAAGTAAAAAAAAAAATGTCATGACCGAAAGAACGAGATCGCGGATACAAGCGGCCGAGATGGGTTTTCTCCGCAGGGTGGCTGGCGTCTCCCTTAGGGATAAGGTGAGAAGTTCAATCATCCGGGACTCGGAGTTGAACCGCTCCCCCCTCGCGTCGAAAGGAGCCAGTTGAGGTGGTTCGGGCACCTAGTTAGGATGCCACCTGGGCGCCTCCCTAGGGAGGTGTTCCAGGCATGTCCAGCTGGGAAGAGACCATGGGGTAGACCTAGGACCTGGTGGAGGGATTATATCTCTTCGCTGGCCTGGGAGCGCCTTGGGATCCCCCAGTCAGAGCTGGTTGATGTCGCCAGGGAAAGGAACGTTTGGGGCTCTCTGCTGGAACTGCTACGCCCGCGACCCGACCACGGAGAGCAGGAGAAGATGGATGGATGGAGAGTCAAATTGAATGTCAATCTTTCAGTTTGTTTGTAAAGACAGAAAGATTTAAATAACGTTTCCAACAATCCCGAATACAAAAATACAATAATACAAATATGTATAAAATATGTATATCCTTATATATACAATCAACAGACACATTACGATAAAACACAACAATTAATATATACAAAATAATAGTTACTTCAATATCATAACAGTCACTTCAATATAAACCCTCACTATGCAGTGAAAGAGTCTCCTGAAAGAGAGAATGTGGGACAAATAAAAACATTACCCCATATGCTTGTATTGTTATTTGTCTGCTGTCGCTAGGAGCTGGTTTATATGTTGCCCCCCATGAGATTAGCGTGCAGATAGAACATAGGGCAGGTACACTGACTGAAGAGTAAGGAATGTGACGTGTTCGTCATTGCGGTGTGCCCTGACCTAACCTCTGTGTGAAAGTCTGTATGAAGAGCACACCAGACATTCTGAACAAACACGTATGTCTACCAGTTACTCCTCCTGAAAGACAGAAGAAAAAAGGTCTTTATATATTTAGAATAACTGAGATGTTAGAAACGTTTCCTAAAAAAACTGTAACATATATATATATATATATATATATATATATATATATGTTATAAGCAGTAATTTCACCTTTCAGGGAATACATGTATTACTTGTATTACTTGTCATGCCAGTTTGTTAAGCATTTCTGTATATATATATATATATATATATATATATATATATGTTACAGTTATAAAACATAACTGTTTTATCATATCTTTTTTGGAGCATATCTCTTCCAAAAGAAGAACATTACAAAGCACAATTTGGTAATAAAAAAATTGAAAATCTCATTTAAATGCTTTCTCATTTGACGAAGATTGGAAACAAATGTAAAGCATTGTTAAAAAAAACCACAGTCCTATCTGCCTGTCCACCTTTTTTATCTCATGACAGCTCAATCATTTTCAGATGTACTATGTGCTCAGATCCCTGAAATATGGAAAATGGTTTAAAATTGTGAAGAGGCAAGTCCAACTGTGCAGCACAAAGCGCATATTTTGTAAGACTGAAATTAATAAGAAAAAACACAAAATTGATGTGTGTTTAATTTCTGTTAAAATGGTGAATGGATTGGTGATTTGGACAAAAAAAAAAGATATAAAGAAATACCGTCTGCTAAGGACGATTTGACTGTAAGGCCAGACGTTCACAGTAAGTGCTCAAACAAAACATCCGGAACAAATGTATCAAAAAGATTGTTTCCAGTACAATATCCAGGGTGAGCTCCGGTTTCAGAGCCCTTTACACGAACTGTATCTCTTCCACAAAACGTGATTATTCCCGGAGGTCTTGAATTAACCAGTTTAAAAACAACCTAAGTCGGCACGTTTAAAGTCTATCTCCGGTACATCCAGTCCTATTTACAATGTTACAGAAATCAGGAATAATCCGTTGTAGCTGCATGGGGTGCAGCAAGATGAGAACTCCTACACCGCTTCAACCACTAGCCTGTCTACGGCCGGGGGCAATACGAATGATTCCTAGAACAATAGCAATACCACAAAAATAAAGTCCATCATTTTGAAATATATCACAAGGCCTGTTTGTTCTATAGTGACATGTGCAACTTTGTAATGACCATTACAATGCAGTATTTAATAAGCAACTTGAAAAGCTGTGTTGGCAATTGTTTGATCATACTGGATTAATAGGTTAAAGTTTTCTGCTATTTTAAGCATTTTTCATATGCCTTCATTAATGTGTTAAAGCAGTAATTTGACCTTTCAGGGAATACATGTATTACTTATCATGCCAGTTTGTTAAGCATTTCTGTATTGCATTGCATATTGCTTTTACACAAATGCTCTCATTCGATTTAAAAAGTCACGTTAATCAGAATAACAATCTGTCATAATGCATGATTCGTATTGACTTGTATGTGTGGTACATACATGTGGGGCATGTGTGTACCAGAAATACATGTCAATACAAATCATAAAAATGAAAAAAGCATGTCTGAAATGTTTACACAATTTGTGTTTGTGTTCAACTTTATTTAGGGCTCTTAGTTGTGAATAAAACATTCAGTACTTCCTGATCATCATGAAAGCAGTGCTCCATGAAAGGAAATCTTCAACTCTGCATGCACATTTTCCTTGGGGGCTGGACATAAACGAAGGAGCTTTACAGTACCTGATTGGCTGAACTCTATCCACATATTTCACAAAAGGTTCAGCCCCATTTCTAAACTCCTTAGATAAGCTCCGGAGAGAACAGAGACAGATCAGAATCACAATCCTTCTTTCTTTCACTGATCGGATTAAACCAAAGGTGGCTTCCAGCCTGTAAGTATACTTTGCATTGAAACATCACCTTGACATCTGTATGACATAATATATTTATGTTCAATTCAGAGATCATATTAACTTACTCATTAAATATTATTTTCCATTTACAGATAATCTTGAATTATCCACAGCCATTTGGCAACGACAACAGACTACACCACAGCGTAACACATTCAGTCCTTTGAAGATGAAGTGTGCAAGGTAAGCTCCCGTGCTTTCATTCGCTTAAGTGTTGTATAACTTATTTTAATGAAGTACTAGATCTGAGTACTTCTGACTATAGCTCTTATACTAACCTCATCATGTCTTCTTCTTCAGAGCTCTCCATGCTTTTGGGAGTCATACCCAGCCCGCTGCGATGCCAGCAGACCTTGCCGCATGTCTGACCCTCGGCCATCGTCAACATATTTATCAGGTGCTGTCCACGACTCCTCTGAATCCCGCACAGCACCGTTATCAGCCGGCCAACTCTCTTCCACGGAGCGGCCTTAACTCACCTCGTTCCTCTTCCCCCTTCCCTGCATCCTCCTCGCAGCCCCCCTCTCCTGTGTCCTCAGAGCCTCGGAGCTGCTTCCGCAGGGACAGCGGCTATATGAACAAGAAGCGTGTGATCTTCGCAGATGCCATTGGATTGGCTCTCACTGCTGTACGCCTATTTATCTCTGAGCCATCTTCCCTTTCCTCAGAAGTGCTGATAAAGCCCACCTTCGCTAGACTGCAAGGCCAACAGTCACCATCAAACAATCTGCAGCGCTGCAAGTTACGCCTGGGTTTCCCTCAGCCAGCATTCGACCACAAAGCCTTCCTCACACGAGGCTTGCGTGTGCAGTTGGAGAGCTGCAACATCTCAGAGAACTCCTTGAGCGGCAAAGTGCTCGTCTCCCATGTCGGCATTGATGAGGCTGTACAAGTAAGGGTGACCTTTGACTCTTGGCGAAGCCACCATGACATCCCTTGCAAGTTCCTGCAGCAGCTGCTCTATGGGGGTTCTGATTTGAATTTGTTCACCTTTGACCTAAGCTTGCCAAAGAACATAGATTCGAAGGAGAGAGCTGAGTTTTTTGTGTACTTCAAGGCTGGACCTGGCGCAACACTACACTGGGATAATAACCAGGGACAGAACTACAGGGTGTTCTTGGAAACAGATGGATCCAATGGTCACCAAGAGGATGCTTTCCGTGGTTACACCACACTTTCACAATATCGGCCTATGCACACGACCCTCAGTAATCAGAACTTTATTGATTCACAGAGGAAGATCATCGACATCCAGAACTATTTAGATTCACAGTCTCTTCAGAGGGGTTTATCAGGCAGAGTCAGAGAGTGGAGAGCAAAGGGTTCGGCCAGGCAGTGAGATCAGCCCAACCCCTCAACAGAACTATGACAACATGTAAATAATGTCACCATTTCATATTTATTTAGAGTTAAGTTGTTTAAGCATACATGGACTTTCTAAAATTTCCAGCGTTGGTTGGTCTAAAGCCAAGCAGTTGATCACAAATAATTACTTGAAATGACCATAACCTCTTAACACCACAGAACCGGATGAAGGGACAAGGGATAATAATATAAATTATTCTATGAATGACATGAAATGTATGTTTGACTTTTGGTTCTAGACGTGAAACAAACAGCAGTTCCCTGATTAAAAGTCCCTTGTTTGACTCATCCTACCCAACTTTACCAATATCTTACCTGGGATTTCTTGTGTTCACCATGAAATAAGATCCTAAATATCTTCCATTTGCATTTTCAGTAACTGTGGCGGGGGCACGTGTTGAAATGACGTGCCAGCAACAATGAGTTGTGTCAAGAGGTTGTGGTCATTTCTGTGAGATCAACTACCCTGTTGAAATGTGAAGTATACATGCAATATTGTTCTGAATAAATCTATTTTTGTAAAGAAACCTTTCTTTCTCTTCTCGTCCTTGTGCAGAGTTTACATCCTAATCATCAAACACATGGCCTTTTAGAAATACAGCTTATAGTTTACAATGTTATGTTTTGCAGTCTTGCATGAACACATAGTCCCTGATTATAAACGCCATGGAGCGAAAGTAGAAAATGAACTACACTATATCCCGGCAAACTTTGTTTCTCTTGGCTCAAGCTCACATTTCTGATGCGTCTTTTCATGTGCTACATGATTTGCATATAACATTTTGTTTTAGAATAACATGCTGGGAACTGTTACTCTCAAACTGTTTTTGATTGGTATGGCAAATATTGAATATCCAGCATGAGCACCGGGACATACTTTAGAAAAAAAGCGTGGGCCTGTGTTTACACGCCCAAGGGTGGAGTCATCATTGTCAGACACTGAGAAAGTTGGTCTGTCTGCTTTTTCTATTCCTTTCTGTCTTAGTCATGTTTCTGTTAAACTTGTTTCTTTGTCCACAACCTTCTCCCCAGGGAGTCCGCCCTGGACCTTCCTTTGTGAACTAAAGTTGATTCACTCGGCTAGACAGTGTTGGGCTGGTGCAAGGTGTTAGATGTCCTCCCTCTACAATGAATGATAGGATAAACAGCCATGGAACTAGTCTATTTCTAGCATTTTGATGTAGCTCTTTGAGACAGTTGCTTCCTTTACACTTTACCAAAGTATTGGTATCGACCCAATTTAAAAGTATTTTTTCGGTCTATAAAGTGAAACTGGAGAGTACTCTGAGATGGCATACTTTTGCTAAGGCCACTTCCATACGTGTACAAAAAAATCGTTTTTTAAAAACTGAAAAACAAATTAACCAAACCAATTATGCTTTACTTTTTTATGTCAATAAAGCCACATCAAGATCAAGATCTTAACACATGAGAAAAAGTTACAAACAATAACAAAATAATCAGAAATCAGAAACAGGTTTATTACCAGGTAGGTTTACACGCACGAGGAATTTGACAAAAGTAGGCATCACAATCATACATCTTAAATCATAAAATCATCTGGAGCAAAAGTTAAAGCAAAGTGGCTTTTTTATACTACTGCAAGAATGTTTGATGATTTATTTGATCTATTGTGGATGCAAAATAACTATGCAACTATGTCTAATATGTGTATGAACTGAAACTTAAGTAAAAGTAACAAATGCACTCTTAACAATATCTAAAAAGTTAAATAATAAAGTAAAGTAAATCAATTTTAAAGAAGTTATACCTTGCTGAATAAGGGTTATTAGTTCACTCATCCTCCCCCCTAAACACTTTTTTGACATCATAGTGTTACCAATCATAACAACTGCAATGTACATATGATCACACATATATGAACACACACGGGGGAAAACCCTTTCGTGGGCAATAACTTTTTGTTTCCGCACTCTGGTTTTTATCTTGTTTCCAGCAGCAGCCACAGCTGGCACAAGGCCAACAGCCAGCTCCCAGCTCCCAGCTGCTGGTGCTCACAGTGCTGTTGCTGAGTGCTGTCTGCACAATAGCCTGCAGACCGATCCAGTGTGCTGCAGCCACAGCTGTGAACACAAAGCGGGGTCTAAAAGTACGAGCACACAGTGGTGGCTAGCTCCAAATAAGACACTAAGCTGCAGAGACTGACTCCACCTGTAAACATCAGTTGTGTGAAGTAACGAAGGACACATTATGGAAATATTTACAGTAATTACAAGTGTTGATCACCTTAAAAAGCAGTTGAAATTGATTGTTTTGTTAGCCAACATGGCTTGAATTATTGCCAAAAATTGTAGCTCCTGGCAGGATTAGTACATGATTAAAAGGGAGCCTCCCTAACTGTACAATGGCAGCCATTGCATGGTTGATTTGCATACTGTAAAGTAGGGCTGGGTCAAAACTCAATATGATGATTCACTGTCCTTCAATAGATCAAATGGAACCGTTTTATGATGAAATTATATTTTGAGGTGAAACATTACATTACTTAAATTGATAACAATAATAAACACATATTGATTAAAAATTACAAAGGTGATCTAAATATTTTGTTGAAACAAAATAGCATCCAGATCTGAATGTGATTAACAAACTGGACCCTACTCGAAAGCTTCTGCAACCTTTATGTATTCTGTGGATATAAACTTAGTCGGTATATCAAAAGGTTCCCTGCAAAACTGCTTTGTTCATTTCACAAATCAGGCCGGAAAACATGTTATATGATATGAAATAACTTATATTTTGTTAATAACATTGTGCCAGCCCTTCTACAAACCTGTATAAAATAATTGTTGGTACATTTGTTGATATTTTTGGAGAAAGAATCTTTCTACATGCTATCTGAAAATCCAGCAATGTCTTATGTTCAAGATAATCAAAGTTTACAAGGCATTGAAGTATCTAAATATGAATTCTTAAAAAAATGAAAAAGCTCATTGGGTGAAAAAACGATTTAAAGAAATGCTGGTTTTTTTATATATACAAGCCAATATAACATTTTGGGACTTTTACAGAAATATGTCAAATGTTCTGAGTCTATGCTATACTGTACTGTACTACTGTTTTAATGCTGAAAACCAAAGGTAGACTATAGTGCCCTAAATACCATGTGATGTTATAATGAGATCCAGATGAATGTGTCTTTATTTTCAGGATATCCTTACAATTACATACACAATTACAGTAATCAGCACAGGTTGGGATACATGGATTGGTATACGTCACCATATACTTTACGTGAAAATGTATAAGGTGAATATTTATAGTAAGAAATCAACAAATTAACGAATGGATCACTTTTTCTGTTCAGTGACAGCGGTCGCTGGGCAGGTGCTCATGCTCAGGGTTCCAAGGCGATACGCCAAAACACTCGGCGGCCTTCCTGTCGCACTCGCAGATGAACATCTCACAATCGTTGTTGTCACCTAAGCATAATGAAACAGAGAGCATTCTGAGTACCACAAGGCAGACAAACAGTCCTATAAAGTTAAAGTACCAGAGTGTAATTTTGGTCCTGTTGTTTTGGTGTACTCACTGCCGCAGGAGACCTTCTTGTTTGGCTCATCACAGCTGTAGCTGTAGAACTCGGTGTACGGGTTATCGATGATGGCCCAGCACTCAGGGTGTTGCAGTGCGTCGTTGTAACACAGATCGTGCACTTGGCAGCACCTATGGGTCAAGTTGAATATTAAACAGACTGGACAACGTCGTTTTTTCAATGTCTTAAGTATAACGCAGAGTGAATCGTGACCTATCGAGATCATCCACAGGTGTGCCGGAGCCTCCCTTTCCACAGAAGCAGCCGTAGTCAGCGTAGTCGAAAATAGGCCAGCTATCAGGCATCACACACAAGATCATATTCCAGAACTGATGCAGAGCCCTGTACTCCAGTGAGTGGGCTAAAACGCAACAAAAAGACACAGTTTTACTCAACAACAAGCTCTAGCTGTTTACAACCACCAAGATGAACAACTTTTGTGGAGTTGTACTCACTGACAGAGAGGCCTGCAGCCAAGACAAAAATAACCTGTATGGTATTCATCCTGTAAGTCACAGAGAAGCTCTCGCTCTTACATCAGTGCCTCTTTTTATATCAAGTATGGGACCTCGGGGCTGCTCTGTCAGCTGTTTGTACTATGCAGGGTCTCACGCCTTCAAACACGAAGGCAGGTACAATTCTCACACTCTCTACACCTTGGACTCTGAGCCTGTGTTTGATGTTGTGTAACTAGAGTTGCTCGGCCTTGGGGTGAGGGATCCATGGGGAGCTTGTATAACCTATAGGGATACTAGTTGTTATCTTCAAGACTCATCCAAAAAAAGGTTTCAAAAATAAATGTTGGTTGAAAAATGTGCTATTTGAGAATGTTCTTGTGCCTTATGTAATATATTTGCTCTGCCTCCATGCTTTAAATCAATGCTTTGCTTCATAAAGCACTTGACAACTTTAATTTCAACTTCCGCCCTAAACATGGGGTCGTGGGTCAGAAAAGGTTTCGAAATATGTAAATTGTGTTTCTAGGGTTAGTGTTAGGGTTATATATGTTGTATGTTTTGCTTTGTCATTTGTCTTCTTAATCTTGGTGATAACAGTGTGTTTATTTTGGAACCAGATGCGTCAAATGGGAGTGAGGATAAATATCACCAAACAAACGGTGAACTAAAAACGTTAGGTGACCATTAATGTACCATTACATTTCATATACTACAAACTGAAATTCAAATGTCTAACACGAAACCACCCAAACTGGACGGCACCATGGTAACGACCTGTGAAACACAAGGCTGCCGAACCCTAAAAGCATGTATTGCTTTATTGTCTATTGTACTCTCAATGACACCATCATTTATATAATGAACATCCGTTAAGAGGATTTCAACAAGCGATTGTTAACAAGCTTACTGAGGTCATACCAATTAGGGTAATTTCCTCATAGACTTCTATACAATCAGACTACTGATCTAGAGAAGTTGCCTCCTGCTGGCGTTGAGTATTGAATTAAAAAAATGTTTTCTAATTGACATTTAAATATTTGACCCCTGTTAGAATTACCCAAGACAATAACATATAGTATAGTGATACAATTGGTGGGGGAAGTCATATTTCTGCAGGGTTAATAGTAAATGTAGAATTTTAAAAGATCACGTGAGAAGATAATTCACATTGTTTGGGTGTACTCACTGCCGCAGGAGACCTTCTTGTTGTCACACCTGTAGCTGTATAATTCGGTGTAGGGATTGTCAAGGATGGGCCAGCACTCAGAGTGTTGCCTATCATCCCTGTAACACTTGTCATGCACTTTACAGCACCGAAAAAATCATACGAGATGAAATTAAAACAGACTGAACCAACTCGTTTTTTGTAAGTGTTGTCTGACTCAAAAGCAAAGTGAATAATAACCTGTCCAGATCATCCACAGGTGTGCCGGAGCCTCCCTTTCCACAGAAGCAACCGTAGTCAGTGTAGTCGAAAATTGGAGAGCTATCGGGCATCACACACAGCATCATCCTCCTGAACTGGTTCAAGGCCTTGTAGTCTATTGAGGTGACTGAAGTAAAACAAGCATACCCCTTAATACTCAACTTCAAGAGACATCTATTCACAACCGTGAGATGAACAGCTTATGTCGAGTCGTACTCACCGACAGAGAGGCCGGCCGCCACGAGAAACAGAACCTGGAGGATATTCATCATGTCAGTCAGCGGGGAGGTCACAGAGTAACACTTACTCTTGCATTGGGCCTTCTTCGTATATATAGTCAATAGGGTCTCCTCCCCTCATCTACACAGGGGCCCTGCAATGCATGGACTCTAGGATTCCAACAGCATATGTTAAAGCATGTACAATTCTCATACTTATTGAACCCTGAGCCATGTTTGGTTTGTTGGTGATTTGTCTATAGTAGAGTTCCTCAGCATGGGCTTATCGATCCATGTGCAGAGCTGAAAAGTAGATATGGAAATAGTAGTTTTAGTTATGTTTTAAAGGCTTGAAATATATCAACAGCTTCTCGTGAGGGCTGTATTTTATAAAAGGTATTTTTGTCTCTACATGATGAGTCATTGGTAGGATGTGACTGGTACAGCACAATATAAAGGAATGTAAGGATTGGAGGTTGTCATTAACTCAGGGTTGCCAACTCTCACGCATCTGGCGTGTGACACACGCTTTCACTCTCAATCTCACGCTCTCACGCTGCCCAAACTATTCTCATGCCAAAAACAATTATGAGGATATTATTTTGACTTCACTCTTATATAGTTACATACAATAAGGTTAGAATGAATTTAAAATAAAATATTTTTTCATAAATATTCAGATGCTAATTTTAACAGGGAGTTTCACTTCCGGTTGTTGGGATTGTCACACGAGGTTGGATTATTATTATTTCAGCAGGTCAACTATTTCACCTGTGGGGAAGTTGTAGGATTGGCTCCAGGTCGCCCTTTTTATTACTACAAGACAAATGTGCCTTTTTATTTCATACAGTTCAATTTGGATTGAGACAGGGAAATAATCTAAACCTCACGCGTGGCCTTTCACTGTCAAGGGGAGCGTGTATGTAATTACATTGCAAATGCTGACTTGAGCCCCACCACTGTATGGGTTAGCCCTACCATAGATTACCCAACACAAATACTCTTTCGCAACTGCCGACCCGTATTGCGCATGCGCAGATCTAAGAACCAGTAGAAATGATAAAAAAGTAAAAGTCTGCTGCTTATTGTTCAACTAGGCCAAATTAGAGTCAAAGAGTATATGAGAGTGAGAGTGTGTTAATTAATATATGTGGCAGTTTGGAGTAAGTCTGTAGATGTGTTTGTGTGTGTGTGTTTCATGTACAGGACTGTCTCAGAAAATTAGAATATTGTGATAAAGTTCTTTATTTTCTGTAATGCAATTAAAAAAACAAAAATGTCATACATTCTGGATTCATTACAAATCAACTGAAATATTGCAAGCCTTTTATTATTTTAATATTGCTGATTATGGCATACAGCTTAAGAAAACTCAAATATCCTATCTCTAAATATTAGAATATCATGAAAAAGTATACTAGTAGGGTGTTCAACGAATCACTTGAATCGTCTAATTAACTCGAAACACCTGCAAGGGTTTCCTGAGCCTTGAAAAACACTCAGCTTGGTTCAGTAAACTAAATCACAAGTATGGGGAAGACTGCTGATCTGACTGCTGTCCAGAGGACCGTCATTGACACCCTCCATCAGGAGGGTAAGACACAAAAAGAAATTTCTCAAAGAGCAAGCTGTTCACAGAGTGCAGTTTCAAAGCACATCCACAAAAAGTCTGTTGGAAGGGGGAAATGTGGCAGGAAACGCTGCACAACCAAGAGAGATGACCGCAGCCTTAACAGCATTGTGAAGAAGAGTCGCTTCCAGAATTTGGGGGAGCTTCAAAGACAGTGGACTGAAGCTGGAGTCCAGGTATCAAAAGTCACTGTTCACAGACGTATCCGGGAAATGGGCTACAATAGCCGTATTCCCATGGTCAAGCCACTTCTGAACTCAAGACAACGGAAGAGGCGTCTGACTTGGGCTAAGGAAAAGAAGCACTGGACAGTTGCACAGTGGTCCAAAGTCCTCCTTTCAGACGAAAGCAAGTTTTGTATTTCATTTGGAAGTCAAGGCGCCAGAGTCTGGAGAAAGGCTGGAGAGGAGCAAAATCCAAGTTGCTTGAAATCCAGTGTGAAGTTCCCACAGTCAGCGATGGTTTGGGGAGCCATGTCAGCTGCTGGTGTTGGTCCACTGTGTTTCATCAAGCCCAGAGTAAATGCAGCTGTGTACCAAGAGATTTTAGAGCACTACATGCTTCCGTCTGCTGAAAAGCTCTATGGAGATGAGGAATTCATTTTCCAGCATGATCTGGCACCTGCCCACAGTGCCAAAACCACCAGTAACTGGTGTACTGACCATGGCATTACTGTCCTCGATTGGCCTGCAAATTCCCCTGACCTGAACCCCATAGAGAATATGTGGGGTATTGTGAAGAAGAAGCTGAAAGACACCAGACCCAACAATGCTAATGAGCTAAAGGCCGCTATTGAAGCATCCTGGGCATCCATAACACCTCAGCAATGCCACAGGCTGATTGCCTCCATGCCACGCCGCATTGATGCAGTAATCCATGCAAAAGGATTCCCAACCAAGTACTGAGTGCATTAATGGACATTTTCAAATGTTTGATTGTGTTTTGCTGTTATAAATCTTTTTTTTTTACTTGGTCTGAGGAACTATTCTAATTTTTTGAGATAGGATTTTTGAGTTTTCTTAAGCTGTATGCCATAATCAGCAATATTAAAATAATAAAAGGCTTGCAATATTTCAGTTGATTTGTAATGAATCCAGAATGTATGACATTTTTGTTTTTTTAATTGCATTACAGAAAATAAAGAACTTTATCACAATATTCTAATTTTCTGAGACAGTCCTGTATAGGCCTTTCACGATAATTCATTTTGTTGGATACATTTTCCCGGAAATTATTGCGATAAAGGATAATATTGTCGGCACCGTTGTATGACCATTTTAGACCACTGACATAATGATAATATATAATAATAATTCAAGTACATCCTTTCAAACTGCTAGTCACATCCTCATGTAAATGGAAATGTATCGAGTTCATTTTTATTTATCGTACGATACGTCAATTAATTGCTTGGCGCGACAGGCACACAATAAAACAGTGGAAACAAACATGTGTTTGACTTTCATTAGTGAATGAAACTTTGTGCCCTTCATAGTCTGTGTCCAATATTGTGTATTTGTATATATATCATATATGCTAAGGTCCCGTTGCTGACACGATAGTAGTCATTTCGTGCGCATATGTAATTAAACCCATGATATCAAAATCTCACTCCAGCCAGGTACCCAAAGTTGGCAACCCTGCATTAACTTTAGTATTCTCCTCTCATGCCACTGTATAACACCTATTAAAATGAACAGCTGAAACAATAAGCAGATTAACCAATTGACAATACATTTATTGAATAACTATTTTGATAATTCTTCTGTATGCAAAACCAACAATTTGTCCTGCAACCATAGAAGGTCTTTAAGCAAGCAGACATACATATTAGGGGTGTAACGGTATCCGTATTCGTCCCGTACCGTCACGGTTCGGACGTCACGGTTCGGCACATACAGTCACACGACGAATACGCCTTTTTTTACGAGTGGGAAAAAAGTCTGTCATTCAGGGCAGTATCCATTACACTATTTATAATCCAGGGGGCAGTATTGCGCCTAAAAGCTGTTTGCCAGCTGCCCTTAAACAACAAATGAAGAACAAGAAGAAAACACAACAACAAAACGAACAAAATACAAGAAGAAGAAAAGTTAGTATGGCGAGTTCAGATAACACACAGGAGCTAGAACCCACCTGCTTCTTTTAAATCAGCTGTGTGAGAACATTTTGGGTTCCCTGTGGACTACAACAACGATGGAGTGGTAGTGGTGTATCAGACGAGGACGGTGTGTCGGCGTTGTTAGACAGCGGTGCGGTATGCTAATGTTACACACGCCAAACATGCTAAATCATATCAGAAGGCATCACCCAGATTTGCCAATCACCGGATCCCAGAAAAAGACAGCAGCAGTTCAACAGCTGATCCCCGCTGTTTTTAAGAAGCCAATAGACATGAAAGCCGAGTGACCGGAAGCTTTGGCATATGTTTTTCAATGACTATGCGCTCTTGAAACACTTTCTTATTATTTATGATGTAATATTTTCAAGACATTCTTTTTAGTTTTACAGCTTGATGAAACCTTTTTGTTTGACATCAGCCATTATAGATAATATGGCCATCTGAGTGTGTGGGGTACTGTTAGTGGTTTGTTTAATACAGTTAATTATTCAAAATGTCAGAGTTCCTTATTTTTAAACTGAAACTTGCACTACTGTTCAAAAATAAATAACAAACCTGGAATGATGCCTTTGGGACTTTTTTTTGCTTTTTCTTGTTGTACCGAACCCGTACCGAACCATGACCCCCAAACCGAGGTACGAACCGAACCTTGACTTCTGTGAACCGTTACACCCCTAATACATATGCATTGTATTTAGTCTGTAGCTAATTATGATATAATGTCTCACTATTGTACATTTGATAAACATTGAAATCTACAGACTAAGCCTTAATTCAGGTTAACATTGGTTGCAGTTCTTTGTGCAACATGAGTGGAAATGCATTGTTAAAATGAGCCCAGCCTCAACCAATGCCAAATCAAATATAAAATCCCTTATAGACATGCATTTATTAGTAATAATGTTTATTCACAGGGGCCATTTCTCTGCATTGGGTACTTCTACTTTTAAGTATTTAAATACAGTTTTCATTATTAGATTGTAATACTTAAAAAAACTAGCATTCAAAGTTTATATCATTAGTTAAGGTTTTAGCTGTCGGAAATTTGGTATGTATATGATCTGCTTTAATTCTCTGGAAAATATAAATGTTTACAATGCTTAAATTCACATAACCACTCCAAGCTGGTTGTAGCTTAAACATGGGGTCATAGGTCAGGAAATGTTGAGAAATCCTGTTCAAACATGTGTTAACATTATTATGTCACTGAATGTCTTATTTTACACAGCAAGCAGCGTGTACCCTAATGTCCATTATAGAGATAATCATGGGACCGGTCTGCAAGTTGACATATGTACAGAGACGTAGAAAATCCCAGAGTTAAAAGCATTGGTGATATGAACGCTGATGATATGATGAGCACTGGGATCAGAGTGTTCAGAAGTACATGTACTGTACAGAGGCAGGGGAAAGTGTCCCCGCACATCTGTGAATTCACATCAGGTCATCTCCTATTTTTATTTATAAGCCACTATCACAATGTAACTTTAAATGTGGGACTGTATTTAGTATGAGTTATAAGAATATATATACTTTTGTTTTGCTTGTAGAACATACTTCTGTTTATAGTCCACATATTTATATATTAGTACAGTAATTTATTCAACTTTAAAGTATTTATTTTTACATCTTATTTAATATTACTTAATGTTTTTTGTCGCTGCATTTCACTTGCACCATTGTGCCACTTGCACTATTTCTTGCACTATTTTTTTCTTTTGATGTCTTAAGTCAATTGTATGTTGGACTGTCGGAGGAGCCTGGGACTTAAGCTTTGTATTGCTAAACTACTCTGAATATTTTACGGTCTTTGATGGAGCATATTTTCCCCACTCAATTAATGGACTCCTTGAATTAACGTTGGTATGAATATTTAAAAAGAAAGACCACACTTTTCCTTAAAAATGTATTTTATAGGTATTTATTCTGCTAAAATGTTAATCAATCCAAAATGAGGGAATGTTGTTTTTTTTTAATAAACTTTACTAACAATATGGATGTATTTTTGAGAGGCCAAGCCTGATCGACTTCAAATTATAACCAAACGAGGACTGATTGATGCCACCTGTGTCACTAATTCCAGAGGTCTTCCCTGATTGGCCACAATCATCAGGTAACAGGAAGTAAAAGGTTAATCTGTTTGTCACTCTGCAACAAAATTGAGGCAGGCCTGTGTGTTGAGAAGTTTTTACCTGAGCATTAGTTTGCGGAGGACTCTCGGCGATACACCTACTGAAATTGTTTGTCTTTTATTTGTATCGCCATTTTAACTTTATATCGGCAACTGCGTTACGATCCAATCCCCACTCACTCTAGCAATAAACTCAAGCACCACATGGTGTTTTAGTACTTTATTGCGAGGCATATTTAAAATAAACGCTGTCAGTAGCAACAACTTGATTTTAATGTTCAACTTATTGGCAAAAAGCTGCTTTGAACAAAAAATTATTTTTGGTATATTTGTTGATATTTTTGGAGAAACAGTTCCCTCAAGTCGTTGGAGGAAAGAATCTTTCTACATGTTATCTGAAAATACAGCAATGTCAATGTCAAGCCACATCAAGATCAAGATCTTAACACATGAGAAAAAGTTACAAACAATAACAAAATAATCAGAAACAGGTTTATTACCAGGTAGGTTTACACGCACGAGGAATGTGACAAAAGTAGGCGTCACAATCATACATCTTAAATCATAAAATCATCTGGAGCAAAAGTTAAAGCAAAGTGGCTTTTTTATACTACTGCAAGAATGTTTGATGATGTATTTGATCTATTGTGGATGCAAAATAACTATGCAACTATGCCTAATATGTGTATGAACTGAAACTTAAGTAAAAGTAACAAATGCACTCTTAACAATATCTAAAAAGTTAAATAATAAAGTAAAGTAAATCAATTTTAAAGAAGTTATACCTTGCTGAATAAGGGTTATTAGTTCACTCATCCTCCCCCCTAAACACTTTTTTGGCATCATAGCAATCATAACAACTGCAATGTACATATGATCACACATATATGAACACACAAGGGGAAAACCCTTTCGTGGGCAATAACTATTTGTCTCCGCACTCTGGTTTTTATCTTGTTTCCAGCAGCAGCCACAGCTGGCACAAGGCCAACAGCCAGCTCCCAGCTCCCAGCTCCCAGCTGCTGGTGCTCACAGTGCTGTTGCTGAGTGCTGTCTGCACAATAGCCTGCAGACCGATCCAGTGTGCTGCAGCCACAGCTGTGAACACAAAGCGGGGTCTAAAAGTACGAGCACACAGTGGTGGCTAGCTCCAAATAAGACACTAAGCTGCAGAGACTGACTCCACCTGTAAACATCAGTTGTGTGAAGTGACGAAGGACACATTATGGAAATAATTACAGTAATTAGCTCCTGGCAGGATTAGTACATGATTAAAAAGGAGCCTCCCTAACTGTACAATGGCAGCCATTGCATGGTTGATTTGCATACTGTAAAGTAGGGCTGGGTCAAAACTCAATATGATGATTCACTGTCCTTCAATAGATCAAATGGAACCGTTTTATGATGAAATTATATTTTGAGGTGAAACATTACATTACTTAAATTGATAACAATAATAAACACATATTGATTAAAAATTATAAAGGTGATCTAAATATTTAGTTGAAACAAAATAGCATCCAGATCTGAATGTGATTAACAAACTGGACCCTACTCGAAAGCTTCTGCAACCTTTATGTATTCTGTGCATATAAAGTTAGTCGGTATATCAAAAGGTTCCCTGCAAAACTGCTTTGTTCATTTCACAAATCAGGCCGGAAAACATGTTATATGATATGAAATAACTTATATTTGGTTAATAACATTGTGCCAGCCCTTCTACAAACCTGTATAAAATAATTGTTGGTACATTTGTTGATATTTTTGGAGAAACTGTTCCCTCAAGTAGTTGGAGGAAAGAATCTTTCTACATGATATCTGAAAATGCAGCAATGTCTTATGTTCAAGATAATCAAAGTTTACAAGGCATTGAAGTATCTAAATATAAAGATGGCTGCCTAGCTGGTGCGGAGGTGAAAACACGCTGCAAACAATTGAGTTAATCCGGGAACTGAGAGTGTAACAAAAGGGTGTGTTGACTACGCAAATACTTTTTTCTTACAGAAGGTAAAGAAAAAGCAAAGGGAAATGTCAACACGTTTCAACTAGAAAGAAAAACAGAAACAGGCCGGCACAATGAATCCGCCTGAGGCAAATATACCTGAGAAGGGAGGGGAAGGCCTCTCTGAAATATTAAAATAAATCAGAGAATTCCGCATGGAAACTGCTGGGAATGTTGGAGTATTGAAGGAGGAAATAAATGACTTGAGAGAAGGCTTCGGAGAGCTGAAAATAAGAGCGGATGCAGCAGAATTAAGAATCGCAGAAAATGAAGACCGTGAAATAATAGTCCGCTTCCAAAACTACAACGTGAGGCAAAGGGTGCTACAAGCCGCCTGGGCAAAGAAGGACATCAGGGTGAAAGATTGCAGGATTTTCTTTGATGAGAACTTCACCACCCAAGTGTTCAAGGAGCGCGCAAAATACAGACAAGTAAGGAAGCAGCTCCAGGAAAGAAACATCAAATCCCGCATTCTGTTCCCTGCTAAACTGAAATTATTCGAGAAAAACGGAAAAGTCAGGGTGTTTAACAACCCACAAGATGCGGCACAGGGTCTACTGGAGTATGGTGTCAACATGGAGAGTCCAGCAGGAGAACCGGACTTGGAGTCTACTCTTCAGGCTTCAGGATGGCAGACACACCGCTCCAGGAACCGGAGAACCCCAGGATGTGAGCTGATGTCGGATGTAAAGACATTAATTGACTCGCTTGATCGGCATGAAAGAGCAAAGGAATGAACAGGTATGTGTGGAGGGAGTTAACTCCTTGCAGACATACATGGAAAACAAACAATAACACATAAATGACTGAGCCACTCGGAATCTTTTCCAGATTTGACAACACAGAGTATAACATGTACAATTTTGATTATGATGTCGATTCAGAGAATCATGTGTTTAATCATATAAGTGACTCGTGTAAATATTACACCGATGATCAATTTAATGACAATGTTGGACTTGAAAATACATTTTCTTTAATACATTTCAACTGCAGGAGTCTGTATGCAAACTTTAATAAGATCACTGAATACCTACATACATTTAAAAGTAAAATCAAAGAAATTGCCATATCGGAGACTTGGTTAAATAAAGACGAAGTCACTGATTTCCAAATTGAGGGTTACGTGCTACACCCATAGACTGTATATATAAATGGGCGTAGGGTCCGTGACGTCACCCATAGGATTCTGCAGAGTTGCCGTGAAGCCCTAAGTAGGCGGAGTCGGCTACTAACGGCTCGACAGTGACGTCAGAGTCTAACTCCCACCTTCGCCAGCCTGCTTCAAATAAGGGCAAAGAGGCGGAGCTGAGGCGGAGCTGAGGCGGAGCTGAGGCGGAGCTGAGGCGGAGCTGAGGCGGGACCTGCTGCCAACGAGCGTGACGTTCCAGACCTAGCTCAGGCTAAGAAGCTAAGCTAACATGCTCTCAGTATTAGGGTTGCCAACTTCCAGAAATGGAGAGACGACACACACACACACACACACACACACACACACACACACACACACACACACACCCCGCGCGAAGATTTTCGGGTTTCTGGGGGATTTAGTTACTTTAATTTGTTACTTTATTTCGGTTTTAGGGTTATGTTATTTAATTCTTTTGGGGGAGCCAGGCCCTAGGGTTCGAAAATGTGTTTGGGGGTCAAACCCCCCAAAACCCTCAAAATGCATAGAAAACTATGCATACCTATAACACAATACAAACACAATGGTCTTACACCTGCATTAGGCTGCTACATCACATTGTACATCAGCATGTTCAAATCGGATAGGTGGGCACTCGGGACATCTGGGCACCTCGATGTACAATTGGCTATTTTGTCCAAAATGTTAAAAAATAAAATATTTGAAAAATGGTATTAAGTAATGCAAAGTATACATGATGTGAACATGCACGGTACATCATTATTAGACTTAATGTTATCCTTCAACCAACCATTTTCCCATCAATCGGCTGACTGACTCTCTCACTCACACACACACACGCACACGCACACGCACACGCACACACACACACGCGCAGAAGACCCGAGACAGATCTCCACTCACGGGCTTTACCCAACTGTGTTTGTCTTCCCACTGTTTGTTGTAAGACACAAGTCTTTTCTTTTTAGAAGGGCCATGGCCCAGAACCACATCCTCTCTCTCTTCTCCTCTTTCATTATCACCTCCTTCACCGGCAGCGCTCATTTTCCCACACGACTGAACAGGCTGACATGCCACACAAACAATGATGCCGCGCCCGCGGCCCACCGGAGAAAGTCTCACACACACACACACGTGCGAGCATTGTGCCTGCCCTGTCAACTGAGCGGTCCTAGCGACCTTTATATACAGCACACAAACACACAGGCACCCAGCCAGACACACTGCATTGCGCGCAAACAGAAAAATATTTTTATTTTTCCCTTTACACAGAGTCCGGGACAAACGAAGTCCCGTACGGGACACACCCCTTTTGGCTCAAATACGGGGCGTCCCGGCTAATACGGGATGGTTGGCAACCCTACTCAGTATTAAGCTAACAACCTATGCTAACAACACAGTCTATGCTAACAACCCAGCTTACAGGAGGGTTAATGCCATATTCACTTAGTAACGAACAACTTTTACAAATATTTCTATATAGTCTGTGTTGGTAAATGTCATCTAGGTTGCACATTTCCTGCTGAAATACATGCATACCAAGTCACTGCGTGGCACTTTGGTTTTTGATAAAACAGTGTAGTTCCACTATATAAACGTTACATTCATAATCAAACGAGACAATCTGCAAGATAATTAGCTATTTGGTATTATTCTTAATGCTTGTCATTCACACGTTAATAAAATAAAATAAGTACCGATACATAGCAGAATAATTGTGGCGGTGTTCAGCTTAATAAACCTTGCTCAACATCATTTATTTAGCTAATACTACAGCGGGCTACAGGCGAACCAAGTCCGCGTTTCGATGCATTCCTTGATCTCCAGTTATAACGCCGGACTCCGCCGCTGGCCGAAGCTAACGGAGCCCCATCGGGCTAGCTACGGCCGCCGGGACCTATGGCCGGGACGCGCTAGCGAGCTAGCCCCCTGCAGCCCCGTTAGCTTCGGCGGCGTGGACTCCGGCGGCCCCACTGGGATAATTGGGTCCCCTTTTCACATTTGCTCCCGTTTAGCATTATGGGCGTCATAGCCATATAGTATAAAAGTCTTACCCAAGGCTGAATCATAAACTAAACTGTATCTATGTATAAAAGGTTACGTCCTTAGCTGACTAATAAGCTACATAACAAGCTAAGCTAACAAGCACACAAACACCTGCTAACGGGGTTAACATGTATAATATTATCATTTTACTCACCGAAAAAAGCTGAAAGTAGACTTCTTGGAAGTTCTGTTAGTACATTCAAGCGCACAGCACGACATTTTAATTATCTGGTATTTGTAACGATATTCCCTAACAGGCACGATCACCACGAACACAGCTAAAGGGTCAAGTACAGTAACTACAACTAACTAACGTTGTAGCCTCTATGGTTGTAGCCTAGCAGAGTGGACAAGTTGCTGTTAGCCGACAGTGAGGCACGTATCTGTCAATCAACGTGACCACGCCCTAATGTGTGCACAAACTTTAAGACCTAATATAAATAAAAGGGTCATGTTAGAAAACAATTCACTCACAGATCCATAATCATGAAGGTGGAATCTAACTATATCGATAATAAAAATGTATGGAGCCAGGGGTAGAAACATGTTTTTTCTGCTGTAAAGTTGGGCATTTTAACATGGGGGTCTATGGAAATTGCTCCTTTCTGCAGCCATCGCCTATCGGCCAATATATGAACTGCAGTGTGTGGCACTTCCGTATTGGCTTCACGGCTCTACCCCACAGTTTGCCGCTTGGCTACACCATATCAACAGAACCAATAAGAGAGGAGGGGGTGTGGCTCTTTATGTGGACAGCGTCCTAAAATGCACACTGGTTGAAAAAATGTCAATTGTGACTGATGATTTAATGGAATGCATAACTATAGAAATTGAAATGGAAAGGAAGATAAATGTTGTTGTGACTTGTGCATATAGAGCACCAGGATCAAATGTAGAGCTTTTTAAAGATAGTTTAGGAGTATTAATGGATGGCCTAAATGAAAATAAAACATGTATTATTTGTGGGGATTTTAACATCGACCTTCTAAATGTATCTAAACACAAAACAACATCTGATTTCCTGGATGCATTGTACAGCAGGGGGCTTTATCCCCTAATCACTAAGCCCAGTAGAATAACATCAACGTGTGCAACATTGATCGACAATATCTTTACAAATGTCATGGAAGTTGCTAGAGTAGAGTGGGCTAATAATAAATGACATAAGCGACCATTTACCTGTATTTGTAGCATATGATTGGCAATTAAAGAAAAAGAAGGAAGAGACTCGCAGTAGATATGTCAGGGTAAGGACTGCTGAAGCAAAAGACACATTTAGGGGTGACCTCTTAAAGGAAGAGTGGAGAGGGGTTTATGGAGAAGATGTAAATGCTGCATATGAGTCCTTCCTAAAAATCTACATATCACTGTATGACAAACATTGTCCCACTGTATCCATACATATAAAGGTACTTATCATCAAAAGCCTTGGATAACCAAGGGCTTACAAAATTATTGCAAGAAGAAAAATAACCTTTATAAAGATTTTTGTTAAATATTGAAGTTGAAAGCATCAATCTGGTGCACTTTGAGAGCAACATTAAGAGATCTATGGATACCTCTCTCAACACTAATGATTATATCATCTGATATTTGGGAAGAGTGTTACAGTAGAAATGGCAGAAAGTCTTGTTGCAATTTCCAGATATTGAAAGAGGCCCTGGAGTTTCTCTGGTAATTATCAATAGTAGCAGTTAAGTGAATACTGTTCTAACAATACCTGTGTTTGTGTTTTGTATTGATTTCTCTGTTTTATCCTTTCATAAATGTGAGGACTAAACTTGCTTCAAACATTCCTGGGTGCCTGGGTGCCTGGGTGCTAAATAGGTTTTATTGCTCTGTGGGGGGAAGGGGCAGTTAAGCAGGCTGGGTAGATGAGAGTTCTTCTGCTTAAGATCTCCAGTATGTCATGTTTCAGAGAAGTCTACTTATCTTGAATGGTATATGTGTGTTTAATTACTTTATATATGTGTGTTTAATTACTTTGTATTAGTAATAGCAGTGTGTAAACAAAAGCTGGAAATAGGAGAAATGTAAAGATTATCTTTGAATAAGCGAAGAGGGTAGAAGTTAAACATAATTAAAAAGCCTCTGGAATGTGTAGAAAGGTGGGGGAAGAAGGCCTGTGCAGGAAGGATGAGATAACGGACACCAGATGTTTTATTATCAGCTCAGAAACAAATTTATCACCTCTGCTGGCACGAGCTGATTCGCTAAGGGAAGATATCTTGTTTTAAATCTCCCAATGGGATGACCTGGGGTGAAGGAAAATTCAAGTCACCCCTCTTCTCTTGTTCTGGACTATATAAGTTAGTGTTGCATTAAGTTCGATCTCTCTTCTCTGGCTGTGAACGACCGAAAGATCTCAACGGCACGAGAACAAGAGCAGGAAGTACTTCCTTTAAATATATTGTATTGCATTCTATTATTACCTTGTTTAATTAAAACAGATTATTGTTTAACCTGGCATCTTGGTGTGTTTTTATGATTTCCCTCGTTGTTATGATTTTGCTCCTTTCGCCAAAAGACACACAGAGACAAGGTGGGTTCTAAAAACCCCCCTCCTTCTGCAACAAGTGGCGACCCCGACGTAGGGCGGAAAGGAGCACGGGAGGAGATCGCATCAGCAGCCAGCCAGCGGACGAAGTGTCCAGGGAAGGCACCTCGAAATAATTTCTGACAACTAAATACAGAGCTCTATACAAAAAATAAGGTAAGCAGATACCCGTTACACTCAAAATCTGTGATTTGGCTATATTCAAATTCTTAGAGTTGTCAGAAATATTTTCTCAGTGCCGTAGTCATAGTAGATGGTAGGATGCAATGCATAGTTTTAGCATAAATAAATAAACATAAAATTGATAAAGCAAGAGTGAGTAGTCTCGTGGATTTTTCAGAATCACACGGCTGACTCGTTTGCTGCACGTGAAGCGGTGTAAAGAAAAGGTGAAAGGCCCCGTGAATTCTAGATATTCAGACGGTTAAACTCGCCGGGGAAGTTCAGTGGTTCTTAAAAGAAAAAGATTCCATCCAGAACAAAACAGAATAATACTTTCCAGCGTCATAGGACCTGCAGTTGTATTATATGTAAAGGATCCAAGGGGAGATACGCAAATTTAAAAAAAAAACATTTTGAAACGACCGGAATCTCGTTCTCTTGTTATGTGGGGTTAATCTAGAAGGCTAAACGTGACGATAAAGTGGTTCTGTTGACCTGGGTTCCGACTCCATGTGGACGCCACATAGCTGAAAAGCCGTGTTGAAGCGCGTCCAAAGGTCACGTTATCTGTTGAAATAAACATCGCACTATAAAAGCTGGATAGACTGTACGGGGAATAATTTTCTGTGAATAATTATTAATATATAGGTCAGATAAAAGACGCGAAGTTGAAGATTGTGGTTCTAAGCAAGTATATTTCTCCTCTCACAAGAGGGGGAATTTCATTCCTGGGGAGGTGCCGCCATCTGCTGGACTTATTTGGTAGTAATTTCTTGCATTATTACAGCTCACTGGCGCTTTTATCCAGAACGACTCACAATAAGTCTCCTCCACCAGGCATATACAATCAAAAACAAAACAAGATTATTAAAATATATCTGGGTTAATAGAGCCAAAACATTTCAAGTACTACTCAACTGCCTTTTGATAAGCAACTCCATTGTTAGTATCATACGTTTTTTTTTACACTCAAACTATTTACACATTTGGATTAAGGGCAGTTAAATAAATACCTTAACTACGTTAGGATTAACGACAAGTATTGTCCATTATATTAATAAATACCACTGAACACAGGAAAGCCTTAGTCAGATAAAGAAATACGAAGTCATTCTTGTTTCAAGAAAGCCCCCACCTTCTTCTGGAATGCCATCTCACACGGTTGGATAAACACAGAGGTGATTTATGAGAGAAGCTTGTGTGCAGGCAACTCCAGGGCACAGTGAGGAAAGAGAGAGAGACAAGAGACTTAAGATGTTTGAAAAGATTAGAAAGAGTAAAAGTTATATAAAATTAACTACTATTCTGGACAATGTCATATTGTTTTATGAGTAAAAACATGAAATAAAATATATTACTAGATATAAGACCTACATGCTTATTGGATTAATAGGGCGTGTCTGTCATAAACATTAGCGCTTAGATGGAATAAAGTGTTGAAATGTTCTCAAGAGTGGGAGTTTTCACAATGCTTTTTGGTTTTTATTGAGACAATTAAGTGGTAAGGACAGAAAACTGTTCCGTGATGATTTCTTTAGGTTTTAGCTTTAGTAATGAAGATTACATTATGTGAGGAAACTTTTCCACCAATACTTCCTTTAAGGGTTAAAAAATATATTCATTAACTGAGAATTGTACTTAATTAGATTTCAGAGGAACTTAATTGCATACAGTAACGTTGAGGGAAAGTAAAAAGAGGTTTACTGAGTATATGAAGTACATTCAAATTAAATATAATAGTGGATTATTCTACCTAGATTAGACATACAAAGAGGACAATTTGTGTGTTATGAACTGGCCTTGTCTTGTTACATTTTTATTGAAGCCAGACTACAAGTAGGATGGTTTAATTTTTATTGAACTCAGTCTCCAAGCAGTGTGATTTCTCTCTGCACATGGTTGAGTCTTCTCTTCCCTTCCCCCGGTCATCCAAGTTATTTGACTCCATGAGGTCAAGAGTCATTCTGTTAGACTACAATCTTGTGTAAGACAAATCATTGTTCTTTTGTCACATTTTGAATCACATAAGAGTTCATTTTGCTAAATCAATTTATCTTTAATTTGTAGTTGGTGTTTGCTAACATTTTTAGGAACGACATAGACCCACACTTGGGTCAAATTACATTACTGTGATCAGATTAGTGTGCTCTGCAGGGTTATTATTGTTAAGTATGGAGGGGTTCTTTCATAGTGTGTGGAATATGTGGTGCTTGAAACATCTAGGTATTTAAATGTATAGAGGAAAATGGTTTCCTGAAAGAATTAATTGGAGTAAACATGTTACAGTGGGTGTTGAAAAACTTAGTTTGGGTAAATATGTCACAATGGATGAAACGATTATTAGAGGGAGTTTTTGTAATATCATTAGTGGACATTAATTGTGTTGTTCAGATGACATTTAACATTTAAGACAGATAGTAAGATTAGGAAAATAGAGTGGAAAGGATTGGATTTATTTTACCTCAGTGTATTAGAATTAACTATAGGTAATGCGTCCCGGGACCTGGACTCTCTCTCTCTGTCTGTCATACGGCTGGGGCCCCAACCCTCCAAGCAGACAGAGGACCTATCCCAACCAGGAGACTCCTCCTCCATCGAACAGACAGAGAACCCAGAGCTCAACAACAACAACAACAAGACTGCAATAAGAACTGCATCCAGAACTATCTCCACCTGTGGCATCCAGAACCAAACAGCTTGCTGACAGGCAGAGATCTACTCTCATCAGTCCCTCAGAAAGGGAATGAAGTTCCAAGCTGAGCCACGAGATTTGGCACAAGAGCAAAGTATGGGACACAGAGCAGAATCTGCCCTCCATAAAGCAGCAGAGAGACTGTGAAGGAGGAGATGAAATGCAAAGCAGTGCAACAACAGTGGCCTGATGGGGGCGGCAGATGTAGCTGGGCGGATGGCTGCCTCAAAGAGTTACAGCGAGCTGATGGACAAAGGGGGAGGAGTCAGAGGAGTTGGTCGAGCAGAATGTGAAGGAGGCCGGGGTCACGGCTTGAGATAAACCAGAGGAGAGGAGAAGGGAATCAACGGGAATGAGTGAGTTTACACATGAACACACTTATTATAAGCGCACATTTAAAAAACTTGAATTGACTGGATAAATAAGTGAAGGTAAAAAGTTGTATTACCCATGAATTAATCAATTGGTAAATTAAAAATAGAGTAAAAGTAGAAACAGCACATTTGATTTTGTAGAAGCCATATAATTGGAAGGAATGTGGGGTCACTGAACCCATCCTACTGTGATTCTTAGGTCTTACTTGCAGCTTCACAGGGAGCGCAAGGCATCATCTTATGAGTTTTAAAGACATGCTTCTCCACCTTCAAAGGGACATCCATTTTCTACCATAGGAGGGTTTAGGATGGACTTCTGTTTTTGGATCCATGAGTTGTTTCGTGTTCGGACGCCCTGGGTTCCACACACTGCTAAAGAATTTAACATTGTTTTTAAGTAGACCAGAATTGAAGATAAATGGGTTTAATGAGCTATGAAATGCAGAGCTACACAGATCCTAGTAATGTTTTGACACAAGATAATAATTAAGTACACAAGTTTCTGAAATAGATCTATTAGACATTTTAATATAGATTAGGTGTTAATAAACTGTAGTAATACTATAAGGAAGCGACATTTTTTGGCTAACACTTTTCAGGGAATGTGGGGAACAGCTGTTCCGATGAAAAGTTAGATGTATCTTGAACATTATAGTTGTAATCGTGAATTAATTAATGATGGCGCTCCATATATGACAGATTTTTGTAGACAAAGGATACTGGCCTATGCTGAAATATCAAAGTCTCTGCAGAGCACACACATGGCCAAAAAGACTGAGACCAACTGACCTTTGACCCTGACTGACAGTGTAACTTGAGAAGACACTGTCAAGGACTGACTCTGGGGTGACTCTGACCAAACTTGACTTTACAACCTGACAGTGTGAGTGTGAGTGTGAGTGTATGTCTGCATGTGATCAGTGCAACTGCATGATTTAAAATAATGACTAATCAAGCATGCTTTTGGACTAACACATTATTCTGGGGCTCCGTGGGAAATGAGAGGTTTTCCTAAAATTCCACAAAAATTGGAAAACCGTACAGGTGACCCGTTTCTAATCTACTTGATATTTCACTCCCACAGGAGGTGGCAGTTTGCAGAATGTGAAACTCAAACTAAAACATGAAGATTCTGTTTCTTTTAGGACTGAAGGATGGAGAGAAACACTTAATTTCACTGAAGTGTTTACTGTGGAAATGATGGATGTATATTTGGGAAAAATGTTGGGTATTTTTTATAATCCCTTATTACCTGAAGGTTTTCTTCCCATACAGGATTTTGGTTACACATGAGTTATGTGTAAAAAGGGGGAGTGTAAACTTTACAATGTACATTTTTCATTTAGGGACTGAAAGGAACCTTCTGCCCCAACTCGGATGTTCAATCTGACCATTGATTGACAGTTTTAGAATGGACCTGCTCCATATCTGGGGATAAGATACTGTTTGATGAATGTTGACATGTTTCTAATATTGATTGAGTTATAACAGATAACATAGATGCAGAATCAGTGGCCAAGGGGCTACTGTGAGAGAGGTAATTTCAGAATGGAATACTGAGGAAGTTGACCGGTGAGTAATGTTTCAACAGGTATTAAAGTAACTGAGGTTTGAAATGTACAAAGAACATATTACAGTTAAAGCTAAAACATTGTAATGTAATGAGACCAAATGTAATTTAGACAACATCATGTAATTAGCCTGGTAAATAAGTAAAAGCCATAGACTTTATTGTTTAGGTCATTATGGGGATATACATTTCATCTAAATTCATAATGGAAAGACATTTGATGACAGTTTGTTGGAATTCTGTATTCATTTTTTCAGCTTGATAATATCTAAGCACTGACAGGTAGAAGCAGTATCACCAGGAAATCATTCACTTTGTCAGTATCATGATTTTGGTTGTTTCTGAATCCATAACATTAGTGTGTTTCTTTACCAGAAACATTAGCAGTTCATATTATATTTAGATTTTAAATGGGATCTCAGGGATTTCATTAAGAATAACACAGACGCTTGTCAGAAACTCAGAGCTATTGAAATATGTTATTTGGTTCACCTAGAGATGTTGGAGTTTTGTTTTGTGGCCACACACCAAGTATTAAGATTCTGAAGCTGCACTGGCCGATAGGAGGTCTACATTTAATTTAGAAAACCTGTTCACAGACGTCTGTTATTTTTAAGAGACCCCACCAACAGGCTCCAAGCTGCTTACGCAATGGTGGGTCAAACAGCGGAGGGCCCCGGAGCCCTGAGCTTGAGGGAGTTGTATCAGATTTCTCCACACAGGTTGGTGATGCCAAAGGGGGACACGAGACGCAGGAGGCGGACACAGCAGAGTTCGTCTGGCTGAAGGTCATCAGGACAAAGTGGCTCAACCCCAGGCTCTCCGGCCCCGACCGAGTGACCCAGCGGATCTCTCATGCCGTCCGCGTGGGAGGAAAGGGGGACAGCTCGTACCACGGGAGCCAGAGTGCGGCGAGGAAACCACCTGCTAGGACCGGGGATGACATCAGGATGGACGTGATCCTCGCAGAGGAGGTCGACTCGGAAGCTGTCATCAGTGGACGGGAGGAGCAGGATCCGGAGGACATCTCTACAGCAGACGACTCGGAAGCGGCTGTCAGCGGACAAAGGGGGACTTGTCGAGGCAGCAGAGGAGTCTACTTCTCTCTGATCAGTTCCACCAGTGAAAGGAAAGCCGCATCTCCCCCACCCTATCAGCTGGCCTTGTTGGCGTATTCCTCTGAGGGGGGGGGGGGGCTGATGATTCACCACACAAGGAGACTGCTTGCTTTCTAGCGGTCAGTTTCCACCTCTGATGGTTCTTTCACTGCCATGGAAGATGGTGTTCTGTTCCCAAACGTTCAAGTACTTTGGGTCTCAGTTTCTGATAGATTTATACAATATTGGGGGACAGACACAGTAGAACAGAATGATAGTAGATATGTTTCAAAATGTCTTGTGTAAGTTTATCTCTTGAGAGATAAAAAGGGGGATTAATGATTATATCATCTGATATTTGGGAAGAGTGTTACAGTAGAAATGGCAGAAAGTCTTGTTGCAATTTCCAGATATTGAAAGAGGCCCTGGAGTTTCTCTGGTAATTATCAATAGTAGCAGTTAAGTGAATACTGTTCTAACAATACCTGTGTTTGTGTTTTGTATTGATTTCTCTGTTTTATCCTTTCATAAATGTGAGGACTAAACTTGCTTCAAACATTCCTGGGTGCCTGGGTGCCTGGGTGCTAAATAGGTTTTATTGCTCTGTGGGGGGAAGGGGCAGTTAAGCAGGCTGGGTAGATGAGAGTTCTTCTGCTTAAGATCTCCAGTATGTCATGTTTCAGAGAAGTCTACTTATCTTGAATGGTATATGTGTGTTTAATTACTTTATATATGTGTGTTTAATTACTTTGTATTAGTAATAGCAGTGTGTAAACAAAAGCTGGAAATAGGAGAAATGTAAAGATTATCTTTGAATAAGCGAAGAGGGTAGAAGTTAAACATAATTAAAAAGCCTCTGGAATGTGTAGAAAGGTGGGGGAAGAAGGCCTGTGCAGGAAGGATGAGATAACGGACACCAGATGTTTTATTATCAGCTCAGAAACAAATTTATCACCTCTGCTGGCACGAGCTGATTCGCTAAGGGAAGATATCTTGTTTTAAATCTCCCAATGGGATGACCTGGGGTGAAGGAAAATTCAAGTCACCCCTCTTCTCTTGTTCTGGACTATATAAGTTAGTGTTGCATTAAGTTCGATCTCTCTTCTCTGGCTGTGAACGACCGAAGGATCTCAACGGCACGAGAACAAGAGCAGGAAGTACTTCCGTTAAATATATTGTATTGCATTCTATTATTACCTTGTTTAATTAAAACAGATTATTGTTTAACCTGGCATCTTGGTGTGTTTTTATGATTTCCCTCGTTGTTATGATTTTGCTCCTTTCGCCAAAAGACACACAGAGACAAGGTGGGTTCTAAAAACCCCCCTCCTTCTGCAACAACACCCAGATGAAACACAACTGTAAGCAGATTTTCTTTTTCTTTATGGATATTTTACAAATCACTCCACCTTCATACAATTGAGGACAAAGGCAATTGAAAAGCAATACAAGGCATATAAAAATAAGTTGACAGTTATAATGAGACAAGCAAAAAGAGAATATTATAATAATATGTTAAAAGAAAAGAAAAATGATATCAAGGGCACATGGAAAATCTTAAATAATGTTATTGGAAATAAATCTGTATCCACTGGCCTGCCCAGTCACGGACCTAATCTTGCAAAGACTATTCCAAAACAACACGATGGGAAAAAAGAGGATGGCGGATTTGGGGCAAGTAAAGTGTTGCAGTCAATGTTTCTGGGAGAGATAAACAAAATTGAAATGAGATCCGTTGTAGACAAATGCAAAAATAAGACTTCGACAGATAGTGATGGGATCGACATGACAATAGTGAAAACGACTATTGACTGCATAATTAAACCGCTAAGCTACATCTTTAATCTTTCATTTCAGACAGGTATTTTTCTAGATAGCATGAAAATAGTTATCCCACTTTTCAAAACAGGGGACAAAAGCCAATTTACCAACTACAGACCAGTGTCCTTGCTTTCACAATTTTCAAAGGTCCTTGAGAAATTGTTTGTCCAAAAATGTGATAATTTTATTGAAAAAAATGAGTTGAGTGAGAGTCAGTATGGATTTAGGAAAAATCGATCTACAGCTTTAGCTTTAATGAAAATAACAGAAGAAATGACAACAGCTATAGAAAGAAAGAATTACACAATAGGTGTATTTATTGACTTAAAAAAGGCATTTGACACCATAGACCATTAGCTATTAATTTCAAAATTACATAGATACGGAGTGAGAGGAGTAGTTCTGGTTAAAAAGTTATTTAGATAACAGACAACAATATGTAGAATGTGCTGGTAGTACATCGGAGTGTATGAACATAGAATGTGGTGTCCCGCAGGGCTCGGTTTTAGGGCCTAAACTTTTTATTTTGTACATCAATGACATATGTGAAACGTTAACATTATTGCAATTTGTGTTGTTTGCAGACGACACAAATTTATTTTGTTCAGGAGATGACTTAAACATTTTAGCAAAGTGTATTGGACATGAAATGGTCAAACTTAAAAGATGGTTTGATGAAAATAAGTTAACCCTAAATTTGAATAAAACGAAGTTTATGGTTTTTGCTAATAGAAAAAAAGATGAAAACATTTCATTGTCCATTGATGGAGTTTTTATTGAAAGGGTTTCTGAATTTCGATTATTAGGTGTGACGCTGGATGAAAACCTGACATGGAAATCACACATAGCACATGTTAAAACCAAAGTGTCTAGGAATATTTCTGTTCTAAACAAGGCAAAGTATTTGCTAGATTACAAGGCATTGAGGATGTTGTACTGTTCACTCATTTTGCCATTTTGTATTTATTGTATAGAAGTATGGGGCAACACGTATATGAGCAACATAAAGCCATTGTCAATATTACAGAAAAGGGCAGTAAGAATAATTCATAAAGCAGACTCAAGAGAACACACCAACAGACTGTTTTTTAAGTCAGGACTCTTGAAACTCAAAGACATAGCTGAGCTGCAGACATTATCAGTAATGCACAGGGCAAAAAGCAGAATGTTACCAGCATGTTTACAACAGTTGTTTGTTTTTGGATCAGACAAGGAAGACCACAGAAGGAAATTAAATGTTAAGCATCCATATGCAAGGACTACTCTTAAACAAATGTGTATTTTGGTGGTTGGTGTACAATTGTGGAATTCTCAACAAAAGGATCTAAAGAATTGTATATGTATTTTTCAGTTAAAGAAATTGTATAAATTAAGAAAGATGGGACTATATGAAGCAGAATGTGAATAAGTCTATGTACTCTGGTCCTTCATGTTTTGATGTCTTTGATGTGATGTCCCCTCTGTATTTGCGGGTCCCATTGCCATTGTTATTGTTGTTATTGTTATTATTATCATCATGCGTCGCTTTCCACCTTCTTCTCCAGTAGGAGTCAGATGAGGGTGTTTTTATTTTCCTTATACATGATGTGTTGGTGTTGTTTTGTTTATATATATATATATATTATTATGAAGGGCAGACCATCTATTTGTAATTATTTGTTTTTTTTAGAAAGGGCAGGTCACATAAGATTTTATTCTTCTCCCTGCTCCTTTTCGCTCAATGGTAGAGTCATGTTTTGTGGCAATTATTGTACATTTGGTTTTGCGTACCATGAGCGGGACAAATAAAAATGAAATGAAATGAAAATATGAATTCTTAAAAAAATGAAAAAGCTTATTGGATGAAAAAACTATTTTAAAAAAATGCTATTTTTATATATATATATATATATATATATATATATATATATATATTTTTTTTTTTAAATAAAGACACATTCATCTGGATCTCATTATAACATCAAATGGTATTTAGGGCACTATCGTCTACCTTTGGTTTTCAGCATTAAAACAGCAGTACAGTACAGCATAGACTAAGAACATTTGACATCTTTCTGTAAAAGTCCCAAAATGTTATATTGGCTTATATATATTATACATATATATATATATATGTTATATTGGCTTATATATATATATATATATATGCCAATATAACATTTTGGGACTTTTACAGAAAGATGTCAAATGTTCTGAGTCTATGCTGTACTGTACTGCTGTTTTAATGCTGAAAACCAAAGGTAGACGATAGTGCCCTAAATACCATGTGATGTTATAATGAGATCCAGATGAATGTGTCTTTATTTTCAGGATATCCTTACAATTACATACACAATTACAGTAATCAGCACAGGTTGGGATACATGGATTGGTATACGTCACCATATACTTTACGTGAAAATGTATAAGGTGAATATTTATAGTAAGAAATCAACAAATTAACGAATGGATCACTTTTTCTGTTCAGTGACAGCGGTCGCTGGGCAGGTGCTCATGCTCAGGGTTCCAAGGCGATACGCCAAAACACTCGGCGGCCTTCCTGTCGCACTCGCAGATGAACATCTCACAAGCGTTGTTGTCGCCTAAGGATAATGAAACGGAGAGCATTCTGAGTACCACAAGGCAGACAAACAGTCTAAGGTTAAAGTACAAGAGAGCAATTTCATTCTTGTTGTTTTGGTGTACTCACTGCCGCAGGAGACCTTATTGTTTGGCTCATCACAGCTGTAGCTGTAGAACTCGGTGTACGGGTTATCGATGATGGCCCAGCACTCAGGGTGTTGCAGTGCGTCATTGTAACACAGATCGTGCACTTGGCAGCACCTATGGGTCAAGTTGAATATTAAACAGACTGGACAACGTCGTTTTTTCAATATCTTGAGTATAACACAGAGTGAATCGTGACCTATCGAGATCATCCACAGGTGTGCCGGAGCCTCCCTTTCCACAGAAGCAGCCGTAGTCAGCGTAGTCGAAAATAGGCCAGCTATCAGGCATCACACATAGGATCATATTCCTGAACTGATTCAGAGCCCTGTACTCCAGTGAGTGGGCTAAAACGCAACAAAAAGACACAGTTTTACTCAACAACAAGCTCTAGCTGTTCACAACCACCAAGATGAACAACTTTTGTAGAGTTGTACTCACTGACAGAGAGGCCTGCAGCCAAGATAAAAATAACCTGTATGGTATTCATCTTGTAAGTCACAGAGAAGCTCTCGCTCTTACATCAGTGCCTCTTTTTATATCAAGTATGGGACCTCGGGGCTGCTCTGTCAGCTGTTTGTACTACGCAGGGTCTCACGCCTTCAAACACGAAGGCAGGTACAATTCTCACACCCTCTACATGTTGTGTAACTAGAGTTGCTCGGCCTTGGGGTGAGGGATCCATGGGGAGCTTGTATAACCTATAGGGATACTAGTTGTTATCTTCAAGACTCATTCAAAAAAAGGTTTCAAAATAAATCTTGGTTGAAAAATGTGCTATTTGAGAACGTTCTTGTGCCTTATGCAGAGGCGCGGGAAGGTATTTTGAGTGGGGGTGCTGAGGTGCTGGACTCCAGTGAACACTATTACGGGCACTATAGAGCACGCACAAAAGCAACCCCCACACGCAAACACACAGTACACCCGCGACTGTTACAATGAAGGCTCGATAATCAGCTCACGGCATATAGGGGTAAAGTGCTATTTTTTACGAGTGGGGAGCTGACCTCACCTCCTCTAGGGGGGTCCTCACCTCCTCTAGTGGGGACCTCACCTCCTCTAGGGGGGTCCGGGGGGATGCTCCCCCGGGAAGATTTTTGTTAAATATTGAAGTTGAAAGCATCAATCTGGTGCACTTTGAGAGCAACATTAAGAGATCTATGGATACCTCTCTCAACACCCAGATGAAACACAACTGTAAGCAGATTTTCTTTTTCTTTATGGATATTTTACAAATCACTCCCCTTTCAAACTGTATTCTTATGTTACTGCCATATAGTATTTCATAACTGTTTTTCCTTTATTCTCTTATTGTTTTATAATTATAATGATCATATGAAGGTGTGCCGTAGAAATAATCTTTTGAATAATTTGTGACCAAACCGTTTGAGATTCACTGAGATAACTTAGACTAAAGTTAACTATCTAAACACTCAGAGAGTCCTTTAGCTCACCTGAGCCTCTCACTCTGAGAGGAGAGCTCTCCTCCAGCTTGTTGTGGAACCAACAGCTCCGTATGTCCGTTAGCGCAGCTAGCTAACCAGATGCTAACGACACGGTCCCTGCTGCTGGCACCGGTCCCTCTCTCTCTCTCCCTCTCTCCCTCTCTCTCACACACTAAATGCGCTATGTCCGCACACACACACACACACACACACACACACACACACACACACACACACACACACACACACACGCACACACACACACAGAGCCGAGTTTGAATTACACAAGCACACTTTTATTTCCATGCAACTCTCTGATTGGTCTGGTGTCTTGCCTCTGTTGCATTCACTGAACACGGGAAATTACATTCCTGCCGTTCTCTCGAGTGTCATGATGAGGTTCACGTAAAACACGGTTAATGTATTATATTATTGAGGTAGAACTGTCCGGTGCTACAGAAAAAACATTCGGGGCAGGCCAAAATATTATTTTACCAACAATGTGGAATTTATTGGCTACATATTACACAGATTATGCACAATAACCGTCAAATAATAATTCAGACAGGGGAGCTCCGCACCCCCTGTCTGCCGCTAGGGGGTGCTGCAGCGCCCTCAGCACCCCCCTTCCCGCGCCCATGGCCTTATGTAATATATTTGCTCTGCCTCCATGCTTTAAATCAATGCTTTGCTTCATAAAGCACTTGACAACTTTAATTTCAACTTCCGCCCTAAACATGGGGTCGTGGGTCAGAAAAGGTTTCGAAATATGTAAATTGTGTTTCTAGGGTTAGTGTTAGGGTTAACATATGTTGTATGTTTTGCTTTGTCATTTTTCTTCTTAATCTTGGTGATGACAGTGTGTTTATTTTTGGATGCGTGAGGATAAATAAATATCACCAAACAAACGGTGATCTAAAAACATTAGGTGACCATTAATGTACCATTACATTTCATATACTACAAACTGAAATTCAAATGTCTAACACGAAACCACCCAAACTGGACGGCACCATGGTAACGACCTGTCAAACACAAGGCTGCCGAACCCTAAAAGCATTTATTGCTTTATTGTCTATTGTACTCTCAATGACACCATCATTTATATAATGAACATCCGTTAAGAGGCTTTCAACAAGCGATTGTTAACAAGCTTACTGAGGTCATACCAATTAGGGTAATTTCCTCATAGACTTCTATACAATCAGACTACTGATCTAGAGAAGTTGCCTCCTGCTGGCGTTGAGAGAGAATACAGGTTTAGGGCACTTTCCCTTTGGTTTCACTTTTCGGACCCAGAGGGTGACTCTTGATTAGAGCCCTTTTTCTAAGTGGCCATCAGTAAACAGCATTTAAAATAAGAGATGCAGCTCAAACTGTGTTTATTAGAGGATAACTTCACATTTAAGAAACAAACAACAGCATGTCAGTACATTGAGGTAATGATGGATGTCTATAAGTAACTAAAGTCAAATGTATACAGAAATCAATATACATGCATCTGTGAATGCATAAAGGTTATATTCATCTTTTTCTAATCAGCCAAGTCTCCTCAGCAAGTTGATCTGTGACCTGTGAAAACTCACATTTTGATATTTCATGATGAAGCATGAATTCCTGATTTTCCAGTTGTTTGTCACTGACAACGGTCGCTAGGCAGGTGCTCGTTCTCCGGGAGCCAGGGGGTTCTGCCAAAACACTCTGCGGCCTTCCTGTCGCACTCACAGATGAACATCTCACATTCGTCGTTGTTGCCTATGGACAATAAAGAAAACATTATCAAAAAGCCAACTAATAATTAAAAAAGTATTGAATTAAAAAAATGTTTTCTCATTGACATTTAAATATTTGACCCCTGTTAGAATGACCCAAGACAATAACATATAGTATAGTGATGCAATTGGTGGGGGAAGTCATATTTCTGCAGGTTTAATAGTAAATGTAGAATTTTAAAAGATCACGTGAGAAGATAATTCACATTGTTTGGGTGTACTCACTGCCGCAGGAGACCTTCTTGTTGTCACACCTGTAGCTGTATAATTCGGTGTAGGGATTGTCAAAGATGGGCCAGCACTCAGAGTGTTTCCTAGCATCCCTGTAACACTTGTCATGCACTTTACAGCACCTAAAAAATCATACGAGATGAAATTCAAACAGACTGAACCAACTCGTTTTTTGTAAGTGTTGTCTGACTCAAAAGCAAAGTGAATAATAACCTGTCCAGATCATCCACAGGTGTGCCGGAGCCTCCCTTTCCACAGAAGCAACCGTAGTCAGCGTAGTCGAAAATTGGAGAGCTATCGGGCATCACACACAGGATCATCCTCCTGAACTGGTTCAAGGCCTTGTAGTCTATTGAGGTGACTGAAGTAAAACAAGCATACCCCTTAATACTCAACTTCAAGAGACATCTATTCACAACCGTGAGATGAACAGCTTATGTCGAGTCGTACTCACCGACAGAGAGGCCGGCCGCCACGAGAAACAGAACCTGGAGGATATTCATCATGTCAGTCAGCGGGGAGGTCACAGAGTAACACTTACTCTTGCATTGGGCCTTCTTCGTATATATAGTCAATAGGGTCTCCTCCCCTCATCTACGCAGGGGCCCTGTAATGCATGGACTCTAGGATTCCAACAGCATATGTTAAAGCATGTACAATTCTCACACTTATTGAACCCTGAGCCATGTTTGGTTTGTTGGTGATTTGTCTATAGTAGAGTTCCTCAGCATGGGCTTATCGATCCATGTGCAGAGCTGAAAAGTAGATATGGAAATAGTAGTTTTAGTTATGTTTTAAAGGCTTGAAATATATCAACAGCTTCTCGTGAGGGCTGTATTTTATAAAAGGTATTTTTGTCTCTACATGATGAGTCATTGGTAGGATGTGACTGGTACAGCACAATATAAAGGAATGTAAGGATTGGAGGTTGTCATTAACTTTAGTATTCTCCTCTCATGCCACTGTATAACACCTATTAAAATGAACAGCTGAAATAATAAGCAGATGAACCGATTGACAATACATGTATTGAATAACTATTTTGATAATTCTTCTGTATGCAAAACCAACACTTTTTCCAGCAACCATAGTAGGTCTTTAAGCAAGCAGACATACATATGCATTCTATTTAGTCTGTAGCTAATTATGATATAATGTCTCACTATTGTACATTTGATAAACATTGAAATCTACAGACTAAGCCTTAATTCAGGTTAACATTGGTTGCAGTTCTTTGTGCAACATGAGTGGAAATGCATTGTTAAAATGAGCCCAGCCTCAACCAATGCCAAATCAAATATAAAATCCCTTATAGACATGCATTTATTAGTAATAATGTTTATTCACAGGGGCCATTTCTCTGCATTGGGTACTTCTACTTTTAAGTATTTAAATACTTATTTTCATTATTAGATTGTAATACTTAAAAAAACTAGCATTCAAAGTTAATATCATTAGTTAAGGTTTTAGCTGTCGGAAATTTGGTATGTATATGATCTGCTTTAATTCTCTGGAAAATATAAATGTTTACAATGCTTAAATTCACATAACCACTCCAAGCTGGTTGTAGCTTAAACATGGGGTCATAGGTCAGGAAATATTGAGAAATCCTGTTCAAACATTTGTTAACATTATTATGTCACTAAATGTCTTATTTTACACAGCAAGCAGCGTGTACCCTAATGTCCATTATAGAGATAATCATGGGACCGGTCTGCAAGTTGACATATGTACAGAGACGTAGAAAATCCCAGAGTTAAAAGCGTTGGTGATATGAACGCTGATGATATGATGAGCACTGGGATCAGAGTGTTCAGAAGTACATGTACTGTACAGAGGCAGGGGAAAGTGTCCCCGCACATCTGTGAATTCACATCAGGTAATCTCCTATTTTTATTTATGAGCCACTATCACAATGTAACTTTAAATGTGGAACTGTATTAAGTATTAGTTATACGAATATATACTTTTGTTTTGCTTGTAGAACAGACGTCTGTTTGCAGTCCACATATTTATATAATAGTAGTACAGTCATTTATTCAACTGTAAAGTATTTATTTTAACATCTCATTTAATGTTTCTTTTTCGTTTTTTTCCTGCATTTGACAAATGGTGTCACTTCCACCATTTTTTTTCTTTTGATGTCTTAAAGGTCCCATGTCATGGCCATGTCTACTGACCATAATTCCATTGTTGAGGTCTACTAAAATAGATTTACATTGTGCAATTTTCCAAACTCACATTGGTTTCTCATACAGCATCTCTGTATAGTATGTGTATTCACACTCTGTCCTAAACGGCTTGTTGGAGCTCCTGGGACTTAAGCTTTGTATTGCCAAACTACTCTGAAGCTGAGTAAATATGATAATAAAGCATTTGAATGTTGAATATTTTAACTGTCTTTGATGGAGCATATTTTCTCTACTCAATTAACGGACTCTCCTTGAATCAACGTTGGTATGAATATTTAAAAAGAAAGACCACACTTTCCCTTAAAAATGTATTTTATAGGTATTTATTCTGCTAAAATGTTTTGTTTTTTTAATAAACTTTACTAACCAGGCCAAGCATAATCGACTTCAAATTATAACCAAACGAGGACTGATTGATGTCACCTGTGTCGCTAATTCCAGAGGTCTTCCCTGATTGGCCACAATCATCAGGTAACAGGAAGTAAAAGGATGATCTGTTTGTCACTCTGCAACAAAATTGAGGCAGGCCTGTGTGTTGAGAAGTTTTTACCTGAGCATTAGTTTGCGGAGGACTCTCTGCGATACACCTACTGAAATTGTTTGTCTTTTATTTGTATCGCCATTTTAACTTTATATCGGCAACTGCGTCATGATCCAATCCCCACTCACTCTAGCAATAAACTCAAGCACCACATGGTGTTTTAGTACTTTATTGCGAGGCATATTTAAAATAAACGCTGTCAGTAGCAACAACTTGATTTTAATGTTCAACTTATTGGCAAAAAGCTGCTTTGAACATAATTCGAAAGGATTAAATTACATCTCCATAATGACGGTTTAGTATACTGTGTGTTTTCATTGTCTTATCTTTTTTATTTCAGTTACTTGTTTTAATTTGGAGCACTTGGGGGATAATGCTATTTTCTATGGATGATGTGTGTTCAAAAACCTTGGTCTGGTCCATCATAAAAGTGGACTGAATAACAAATATGACCTTCTACACATGGAACTGTCTGACAATGACTTAATTCTATGTATACTTTATTTTTAATGACTTATGTAGAGTCAATTATTTATTAACCTAAATAGCTACTGTAATGTTCAAAAACACAACAAACTGCTTATGAATTTGTAACGGTATCTTTAATACAAATTGTACACATCAGCTTGGTTCAAAGGGTAAGCAACACTTTTTTTTAAATGATATGAAATTATTTCAAAACCTAGCATTTGAAATGAATAAAGTATCACCATGTTAGATCTCAAACAAAAGCAGAAGTAACAAAAACAAAGGAGATTGTCAGTCTCTACTGGCCTGTAGCTTATGATACATTGATGTAAATAGATGCTATCTTAAACTTAAAACACATTCAGGACCTTCAAACTTCATGGAATACATGAACAGTACAAACATGTTAACTATAAAAAAAATCATTATTAACTTCACTAACGGTACAACTTTGTCACAAGATCCAATACTGGTCCCTTCATCAAGTCTTTTTTCTACTATTTCTAATAATATATCTGTTTTATATGTCTGTGTCATCACATTCTGAGACAGTTTCAAAGCTGACAATTGATTTCTGGAATGCAAAATAAATAAAATAAATAAAAAGGGTTGGCATTCTTCTTCTGATACATCGTCGTCCTGCATGTGTACATACACTGTATGCATATTCTACATTAGAAATGAACCTTCTTGTAGTGGAAAGCTAATAAACTTTAGACCAAATGTTCTCAGCAAATTAAAAAAATGTTACGTTTTGGTCTAAAACTAACTTACCACCGCAAGTCAAAAACAAACCACATCATCAAAATAAACTTCACAAATGATAGAAAAGATCTACTGTGTGCTTTATGATTAACACTGAACAAAACGCTGTGATAAACAGTGGAGAACTACTGCAGTGCATTTCATTCTTCTTTGACCTCTACATTCACATTCTTGATTGTACCTTTGTCGTCTCAATCATGGGAAACGCTACAGCGACCTTGTGTAATTGAGGACTTTCAGTCACATTTTCGAACCATTACCACTCCTCCTCGTGTCATTTCTGTCTCTTTTTACCACAAACAACCTGCCTCTAAATGTCTTATAGCAGAAATGAAACCTAGAGAAGGTTTTCAGTGAACAAATATAGGCAGATTATGTAGGATTGGAGTGTACAATAACTGAGTGTACAAAATATCACCTCAGAGCTGTTAGCCTCTTATTAGCTAAATGTGAGATTCTCATCCAGGTGATAAGTCCTGGATTTCCCTGCTCTCTATTTTACGGAGCTAATATTTTGTTACACTCTTTAAAAGGATTTGAAGCGCGGTCAGATGGGCTTGTATAATAAGGTGGTGACGTATTTCTTCTTGTAGCGATGTGTCGCACTGAGCACCATCACTCCATCCTGTAACAGAAGCAGTCAAGGGAAAATTCAAACAATGCATTACATTTCAGACAAATATGGGAAGAGTGGTATCAATCATACTAAGTGCAGAGCTGTAAACCACAGACATAAGTGGGAAGAACACTAACGAACACTCACTTATCTCAACAACAAGGAAAATGATTATCCAACGCTACTAGATTATAGTGTGGTCGGGTACAAGTGTTACATACTGTATATGCATGTTTGTTTTTCCCCCCATGAAGTCTGACCGTGATGTTGGTAGTTATATCCTTACGCGCATGTTCAGTTTGTTTTTCCTGACACAATGTGGAAAAAAGGGTAATTTATCTGTCCTTCATCTCCCCTTACAGGAACTCGTTATCATAGTTGGAATACCGTGGATACAATCTGCTGTGTAAGCAAACAGCTGCAGCCGCTCACAGTTTCCGATCCAAAAATAAAAAAGCTAGCAAAGCTGAGTCACCGCAGAAGGTGGTGTCACATCTGAACAGTCACATCATGCTGGAAGATAGCAATATCTTTTTGTAATAACGTACCTTAATGGAGAGAGCATAGAGGTGATTCAGCATGACATGGTTGGGTTCTGGGAGTAATGCAGGGTCACACTGGATATGAGAAAAAACAATTTGTTCATCTTTATGTGTGATTTTGATATTATACACTTGTCAAATGTATGTTTGCTATTTTTGAATTTATTTTATATTCTGTAGATATTTTTCTGATGTTGTAGATGTCGCAGATTTTTGTTTATTTTTTAATTGAATACTGGTTGTTGTAGCCTGTGGCTCAAGTATAAACACTGATGCTTAGCAATTGTCTATGATCTTTTTTATTACATTCAAGTACATCTATTTTTAAGGATGTACCAGTAAGAGCACAAACAAAAGTTAATAATAAAAAAAGCTATATAAGCCTTATAGAGCTACTGATTGCACTTATTATAATGAATTAAAGACTCAGCTAAATTAAATGTAATCATAATAATAATAATAATTGCCATAGATGCTTTTTGTTATCATTTTGGCAAACAACAAAGGAAAGGTTCATATTTGAAGATTATAGATCTAAACGGATTTGACAGTAACAGCACAAAATAGAGAACACGTATTTCTAAAAGTACCAGAGTGGAATAAGCTTCTTTTTTTTAACAGTTACTCACAGAAATGCCAGTGTCTTTGTTGAGGATGACCTGCAGCAGGTGGGGGGGGAGTATGGGTGGAGACTTAAACTTCTCTTCCTGTTTAGGAACATACGCGTCCTGATGGTAGGGCCCGGGAGGAGAGCTGGAGAGGTCTAATGAGGGGGGAAAAGTTTAAATGAGACGAAGATATTAACTTTCAAACATTTCCACACTCCTATTAGAAAACGTGTAATCTCTATAGAACTCCAGGATCATGGTAAAATAGTTAACTATGAGGTTTAGTTATAGGTTAGATTGTACAATGTTAAAAGCAGTCTGGAGCTGGGGATGATTTGGGGATGACACAGAACAGTAAATTACTGTACCATCAGCATAAAAATTACAATTTGCATTTCAAATAATGTTATTAAGACTCTTTATATGAATAATAAATAACAATGGCCCTAAAACCGATCCCTGTGGCACACCCTTGGGTACATGAAAAGATGTAGAAGTGATACCTTCTGCCCGCACACACTGTGTGCCTGATAGATAGATAGTTCTCAAACCAACTATCCGAAAGATTGATATTAAAGAGTCTTTGTGACAGTAAGGCATGATCCACTGTATCAAAGGGCCTTTTTTTATAGTGGCTGGTAGGGCTGTTCTAAAATAACTATTGCGATGCTGCATAGATTTTCCAGCCTACAAATCATAAACAATAACTATAAGCACTATGACCATTTAAAATATATTCTTGAATGATAAAATAGATCTAGAAAGAAATACATATAAACAAATATTGGAATCCTTTTTTCTGTAAAACCCAGTTAATAATTTCAACGTGTTTTTTTCAGCACTCACCTGACATGTCGGAGCATTTCTGCGAGTCCACCATTAGAGCTTCGAACACCTCAAAGTCTGTTTTCTTCACCTGGATGAGGTTGTTCACTGTCCCAAGCTGACTGGTTACAACAGGCTGTGAGGAAACACAACGACCAGACACAATATCATTTCTATGATGAAAAACTAGTTTACTAAAAACATGCTTACATGCAAATAACATGTTAACATTGAACAATAGCAGATACATAAGCAGGGCATTTAACTGTCTCCTCCTATGATCACCAAGTCCATTATAGTTTATTGTGTAATGCTGACCTCGGTCGGGTCGTGGGTCCACTGGCCATCCACATAAAACTTGTACTGATGCTCCCCTTCAGGTAGATCAACAATAGTCACAAAGGTGTTCTGACTTTGACACAGATGACAGGAGGGAACATTTAGTGAGGTAACACAGTACTTCTCTTTAAAACATCAACCACTATAAACGCGCTATTAATACAACAAACTTAATCTAGTAACAATACAATGTGCTATTTTGGGCACCAACAAAATCTGAGCTAGCCTGTATTTTAAAAACTGTAAAGATCTTTCCATTGATTAACTAGTAATGAATATAGACTACAATATAAGAAATGTAAAACATATTTCAACCACATCCCAAGTACACTACACTATGGAGTTTATGACGCCCCCTCACCTTCTGATGAGGGGAATCTTGTTGGCCCAGTTGTTGAAGGATCCAGAGATGTACACCTCCCTGCCGTCTCCGGTCCAGCGAAACACTGTCGGTCGGTCTAAAGTTGGCCCTTTGTCATCTGCTTCTAAGTCTTGCTGCCATGCGAGGAACTCCTCTTTCTCTAACGGAGCCTAAAATACCCATAAAACCACCATTGTTAATAGAGTGGTGCAGGAATGAGTCCTTAGCCTGGACTTGAGTTAGCATTGGTGTACTTCCGGGTTCCCATGTATTGAAGTCAACGTGTTTTTTAACAATGTTTTTTATCAGATGCATGAAAGTAGTTAAATACAAGATTTTTTACCTGAAGCCTTTAAGTATCTTAAAAAAAGGCGGATGCTAAAAAGTGACCAAATGAGATTTTTACTAACTGTAATAACGCTGAATATTACACGCCTTTATCTTAGCGGTGGTGACTTTAATATCATTACTATAGCTCTTTTCTTCTGGCTATTGCATTTATGCTTTAACAACTATACAAGAGGATATGTGGATATATGTGGAGATTTTCCTGCTGAACAAAATGTGTGTTTGCCATAGATCTTATTTTCTGCAATAGTCCAAACTCCGATTGGCTTTTTGTTGTTTTCTTGCAATGCTAACTTCCGGCTTCGTTTACAAAAACACGGCAACACTGCGCCGCTCTATGACCTTTTCTAAAGTCCTCACAACAGGTTATTCAGACAACTTACTTTCATATCTTCACCATGAAAAATATCTGCGTCTTCCGGGCTGTCCATCAGGATCTTTGGCCCGCCTCCCTCCTTGTTTCCCCGGCTGTCCCTCCGCTTTTCCCCATGGCCCATGGCCGCCCTCTCGCTGCTTGTATTCCCCATGGCGATGTGTCTTCTAGGAGGCTGGAGCAAGGTCACTGTGTGGGGAAGAAACAGAGAACACCGCACACATTCTTTTTTTAAATAAGGTTATTAATCATTCATAGCTGCTGCTGGAGAACCAGCTACAAACGCTTATTTTTAAGACCTCATCACTCACGTAAGAAAGATTAAAAAAAAAGTGTTTTACACCTTGGGCACTATTTAGAGTGATTTACAATGTGGAACAGCAGAATAGGTTCAGTCAAATGAGTGGATAGCAAATTACAAGCAGCAGTGGGTCGGAACCATGTCAAATGGACTTGACAGGCTTATGAGTTATTCCACTTCAGAGGAGACGTGGCCCTTTTTACTCCCTTACATCATCTGACAGCTACCTTTAACACTTGTTTGCAGGATGGGGCTTTATAAACAACAGGAAACTGAAAAGAAGTGTGGAAATGTGTTTTTGTTTGGTTGTGTAAGGCTCAAGATTATCCTCACATATCATTTATTTTCCGCATAGAATGATATACATAAAAGATAAATAAGACGGAGAATAAGTTTGAAGTGATTTACACTTTAGACATATATCTCCAAAAACCTTTTTGGAGAAAAAAAAACATATCTCACAATCAACTCCTACTGGGAATTGGCTTTATTATTCTTATATTGCTTATTTGTATTCTATGTGTTACAGCTCCATGTAAAACGTCTTGCTGCACTACCAGCTGCGGTACTAAGCGATGGTAACATGACCTTGACAAAAAAGAGGCAGACGTGTTTTTTAAAGTAATGGATTACCTATTTCCAGGACGTTTCAAGTCAGTGGAATTCAGTTTCATACCGACACCAAGTAGGTGACATTGAAAACTCACTGGAAGGTGCACTGTTTAACAGCAACAAGATATTTACACACACTTGTTGAGATATATTTTGTTCAGTTATAGGTTAACATGTGATCAATGTGTCACTACATGAAATCAGTTAAATGTGAGCCTAAATGGAGTTCAGCGTCTTAATCTGGCTCAAACACTGTATGCATACAGTATACACTTAGTGGCCACTTTATAAAGTGCATATGTACAATTTAGTACAATCAAAGACAGTTCTGCCTTTAATTATCCTTGTTTAGTTCCTCCTGTAATGTTCTTTTGCCCTTATATAGTGGCGTTAAGTCAATTAAAGGTTTAACATTGAGGCAATAGTCACATTTAAGAATATGTAACGGCTTTGCTTTAACTGCATTCCTGTTGATGAAGGCTACTTTCCACTGCTGATATAATCTGTGAGTACTGTTTACACCACTAGTAATGGTGTAATAACAACCTTAGTGAGTGAGACGATAATATATAACCACATGTTGTATTATGCAGCCTTTAAATTACTGTTATTATCTTCTTTATAGTGCTGGTGGACTGCATTTCAATTGAACATGCAACGCAGAATGATGTTGACGTTAGCCCCTAAAGGTAGGGACCCCCAGATGGCTAACGTTACATTTGCTCATCTTTACACCTTATATTAAGAAAACGTTACTACTTGGTTGGGAATAATAGCTTTATTAGCTACTAAACGGTAGGTTGTTTAGTTTGACTCATATCTGAGGCAATAGGAGGTACCGTGTTGTTTACTAAAGCTAACAACAGCTAGCAGCTCGCCTCAGTGTGTTCTGCAGCGGCTGGACGTCCTGCTAACGCAAACATACAAGCTGCTGATACTAGCTGCGACATAGGCCTAATTCTCATTTGACAAACGAAAACAACGAATGCACAATGATAAATACTCGTATTCGGTGAGCTTTTTACCTGAGAAGCTTTTCGAGAGTCTCCTTGTTAGCTTAACTGTCCCATTTTATTATGGATAGAAAACAAAACATATGTCACACTGAATAACCCTAACCCCTCCTCCTGGTGTGCGCAGGCGCAGTGGATTGACAATAAATAAACATGGCACACTTTAACATGTGACTTCTGAATTCTCACACAATATATTTTTTCACCATATGCACTTGTTTTTGTTTAAACAGCTAACCTATCTGGCTGTAGTATTTTAATGATGATTATATTTAAAAGGCTGTAGCACTGACATGTAACTGCATATATTGGCCACTAGGTGGATGCATGGGATAAGTAGAGTGATGATGTACAGCTCGTTGTGTTTGGTGAAGATAAAAGCCTTCATTTCTAATATAGATACTTCAAAGAAAATAATGCCATTGTTAGAAATAGCATCCAAACACATGTATGATACATTGGCACACTTTCTTAATGTAATCTCCATACACAGCCACAAATCAGTCAGGAAATGTGTCAATTCTGCTAAGAAAATGTTGGCATAGGATGAAGAACATAGACAAATTAAGATAATGGTATGCCTGTAAATATCCATGTATACCCATACTGTACATATTATAGGTTATTGTGTGTTATGTAGGGCTATAACATTGTACACAATGTTATAGTAATCTTGAACAATTATTTGAAATTAGGGTCTGTAGTTCTTAATGTCATGCCACTCATTAATGATTTATTTGAACTACCGATAGTATTTGTATCCTAATTAAGGCTGCAGATGGACAAAGAAAAAACAACAGCTTTGCGTCAGTCTTGACATTTAGCATGTTGCCATTCACATAAAAGGTCTCTATGTGGCCTTTAAACTGTGGAGGTCCCGCTGTAACAATGCCTTATAAGGTTATAAGGCCACACTTGCTTTCTATGAGTTCCTGAAATGTCACACTCTCTAGAGACAAGGTGATGAAGCACATTATTTAGTCTTATGTCAGACTGCACACAACACATAGCTGTTGCTCTATTTAAATGCTTAGCCACCAGCATGTTCTCTTAACAGCTTATTGGGAACGTGTGGACTGTGTTTTCAGCTTGCAGCGTCGTGTTGAGCAGCAGCAATGTATTTTTGTATCTTTGTTTTGTCCCCTCACCATTCGCTTACTAACTGCTCCGATTCTCTATTCCTCAAACTTTGCCACAGATTGTATTCAACTAATGATGGTCACCCCCCAAACGGCACTCCAACAACCTCCAGGCACAGTTTGCTTCTGGCACATAATGAGGAGCTAAATTAAAATGTGTCCAGCAGAGATATGTGCACTGCATGGCCGTTGGATTCCACCGGACCATTTGAAAACAGAAGAAACTAAATTTCACAAGGCCCTATTATCTATCGTGTCAGAGCAAACACAGACCCAAATGATGGGCATGGTCACAGTCGATTGCAGTGCGCTAATGTTATACCACGACAGCTGTTCAATTATAGAGGTTTAATGTTTCCCTCCACAGCCTTTATGCTTAGTAATAGCCAGCTTATATTATTTGTTTCACCTCAGATGGCTTCTTATCTGGGATAATAAAGCACTTTTATGACATATGCAATCAAGAGGTCAGTTTATCAAAATGTATATGTGCATGTTTTTAGAGTATGAACTTTAACAAGGGCTCTTAGGTATTGCGAGAGCAAGGAATGGTAGACGGCCATCAACAAACCAGACGGCTGTGCTTGGGTCACGACAGCAGAAGAGAGTGGGCTTTAAGAATGAGGTCAGCCTGGCTGGTGGAGGTGGGATGTGATGTGTTTTGCTTGCATGTGGCGGTGGATCTAAAAATGTATTGGCAAGATGGTAAGGCATGTTGATAAACAGTTGGTAATGGTAGAACAAGAACTGCGGTGGGAGTGCGTTAACCCGTCTTGGATTACTTTATTACTTCAAAAGCTGTCTTTTCTTGGTTTTTAATGGATTGTGAATAGAGCCCCCATTAACATTCCACCTATCTATTAGAATAAATAAATGGACACTGACTCCCAAAACAACACATAACACTGTTCAATTTATCGTTGTGAAAGTGAAGTCTTTGTAAAGGCTTGAAAAACGTATTGTGTTAAGGCAGTTAAAGTACTTGGTCATGTTAAGGCTAACAAACTACATGATTATGTTTTGGCAATGAAACTACTCATTTATATTCAAAAACAACTTTGTAGGTTTATGAGAAGATCGTGGCTTTGGGCAAAAGCTATGTGCAAGACATCGTTTTCAAATGCGATTTTCAATATTTATCACTTGAATTTACACTTTGATAGAATCTCACTCCAAAGCTGAAACATAACCCTAAAGCCCAAACTTGGAGAGCTCTCAAAGCCTCATTAGAAATCCTAGATTGACATTAGTTTTAATGTTAAATAATAAAAGCAGTGACAATCCCTTTTGTGTATGGGGCCAAAATATACAACTTAAATATAATCCCACAGATATGCAGCAGTCACCATGCAAAACATGAACATCTATTCTTGGAATATTAAAGGCTTAGGAAACCCCATAAAAAGGAATAAAGTATTATCTCTTCTTAAAAAAGACAAAGCTGATGTGGTCTTCTTACAAGAAACCTTTCTCTCAGATACTGAACATCTTAAATTGAAAAGAGATTGGATAGGTCAGGTGTATTTCTCATCATATAAACCCCATAGTAGAGGGACAGCTATTGTGATAAACAAAACTTGCCCATTCGAATTAGAAAATGTAGTTACGGACCCAAATGGTCGGTTTGTTTTGGTTGTTGGTACTATTTTTGGAACCTCAATCACCTTTTTAAATATCTATGCTCCCAATATAGATGAACCAATGTTCATTTCAGACATGGTGCTGCTCTTCAAAATTGTAAAGGATTAGGACTGATGGGCGGCGATTTCAACTGCACTCTTAACCCTACATTAGATAAATCTAACCAGTCCAAGAGCCACAATCTTAAATCCTCAAATGTCCTTCAGGGGCTTTGTGCAGAATGCGGCCTTATTGACGTATGGCGTCAACTAAATCAGGATGTAAAAGATTACACTTTCTTTTCAAATGTCCACATCTCTTATTCTAGAATAGATTATTTTTTTATTCCCTCAAAATACATGCATAGGGTAAAAGAATGTACAATTAATGCCATTAATATTTCAGATCATGCAAGAGTTTATTTAACTATTCTCTTGGAGAGTGGAGAATTGGTATCCAGGCGCTAGAAATTTGATAACTCTTTACTTAGAGACGAAAAATTCAAATTAAAAATGCGAATGTGGATAATTTACTATATAAAAGAAAACAATGACCCCTCTATAGATCCGAATATTATTTGGGAAGCTGCAAAAGCTACTTTAAGAGGACTTATTATCTCATACACATCTTTTAAAAAACGTGAAAAAGTTAAGTTCAGACAAGAACTTGAAAGAGAAGTAAACAGATGTGAAGTACTTCATAAATCTGCATCGACAGATGAACACTGGAAATAATTAAACACAGCCGGAGCTAAATTAAATATTGAGTTAACAAATGAAATCATAACACAAATGAATCTTATCAGACAAAAGAACTATGAATTCGGCAATAAACCAAGTAAACTACTTGCCTATCAATTAAAGAAGCAGCAAGCAGAAAGGGCTATAAAGGCAATTCATCTGAAAGACAACAAGATAACCTATCACCCAAAACAGATTAACCAGACTTGTTATGAATTTTATAACAAATTATACAAATCTCAAAGTGATTACTCACAAGATGAACTGGACAATTATCTCCATAACATTAATTTACCTACATTATCTGATTTAGATCAAGAGTATCTAAACTCATCAATTACAGAAGTAGAAGTTTTGGCTGCAATTAAATCTATGCCTATAAATAAAAGCCCAGGGCCAGATGGCTTCTCGGCAGAATTTTATAAAGAGTTTTGGACTGAACTTCAACCTATATTTATGTCAATGGTTAACAACTTCTTTCACAACAGAACACTTCCTCAATCAATGAATTTAGCATATATTACTGTACTACATAAAGATGGGAAAGACCCCTTGAATTGTTCTTCATTTAGGCCTATAAGCCTCTTGGATCATGATTATAAGATTATCACCAAATTATTAGCAAAACGACTGGAAATTATGTTACCTAAACTAATTAGTCCTGATCAAACAGGTTTTGTCAAGGGCAGATATTCTTCTGATAATATAAGGAGACTTTTGAATATTATAAACCATTTGGACGCCGGTCAGAAGCCATCTCTGCTTCTCTCTTTAGATGCAGAGAAGGCCTTTGACAGGGTTGAGTGGAACTTTCTTTTTGCTATCTTGAATAGGTTAAATATGGGCTCTCGGATCATAGAGTGGGTCAAATCAATTTATAAAAATCCTAAAGCAGCGGTTATCACTAACTGCAGTTCCTCAGATTTGTTTCCACTAACAAAGGGGACAAGACAGGGATGTCCTCTGTAACCTTTGCTTTTTGCAATTGTAATTGAACCACTGGCGTCATGTGTGCGAGACAACATAAGTATTAAAGGAGTGAAGATTAACGATGAACACAAAATGTCTCTGTATGCTGACGATATCATTCTTTACTTAACAGACCCAGAAAATTCAGTACCACATCTGCACGACACGATAGAGCAATTTGGAAGATACTCAGGATATAAAATTAATTTTAAGAAATCGAATGTTTGTCAATACACTTTTAGCGTGGAGGGACTGTACAAAAAAAGTTCATGTTCATGTTTCGATCTTTTCTCCTATTTTGAACAATCCTGATCTTAGCAAATATTTGTTGTCAATTAATATAAACAAATGGACGAAATCAGGTATAAAGCAATTGAAACATTTGTTCCACAAAGACATAACATTGAAATAATTTAATGATTTAAGAGCAGAATATGACATTTCAAATAAGGATTTTTTCAGATACCTGCAAATTAGGAATGTGATCCACTCAATTATTAAAAGCAATAAATTGAGATCGGGATTGTTGGAAGAGGAGGAGATATTGATGTCATCGGGCACGATCAAAGGTAAAATTAGAGAATTTAATGCAGTTTTTTCTAAAAGAGCTCAGTCATCCTTTCCAACTTTAAAAAAGATCTGGGAAAAGGACTTGCAGATAGATGAAACTACTTGGCTGAATATCTGTGAAAGAACACATTTTCCATTCACAAGCAATAAAATCAAAGAATCAAATGTTACCTCACACCCATAAAGATGCATAAGATTTCCAAAGAAAACTCTTCAAAATGTCCGAGATGTAAAGTAAAAGAAGGAACATTTATGCATCTGTTTTGGGACTGAGATCTCTTGAAACATTTCTGGGATTCGATTCATGCGCTCACAAAAGCCGTTTTAGGCATCGAAATGAGCCAAAATCCATGTTTTTTCCTGTTAAATGACATGCCAAACTTTAAACTGAACCCCAAACATTACAGAATACTAATCGCAATAACATATTTTGCCAAGAAATGTATACTTTTACTCTGGAAGAATGAACGTCCTCCAACATTTTAACTTTTCATTGATCAGATAACACATTTTTTACCTCTGGAGAAAATGACATTGGAAAAATATAATCGTGGACATATCTTTCAAGCTCTGTGGTCGCCATTGTTTTCCTATTTGGAAAATATATCTGAGATATGACCAATGATGGAATGGTGCACTCTGTGGATATTTTTCCTGACGGCCGGAAATACTAGTTGTGTTGTCATTGTCTATATTGTCGCTGTATTGTATAATTAATTGTATAATTATTTGTTTGTTTTACTTTGATGTGGGTTTATTTATTTTTTTCATTTATTTATTTTTATTTTTATTTTTTTATTTTTTTATTTTTTCATTTATTTATTTAATTTTTTTTTTTCATTTTTTTTTTTCATTTTATGTTTATCTTCATGGCTCTGTTGTTTAAGTTATATTGATAAGCATTTTTTTTGCTGGCGGAGGGAGGGAGGGGGGAGTGTAGTGAGTGTACTGAGGACAGAGGGGCAAAAGAACTGTTTTGTGTTCTTGATAGCCATGGACTGACTCAGCATGTGACGGAGCCCACGCACAATAAGGGGCACACTCTGGACTTAATTATCTCAAAGGGTCTGAATATCTCTAAGGTTGTGGTGACTGATGTTGCACTCTCTGATCATTCCTGTGTTTTCTTTGAGAGCTCTATTTCTGTTCACAAAAATGTTCAAAAAGAGGTAACCACAAAGCGATATTTAACTGAAAACACTAGGGAAATGTTTACTCAGAATTTTTCTTCCACACTTGCCCCTGCTAACATCTCAGTAAATGAGCTAGTAGATCATTTTAATTCAAAAATTAAAAATATTATAGATGCCATTGCTCCAACTAAGGTAAAAGAAGTGACTGGCAAGAAAATATCTCCATGGAGAAAAGCCATGACCGTGAGAGCAGAAAAAAGAGAGTGTCGAAAAGCTGAACGCAGGTGGCGAAAAACAAATCTCCAGGTTCACTTTGAAATCTATAAAGAGAGACTTGGCCTTTATAATTTGGAATTGAAAAACGCACGACAATCGTTCTTCTCTGACATCATTACCAAAAACAAAAACAATGCACGTGCCTTGTTTGCTACCGTCGACAGACTAACTAACCCCCCAGTGTCAGTAGCCTCTGAATTTCTATCCACCAGGGCGTGCAATAATTTTGCCTCCTTTTTCACTGACAAAATTCAGAAAATAAGACAAGCAGTCAGTGCCTCTGCATCAGGAACAGCAAATGTGTTGTCTCTGTGTCCACTTAACATCAATTCAAACACCATGACACAATTCCATCAGATTAATGATAAAAACCTAGAGGACATTATTCAACTTCTGAAATCCTCCTCCTGCTGCCTTGATATTATTCCAACGGGATTTTTTAAAGATGTTTTGCCTTGCATGGCCTCAGATCTACTTCATATAGTAAACAAATCTCTTCACTCAGGTATTTTTCCACAGGCCCTGAAAACTGCAGTCATTAAACCGCTCTTAAGACGAGACACGGCAGGCAAAAACATTGTTTTTCAAGTACTGGTCAATTTTGAGATTTTGTGCTATTTTGATTCCATAACATGTTTTCTTTCAGGCTTTTGGAAGGAAAACGTACAAAATACACATTTAAATGTTTATTTTACTATAGTTTGTCTATTTGCGTCTGTAGATTTCTCCTAAATTCACCAAAAGTTAGCATTCTAACGTAACATAAAGTACCGCGACCGCTGTGTGCACCATGTCAACAGAGGTATCGTTGGAAAGCTCCGTCTCTCCTGCACAATCTCATCGGATCCAAATATGGTCATTTCCTTTGTATCAGCAACCAATCGTGAAAGCACAAAGGGGTCTTAAACCAAGAAACGAAATCTCATTGGCTGGTGTCAATTTCTGACAACGTGATTCGTTCAGATGCGTCACGTGGTGTGCTAAAACACTTCCTGTTTAGCTTTCCGCTAGAAATTGAAATCGCAAAATCGCAAAAGAACGGCGAAAAAAACGTTCACAGAGAAGACGACAACAATTGTCTCTTGCACGAAGCAAGGTTATACAAAAAACAAATGACCCCGAACATGAAATACCTTCACGGAGTGCGTCGATGCGCAAGCTATCATCCAAAGAACAGGAGGGTTTAGCTAGCGCCTCACTGCAATCTTTAAAGGTCGTTTTCTCAAAATGAGTTTTTTCTCCTACTCTGAGTTCGAAATTTCAACTTCAGAAGCACGTAGAGACACCAAACCTTCCAGTTATATTCCTATCAATATTATGAAGGCTTTTACAGAAGGGTTTGTTCATATATAATTCATAGCCTGAATTATACAACATTGTATACCTAAAAACATGGCGAAAATGGATATTTTAGGGCTGTTGACAGTATTTTCTGATTTATTGAGTGATAAAAAGAGATATCCAATATCCCTTCTGTAAAAGCCTTAGATACTAATATGACTACAAAATGAAACAAGAATTTGGAACCTGGCTTTATCCAAAGTTCAGATTTCGATTCCTGAAATGTGTTAAAATATGTGCATATTTAATGAGATAATGGCTAATTTGCATATTTAAACATGCTATTTCAGAAAACTTGTAATACAAAAGACAATTGCCTTACTGTAAGACATTAACTGGAGAAATTTCTAGCTGATACCTTTAAGTTAAAAAAATTACCCTATTCACCTGGGGTGTCTCGCCTTAAAAAAGAATAATCGAGATGCTTCAGTAATGAACAATTACAGGCCCATATCAAACCTGCCATTTCTAGGTAAAATCATTGAAAAAGTTGTTTTTCAACAGCTGAGTAATTTTTTGCATTTAAATGACTGTTTCGATGTGTTCCAGTCAGGCTTTCGTCCAAACCACAGTACTGAGACTGCTCTTGTAAAGGTCTTTAATGACATCCACTTAAACACAGACAGTGGCAGAACTTCAGTGTTAGTATTATTAGATCTCAGTGCTGCATTTGACACTGTTGACCACAGCATATTACTAGACCGACTGGAAAACTGGGTGGGACTTTCGGAAACCGTCCTAAATTGGTTTGAATCCTACTTAAAGGACAGAAACAACTTTGTTTCTATTGGTAAATACACATCTGAGTTGACAAATATGACATGTGGGGTTCCTCAAGGCTCCATCCTGGGGCCGCTTCTCTTTAACATCTACATGCTACCACTGGCTCAGATAATGAAAAACAACAAAATAAGTTACCATAGCTATGCAGATGACACACAAATTTACGTAACAGTTTCAACAGGAGACTATGCTCCAATTCAAACACTGAGTAAGTGCATTGAACAAATCAATGGCTGGATGTGTCAGAACTTTCTCCAATTAAACAAAGATAAAACTGAGGTAATGGTTTTTGGAGCCAAGGCAGAACGTATAAAAGTTAGCGCTGAGCTTCAGTCTGCAATGTTCAAAACAACAGATAAAGCCAGAAATCTAGGTGTAGTCATGGACTCTGACCTGAGTTTCAACAGCCACATTAAAACAGTTACTAAATCAGCCTACTATCACCTAAAGAACATATCTAGGATTAAAAGACTAATGTCGCAGCAGGATTTGGAAAAACTTGTCCATGCTTTTATCTTCAGTAGACTCGACTACTGCAATGGTGTCTTCACAGGTCTCACTAAAAAGTCTATTCGGAAGCTGCAGCTGATTCAGAACGCCGCTGCTCGAGTCCTCACTAACACTAAGAAAGTGGATCACATCACTCCTGTTCTGAAGTCTTTACACTGGCTTCCTGTGTGTCAAAGAATAGATTTCAAAATACTGCTGCTGGTTTATAAAGCTTTGAATGGTTTAGGCCCAAAATACATTTCTGATCTACTGCTAAATTATGAACCATCCAGATCTCTCAGGTCTTCAGGGACTGGTCAGCTTTCTGTCCCCAGAGTCAGAACTAAACATGGAGAAGCAGCGTTCAGTTATTATGCTCCAAATATCTGGAACAAACTCCCAGAAACCTGCAGGTCCGCTGCAACTCTGACTACTTTTAAATCCAGACTAAAGACTTTTCTTTTTGTCGCTGCTTTTAATTGAACTATTCATATCTTAGACTGCACTGTAACTTTTATCCATGTATTTTTTCTTTTAGTGTTTATCCATGTATTTCTTCTTTTAATGTTTATTTTATTAGCTTTTCTTTTTATTGACTGATTTTAAATGCCATTTTCTTAATGTCTTTCATTTGTTGTAAAGCACTTTGAATTGCCTTGTGTTGAAAAGTGCTCTATAAATAAACTTGCCTTGCCTTGCCTTACTGTGGTACTGTGATATTACAATATAAATGAAATGGCATCGATTACTGTACACTATAATGAAATAAAAAGACTTGTAAAAAAAACCCGGACCTGTTGATGAACTCCGTGATGTGACAGATGTGCTGACATTTTGCTTTCTGGCACGCTTCCCCAGAGCCATGACCCACCGTCACAGTTGTTTACCATCACTCCTCCCCTGCTGAGAAAAGACAACACACAGCAGCCGCCAATAGCACCTTAGCCAACAGCTAGCCCTGATATGCTCTCTGTAGGACACGCCAAATAACCTTTCTTTGCTCCTCTGGATGATTACACATGGGGGGGCGATGACTCACAAACCAGCACTTGTTGCCTTGGCACTCTTACAGGCGCACATCTGTGCAGGCAACACACTTGACGCACTTGAATTCAAGAAATTGTTCCTCTGTCAAACACTGAATTAAACCATGTTTAATTCAAGTGCTTACATTTGATTATCTTCCCTATTTTCCCAACAACATCAAACAGGTTTTGGTCCATGCTACTTATTTTGAACCCTTCTAAGCATTTTAACCAACATGAAATGGGTTCCAGAGCAAATTGTTAATTTGTTCACACTGGAAAAAAGAAGAACAACAGGATAGAAAATATTACGTCTTATTTTTTAGAAGGCTCAGTGTGTGTGTGTGTGTGTGTGTGTGTGTGTGTGTGTGTGTGTGTGTGTGTGTGTGTGTGTGTGTGTGTGTGTGTGTGTGTGTGTGTGTGTGTGTGTGTGTGTGTGTGTGTGTGTGTGTGTGTGTGTGTGTGTGTGTGTGTGTGTGTGTGTGTGTGTGTGTGCGTGTGTTTGTTTGTTGATCCTGTCCTACCACCATTTCTATATGCTCCTTGATAGCTTTTTCATCTACACATCTGTTTCCAATCAGTCTCGTTAGTCCTGCCTTACTCCCAGAGCTTTTCACAGCCAATCAGCTTCGTGCCTGCTCTCCTGTCGTATCACCTTATACCCCTCATCTGAGCTTCTTCTCCCTTGTCTCCACCTGCACTTCATCCCCTCATCAGATGTGTTTGTATTTAACCTGTTAAACCCCGAGCCTGTTTTTCAGGTTTCAGGCTCGAAAATGACATTCCCAGAATAAATGACTATAACTTCACTTCTAAAAGGTTTATATGAATAATATTTGATATCAAAGCAAGGTTACATCTGTGAGTTGGATATAGAAGTGTCAGAATCAATATAGATTTTTCTGTGTCAGAGTAAATTCAGATGGAACATAGCAAAAAAATGTAAATTCCTGTCTCCGCCTAAAGAAAACCCATTACATATAGTGAAGACCACCCTTGAATGATGGGTTAGTAGCCTAAAAGCTTTAGGAATCCAAAGTATAACATATAATAAGTACCCTGTATCAAGATTGAGGCAAAACAAGTGACATTTGACCTTTTTAGAGAGGTTTATGAAAATAAAGTCCAGGCGGAATAAGCTTTGGGCACATTTGGGCACATTTGGTTCCATCAGTGCCATTTGACCTTTTTCAGGTACCAGACTATAAAAATCATTGTATTACATTCAATCATCACTATAGGTATTCATTCCACCCAAAACAAAACAAAAAAATATTTAAAAAATAAATACATATTTTTTTTAAATATATATTTTTTTAAATATTTGTTTGTGTGGGAGTGTGTGTAGATGTGTGTGTAAGTGTAGGTGTGTGTGTGGGTATGTATGTGTAAGTGTAGGTGTGTGGGTGTGTGTAGGTGTGCAAGTGTAGCTGTGTGGGTATGTGTAAGTGTAGCTGTGTGTGTGTGTATGTAACTGTACCAACACACTATACAATAAAACTACACTGTAGGTCAGTGTGTGTAGGTGTACTTGCACAATAAAAAAAAACGGAAACATAGGTAACATTTGACTCCAACTGGGGCAGATTTATTTCAAACATTTTACCAACACTATAGGCATGTAAAAACAAACATTTTACCAACGTACTATACAATAAAATCACACTAGGTATATAACATTTTTTAAATAAACACTCGCAAACGTTATACCTACCTGAACTTTATACCTACCTGAATGTTCCAGTATTTAGGTCGTGCCACTCCCTGAAACAGTTCTTTTTGGTAGTGAAGCACAGAGGGACCTGGCACTTCCTGCAGTACACGGGTGTCTTCACCCTTTTGAGTCCAGCATCTAGGCACCTCCTGCAGTTCTTCCTGACCTTGGTGGCATCTTCCCCATAATACTCGGGCATGCATGTGAGTGGTGGTGGAGGAGGGGGTGGTGGTGCAGGCCCTTCAGCAAACTCCAACAATTCTGCAGCAAGCTGCTCCCTGAAAGTCTTCTGGGTGTGTGTCTTTGTCCTGCTGGGGTCACTCCTCATCTAACACATGTGGAAAAACAAAGAGATTAGATTAATTCACTGGCTTAAACTTATAGGATAATATTGGACTATAAATGAATAATATTACACCAAATAAATAAGTAAACACATGTATATTCATTCACTGGCCATTCATTTAGAAAATGTAACTCCAAAAAGACAAGTAACACTATTTAGCATTTTGCCTAATCATTTTTTGTAGCTTCTTGGCTAAGCTAACACTGTGATGCAGTTTTACCAAACACAAAAGTAATATATAAAAAGGATAATATTGGACTATAAATGAATAATATTACACCAAATAAATAAGTAAACCCATGTATATTCATTCACTGGCCATTCATTTAGAAAATGTAACTCCAAAAAGACAAGTAACACTATTTAGCATTTAGCATCATTTAGCATTTAGCATCATTCCTGTAGCTTCTTGGCTAAGCTAGCACTGTGACGCAGTTCCACCAAACACATAAGTAATATATAAAAACGGAGAGATTACATACCTTTCCCGTGGTGGAAGTTCAACATCCGAGTCACTACTGTCTGGATCCAGGTCTGGCTGGAGGAGATCTTCATCATCCGAAGAAGAGTCATCTGGTATGATCATAGCTCCACTATCGTCAGCTAGCATCTCTAGCACCAGCTCGGTGGTGAAGCTCTCCCTTCTGGCTGCCATTATTTGCTAAAATGGAAAGAGGATACACAAGAAAAATATCTAAAAGCAAAGAAATCAACGTCCTTGAAATGTGCTCTGTTACCTGTTACCTGCTATCGTCGCTGCGTGCTGTGGTGCTGTGGTGCTGTCCTGCTGCGTGTGCTCTGTTGTGGCTCCTGCTGCGGTGCAGTGCTCTGTGGAGCCTGCTGCGTAATGCGTAATGGAGGCGGAGCAGGCGTAGTTTATACTACGCAGGATCATATCTTTGGAACCCATTGGTCGATTTGGGTGATTGACACCTTTTCTGAACCGTTAGAGCCAATAGAATCGAGTGACAGTTAGTAAGTCCCGCTAAACACTTACGTCAAGTAGAGAGAGGTTTGCGTAAACAGCATGTGAGACAGCATTAGCTTGGGACTGCGAAACTTTATACCTACTCTGCTGCCATGAATGTAATGATAGATTATCAGGAACAATTCTAAAGTGACTAAGAGACATTGGATTAACCTTGAGGAGCGTTTTTATTCCCTTGAACACGAGCTTTGATCACAAAACAGCAACGGTAAGACATAATTATTGTTATGTTTTTAAAAATTGTTGTTTTTTTTCTTCTCTGTTCTGGCTGCTAGCTCAGTGAGTTTGTGTCCTACAGGGATGATACTTATAACAAAATAATCTGTGGAGTATCAGCTTTCCAGATGATATGTAGTTTGTGCAGAAAATATTAAGTTTTAAAGATCGTTTTTGCTAGTTAGCACTGGAAGTAGCATCTGCCCGTTTTAGCTAAGGGCTAATGCTAACGCTTCTTGTGAGACTTGTGTTTTGTTTCAGTAAAAATGGTTCGTATCGTCAGTTAGCTGAGATTCTTCTCGTTAATCTGGTATAACACATTAATAGGATTTTAAATATTAAAATGCCCTGAGACACAGTGTCGTGAAAAAAAAAACGGGGTCCCCGCCGGCGGGGACCTTGGGGCTTAACAGGTTAAGTCCTGCTGGTTAAATTTCAGTCTTTGTTTGATCCTTGGCTTTGTTCTGATAACTGCATCCACAAACCTTGAATATAAAGTTATTACTTCCAGTTTTTGTAGCCTTTAGTCTTGGGTCCACCTTTTTCACTCTTTCACGTCAACTAATTAACAATGGATCGATTTACTGTTGGTATTTGAAATCAATGGGAAACACTGGGGCATTTTTTGTATTTCCCTTCAAAATATATTTATTTACATCTATTTTCAAATAAATGCTCAACTAGTCACGTTTTTTGAGAGGGGGTTGAGCACGTAAAACAACACAGAGGCTCTATTGTCCAGAAGGCACATTTTATTGACTTTAACCTTGACAAAGGCAACGCATAGTAGAATCATTGATGGTGGTCTGCAACTTCATTAAGCATTTATTTATAGGGATTGGTTAGCAATAAGCTTGGCTATCAGGGGGAACATTTCGTAAGGATACCCACCGACGGCCTGTATAGTAGTGATGGCCAGATGAAGCCTTATGAAGCTTTCCAGCCAATTGATTCGCAAAAGGTTCGATACAAGGTTCGATACAAGCCTCGATACACGCTTCACCAAAAACATCCTGGATTACTCGAACCACACTCAGAAGCCTTGGCGCAGTACGTAACATCACTAGTATTTATTTACCTGTCACATCCAAAGCCCTAGACATTTATTACTCAGCAGGAAATGAACATTTCACACTGCTTGCTTCTAAGCCTGATATATAAATTGCATCTTGTAGAAATTTGCTGTGGTCTGCTAGAAGTTTTAAATAACTGGAACTTTTGTTGTATGGATAGTTCCACTGACACATCTGTGAAACCAGTCTCAAGTCAATATCCTCAGTAAATTCAGGTTAAAGATTGAATGTTAAAATGTTCTTACCCCACTCCATCTTCTTATCCGTGGTCAGGTCGCGGGGGTAGCAGTTCCCACTGGCAGATTTAATTATTTGTTTAAGAAAAGACACAAAATACTATTGCTCTGTATGTGTGTCTTATTATTTATACAGCCAGTAAGGGTTTATTTAAAAAATATATATGTTATGTTAAAGAACAGAGCAAGACAATTGACACAAAAGTGGTGACACTGCTTCCACTGTTTTATGTGCTGCTGTTTTAAATACATGGCCTATGATCAAACTGTCAAGTCAACTTTAAATGTCACCCCTTTTCAACTTTTGTCTCCGCTCTCTGAAAGTGTACTAGGCCTTTTCTGAGGCATACAGAGCGGATCATAAGCTGGAAATCCCATCTGACAGGAAGGCTGCATCTTGGAGCTTAAAAAAGTATAATTCTTATCATCCAAGTCATTTGTGAGGCTGTTTGAGTGGGACAACCTTGGATTATTTCACAGTGCAGCTTTCACTTTTGACTCAGCATTTAATGCAGCAACTAGCCCGGTCAAGAACCACATCATCAAATCTGTTATGAAACAATTACATAACATCCTCATATAAATGATTTCTCTCCCACACACACTCTTCTCAATTATGTGTGTATTTATCTCTTCCTCTTCTGCTTTGTATCTGTGTCTTTCTACCTGTGTTGTGTTTTTCTTAATTTATGGAGAATCTCCAGCAGAATGTTCTTCTCTTTATTTTACTCACGGATAAACATTTAACATATGCTTCAGGGCAGAAGACACTTTATAGCTATGCTTTTTCTTTTTAATGCTTCACAAATATACTAAGATAAAACTTAATTATCCATTCTCACGAAAATGTGTCTTGTATTTCATGCTCCAAACAATTATTTGAATAACATTAAACCACTACAAAACCATCTGCAAGGCAAATGTTTCCCACCACCAGACACATAGAGTTACTTTTCAGAAAACAGTATCAACTCTGAATTCCAACACCCATATAAATATGGTACTAACCATGTACATTTTTAACACAGAAGATGACTGGTTAAAACAAACATGGAGAAAGTTAATGATGGGTACGGCTATGCTGAGGATTCAGTGTCGTTTTTTATATATAGAACATAAGGGACTACCTGGTTAATTTAAATTGTTAAAAATCAATTGTATTGATCAAAGAGACAACAATGTTTGGAATGATTCTTATCCTGTCAAATATGAAACAAATAAACTAATGCGAGGGTTCCTCAGGGCAGCTGTCTAGGGCCACTCCTGTATTCCACATTTACAAACGATCTGCCATGTGTATTAACAAATGCATGCATGCCGTTGTACACTGATGTTACTACAACGTTTGTATCTGTAGAATAATACCAGAAAGCTTAACACATTGCTTCTAGGTGAGTTGAGGTTATTTCTCTGAAGAGTTTATGTAAGGGGTAGCGATTGGGTGGACTAAAGGATGAAGAGCTAGCTTTATACAAGTAGAATAAATACTTTAATATATTTAACCATATCTATTATTTGATATAATCATGTACTGTTGAGATATTTTGATTTCTTGTCTTCTATTCGGACCCCAGGAAGAATAGTTACTGCAGAAATAGTAAATGGGGATTCTAAACAGAGTAAAGTAAAAGTCCCCAGCAATCAAAGCCTTTGAAGCTTCAAAGCACAATCCTTAGTTTCTGTCCACCCCTTTGTCTGACCAAGCCTTTTAGTGACTGGGTGACTTTTTGGAGCTTTGAGTTTCTTTTTTCATTTTAATTGTAGGCAGGTGAAAGGTCCAGTGGCATGGTGCTCCTAGAGCAGCTTCTGGACTCTTAATGTAAGCTTAAACACTCACTTGGCTCATATGTGCTCCACAATTACTTCTGACTGGCTACGAATCTCTTGACATTTATACCGTGATTGCATGGGTAAGTTTTTTCAGAGCCCTTTGCCCTCTACGCCATGTTTTCTGCTCCATCCACTTGAGCAAAAGGCCATCAAAAAGGGCTATTAACTGTTTGTATTTGAAACATGTTTAACTGAAATACTACTTTATTACTTTACTGTAACTGACCTTTTGCTAATCCCAGCAGTTTAGAGTTATGCCTGTCACCTTACCAGTCTAATGTGGCAAATATGAAGTTTACACTTATAAAGATGGCAAATGTAATGTTCCGATTTTGTGTCATCAAACAATAAAAGAATGCACAATTATTCAATCCCCTCCAAGCCACAAACATGTTATTCAAGAAAGGCAGGGAGCAGAGACCTCAGCCATGGGTATTTCCATAAGTGAAAAATAATTTGTATGTTCGCATATGGAATTTGATTCGTTTTCTTTGTAAATGAGTTTATGGTTAGAAGCCTGCTAAATGGTCTGGTAGTCTCAAGCTTAAATGGATATTAACATTCTTATTAAATGACATAAAATATGTAAAGTAAATACCCCTCTTTTGCATGTTATAGTGTCTTCAAAAGACAACATTGGCTAGATAAAACTGCTAAACTTCATCATGCGTCCTCCTGAGTCATGCTACATTGGATATTTTGACGTATAACAATTTGTATTTTTAATTTGGGACTTGCATTTAAGGTTAAATAAATCATAGGAATGTGAAGATGATCTGCTTTCTTGGCAAAGTGTAATGGTATCATTAACACTTCAAGGTTGGCCTAAAAGTATCTGCAACATTTAATAAAACAGACAATGACTTAGAACAAAGTATATAAACGTAGTAGGACAGGAATATATAAAAGAACAAGAAAAAAGAAAGATAATTATATTTCTAAGGAAGATTTACAGTTAAACGTGCAGAGAACTACTATAGAAAATGTAATTGCAGAACATTATGAAACACCGGGAAACCTAGAATATGTATAACACGTAGAGGTGACGTCTAAGAGAAAAGTAATTTATTCATGGTGGTGTTCAGCGGAGGTCATCGAGTTCAAATCAGGAGCTGCTCTGTATTCCAGTGGTACGAGGCTGGAGCACTAGACGGCAGCAGGGTGAACAGATGGGTAGGCACTGGCTATTATGATCCTTTAGGCTCATCTGTATCACTTGTGCTCGGTAGATGCCCATGGCATGCCAGTGTGTTATGTTTGCATTCCAGTCAGGATGCTTTGGATCACTAATATAGAAATGTTAATAAGGAGTTGGCATCAGGATTTTGCCCTCTTATTTCCTTGAGATAACTTGTTTATGAGCCTTTTGTTTTACCATGGTGGATATGACTGATGGTCCTCTTTGATATTCATTGCCAGAGGTATAACATTGTTCCTGACATTACTTGTTATATTTGGAGGAAAACCTTATTACAACAAAGGATTACATTGAAATATAATGGATACATAACAATGTATAAAGCTAAAATCAGCTATCAATGAACTGCTTGGTTGTATTTCTTTGGACAATTACTTCTTATAATCTTATTTTCTATTGTTTTGCCTGACTTACTATATTTGTTCTGTCTGTAGTTATTTTTCTATAAAAATGTGTAATGTATTAATATTCAAGAAACAGAATAACTCTGTTAATGATTCTAATCAAACTCTTGCTACATTGAAAGAAAACTAATTAGGAAGATGTTTTTTTAGTCAAAAAATGAAAGCTTATGATCTGAATAAACCACCTTACTCTTTACTAACTTGTGAATATGTGTACAAATATGTACCATATAAAATAAGAATGTAAGTTACTAATAACTTGTGGTCAACAAGTGCTGGGTGAAGCATTAAATGAATTATAAACAATGTTATTGATTTCAACAATATCGCCTATCTCTATATCAAATAATTGATTGTGTTAATCGTCGCCTTCATGCTTGAATAAACAAGAAAAGACACAAACCAAAGGACCTCAAGAAGGAGAGTAAATGCCATGCATTTATTTCAGCAACATATCCCTCAGACAATCAAGAATCATTTCATAATCATACTTTATTAACTAAGAGGACCTTCATCACATGGCATAAACACTCAACATGTTTCCAGTGATTCTACGGGCAGTTTCATGTGCATTTCAAATGTTGTACAACCTATAACATTATATAATTCCCATCACATTGTCCATAACATAGCATCTTCATATCAACAAAAACCTCCCATGGTCTTTCATTTTTTAATTACAGTGATTATGTCACACAGTAGTCCATCCGCATCTCATTCCCACAGTGCAAATAATGACACTAGGACAGGGGATCAGATGTTTCCTTGCCAAAGCTCAGAGCATAACAGGAACAAATAAATGTACTACATGGCAGTATATGCACACATTTTAACTGAGTTAGCTTTCATTAAACGTTCACAACCTTTTTTTTCACGGTTAGTACTTCAGAAGAAACATAGACTCTTAGATGAGACCGGGGGTGAGGGTAATACATCAGAGGATACAGGAATAAATACAGCTCTTTAATGCATTATAATAATTTATACTGGTATGAATAGCAGTTCTCGTATAATAGCAGGTACGTGGATAGCTTTTAATTCCCATTTTGGTATACGTTCTGGTAATGGCAGCTTTTAATCTCCTTCCAGAAGTCTCAACGCATGTGCCTCTGTGTAACGTGATTATAAATGTCCTCGGTGAATAATAACGCAATCCCATTACAGTAGCATGGAACGATTATAAGGATGAGACCCAAAGGAATGAATCTCTGAAACAGTAACAACTTGTCACATTGACATACTTGCGCGGAAAGGTGTGTTATGCATCTGGAGGGGATAATAGAGTGTGAGGTATGTCATTTTAATAGAGTGTGAGTATCCTAGGAGCTTGTCTGAGTGGATGAATGATTGCTACACTCGAAGTTTTTCACTGACTGGGTGGGCGGTTGTCTTCCTCGTCCTGTCTCTCGCATTTGTTTGAAGTTTTGGGAGTCGGGACATGTGACGACTGCGGTCACTTGCGTCGTGTCAATCAGAGTTGTGTGTTGTCAAGTGTAGTGTGGTGGGGGGTGTTGGGTTGATGCAGAGGAGGAAAGATTATCTCGATGGCTTGATCTGCTGTCTTTAAGAACTTCATCCAGTTCATCTTCCGCGTGTCATTGTGTCTTCACACCAATCTTCTTCCGCTCATCTGTATAGACTATTGGATACCCCATCTCTCTTTTCCCTCTCTCTCTGCTGGGGTGCAGTGGAGGATCCTGGACTATAGAGGCAGACGGATGTGCATGGCAGAACTATTGGGCCGCGCAGCCAAAACGTAGATGGCACTCTCCCTTAAAAAGTCTGCCCAGGTCACTGGCCTGTTGAATAAAGAGAGAGGTTTAATTGTATAAGGTAAAACAAATAAAATCATTTGAAATCATGTCTTCTAATGGCTAGAATAAGGGGTTTGAATAAGTTGATTTTTTACCAAAATGGCTTCAGAACAACAGTAAAATGGCTTCACTATATTTGATCGTTTCTATTTTTTTTGTTCTGTCAACAAAAAGACCAAAGCCAACAAATGAAATGGTTCTACTTAGAGACACAACCTGTGTTTCCAAACCCTGTTTTATCTCATAACTCCCAACTATAGAACTCTTTATTTGCCAAAGCAATATTAAAAAAAAGCTCAGAAATTGGCCTCAAAAGTCGTTTCCACAATTGTTAATCAAATTTCAAGCAAACTTTTCAAATTACGCAAAAAATACATTTGAATTAGGCTTGTTTCCATTAAGTGGTTAGGAACAAAACAACTTGGCGAAGCAGAGGATAGTTTGGCGTGAAAGGATGTTTTGGCAGCGCTATACAAATGGCTGTAATCCACCAGTAAACAATTTTCCTTGTCCATCCAACCCACGTTCGAAAAATGTAGAGAAGTCTTCTGGATTTGGTTTCAATTGCATTTTAAATTTGAATTGTTTTGTCCACCAGATTCAAACGGCCACATATACCTTCAGTGGCTACAGTTCAGCAAAGGCGTTTCCATATCCCATTTTACGCATCAACGTAATGGGCGTTAATAGAAACAGGGCCACTGTTGCACTCTGTGACGTGTTCAACTATTACAATGAACATTTGGACTTTAGCTTATTGGGTTAATACTGCATTCGCTATCATGTTGCCATGAATACTTTACATTACATTACATTTAGCAGACGCTTTTATCCAAAGCGACTCACAATAAGTACATTCGACCAGGAAGACACAACCTTGAAGAAAACAGAATCATATAAGTACATCAGGTTTCATAGAGCCAAAAATGTCAAGTGCTACTCAACTGGCTATAGATAAGCCAGTCGTATATAAGTATAGTAACCTAAATCTGCAAATATCAGCAGCATTAATAATGGTCCCCAACGTATGCATCGTTAACTCCTGTTTTAGTCACATTGGCTTAACAAATTCAGTGCCCAGCTGTTTTGAGAAGTCATTAAAAAGGTATTTCCTTATCAGAAAATATGGACCATTTGACATATTAAAGATTTTTCGTAGTACAATTTTGACAACAAATGAAAAAGAGCAGCAGCTGTTTGTTGGACTCACTCAATAAGGCAAGTCCTCGTGATTCGCTCATGAACACCACATTACATATGAACATGTGCTACCAAAGTGTTACCACACACAACACAATACCGCAACTGTGCAGAAATAAATGATTTTACAAAATCATTATATTAAGTAGCTGGGCCCTTGTCTGCTGTAATTTGTAATGTGCCTGTCTTCACATTCTTCTTATTAGTATTCAGCCTAATATGACTCTCCTGTGTAATAATAATAATGCATTTTATTTATATAGCGCTTTTCACAACTCAAAGACGCTCTCTCGTTCCCTGTGGCCCCCTGTAGTCGCTGCATAAGTGCTGGTGCGTTAGCTGCAATTATTGCAAAACATGTCAAGCACTGCAGGAAGCAGGTCTTAAAGGTCACGATAAGCCAAAAGGAATTTGTCTTCATTATCTGGTGAGAGTGAGAAAGCGTCCATCGCGGTCATTTGCAGGGGCAGCAACACCTGACCCATGAATTTTGATGCCGTATGAATTCCACTTTTGCTGCAGAGGCAATGATTACCGTCTTTGCACAGTGGGGTCCACTGACTGAGGGACACTAAAGCTACAATTGAAAAAGACTGATTCTAAAAGGGTTTACAAGTGTATGTACATTTCACAGCGAGAGGGAATCTGAAGGCCAGTTAGAGGGAACAAACTGTGATAGGACAGATTTACCATTATGCCATCCATCACTGGAAGTCGGTAACATTGTAACCTACCTGTTTTCATCGGTCTTGCTCCTTTCACTGCCAGAGCTGACTGGACTGCTCTCACATATGGGTCCAACATGACTTATACTATAGCAAAGGACAGAAAAGTATCAGTTACATAGTAGGCTACAAAAACAGTCAATGAAAGACCCTTCCCGTGCGCGGGGAAAAATGAGAATTTATGCAAAAAAGGAAAATGCAACACAAATGATTTCACCATTCAAATGTTTGAAAAAATAAGGAATTATGAGTTTACTGGAATATAAGGGCATTTTCTGATCCACATATTTTTTTCAAGCATTCAAATAAACCTATTTACATTCGACATGCCACGCAGTTAGTCAGTATTTCCTTGTATACATCTGTGTTTCAGTCACTATGACTGAAGTGGACATCTTGTATAACATTAAAATGCAATTGAGGGATTCAAATCTGAAAGATTTTTCTTTAAAAAGAAGAATAATGCGGAGAATGCTTTATATGTTGAAAGTGCCTTCAGATGGCATACTAATCCACAAAATGGAGTCCAGTTTTAAAGAAATGGCAGGAAGTATTTTCTGGACTGAAATGCTATCAGCTGAAAACTACTTGTGAAATTGGAAAGTTAAAGTTACCAGGCTCTGCTCCATGAAGCTAGTAATTATTCTCCCATAAATCCCCATCAAATCCTCATGTTGCCGTTGCATTCTGGGTCTCACTTCACAGAGATGCAAACAAGGCTGCTTGTGATTTCTTTCTGGGAATGTTGCCAAAGACAACATAGGATTTGTGGGCTGCTTAGTTATAAAACATGGGATTCATCAAGCTTTTCAGATAGGTCTCCCCTTCCTATGGCACATGCAGGCGTATTACAATAAACCATCCAACAACAGCTTAAAAGTCTTGCAAAGGTGCACTGTGTTTCTTTATGGCTAGCCAATCAGAGCGAGGGCTGTTTTTGTAGGGGACTTAAAGAGACAGGCCCCTAAAAAGGGGGAATGATCAAACAAACAATATGAGGACAAATAATGAAGATCTGAATATTAAATTATGTAAATATGTTCGTGGAGAAACCAAAGAACATAACAGGAAAATGCCAAAAAAAAAATATATATTTTAAACTACTGTTTCCAAAGTCAAAAAAGGACTTTCACACCCGACGTGAAATCTTTTTTTAGAATGAATTTTTCTGTGTGATGCCAAATCAAAAAGGCTACATTGAGAACTAGGCCAGTAAAACGTCACTTCACATTAGACTAGAAACCAGAAAATTACTTTCAAGAGTTTTTGATCTTTCTGAGTCAGATTGAATATCTTTTGATGAACCTCCCGACTGATCGCTCCTTTTAAAAATAACTACTGTCTCACGCAAATCATCATCCTCCTATGATCCCTATAATTAGAGGCCAGTCTGAGTCTCCGCCTTACCTCAGTATAACAAGACCTCATCATATGAAGGGGCTCAAATACTGTGCTCATTAAACTTCATTCGAGGATGCATGCAACTTCGATTGCAGGATGCTCGGAAATAGTTCCACTAAGAGAGGCTTCTATCCCTCATTTTTAAGAGCACAGATATAATCCAAATCAAGGGCTTGTCTGAGAATACTCGAGAATTGAAGAGCGCTCGAGGGTGTTGAAGTGAATAAAAGGAGACGAGCCATGTAGTGCCGAGTCACACTCACCCACAATTCATAGGAGAGCAGAGTCCCATGAGTCTGTGGGGATGGCAGCATGTGGAATAAGTGAGACGGATGGAAATGCAATGGCACGGGACATTACACAGCACAAGAAGGTTATCAGCAATAAGCACATGCACACGTACACACACAACAATGACAAGCACATTTTTAATTAAATGTACCTTCATTAAATGCTACTTCATATGTTTACTCCACTGCATTCCAAAAGGAAATAGTATATCATTTGCTTTTTAATCAGAATTATTTAAGAAGACACATTTCACTCTTAAATGGGTCATCACGCGTAATGGGTAATTGTGTATATTGATATCATTTGTTCTCAAAGCAGGACTTATCACAAAGTACTTCTACATTGTGGTATTACTACTTTTAGATGAGTGAAGGGTCAGATTACTTTAACCATTGACCCACATCAATAAACACAGAATGAGTACAAACACATGTAACCCAATGAGAGTGAATCAAAGCTTCCATTTATTTTATAAATATAATAATATCTGAGGATAACAATTATAAAAAACATGTATACAGTATATATGTTGCTATATCCTATCGACTGTGCAAGATTGAGTGAGATTCCTTATTTTATTTTCTGCCATAAAAGCTGCCATAAAATCATCCATCAAGCAGAGAATTGATGTGCGTCATAAAACAGCAGTTCAATGCAAACAAGTAAAAAATCATAAAATGTTTTTGAAGGTTATGATGATCAATTTTTCTCAAGACTTTGTCAGAGACACAACTCCGGTCATTTTTCCGAGTCTGTACTTTATGGTGGAGTTGCACAGGATTGCGTTATATGGGAAAATGTATCAAATATGTCTTTGATCCAGTATGGACAAAAGACTCAAAGGCAGTGGTTGTTACAGGGTTGTTCTATTGGATTGCCATATACTGAAACCTGATTGATCTCAGCCAAGCAACAGCTGGTGTGTGCCTCGAAAGTCTTAAACAAAACACGATTCAAGTGAGATCCAAGAAACCAGCTGCATAATCCTAATACTCGACAATTTAATAATAGCAGGAGTTCAGCCGCACTCAGCATTAAACCGGTGGGTAACTAAGTGCCTGCTAATGACATGAGTGGAAGCAGCATAGAGTACATGTTATTATAAAAACACTTAAGTGGCTTTAATATTAGGAGGACCGGGCTAAATTCACTTTCCAATATTAACTTTTCTGATTTCTGCGTTTTATTTTTTCAAGTACTTTTGCAATTCCAGTAAAACAACATTGTTATGCCGCGTTTCTTGTTGCAGTTTAAAGTGTGTGTTAGTATGCAAAAGAGGATACTGTCAACGGGAGGTACAAGCTGCCTGTTTTTACTGTAATTCCCCGGCTCCATGTAGAAAGAAAAGAGTGGACAGCAATTTGAACAGCTGTAGAACTTAAGCTCTGCAACCCTGTGAGGTTTTGAGTTATTATAACTGCATAGTCCATGGAGACGTATAAGTGATTTACTGTTAGAGTTGTGCTGAAATGCTAAAAGCTACCGCACAGATGAGTGTTCATTGATTGACAGTTGACGTTACTGCCTTCCTCTGAAGTTAGGGCACTTTGGAATACACATTAGTTAATTTGTTCAGGTCCTTTCTACTTAAACTTTGGCAGTGTAGATAAACTATATTAATGTCATGCTGATGTAATCCATCTTAAAAATACTGCTATGAAACGTTAGACCTGCAATAACCGTTTTTTTGGCCACTTGGTGACAGCAGACATCTTGCGAACACAACATATAACCTATAAAGTCTCAGTGAAACTGGAAGAGTCTGTACATTCTGTACTGTGGCGTAGTCCGTGACAAAACTGAATATTTGAGCAGTCTAGAGTTACAAGAGAGATATCAATTAAATATTTTATCGGACCGCTAAAAGGTTGCCGGATTTAGAATGTGGCGATACAGAGCTGTAATGGAACTCATGAATGGGTGTCATACTTGCATTGGATGGAATTGGAGCAACAAAAAACATTGCCATATATTGCTAAATAAGTGTACAACATGACCAGAGATGTGAAGAGGGTTAAAATAAACCTGTTTCCATTGTATCTACACTCAGAGGATTCAGTGAACTCTTAGGAACAGCTGCTTCGTTACACATCCAGCAGTTACGGTGCATCACTAGTCATTTTTTGTGTCAACCTGATTAATACAAGTCTTCTAAAGGAAGTATCTTGCTCTTTTAATGATAAAAGCTCGCCCTAATTTCTTATGAATTACTTCTTGTGTCTTTCTGCTGTTGGGCTGAAAACAAAAAGTGGTAATTGCGAAACAAAACAGTAAAGCTGGACAGATGGATAAGATCTGTCAAGCAGAAAGGAGCACGAGTGATCATTCTCCATACAGTAGGTTTGCTAAACGACACCTTTCACATTATCAATACATCATATTACATAGAAATATTGAGAAAAGCAGTTTTCACAGTCCAGAATATACAAGATATTGTAAATATGTGTACGTTTATTACGTCCAAATGGCAAAACTTATAAATTAGTAACATGAATGTGATGTGGTGCCATTACTGTACCCTAGTTTAAGTTAAGTAAGATTCCAAGTTATATGGGAAGTGGCAGCAAAAACAATTAGAATTAAATTATAAGTTATATTTTCAGCCCTGGATTTAACACTGAACTATGCACTGTTACACTGATGCTGAAAACATAAAAGTCTCAGTCTCAATTTTGTATCATTTTTCATTTTGTTCAGGTAAAGAAGCGTGTCATCCCCAAAGCCATCAAAATGGACACTGTTACTGCGGCTTATGTCAACCAGAGGGAGATTATGTAATGTCTTCTTTCTGACTCTCTTCCCTCCCTACGCAGCCAAAACCACTTTTCCCTCTGCCAGCTGCAGTTTGCATACAGATGAGATCCTCACTCTGCTGCCAGACGTGAACATAGACGTGTGCCTTTTTATCTCATTCTAGACTTTTCACAAAGTATTCAAACATGTTGTGTCGGGATGCTGACCCTCTTTTGGTTTGCTCACCTCACATTGCAGGACTGCGAGTCTTTGCTCTGTTTGTGGTACCAGGACTGCTGGGCCTGGCGGGATTCTGATCTTATGATCACGTCGTCTTCATCCAGGTCCAGACCCAGGAACACTGTCCGGGCGGTGTTCCTCTCCTTGGCGGTCAGCAGACGCACCATTGAGTTCTAGAAGAAATTAAACAGATGTTGAGATAAGGTGTCCTGCATCTACTCATATTAATTCCCTTCCCCTTGTATGACTTTGATGGCTGTAATTTAGAGACCAAAAAAAAAGGTATTTTAGTGCCGAATTCTTGGCCTCAATCATTCTCAATCACATTAGCGCTGTCTGACATAATCAGCAACCGCTGCTTTACCCCCCAGACACACACACAGTCCGTTAATGTAATCTCCTAGACAAAAGCAAAGCACGGAATTTGAACTCCGGTGAGATGACAATGAGTATGAGTAATTCAGGCTGGTGGATGAAAGCCATCATTTCTGGAAGACTTGGCCCTGAGTCCTACTATCACACTAACCTCATCATAAAGTAGTCTACGATCTTTTATTGCATTCTCTACAAGGTTGATTAGAAAGTATTTAGGCTGACCCGAGGAAGGATTGCTTTTGGCAAACACCTTGTTTGGGTGAAAGAGAGAGGATCAGGTAGACATTTTGAACAAACTATATTTAGTTTAGCAAGTGTTTGCACGTGTTATTGGCGGTTCGTTAGCAGTTTGTTAGCAAAACTTATTAGCAGGATAATACCCTCCATTTTGAATATGTTTTATAAGTGCTTTACATCCAACATGTCCTAATACCTGAAATTAAAAATAGGTTGTTTGCCAATGCGTTCTGAAATGATCCGAGTTTTAAACACATGAATTGAAACTACTTGGTTAAGTTAAGGGGAAAGATTATGGTTTGGGTAAATATGTACATTTATTATGTAACCTAGATTAGCTACATACATTTAAAAATGACATTATGTATGGGCCATAGTTTAGTCCGTAATTTTTTACAAGTTGAATTGAGGTCTCCAGGTCAAAAGTCTATCTCTTCCATCCATACAAAACATTTCCATACGTGGATTAGTCACTATGTCACAAAGCCGTGGCAGCACATCACTCCCACCCTCATCCACCTACACTGGTTGCCGGTCAAGTCCCGCATCACCTACAAAATCCTCCTCCTTACCTACAAGTCCCTCCATGCCCTTGCCCCCCAGTACCTATCGGACATCCTTCACCCACATGCCCCACCCCGGAACCTGCGGTCCTCAGACTCCGGCCTGCTTACCACCCCCCGCACCAAACTGCGAACCTTCGGGGACAGAGCCTTCAGCGTGGCAGCCCCCACCCTCTGGAACGCTCTCCCTGCGGAGATTCGCAACATCCCCACACTCGATGCCTTCAAAGGGGCCCTCAAGACCCATCTGTTTGCCAAGGCTTTCGGCCCCTAAATCGATCTGTTGTTTTGTCTGTCTGACTTTTGTTTTGTTATGTTTGTTTTTTTGCCTATTACTTGTAAAGCGACCTTGGGTCCCTTGAAAGGCGCTATATAAATCCAAGTTATTATTATTTTATTATTATTATGTCACTTGACTCCCTCCTTTAATCCTGTTCATTTACTATGACCACTAAAGGTCTCCATGTTACGGAAAAAAACTTTCTGTGCAAGATGATTAACCTGAAATTGCTCCTAGGCATGTAGTCAATGGTATTGAGTGTGTGTAAGCTACTGTGGACAAAACCATCAGTCATATTTACGTATGGTAATCTGCAGGCTTCAATTGGATGCTGTAGAAAATTCCTTAAGTTTACAAGTTGCTTTGTTATTATGTTTTGAATATGCTCAACATGATTCCTCACCTCTGAGCGAAACTTCTTCAACACCACAAGAGACTCGAAGTAAAGGAAGTCCGACCACTCGATGTGACCCTTCTTCTCAGGATCCAGCGCCGCAAACTGGGCCAGGACTTCCTCCTCCTGCTCATCGGTCAGATCCTTGTCAAAAAGATGCTTGGATGCATGATGGCGGTACTGCAGAAGCTCGTCCGACACAATGCAGGACTCTACAGCGGCGGGGAACAACACATCACATCAGACCTAATTAGCCACTGAGCGGTCGTCAAGATGTAATTAACTTATCATGACTCATTCTCTACGAAGGAAGGATGACCTCCCACTGTTAGCTCTCTATAAGAGCTGCAGGATAATACCACACATTTGGAAGAAGCAACGGTAGGGGCCAATAATGTAAGAACTCTGACTTGGAAATAACCTTAACATATTCAAAGGAACAACACAGTGGGATTTGATTTCATATTACGGTGGCTTGACGCTGACACAGTATATGTGTTGTTGGATATTTATCCTTTTTTAGCTAATTATCATTATTCCCTCTTGTTTTGACTTTCAACTTGCTTTAATGTTTATCAGTGCACACAGCTAACAGGGCTAATTAGGTCTCTGGAAATATACAAACAAGTACGAGTCTCCAACATTCCATCCCTTAAAATACATACAACATTCTCTAACTGCTTAATATGTTATAAACATTGACAGACCTCCTGCCACTTTAAAACAAAAAGTTCCTCTTTGATTTTGGCATTCAGTTTCAGTGCTTAGGAGATATGGAAATATAATCAACCTGTTTGGAATACAATTAATAAAAAGCATTTACAATAAGGAAAAAGCAAAAGAAACGTAATGATTTAAAAACAACACTATAATAAAAAGTTAGGGTTACAAAGTCTAATTTTTAACTGTTCTGACAGGACATAAAATACCCTACTACTCTTTGATCAAATATGAGGCTTCCATACTCTAAAGAACTTTCCATGGGAACATTAATGTATCCAGCGTTTAAACGTTGAAGAAGAGGCTCAATTCCATTTCCATTTCATTTGATTTCCTGTTCGGTAAAGGGATATAAATACCAACAATTGCTGTAAGGGGGATGGATTCAATAGTATTTTTGTGAAAATACTTCATCTGGTACTGCACAAACCGAAGCTTGGGACAGAACCAAAACGCCCTGATTTAGACAAATGGAGCCAATGCCTATACTTTAAATTGAATGTATGTTCTAACCTTGCTGCGGTGACTCACCTGGAATGATCTTGCACTGCTTGAAAGTCTCCATGAGACTGTACATCTCCTCCTCTGTTAGCAGCAGATTTAGATTATCCTGCAGATAAAGGAGTGAGACAGGGGTAGAGAATTACATTACGTAGAATATATGCCACTCACATTTTCTTTTACAGTCAAGTGGTACATTACTTGATGTATATAAGTGAGTGTGCTGTAATCACATAGACATAGTCCCGGATGGGGCTCCTCCTATAATTAGAGTATTGGATTGTGAATCCATCTCAGTAACTTGTTTCCCAGGTGACTCACATGATGTGCTTATGTATCTCTTACTCTCCTCATAATTACATCATTAGTCAAACTAAAAAAGAAAGCCAGAATGACAAGAGTGATTTCCGGTGCTTTTCAATTAAGGCGTTTTAAAGGCCACTACAATGGAAACATTACTTTGAATTGAAACAATATGTTATGCACTTTGCTAGAACATTACATCATGATTTATCCTCTTACTTAAATACACAGAACTATTATTTATGTGAGTTTGGCGAAATGTTGTGTAGCAAAGAATAATGATAATTGAGCAATAATGGATGAATGATGTGTACAAAAGGAAATCCAGGCAACAGCACATCCACAGGCCAGGAACATCACAGGAGACTGCTATTTGAATATTTGTATATTACTTGTACATTATTTATCAGATAAGTGGCATGATGGAAGTTTAATAACCCTTTTGGGATTACCGGGGTTAGTCAATTCCAGTTTGTTTAAATGGGCCTCACTCACTGTTGCAATAACAGGGCTTCATAAAATCCACATTATGAAATCTAAATGAAAAAGCTCAGCCGCCCACTCTTCTAAAAAAACGAAAAAAGCACATATTCAGCAAATACCAGCAAAATCAAAAAGAGAAGCATAATGATCGGGAGAAGAATATCTATTTCAAGAATACAAAGATAATATTTGTCCCTTGTCCCAAACAAATGTAGTCTGTCAACATGAGTTTGACTGCAATTAAAAAGTGAGAGACACCGCCCACACTGTCACTTTTCCTAATGCTCAATTATGCTTTACATAAAATCAGATCAGAACAGAACAACAACAACAAAAGTCCTTATCCAATTGCGAAGTCAAATGTGTGGTGGGGGGGCGCGGAGGTTGATGATTAGAGATTGAGAGTGATTAAGTGAGTTTTGAAGGGTTCAAGAGTGTTTTTGGGGAGCCAGTGGAGGTCGTGGAGGATATATTGAAATTAGTTGTACAGTTAAATGTGAGGATTTTGATGTGTTGCTTTTATCTGACTTAATGATTAGCGTGTGATACTATTTTGTATCGGCCTCATTAAATCAAGATTAATAAAATAGTATAATACCAAATACTGGAATTTCCCCTAACAGTATTTCATATAAACATGATGACAAGTTCATGGTGCTGGTTAAAACCCAATTCGGACACAACCTGCCCACACACTGCCACTGACTGAACTCCCACACATATCTCCAACCGTTAGTAGCAGAAAAGTTTCTCCCCTCACAAACATGGCCTCATTATATCCGCCATGGGGGCTGGACAAGTGTGGCAATAAGCTTTGTGACGTCCTCATACTTTTCCTCAACCCTTCATCCAGATCAACACCTTGCCCCCCCGCTGTCTGCGCATCAAGAGTAATGCGTAGCCAATTACACTACAGCATGTCCTTCCTGCGAATATCCGGATGTTGTAAATGGGTGCTAGTTCCTAACCTACTTAATATTTTAATGGATACGGGAATCTCACTCACATGTGGATGTCCTTTCCTCCTTCCCCTCTTTAACTTATCAAATTGTGCACGTGAATTTGCAGGTGTAACTGAACATATCCGCCCTGAATGACGTGAAGTCAAGGAAATCCAAAAATAGAAATTAAGCAAATGTATGACATTTTGATTTTCACATAATTGTACCGAGACTGAAAGCTTTGGCCTGGCCAAACAACAGCCAACAGAGGTCTGAATTGTGTTCTCCACATTATATTGTACTCATTCTCCAGTGGCTGCTTTTTTTGAATCAGCAATTCCTTCAAAAGTCCCACATTGTTGCATTTAAAGGACAGACAGCAGGCTCAGAGTACAATATGGTATTGTGGCCAATGTGTTTTAATCATAATAATAGTTTTAAAGTAGCTGCAGAGTATTTTATATATGTTACAGTATCAGTCAGTATCAGCGACAGGCGCATGTTGTAATTTGTTTATATATGACACAAACAGTCATATATAGCATTTGGGATTCAGTTGCAAATTACTTACTGTTTTATGAGGAAGTGTTGTTTTTCCTTAGCCATGTGGGTGGTGTTCAAAGTTGCACCTTAATTATCACCTTTGTATTATCTCTTGTATCTAACCTACAGTATCATTGATTTGATTTGATTGTGTTTTTTTTTTGTTAATGCATTCCGCTGTATTTTTTAATGTCCTGGTAAAAATGTACTTAGAGAATCAATTTCTCATCACTTGTCTGTCACTATAAAAACAAGATAATAATCAATAAAGGACAAAACTAATCAATCATGCTGTAAAGTTGCCTCCTTTTTTTATGCCGGACATCAATTCTCTGGCATGTTCACCAACAGTCAGCAAACACAAGAAAACTGCCCATCGGCTATCGGTGCTATAATTATATTTCTGTGTTAGTCTGACAACATTTGAAACATGAGCAAAGCACAACATGTGATTTAAGGGTTGATACAACACCTTGAGACAGCTTCTTGAAATTAACACAAAAGGCCCCCGGGGAGAAAACGGTATAATACTAACAAAACATTCTAATCTTATTCTGGCAGCAGAACATAGAGACGTTTGAGACTTCAGACACATGACAGCATTGATGTGTTTGTTCAAACAGCTTTAAATAGGCTGCTGAAGCAGGAAGTAAGAACACAATCTTAATGTTTTCAAAGCTTCAGGAATCAGAATGTCTTTGTGAACAGTGAATTATAATTAGATTAGTCTGTGTGATGTGACAGATGTCGCTCGCAGTGAAACAACTACTACATTATGTCATGAAATTAGATAATTATAACCCAGCTCTGCAAATAACCTGTGAAGTAACATGAAGCGATTTGTTTCAAAAACTCTGCTTTGATTAACCTCATTTCTTAATGCTGTAAAAGTGGTCCTAGCTTTGAAGGTACATATTGCAGCTAACTCATTACATTGAACAAAATACATCAAAATGATCCCTTATCTTGTTCCATCTCATTTACACTAGAGGTGTAAAGACATCTATAACTGTATCTGTCCAACCAACACAATTATCTGTAAAGGTAAGTGGATATAATACCAAAAGTGGGCGTGGTTTTTGCCGTAAGTTAGATGAAATCTGGTGAATAGTGTTTTCTAACCTAATACACTTGGCAATGCAATTTTGCGTTTTCAAATAATCGGATTTATGCTGTTACAGTACCATATTATAATATTTATAAATCTGGGTTTTATGAACTGTCTGATGCAGATTCTCATCTTAGACAAATAATACTGACAAATATCTGAATTGAGGAGGACATATATAACTTAAACCTAAGTTCTAAAACAAATAAGTCAAAACGTCTTGTGATTCAAACAGAATTGGCCTTTTTGAACTTGTATGAATCGATTTAAAGAAGCAATGCTCAGAGATGTCAATCATGGCTTTATTCTTCTCCCTGAATAACAATGAGTAACTTTGCCTTTAAAATGCATCGCATTGTCTTCCATAATATCCAATTGAGGTATACATCCAGCTTGGTGACTGAAGCGCGGCCCCGGAAAGAACACATATTGGCTAGCAGCAAGTATTAAAAAGAAGTCTGTGGTATGAAAAAGGGTCGTCGTGTTCCTATGTGGGATGGCAGCCATTGACCCAAACATGCAGCACTCTGCTTTGAAGACTGTCTCTAAAGCCACTTTCAAGGAAACTCAGTCCAGCTGCCCACCACAGTCCCCAGTTCCCTTGTGAAATGAAATGTCAGATGTGACGCAAAGGGGGGATTTGTAACAGCTCCTTTAGCTATGAGGACTACACATTTAAATTCAAAAGCTTGTATTGTCATTGTACAGAATACAACGAGATTTATAGTCACTGCTCCAGCGAGTGCTTTAAAAACAGACATATTAAAACACAGATTAAAAGGTCTGACAGTTTCGACCAGCAAGTAGTGCACACAGCTTCGGATGGTCATGTAGATGACCCGGATTAATACATAAATAAATGAATAAAATAGAATTATGATAAAATATATATGATACATATTACAGTGAATACATAGAGACAAATCATGATTATTGCACAGTGGAGATATGGGGAGTTATTTTTGTGTGTTTGTGTACAATTTACAATTTGAATAAAACAGCACTGTCTCTCCCTCGCTCATTCCGCCCCCATCATCACAAACCGGAGGAGCTCGCCAAATACAGAGGACCTTTTGCTGTCTTCTCTTTGATTGTGTGAAAACATCCGCAACTTTTGGGAAGTGGTTTCACTTCTCAGGGCTGCCGAAAGAACCGCAAAGCTCCCACTCCATTCTGAAGGGCACTCAGGCAAAAGCACTCTCCAGTTGTTTATGTCTGAATTAAAAATGATTGCATTATGCCTCTCTGTGATCACCAGAGAGTCAACCGTTTTGGCATCTGCCTTCAATGCAAATTTTTTTTAAACGATAAAACTCTCCCAGTTGCTCGACTTTACTTGACCTCTAGTTGAATACATTTCCATATAAAAATATTACAGTTAAAAGCTTAATACAAAGACGTCTCTGTCCTTATCTCACCCTTGCTGAAAGTCATTATGGGCCATAAATGAAGTTGATGCTTCTAAGTTGACTTTTAACAATCTTGCACATACTGTATACTGTATCCTTGTCACAACAAGGATGGTACATATTCCAACATTATTTTAACTACAATTAACATTGTGATGACTGAAGTCCTAATTATAAACTATTTAATTAATGCATTAACAAACTATCATGTGAAAAATAATAGCAGAAACTATTGATTACACCTGCTGCTATGTTAACTCTTTCCGGTAAATGTACTCAGCTGTAGCTAATTCATTTTGCTAACTCAACCAGGGGCTGTGTCCCAATTCAGCGGCCGCATCCTCCTGAGGAATATGAACCATCGTTCAATTCCACCTGTGTTCCCTGCTATGAATGTCTGTCTCATTTTCCGTGAGTCTGTTCATTTACATTCACACATAGATTGTATAAAGTGAAGGTAGCCTCCAGGTCTGATCAGTGAAGACATGAGTAAGTTCCTCAAACCTGCATTGTTTCGAATGGCCAGCAGGGCCACAAAATAAGTCTAATTTTATAGAAGTCTACGAGAATATGACCCTACTTTAGACCTTGATTATGCTTGGTTGGCTAAAGGCAAGTGTACCGTGTTCAAAACAATGTAAATCACAAAAATACACCTTTCTTGTCATTTATATAACTTAATAAAAACAAGGTATCAGTCATTTTAGAGCAATTATATATTTCGGTACCACTTTACAATAAGACTACCCTTATAAAGGATTCATAAAGGGTTTATAATTAAGTTATGAATTAGGTTGTAAACACTTTATTAATCATTAAGAACCATTTATAAACCAGTTATAACATAGCTTTCATACATCAACACAGGCTCACTATTTGTCAAGATGACTAAGCCTTATATTGGCTACTTAGCGAGAATCAACTCAGTGAACAACAGATACCAAGGATGCTAGCTGATGAAGAAGACAAAGTAAGCTACTGTAGGTAGCCAATATAAGACTTAGCAGTACAGATAAATGTGGGCTCACTATTTGGCAAGCAACCGGTCACAGTTGCCCTGTTTATCTCATGTCTTATAAATGCTTATTAATCATTTATAAAGTGTTCACGACCTAATTGATAAATGAATTACAAACCATTCGTAAACCCTTTATAAGGCTAGTCTTATTGTAAAGTGGTACCTATATTTCTTTCCATCAAACTCTCTTTTTTTGGAATGCAGGTTTATGTTTTGATTGTATGGCTTGAGGCCCAGCTTATCATTGGTACATTTTCTATAGTATCAGGATAATACAGGTCGCCCTCATCTTGTTAGTGACACCAATTATATTTCATGAAATCATTAAAGATGCTACATTTGGACAAGGGAACATATTCTGTATGTATTCAAAATAACAGAAAACAAGAATAAGGTTTGCTGCCTAGACAAAAGAAAGAGTGACCAAAAAAACTATAAAACCAAAAAGAGAGAAAAACTCAAGGTGAAGTTCACCCGAATTAAACGTGAAAACCACCATTAGTTTAGTTTTTCCATCCTTGCATCTGCATTTATAAAGACCTGTGGGCATTTGTCGTCCAGCAAGTTGAATGGCAGTGAGTTGTGCAGACTTACACAATAGTAGCAGCTCCAGCCGGTGACAGTGTGGGCCGTGTCTCTCATCTCCTGCAGAGCCTCGGCCCGCAGGTAGCCCAGCTCCCTCAGGCAGCCGTCATGAAACATCCGAGTGCAGATCCTGCAGGGGTACAAGTCGTCCGCTGTCCACACCTCACACACGTCACACATCTCATCGCTCGATGGCTGAGGTGAAAAGAGGGTCAGCGTCACTTACATAAAGATTTTCGTCGCAATCTTGCAATCATTTCGATAACAGATGGATGGATGAAAAAAGCAATTCTTGTTTTGCGTTAGGGTTTGTTGGTGTGATGGGTATTATATTATGTATATTGTAGTGGTAGTTCATGTTGTTGTCTTGCTCACGGTCTTGAATAAATGATAAACACAGCGCTTCTTTTGAAAAGAATATTTGATGTGATTGTCCAAGACGTGTTCGTTGTCAGTTTTTTCCAACTTCTTTGCAGACTCCAATTACAGTTAGGATACATTCTGCTGTCAAGCAAGAGCACATGACTAGACAATGTTCTTTCTATTTCTATTTCATCAGGGCTGTAGATGTCTCACAGATGAGAGCACCTCAAAAGTCCTTAGTCACATCTTATCTCACAGTTATGGCTCATGTCTTTTAACCTGATGACTCCATTTACATCGACAAGCTCCCTACATCATGAAGACATGTCAGAAAGAGATGCATGTTGCCTACGGGGACTTTGACCTTTAAATTAGGTCATTCGGCAGATTCTAAGATGCAATGCTTTACCTCTAAATCTAAAGTAACCATTTGAAATGCCCTACAGGCATGCATTTCCATGACTCACAGTTAACCCTGTGTATTCGATGTTACAACTTACTGCTGCTCTTAGAGGGCAAAGACACAATGAATTGTTCTCCTAAAGCTTGCACTAAAGGAAAGGGTCAATGCAATCCCTAGTGTTTCTCCACTTGGGATAATGATTGTGCTTGGCAACGTCTGGCAGTCTGAGTGTTGAAGTATAAGGTGTGCATAGTGGATATTTTTGCCTTAGAGTTGTGATGAAAAGAGGAAAAGATTCAGCCTCTTGGAAGCATCAATTCACTAGTTTGCATAGATTTTGATATTTCTTGCATTGAATGGAGTGGTGCAATAACATTCAGGGTACAACCACTGGTAAAGGAAATAGGATGTTGATTTAGGCTCCAGAAAGATAGTTACTATCAAATCCACTATTATAAATAAGTTGAAAACTCAACCCATTACAAGCTAATGTAAGGATTCTGGCTATTGTTTGATTCATTTTAAGGTGAGGAATCATCCCACTAACATACAACTGAGTGTCATCAGCATAGTACTGTAAGTGAAACAAGGTCTTAAGATGGGGTGGAGAAAGAATCATATATTAGTACCGTATTTGAAATCAGAAAATAAAGAGAGATGCCAAAGGAGATAACTTGCAATTTAACAGAAAGAAAACAATTTCAAACCAATTTATTTATCTTTTTTAGGTTTTAGTTGTGCTATAACAGAAAGATCCACCCACCAAGAGGAAGAGAATAACATAACCATCCATATTCATTTACTTACTGTGGTCTACACATCATTTTACATTACATTTCAGCTCGTTCGAAACTCCCAAGTACATATCTATTATTATTTTGGGGGGTTCTGTGGACCTTTCTATGTCTGTACCTCTTGTAAAAGTGCAGCATCGGCAGTACAGCGAGTATTCAGCAGGCAGTGTTTACTCTTTGCAAAATACAGAAACCTAATGGAGTCGTTCCTCCTATGAATTCCATACCCTGTTAGTAAGCGCCTCACAGGATAAGGTCACCTCTCTGAGGCAGCCGGAGCATCCCTCCCACAGGAAGCTCGCTGTGAAGAGCCCTCATGCACAACCCGTAAATAACAAATGAAAGGCTTAACAGAAAATAAAAACATTATACTAATGCTTTCTCACCTTCAACAAGGGTGTTTAGATAAAGAGTCCCTTTACAGCCAGCTTTATCATAATGCCTAACCTGAAAGAAGGAAGAGAAAACGCTCTGCTGTTGCCATGGAGATTCTGTCTCTTTAATCCCAGGATTTGGGGATTTACAGTATCTGTTTTGGTAAGGTAAAATGTATCTATGATTACCCACATCCCTATTTAAAGGTCACCTATTATGTTTCCCCCATGTGTAAAGAGATTCTGAAAGTTTCAGAAAAAAAAAAAAAAATCGGTCTGAAAATGAGCTGATCTGATTTTGACCACTTTATGATGTCATAACGATGTTTTGGCTTGTGTAACCATTAGCCAATCACCAACCAAGGTAACCCCCCCCCTCCCCACCTTATCACCTGAATCTCCTCCTAGAGCACCATTGTGGGTTTTTTAACTAAATACCTCTCAGAGGGGCGTGGGGAGTGGCTCCTTATTTTCATCTAAAATAACAGACAGAGAATCAGCACTTTTGAAACAGGGCTGAAACAGAGGGGTTTATGGGATGCTACAATGCATGATCTGCGAGACCTTTAATATATTGATGAAAAACAGTATAATAGGGGACCTTTAAGCTCAGATATTACCTGCTCTTTCTTTTTCAGCTCCACCTCTACGGGCTGGTCGTCATCGGCTTCCCTTTTGGGCCGAACGAAAGCAGGTGGCGTGAGCTGATGGGTCTTGTCGAGATCTTCCGGTTCTACTCCTTTCCCGTCCCGTAACCTGGACCAAGACTCCTGGTTGACCTTACAGTCATCCTTGGCCGGCTGCGAGGTGGACGGACCTGGGTTATTGTCCGTGTCCTCTGGCTCCGCCTCCTCTGTGGTCTTGTCATCAGCATTGGCCGAAGGTTTTGCTTTGGCTTCGCCTTCCTCTTCTTCGTCGTCCGAATTTTTGGCGGGGGCAGGGCGGTCCTTAATGCCCGACTGGAAGGCAAAGACCACAGCGTTGCATTTCTGTACCTTCTCCACCTGCTGCTTCTTTGACATGAGCACTCCCATGGCTACAGACAGATGGAGAGAGAAAGAGACAGAGAACCGTTACACAAGTGTGCTGCATTTATAATTCACTGCAAAAGTGACTCACAATTGTACAGTTGATATCCAAGTTTAAAGCCTCTGATAACTTCTGCTTCATCACGATCGTGCGGGCGTGATTTGATCAGATTCAGTTGACAGTCTGGGCAACATAAGAACACAAGCCCACAGCTGTAATGGCGATTAAACTATTACTACATTGTGATTGGTACATGGAAGTACGTTAGATCACATTTTGTCAATTGATGTACACCCACTTTAAACCAGTAAAAAAATCACAGTGAAAAAACTAATCGAGACCCTTTCCATCATCGTAATTGAGTGCTGATATAGGTTCAGGGATTCAATATAACCTTGTGTTCCATTACATATACACTGGCACAGCTACCACATAGCTCAATGTATACACGGTCATGAAATGTTCATACAAACATGGATGTCCTTTATTAGTCCCTACTTTACGAAGAGCTGCTAGAGGCACATTGGACGTATGGTAAACAAACCAAATAACTCTCTTATGGAATCCTGTTTTTCCTTGTAAAGGGAAGACAATATGGGAAATGTGCTGCACTCAAACAGAGATGATGTTTTGAACCTATGAATATATTAACTGTCTTTTCTCTGAACAGCAAGGCCTCTTTCAAATCTCTTCCTTTCAGCAACACTGCCCCTAAAGTCCTCTCCTGATTACCAATAAACCTTCCCCATCTGCTCCTGTTCCCACATTTCTGTGCCAGTATTTCACGGTTCAATACCCATGAAGATGTAGATATTGACTGAGATTATGGTTTTTGCTTGAATGATTCTAGTAACAAATGTAAAAATGTGTAAACTAAAAACGAAATAGGTCGTTCCACTCACAGCAATACGCCCTAGATTGCAGATTTTTATCTAAACCACCACATACAAGATTTTCAATCCCAGATGGGGCCCTTGCAGTGGTAGCAGATGTTTGAGAAAACAGCAAATGTGTCTATGTTGCCTTCACGTTCAAAGGCTCTTTTTCTTACTTGGGAGTAAGGGATAGCGTACACATTGATGTGGAAATCTATACTTTGGTTTAGTGTGCTTGTGGCCGTCATCAACGCATCACGTGAAGGATGTCTTGCATCTGAGGAGCAGTCGATAATAGGTGTTAACAACTCTAAGGAATCAAAAAGACCGCCATATAAACCCTTTTGAAGGTCTGAGAGCAATGTAACAAGAAATATATGTTCTACACTGTTGTGCAGTTGTGTATTTCCTCAACTGTTGTCCTAGTTATTTTGTTGGTATACCTTACTCTAAAGAGTTTTTCAAAACCGATGTTCAGAGAACTGTAAATGGAAATTTCCAACATTTCTATAAGCCCCAGTATTTCATCCACACATGCTTTTTTCAGGCAATTTCTATTCCTCTGTTTACCATCCACTTTCCAAAACCCAATGTTCCTACATTGGTTGGAGTCCATATTTTGCTTTTGAGTTCAAATAATAGAGAATTAACGGTGGTTGTGTGTGCGTGTATATGTGGTCCTTTTTAAATAGTCAAAAATCTGTGTTTTGATCAATATCACCTTTTCGTCAATGCTAACTGTTGACTGGAAGCAAACTAGTCTGGATAAGATGGAAGATAAGATCAACTTTATCGATCTCAGAGGAGCACATGAACTTCACTATCTATTCAGGTTTTCAATGAGTTTTTGCTGGTTATCTTTAGACTGCTGGGCATTCGTCTTTATCGCAAATAATCCGATGTTCCCAGTGTTATTGATCTTGTTTGTGACAAGACTATTTTCTTTGGTCATTGACCTTGAATCTGCAAAACTCCTGGATTTGTCAGAAATTGATTGCATAACTCCTAGGTGAGTCATACGCTGTATATTTTGAACGGAAGAATTCTGAAACTGACTATTTTTCACTAAAGTGAGACCCACACGTAAATTCCATTATTGCAAAAAGACGCCTCGTGGATTCAAGTAGATTACACGGTACTCATGAGACATGTGTCTTTGCTCTCAAACGCAATTCCATCCATCCGCACTCCACGTAAGTGCTTGTGTGAAATTCAATCGCATTTATTTGCAGTGAAATGGGAGTCCATACCCTCTCTCTTGCTCTAATATGTTATCAGGCTGCTGGTGGACTCCAGGTGCTTTATAAACTGTAGAAGCTACAACAATCATTTGCAATCGCACAGACCTCAACACCAGCCGCACTGTCTCCGGTTTCATGCATTTAGACAATAAAAAAAGAACATCCAGGTTTACAAACAGTAAGATGACATGTCATCAGTGTATACAAATAGCCACTATCAAACCCTTCTTGGTGTCTTTGTTCTATTTTGGTTTGCTTTCATGCAGTCAAAAACTAGACAAAGTTATCTACTTTATTGATTCCTGCATCAGAAATCTGTTTAGGCTGGCATCTCTCTGAAGGGAGATCAAAGGTCAAGTCAGTTAAAGCATAGCACTCCTGCAGAAGAGAAACTCCCTCATATATTCTTTGAGAATTTAGCCGTTGCAGACCATTAACATGCACACAAATATTTAACACACTACAAGAAAGGGAAAACCCCCAAAAGCATAATGGGCCCTCCTTAACTGTGTCCCAGACTTGTTTTAACAATGTATTTGTGTGTCACAGTTGATAAATGACTGCATCAAGTATACTTTAAACTGCCAACGTGCCTCAAAAATCACTCAAGTGTGTTGTTTATGTACTGTATTGTGCACAATTGAAATCGAAAAGGTCCTCAGAGTTGGATAACCTGATGATGCAAAACCTTTCGTTACAAGCCATCAAACAAAACAAAAAAGACTGAAAGACAGAAATAGTTCTTTTATAAGCGCACTATGTTAAAACGTTTTCAAAACACAGAAGGAGATAAATACAGGACGTTCGGATTCTGTACTTTTTTTTTTTTTTTAAAGTGACAGATGACATGATGAAACATATTTTCCTTAGCTCTTTTCCCTGTTATACCAAAACCAATCCAAACTACTCCTGCATTAAAATAATGGAACAGAACCTTTCAGCCATAAGCTGAAATCCCCTCATCATGCTCGTCCTGCTATTCTGTTGGCCTCTACCAGATCCTTGTATGATGGTGTTTGTAATGAAGGTAAGTTCTGTTCTGTTCTGGCCTTGCTATTTCAAATAGCCTTGAATAAGGTATAGGTGCTTCTGTGTCCTGCATGTGGGTCCACTCTGCTCCACTTACTCTTGAAAAACATAGCATATCAACAAAACAGAAGATGAAAAGACACTAGGCACAGAGACATAATATATTTTTCTGTTTTTTTTCTCAAATCTTTTACTTAATTGCTTGGAGTTTTACATCTTTGTGAACATCCCAAAAACATTCTGTCCTCATTGGGGCTGCTTCTCACTTCTCTTACTTTAATTTCCTCTGTCCTCGGTATCACCGGAAGTTGATTTGTCGGCGCCATCTTGAGTAGCGTCCCACTGCCCTTATTTGAGGATCGAGGAGCAAGGAGCGATAACGGAGGAGCAATAATCAAGGAACTACCAGACCATCCTCCGGTGAAATCCTCAGACACTCGCCCCGCCCCCTTACCGTGTATCGCATCTGTTGCTTCTTAACATGAGAGCAGTTTCCCAGCGGAGTGAAGAAAACTCATGAACCTCACGGGAGTCACACCTCAGTTTATACTGTGTTTTGTTTCAATTCATGTATCATTTAGTTACAAATATGTGATATATCTGAAGAACAAAGTGGTTAAAAATCATTTTATTCATTTATTGGAAACATTTTTCATGATCGCTTTTTCGTTTTACATTTTCATTTATTGTCATTTCCATTCAGTCAGTCATTGAAGGTGGGGTAGGTAATTTTGGAGAAACCAGCTCGAGTATGCTAGAATTTGAAAATACACAGGGCCCTTCTCACTTCTCTTATTTTTCATTTCCTCGCTCCTCGGTCTCGGTCATTTTCAAGATCGCTTTTTTCAATACATTTTAAGAATGGCGTTTATCTTTTTTGAGAATGAGTTCTTATTTTATTTAATGTATTTGGGCCTACAACAGATGATACACATGTTTGTGTCAGTAAATGTGTACTAACAGAGGCGGGGGTGTGTGTGGAAATAACGGGGACAGAGCTGCTGTCAGACGATCAGCTGTGCAGCGTCATCACAAACGGTCGTCGCTTCACGTGACGCTCCGGAGGAAAGGACGTCCCATTGCTCTTAAAACTCATTTCCCTGGGTCCTTCTCACTTCGGTTAGATGGATTCCTTGCGTCCCTCACTAGCGTCGTTTCCCTGCGACTAGTCCCGCCCACCAGGGAAGCATGGAGAGATGCAAGGAAACCACGAGAAGCAGGGAAATGAGTTTTAAGAGCAATGGGACTGTCTGTCACTACCCGATCTGCAGCTCTGCCCGATCTGCAGTGCGCATGTGCGAGATGGACGGCAACCCAAGTAGGACAACATTGACACAGTGGCTTTTGGCAAAGCTCAAAAGGAAAACTCGAGAGAGATGAGTTATTGTTATTACAACGTGACTTCACTATTATTTAACAACTCTGCGCACACTGCAGATCGGGCAGAGCTGCAGATCGGGTAGTGACACTGGGTCCTTCTCACTTCGGTTAAATGGATTCCTTGCGTCCCTCACTTGCGTTGTTTCCCTGCGTCTAGTCGCTCCCACCAGGGAAGCATGGAGAGACGCAAGGAAACCACGAGAAGCAGGGAAATGAGTTTTAAGAGCAATGGGACGTCCTTTCCTCCGGAGCGTCATGTGAAGCGACGTCCGTTTGTGATGACGCTGCACAGCTGATCGTCTGACCAGCTCTGTCTGCTCTGCTCTGTCCCCGTTATTTTCACAAACACCCCCGCCTCTGTTAGTACACATTTACTGACACAAACATTTGTATCATCTGTTGTAGACCCAAATAAATAAAATAAGAACTAATTCTCAAAAAAGATAAACGCCATTCTTAAAATGTATAAACGAACAATAGTTTGATTAATATTGATTAGAGTGCACAATAGAAATAAAATAATTGAGAGAAGAAAAAGAGATATATTATCTATCAAAACCCAGTTAGATTAACATTCATTGGATTGCACACTTTGTTTGTTTGTGTGGATATGTAGCACATTAACAGTTTAAATAGCACTTAATGACTGATTGAATGGAAATGACAATAAATGAAAATGTAAAACGAACAAAGCGATCATGAAAATGTTTCCAAAAAATGAATAAAATGATTTTGGACCACTTGTTGTTCAGATATATCACATATTTGTAACTAAATGATACATGAATTGAAACAAAACACGGTATAAACTGAGGAGTGACTCCCGTGAGGTTCATGTATTTTCTTCACTCTGCTCTCATGTCAAGAAGCATCAGATCAGTGCATGTGCTGCATCGTCCAATCAGTGAGCGATACACATTAAGGGGCTGGGCGAGTGTCTGAGGATTTCATTGGAGGATGGTCTGGTGGTTCCTCGGTTATCGCTCCTCGATCCTCGGTCCTCCGGCAAAAATAAGGCCATTGGGACGCTACTCAAGATGGCGCAGACAAATCAACTTCCGGTGAGACCGAGGAAATGAAAAATAAGAGAAGTGAGAAGGGCCCCTTGCGTCTCTCCATGCTTCCCTGGTGGGAGGGACTAAGACGGAAAAGACGCAAGTGAGGGACGCAAGGATTGCATTTAACCGAAGTGAGATGCAGCCCAAGTCACGATTAATCACTGATATGTAGAAAGCCTCATGGCAATCCGTCCAGGAGCTGGTGAAACCCCAATTGTCAACCAAATGTTGGTAGGGAAAATTCAAATTTGTGTGGGATTCAGTCTAGGATCTATGAATATCGTAGCATCACTGGATGGCAATCTATTGAGTTCTTAATTGATCTGCATAAATGTGGTCGACTGACTGAAATCCCAATCCCAACAGCCATACCTCTAAGATTGAGGAAAAGCAACCTTTAAGACAACATAAGCTTGTATATTGTTTACATCTCTTAAATATACAAAGATCTCTTAGCTGAAGTATCCAAACATCTCATACATGCACTGAAAGCAATACAGGATGTCAGACTAGCTGTTATAGGGACATAATTATCCACTGAAGTGACCTTCCCACTCTGGCTCAGGGCATCGCTGGCACAGAAATGAGACAGCAGCAGCCTTTGGATGCCAGAAATGCCAACTTGTAAACTGCAGCCTCTTTCACAAGAACCCAAGCAAATAAGCACGTGTTAAGGCTTTTGCATGCTTGAGGGCAGAATGACATAACTTATACTGTATGGTTGATATAATGCTCAGATGCTGCCACCACAGTTGGATGCTCAAACTGAGCAGTGCAGATAATGGGCCGTGTCATTTTAAAAAGGGATGATAAAGAAATTGCTTTTTAATGGCTATCAAAGTGAACAGGCTTCATAATCATAAACACAAGCGAGAAAAAACGAAACGATAATAATAAACTAAGTGCTATTAAGCCCCAAGGCCTTAGTACACTCCATCAAATCAATGGCAGCAGTAAATGGCACAGATACCATATATATCCTTTTGAAAGGAAGTCATAACTCTAAGTAAAAACCTCTCCCTCAACTAACAAACAGTACAGACGTACATAAAAAAATGATAAGAGTAGACAATGGTGTCTATTTTCCTGCATTATTAATAACGGAAATGTTCACTCTTTTGTGTTCAAAGGAAAGCGGGAGACGGGATGCTAGGTAATGTACCTGTCACAAATATATTTTCTTCAAACAATACTGGATAAAGAAACTGCTGAGCATGCAGAAGACCTTGTCATTTTCAGGTTAACTCATAAATGTTAAAGGGCACCTATCATGCAAAATGCACCTTTGTACGTCTTTTATACATGATTATGTGTCCCCGGTGTTCCAGGGAACTCGCCAAGTGTCAGAAAACACAACCCTCTCTATTTTCCTCCTTCGCCAAATCTCTAAAAAAGGGGCTGCAACGGATCTGAAAAAAATGGATCCACATTCCGACACTTTTCTACGTCACAAAGACGTACTCCGCTTATTGGTCAACTCTCCACCTATCAGGGGAATGAGCCACGGCCACGTGCATTGCCAAACCTCTCATTCGCATATAGGCTATCGGCAGGCTAAATCAACCCCAGTCACATCTGTGTTTCTGCCTGCTCTTGCTAGGATGTCTAAGCCAGTTAAACGTTGTGCTGTTGTTGGCTGCAAGACTCGGAACAGGGGACTGCATGCAATGCCATCAGTGCAAAAAGAGAATAATCTGTGGCTAGACTTCATTTTCAAGGGACATGTGCCAGAAGACCCCGGCAGATTTCTGGTTGTGTGTTCCAAACATTTTACCACGGACATGTTTATGAACTTCTCTCAAGTCCAACACGGATATGCCTCCAAACTAATGCTACACCCGGGATCAATACCAACCATCCGGGACCAGGCCAGTGAGGACACATCCAATTCTGAAGCTGTAAGTTTTTATTTAGCGGTGTTTTTCCTGATAAAGCTATCGCTAGCTTGTAGTATGTAGCATGTAGCTTCGCCGTATCAATGTCGCCTCAACCCCAACTAGTAATCGGTTAGGTGTTTATATGTTCTTGTAACATTTTATTTTGTACGCTCCGCAGTCTTTGCTTTGTCTTTTATTTTAATTATCAGGCATTTGCGAACATGTTCAGACTGCCGTAATGGCGATCTGTGTGAAGGCTGTAAAGCCACGCCTAGCCTAGCCGATAACACAAGTATTTATTCTCCTATGTATTAGTATTTTGTATCCTCTAAAAAATCATATTGAGTAAGTTATAATAACAAACGTAATCTTCTGGAGGTAAGTGCCGTTTTTTCCAGCGTTATGTAAAAGCTTTTGTGATTGTAGTCTGTAAGAACGATCATATATCATCGATCTGTAAGCTAAGCTACGCTACGCTAAGCTACGCTACGCTACGCTACGCTAATGAGACATGCCGTTTTTTGCAGCGTTATATGGAAAAGCTTTTGCATGTTTACTTGTTTGCGCACATGAATATAAATGGGGGTGTGTTAGGATACAACACTGTATGTATGTATGTATGCGAGGGGACACACACCACGAGTAAAACGGAGCTAAAGCCCTGGTATGTTGTTGACGACATGCATACTAATCTAAACCACTTTTTTTGTTGTGCCTTTTTTAACATTGCACAGGCTACGTGGCCAACTTGATGGACCTCATCTTCGACCAAGTCTTTGTGGACCCTGCACCATTATGAGCAACCTGACAGGGAGGAGGTCATCGCCGGGTATGCTACACGGTTCAATTTGGCTGCTGTCTGAACCTAACATAGACATTTCACGGATCAGAGGACAACGCAGGCCGGAATCACCACTCTGATCCTGATTCAAATAACCGTTGATTTTGACAATAAAGTTCCGAGTTGATATCAAATGTGTCGTGATTATTCATGTTTGGATGGGTAAAGAATATTCTGATTTCAAAAGCATAAGGTTGTGTGTGGACTTGTTGTCGTACACATGGGTGTGTTTTGCCATTGCTGTGTAGTATATAATAGTACATGTACAATGACAGAATGAAAGATTGCATAAAGCCATATACACCAGTATTTATTTCCATGAACAATATTAGCATTCGTTTTACAATTTCAGTCAAAACCAAATCCAGGATGGTCCACCACACAGGTTACAGAGTCCTCATGTTCCTGCATCCGTCTTCACACCTAGTGTGATAAACATATATTGAATGACATGTGAAAAATGTATTCTCTAAACAGACAACTTAGTGAAGCTAATGTTACGTGTGGTATCTCCATGCAGCACATGCTCCGGTTCAGAAGGCATCGTGGCGCAAGTTGCACATGTACCCCTTTAGAAAGAAGTCAATAACTGAGCTTTTAAAACACATGAAACACATAATGCTAAAGTTATTGAACTTTCCAACTGTTGTTGCACGATGTTGGAAGAAAAGGACTGTAAACTATTAAACGCAATGAGGCCATTGTATATATGCTGAAAATATGAATGTCTCCCTTTATAAATATATATATGTATCGCTGTGTTTGCGTTACAAACTCTAAGTTACAAACTGTACACATTGCATTCTTGCTAATTAGCCAAAATATGAATGGAATAAGTAGCAAGCATCGTAACAAACAGAGTAAAAATAAATAGGGACAACAGCTTGTCAACTAACCATTCAGAAACGTCCTGCTGCAACCGAGATGTTTGCACCTCCACCAAAACCTCCGCTGCTTCAGTTTCTGGATCAAATTAATAATATGCTTGAACACATGCATTGCTCTGAGATGACATGTGTATTCCACACTCGTAATCACAGCAAGCATGGTAACGTGACTCTCGCCGGCTCTTCTGCAGGGGGGCGTGGTCAGCTGCTGCTCAGAATTTTCATAGGCAGGTTTGGAATAAAGCGAAAATGAGCGAAACGAGGCATGGCTAAAAAATGATCTGTTTGGTATTTTGAAAAATAAAATGTATAAATATACCTTATATAGGTATGGTCATACACTATATCATTTAAATATAGCATGATAGGTCACCTTTAAATAAGGGTCTCATGTTGTTTTTCCTCTCAGAGTACAAGTCTATTCAGACACAACTGGGTCAGTGCCTGCATGGCTTTGATACCTCAGTTTATTAGACAGTGCTGAGCAACCTGTGAATTGGTTGCATCACACGTCTGCGATTGGAAAGCTTCTGACCACAGGGCTGTCAAACCCATCAACCTCTTTCCTGCCAAACCCACAGCAACATTTGTGTAGCTCAACGCCTGCGTGCTCTTTATACTCACTAGAGAGATAGGTGATGGTTTGTTCTCCATGCATGACAGCACTTGAGTGAGTATCTACAGAATAAAGACACGCATGTATATCCATGTGAATCCAATGGTTTGTTACTATCCTATTTTTGTTGTTAATCGCTGAAATCTGACAATGCTAAAAATACGATAAAGAGGTCAAGAAAGTCCATTACAGCTACTGGTGTAAATTATGCTCTATAATTTTGACAATTGGGTTGTATCAGAGTGTTTTTCAGTCAGCTGACATACGCTTAGCACAGGGAGCGGACAACTCCCGCTAAGGTTAAAGTTGTTGTACTATTTACGCTATGTCCAAAATTCCTGAATAATCATATCCTAATTTAGCGGACTCAAAGCATCCCATTGTGAAAAGTAATTTACAACAGATGGAAAATAATAAGTAAGGAAAACATTGTGTTAGGAAAAAACGGATGAGTATGCTGTATTGTTAGCAGGAGACTTTACAGTGCTGCTAAGCTAACTTTAGGACTACATTTGACAATTTATTCTGCCTTTTTTTCAGACGCATACTGAATATGTGATGAAGTAAACCATAATAAAAATGAAGGGTAATTTAACTCATTACTAGGGGTGTAACTGTATCCGTATTCGTCCCGTACCGTCACGGTTCGGACCATGCAGTCACGGCCCCTACACACGGCGGCGTGCGTTGCCGCTTCAACGCTTCTGCCCATTCACTTTGAATGGGGTGACGTCACGATTCGCCGAACTGCATTGTGGGAGCAAAGCGTAGCTTCTCTCGCGGTGCTCGCTGCAAAAGTAGAGCAATGTTCTACTTTTGCCGCCTCGACGGAGTCGTCAGCCAATCGAATCATATGCCAGTGCAAGCTCTAGCCAATCAAACCGCATGCTTGTGTGTCTGGGGCGGGAGATTCATGTGATTGGTTGTTGGTCGAGTTTCAGCCCCCCCCCGCCGGCAGGCGACAACGCACGCCGCCGTGTGTAGGAGCCTTCACACGACGAATACGCCTTTTTTTTAACGAGTGGGAAAAAAGTCTGTCATTCAGGGCAGTATTACACTATATATAATCCAGGGGGCAGTATTGCGCCTAAAAGCTGTTTGCCAGCCGCCCTTAAACAACAAATGAAGAACAAGAAGAAAACACAACAACACAACGAACAAAATACAAGAAGAAGAAAAGTTAGTATGGCGATTTCAGATAACACACAGGAGCTAGAACCCACCTGCTTCTTTTAAATCAGCTATGTGGGAACATTTTGGGTTCCCTGTGGACTACAACAACGATGGAGTGCTAGTGGTGTATTGGACGAGGACGGTGTGTCGGCGTTGTTAGACAGCGGTGCGGTATGCTAATGTTACACACGCCAAACATGCTAAATCATATCAGAAGGCATCACCCAGAATTGCCAATCACCGGAGCCCAGAAAAAGACAGCAGCAGTTCAACAGCTGATCCCCGCTGTTTTTAAGAAGCCAATAGACATGAAAGCCGAGAGACCAAAATAAATAACGGAAGCTTTTGGCATATGTTTTTCAATGACTATGCGCTCTTGAAACTCTTTCTTAATATTTATGATGTAATATTTTCAAGACATTCTTTTTAGTTTTACAGCTTGATGAAACATTTTTGTTTGACATCAGCCATTATAGATAATATGGCCATCTGAGTGTGTGGGGTACTGTTAGTGGTTTGTTTTTAACTGTTTAATACAGTTAATTATTCAAAATGTCACAGTTCCTTATTTTTAAACTGAAACTTGCACTACTGTTCAAAAATAAATAACAAACCTGGAATTATGCCTTTGGGACTTTTTTTTGCTTTTTCTTGTTGTACCGAACCCGTACCGAACCATGACCCCCAAACCGAGGTACGAACCGAACCGTGACTTCTGTGAACCGTTACACCCCTACTCATTACTGGAGTTATTAAAACAGTAATTTGCAAAGATTGCTAACATATTTTAAATAAGTTGGCCAACACTGCCAACTTCCTGAATCAACCCTGGCCTGTTTGCACACACATTTCCTGTGCAACAAAGGATTATTACAGACTTCATTTTCCTTTCTAAACCACAAATGAAATGTTTCAATAATGTATCCAAATGCTCTCCTTTTCTCATGTTTTTCTTCATTGACATGCATATGCAATAAACCCAGAGCTCCTTCTGTGTTTTTAAATCTTTTTAAACAGAAATTATCGAAGTGAAGTTGTTATAAATTCCCTAAAAATTATTTGAAAAAATAATGTCACTCAGGCTTAGCAGTCACCCCAAATCACTTTGGATATTACATTTGAGGGAAAGGATGGCATAAAAAGTCCCTCAGGCTTGGCGTTCAGTAGACTCCTGCAGGAGCAGCTACATGTGCTGCTCTGTTTTCCCTTCTGGACCCGTCTGAATGATTTAAATGCCTCTGGATAAAAAAAGATCTGGACGAGTGGAAGAGAATCAGGGCCACTCCTTGGGGCTGAACCTGACATATGGCAGAGGAAATGTTATTCTGTCATGCAGCACTGTGATAGAATATTCTCAAGCTGCCGGTATTGCATCGCCTTTGTGTCTCGGATCCGGTATTCTCCTGTTTTCATCCATATTCCAAGTATATCTTTCATTTTATTTCCCCATTTTCTCTGACACCCTATATACTCTTCCAGAAACCGTATATGTGATTTACGTCAACAATTGACTGTAACGAGCTCTCAGATGATGTAGCTCTCAGGAGTACCCTGGTTTTAATTAAATATTGATTATTTCAAAGGGAGGTGGCACCAAAGTGCTCCTCAAATCCTTGTGATTTTGTTTCTGCTACTCTGAGTTATCCTGTTGAAGCCAGTCTGCACTTTACTCATTAATGTAACACTATCAGACCACGTCGGGACAACAACGAAGGCATCAAACGCATCGCTGGTCCATCGTTAGCGCATTTGTGAAGCTCCTAATTCCAACCCATAGTTATTTTGTGAATGTTATGCACCCAAGAAATGTTGGTGGATCTCTTTTTGTCACACATGCCGGTGGAAAAAGCTGATTATAATATGCTTAACAAGGAATTTGGTTTGAATTGGAATCCAGCAGTGTATTAGAGGCCAACAGGGACACCTTAAGGTCTTTATTAGTATGCGGTGCTTCGCTGCCCAAGTGTCACCACGGGGAGGTTATTGAGATCTGCAGGGGCTTATACAACAGCCATTTATCAGTCTACGGAAAAATAGTCCACCATAACTTTTTTTCCCCAGTAATATATTGTGCTGGCAAGGTGCCAAAAAGGGTAATGCTTTAATATGTTGTTCAAAGTTATTAAGACTGCCCCGTTTAGCACGTTAGCTAGAATGACTTAACCTTTAAAGGTGAACCTTATAATTATCATTACCTCCAACCAGAAGGTTATGTTTCCGACTCGGTTTGTCTGATGGCTGTCAGCATGATTACGGAAGAAATGTCCCGTTCCATTTTAATGAAACTTGGAGGAAGGATGTATTATGAGCCAAGGAAGAACTCATTTCATTTCTGAAGGGAATCCGATGTAGGGAAGCAGATACACAAACTATTCGGCTCTTGTGTCAACACTGCAAGATGGAGCTTTTAAGGCTGCATTCATGTGGTGTCAAAATAATTGGAAAAATTGGTCTGCGCTCTACGAAGTGCCAGTCAAGTTGCTCAAATTCTCCAAAGAAAAACATAATTGAGGGTGACCTCAAAGGAATCACAAATTCCACTGGCAGTTTTCCTCGTAAGATCTTTGAAAAATGCTTTAAAAACTTTTTTTTTCGGAGACAATCATTATTTTCAAAGAGACATCAGTGGATTCCAGCGTTATGACTTAGGACCGCTTAAAACAAACCAAGACATTTTGCAGCCAGTCGTCAGGTTGAAGCCTAAGTGTTGGCAGTGCAACTATAGAGTGGTTTAGATCAATGGCAAGGTAAATATCCAGTGCTTTAATTGGAGAAAATTTAATTGGATGATCCAACAACCAACCTGGGAACCATTGAGTAAAGATAAGAACCAAACATGTCAAGTACAATCATGTTAATCTGAAATATTACATTCTATTCACCCAACTAGACAACAGACCCCGTTAACGAACGACATTTGTCTGACAAACTGTTACGTTAAGGAGGCTAATCTGTTTCTGGCTATGTGTTTCTCTCACTGTATGATTCCCTTTCCCAAAGCTGTTGGATGTCACCGTTATGTGCTGATCAGAATCCCAACCAGACCTCCTTTTCATTCCTTGTTTCAGAAGAGGAGGACGGTAGAGGGGGGGGGAGGTATTTTGAATGGGAGCACCACAAAGCACGCCTTTTCATGGGAATTAATCCCCCTTTAGCTGAAGACCTCACCCACGGACCAGGGAAGCAAAGACCTGGAACTAATTACACTAACGAGTTCACCCTGATCGCTGTAATAACCACTGAGTGGAATCATTAACAGCCATTTAAAAAAACATGCAACATGTACGTGCACTTGGACACACAGGGCTAAATAAACCAAATAAATATCTCATTGCCCCGAGATAAACACTTCTGTGAGCATGAAACAACAACTCTCCCTTGTGTATGTCTTGCCTCCTCTTCAACACTTACCTGTGCACCCACAAATAAAGCATGCTCAAGGCTTAGCAAATGTACACGGGGGGGGGGGGGGTGAGATTCAGGAAAAAAGTGCCTGAATGGAGGAGGAATTTAAATCTCAATGCATCGTTAGACTGGAGACATCACGTTGGCATTCAGGCGCTGCCAGGCGAAGGGATTCTGTGCCAACCTTGACGCTCAGAGAGAGTCTGACAATAAGCAGAGCTCAGGCTGCAGGGATCCGTCACAGAGTGAGGAGCAGGACTCACTCACACACAAGGACTCGTATTGCCTGGTTTGTGAAGCCCTCTGTGGGCTGGGAGATAGCAACAACAAGGGGTTGTGAGCAAAGACTGATGGAGAGCATAATGGACGGCAGCACTCCCCTGTGGGACGGAGCAAAGTACATTACATCTGCTACAGAGAATTCACAATTATGCAGCCAGTGGCATTAGTTGCAGAATGGATGCAACTTCCTATAAGGTCATAGAAAAAGAAAAGCAGCCAATGACGTACGTACATGCAAGAACTCCCACATTTTGTCCACAATTTCTGCAGATTTGTATGAAACAAAAGCAACTCTCCTTTCCCCCTTTTTCGTGCTGACCTACATATGCATCCCGTCCGTAATGAGGCTTCTCAACAAATACGGGTCCCGCTACAGTTTACAACATCATTCATAAAAATAAAAATAGACCTTGCGTAGTGTCCCGCTTGGTTTCTTATGTAACCTTGTGGCTTTGTGTGGACTCACCGTAAAGAGTGAAAAGGCTGCTGTTCAGCTTATGTGGAGACTTTGTCCTTTGCGTCTCAAGCCCGGCCGTCCAGCATGGCAATACTTCACTTGAATGTGATTCTGAAGCCCCCCTCCTGAGAGAGATGAATGGCACGGCAGTTTATTATTCCTTCCCCCTCTTCTAGGTCCCACTGTGGAAATGTACAGTCGGAAGCAGCTTGTCTCCTTTGAGCAGGAACTGAGTTTTCTCCGCGGACAGCTCCGGTGCTGAAATCTTCCTCTCTCTCTTCCCCCGCCCTCCTCCTTCCTGAGCTAGTCCCTCAGCATCTGAAGAGACACGCAGCGTGCAGGCTGTTGTAGGCAGGAGGAGACTCAAAGGCGGCCACTGAAGTTCAATTCGGGGATTTATAAGCATCGTATTTCAGCCCCCTCCCCCTCCAGAGAGCCCTGCTGCGAGTTATAGTCATTGTAGGTTAACAACTTGTAGGTGCTCCTGGAGTGTGTTGATTGGTTGGAACCATTAAGGACCATGTCACACATGAATGTAATGATTTTGAGAATGGGATGTTGCTTTAATTTTGGAATCCTATTCAAGTCAAAACGTTTTTTTGTTTGGCAGCTGGGGTATGCTTCAAAGCAAAGACCGCCTGGAGTCAGAATTTAGCATAGCATGCAAAGCTGCAGCCATGCAGTACAGATTAAATAAAGTGGAGAGAGTGCATGACACATATTCAAGTCGGCAGTAAAATATCTAGGCTAAATTGTGATTTTTTCTTTTACATTTTTGGGTAAATTACACACTTGCGTTCAAATACACATAATTGGTGCAGTGTTTTCTTTCCTTTTTTTACCACAATTTCTAAACAATCGTATTTTATAAGCACAAGAGTGTTTATTTAATATCACCCTTCTATAATGTGATTAAAAAATATCAGCAAAATTGCTTTTGGCAATCCATGCAGTCATCAGCAGATGGGATGCAATAAACGTGTGAATTAAATTTGATTGGACCATCACCATTATTTCTGACTTTTATGAGTAACCCATTCAATATAATGGAACGTTTTCAGAGCATATATATTAAATAAAAACACATTTGTTGTTAGAGGTTAGTTAAACTTACTAAAAAAAAATTGCTTTCATAATTTCCCCTATTCGCTTATTATGTTTTCAATTTAATTTGTAAAGCCAGTACCAAAGATATGCATTTTATACCAGCAACTGGTTTTTCCAATGCTCAAACTAGTATACGTGTGTTGTGTGCTTCTACTAAACGCCTTAACAACTTCATATTTTAGTGTGTATGTCGCAAAAGCTGCTACAATAAAACAATATAATTAACCAAGTAATACTCACATCCAAGGCAAGGCACGTTTATTGACATTGCAGATATCAACACAAGTGCTTTTCAAATAAACATATTTGACACACAGTCTATAAAAAGCAAATAGAAGAAGCTCAAATGGAATAAAATGATCATAAAATACAGGAATTATTACAGTGCTGTGAAGGTTATAGTTTTTTTACATCAGGCAGAGACAAAAGAAAAATGTTTATCATTCTTTTGTACTCATTAAGAAATAACTAAAAGAATAACTAGAACACAAATATGCTGGACTAGGTATACACAGAATTTTTTTTTCAAAACTGTACTTTAATAACCTCTGCTTTGTATGTGTTGCAAAACACATTCTTCCTGCCTGGCATCAGTCCCTCATGACATTGATTTACATAAAATGACATGTGTGTGCCAAAATGATAAATATTACTCCACAATGAGAATATACATCTGTGTCAGCATTTTTTTTAATACAATAAGGCCATACAGGAAATTACAGAATAAATGTGTTTCTCCTTATAACATAATATATAAAAATCCGAGCATAGATGAAATATAAAAATGGTGAGTCAGTATCATTACAGTGTGTATTTGGTTAATGTATGAACAAATGGTTTGCACCATGTCCCACTGTGTTGTTCTACGGCCTGCTGGTTCAAATTGTACACCATGCATAATGGATGAAGGCGTAAGTGCACACGGACCCAATGGTCTTGAGGGAAGAGAAAGAAATGGTACGGTACGGTATGTCACAATGGAAACCTGACCCTCTCACCTGCCTGCCTGTGACACTTTCCCCTGTAGTCACCTCTGAGTTTTGAAAAACTAATAGGATATGGACGTCCCTTCCATTCCACGTTGGATACATTGTGTTAGGCTACTATGGCTCCTTGAACAATGAGAGTAGCACATCAGAAGAAACTTGAAAGATACTTCAGGAATTTAACTCTTTACATTTTCATTGTTTCATTGTTGGGAATGTATACCATTGGGCACTTTGGAATGAGTCAAAGTGTTAAAAAGGCCCTATTGTACTTTTTGGGTTTTAATTTCCTCTAGTATGGGTTTTGTGTGCATGTAAATGGTCTGCAAAGGCTAAAATCTCAAAGTGCCCTAGTTTCTCTTCCACACACACACAATGGGCATTGGACTCCTTTGTTTATTTTCGTAACTTAGTAACATCACTATGTAACACTGACACTTCTATTGGCTAGCACTCCAACACATTGTACGTGATAGACTAAGGGCCGGAACATTTCCAACACATCTCTAAGCGGTTGACCAATCACAAAAGGGCCGGCCAGATAACCAATCAGAGCGGACTTGGCTCTGGTTTCAGACAGAGAGAAAGAAAATTAAGCACTTTTTGAACATTGGAGCATGTAAACATGTCGCAGTAGAGGCACAACATACATATGAACCTGAAAGAGAGAGAAAAAAGTATGATTCAAACTTTTATTTGTGTATAGATGGGAACTAAAGGAAGACAAGAGACTGAGGAAAAGCAAGCATGTTTTTTAAAGGCTGGGAAAGCAAATAGCAATGACCTCAGTTCCTCTTTCAGAACACTTGCAGTGATCTCAGAGGGGCAGTCCGTCTCTATCAGCAGTCCATTCACAGTCCTGTTGCATTCTCACTGGAGTAGCATTCCCATGGATTTGGAGTTGGATTTTTGGAGCGGTGCAATCAATGCCCTTTCAGCCCTGAATTACTCTCCCTGTGGAATGAGAACAATGGGCCAAATGGCACCTGATTGGTCCGTTTGGTCGAGCAGTAATTGCACCTTTCTCTTTATATTTCTGTCACTTGCTCCCTTGGTGAAGGAGTTTTACCGCAAGAGTACCCATTTAAGAAAGGACCCCTCATTCAGAATCCTGTTATTAATGTCCCTGCTTATCACATCTCTGTCCAATATAAGAAAGGGTGGAATTAAATGTCGATGGTGCCAATCAGGTTAGGTGGCATATATATGATTTAAACTCCTTCATGGTTGAGGTAATTAGCATCCATCAGCATCAATGTATTGATGTAGAGTGGGTTTAACTACATATTGAGGTGATACATGTTGTTTTCGTTTTGCCTAAGGAAGCATTTAATGTTTAGCATTCAAAATATTAGGTAGGGTATAAATGTCCTTTCTTCTATGGAATTTCATCCCATTCAGTGATTATAATGAGTAGAAAATGTATTGCAAAAAAAGAATGTAGAAATGTTTTTATTTTAACCGCCATTGATCATAATAAAATAAATGCTACATAATCTGTTGAAGATTTGTAATGAACCAAGTAAACATGTTAAAACCAGCAATTACAAATGTATAAAAACAGAATCCAAGTAAGCACCAAAAGTAACTTTACATAACACATAACCCTTCCCACTGTTACAACGGCACAGGATTGACTAATTCACTTAACATCCCAATGGAGTAAGCCAAGGGGGTGATAAACCCCCTGGAACAAAGCTGTGGTGTGCTTCAACCTTGTCTCATTTTGGATTCAATTTCATCATACGACACACTTATGACTCCAAGCTACATCTTTACAAATATTTAATATATAAATTCAGAAAATAAAAAATACACAATGTTTTAGTAATATATCTTGAAGGACAACACTACCTACTGTATATTGATATTCCAATCCATCATTTAAAAGGCCGGAAAGTTGAACCAGTCGAGAAAAGTCTCAAACTTGTGGTGAAGTATAAATGCTTGAGTATGAATAGACAATGAATGGATTCACCAATCAGAGCAGACTTCATGACATCAAACGTTTGAGTTTTAGCTGTAAACTCTAGTGTTCTGATCTTGGAGAAAGTTGTTCATCCAATGTATGTTAGGTCTGTATGCAATATGAGTTCTTTCCAAACACTAGTGAATTATTTATGAATTAGGGGTTTGTGTACACAGCATGTAGTTCCTATATTGTGGTGCTACTTCTTCGCAGCATAGCCAGTATCTTATTGCTGCATTCAGGAAGCTGCCTTTGTCTTTGATTCTCATGTCAGCACGACACTTGCCCCTGATCCATTCCAATTACATGTCCTACACAATGTGTTGCTTGGTGCTCACATGTCCACAACCTTGTGGTTCCAGGTGAAAGAGCCCGAATATGTTACTGAACACTGAAGGGACAAAGACTGTTTTCGTTGGACACTTGAAGAGAATAATGAAGGCTCTCCATTTTCTTTAATGTGGTGTGGACACATTGTTCTTGATCAGGGGATTGAGTTAACACTGCATATATATCCCTGGATAAATAAGCGTATTCAAAGGGTTGTAAGGTCTTGCAAGTTAGAGTATGAATGTTTACTGACAATTTAAGACAGCTAGGAGATGCATTTACCATTTTTAAACACACCAAATCGGCAAAAAATACATATACATATAGAGTTAGTAAAACATGTATTAACTTGTGTTGATCCTCTGTAACATAAACTGAATCCATTAGCATTACAAGCCTATACGTTAGCTAAGCACTAACTTAGCATTAGTTTTTGAGGCTGTGAAGGCTAGTATTTCCCAAGCTGAATTACAAAATAAAACGTTATCCAGGGAAACTTTAATGGTTGAAATGGTCGTTCAATGCTCGAACAAAAGAAGGTGGCAACCAAGGGGACTTTTCTCTTCTCCCCTTTGTTTTAAACATCAGTCATTGTCAGACAGTGATGTGTATTCATGTCACAGTCTTATTTCAAGAAGTTCTTATCTCTTTTGCCAACTTTAAATTGTGGACTTCTTCCTTTATTCTGCCCACGTAACTGAACAAAAAGCAATCCACACAGGGAGACACAGATACAGAGTTCAAACATGCTCCTTTGAACAAAGTCAGAAACAGATGTGAATGCAATTTAATTAATGGATGTTTCTTTGCTTTGGGAAATAATAAAGAATGCTATCTGAACAATTCTTCAACACGACAGAAAGATTTTGACTGGAGGGAATTAAGGATCAGGCTGAGTGAAGGCTGTTCTCGAAGCTTTGTTTGTTGATCCGGCATGATCAGATTAGCTCGATGATGGAAGGAAGATGGACGGAGTTTCAGAACTTCACTATAAACATGAAACATAACTCAAAATGTAGAGACTTTTTTTGATGTATTGTGACTTTTAATAGCAAACGATATTCAGAAATATTTATTTTCCATTCAGAAATACCTTCTGTTTACATATTGTTGTCTCGTGTAGTCTGCCTAAGCATGTATTTAAAGACTGTAGGCTGGAAAAACCTGTTGATGCCAAAACCAACACAGTTGCCAGGCAACTGATCAACTGATTCATATTCACTACGATTCAGCCACTTTTTTCGAAATGTGTAAAACGTGAATATTCTTTTTCGAAGGTTATCATCAAAATAGAATGGAGCCTGCCTTTACATTTCATCATAAAATATTTAGTTTTATTTGAATAAACCTCCTTGTCCTGTCAAACATGTTGTTAACCCCCCACTTTAAATGTCCTTTTAGTCTTTATTATTTACCTACCTTTATATTTATTTTATAGGTCTTAATCTTTTTCTTTTTCTTTCTGTTGTACCTATATGTTCAATTTGTTTTATGGGGTTTTATATTGTTACATCGACTCAATTCGCTTGTGTCTTATCTGTCAGAGAGAAACCATTATTTAGTTACGTTATTTTGTATAACGTTATACCTTTGTTTTTAACTTGTGATGTGTCATTTTGTAAAGCACTTTGAGCTGCATGTGTTGTATGAAAAGTGCTATATAAATAAAGCTTTATTATTATTATTATAAATATAGTTAAGTATCACTCAAGAAACTACACTTTAGTTTTGGACAATTATATCCGGAAATGGTGGCACTTAGAGAGAGTGCAGGCCTCTGCCAAGGCAAATGGTGCATTTATGGACTTGGTTTTGCTGCTATTGAAATGTTTAGAAGTTGTTGTTCCGACTTGATGAATTCACATGATTTTTTTTCTAAACAAAACAACTTTTTAAAATGATTCCAACACAACGTCAATGCAGCCCTATCTTGCAATGTTAACGAGAGTGAAACATAACATTCACTTGTGTGGGCCCTGTGGTTTGGATCCTCTCCAAAATGTAATGGGTTCTCTCTCGGTCCGTGCTAATCCCTTCCACCAAGTTTCATGTAAATCGGTAGTTTATCCGTAATCCTGCTCACAAAGACAGAAAATAAATATAATGACTGTCGATAGTAATGGAAAATGTGGTGCTTGATAAATAGTCTCATTCCAAATGTCAGTACTCCAAATATGCTAATTTGTATATCTCAAAGAAGACACATTACCAGCTCCTTATATAAGCAGAAGGTGTATAAATTATATACCTTCTGCTTTTGGCACGACATATTTGCATAGCTCATATCTTCAAGATCAAGGATATAGGTTATTATGATATTACAGATTAAAGGTTTAGTAGCTGTATTGGCCTGAATTTGCTAATCCTTCCGATACATATGAGTAAAGCGTGATATTGAATGACAGCTGAAATAAAAATAAAAAAATCCTTGTGGCAAGCGTCATTGGTTACCAGCTGGGAGCATTACAATACATTGGTAACATTTAATATTTGGAGAAAGAAGGGGGGGTGACAGCTGAACAAACATCAATTTCTTTTGAGCATATCCTGTTTTTGTGCAGAGGATTTGTCAAACCTTCCAGCTGGGACTTTTTGAGTCATGCCAATAAATGCAATAAATAGCAGCAACAGTGATGTTGAACTATCTTTTGCAACTGGGCTTTATTTACTGACCCATTTAGTGTTGTTCTACTTTCTTTCATTGCAGTTTTATGTTGCCTTAAAGGGGAAGTCATCAATATGTTTTACACATAATGGATTCTTATTACTTTAATGTACTGGAAAGAGGGACATAGTAACCCATGGAGAATGAACCCCTCAGCTCTGCAAAGCATTTTATTGTTTTAAAGTTTTTGGTATACCCATAGACTCTATATAAGAACTTGGCCCCACAATGTTTGGTGGACTACGGTATAGTGTAAGGCATGGAACACACTATAAAAGGATTACAGTTCTAGGTTTGAAAACAGGGACAACTCCAAAACTGGAAAACACTGTGGCGGGGAACTGTCAATCACAAGTAGCCCTGCTGTAAAGCATACAATGCTTAATCATCCATTTTACTGTTAATATGACCAAGTTTATAAAATGTACCTCATGCTATATTGAAGAAAATGTAAAAGTAGTGATTGAGACCATAAAGTCATGAGGAAAAGTATTACTGATGATGAAAATAAGTAGTTAATTTTCTCATAGACTTCTATACTGTACAATTAGAAATGTTCTTGCGTCCAATGGAGTCAACCCCTGCTGACCGTTAGCAGGGGCGGCGCCAGGGGGGAGCTAGGGGTGCTGAAGCACTAGGATTGCCAGTGTTTTCTTTTTTTTTCTTTTTTTTCCATTACATTGCATTTAGCTGACGCTTTTATCCAAAACGACTTACAATAAGTACATACGACCAGGAAGACACAACCCTGAAGAAAACAGAATCATATAAGTACATCAGGTATCATAGAACCAAATATTTCAAGTGCTACTCAGCTGGCTATAGATAAGCCAGTCCTATATTAGTATATAAGTGCCTCGTTATTAATTCTACCGCTCGAAGTGAAGTCGAAAGAGATGAATTTTCAGTCTGCGCCGGAAGATGTGCAGGCTTTCTGCTGTCCTGATGTTTTTAATTAATATTGTTATTTTTATTAAATTAGAAAAATGATTGATTACATCAATGCAAATGTGAAACAAACAAATGTTTGACCAAAAACATAAAGCCAACATAGGTGATATGATTAGGCCAATGGCCAGCACCCATTAGATTGTTGACCTACCCATAGGCTAAATTACTTTGTGACACTTGAGTGACTTCCTGTTAGCTAGAGCGCCAAATTATTTCCTAACAGCAAAGTGAAAAATTGATCGTTTTTTAGTCCTTAAACGTCCACGTGTGGACACTCAATCAAAACCACCTGAAAGCGAGAGGGATTCTGCACATAATATCGTGAGTACAAGTAGCTTACTTCTGGGTCTCTATGTTTCATTCAAGCTCTGTGTGTGTGTGTGTGTGTGTGTGTGTGTGTGTGTGTGTGTGTGTGTGTGTGTGTGGGTGTGTGTGTGTGTGTGTGTGTGTGTGTGTGTGTGTGTGTGTGTGTGTGTGTGTGTGTGGTGTGTGTGTGTGTGTGTGTGTGTGTGTGTGTGTGTGTGTGGCACGAGCCATTTTGTGTGCGTGCGCACGCGAGTGAGCGAGCGAGAGAGAGAGCTTGCGCACCGGTGGGTATCTACTATCTACCGGAGATCGTTGTGGTTAGCATCTGGTGCTAACTAGCCAAGCTAACGGATATAAGGAGCTTTTTCAACAACAAGGTGGAGGGAGAACTCTCTCCTGTCAGACTGAGAGTCTCAGATAGCCTCAGGTGAAGTAAAGGACTCTCTCAGTGTTTAGATAGTTCACTTTAGTTATCTCAGTGGGTCTCAAACGGTTTGTTTTAAAAGGGGAGTGATTTGTAAAATATCTATAAAGAAATAGAAAATCTGTTTATAGTTCTGTTTCATGGGTGTTGAGAGATGTATCCATAGATCTCTTAATGTTGCTCTCCAAGTGCACCAGATTGATGCTTTTAACTTCAATATTTAAAAAAAAATCTTCCTGGGGGAGCATGCCCCTGGACCCTACTAGAGGAGGTGAGGACCCTCCTATAGGAGGTGAGGTCCACTCTCCACTAAAAATAGCACTTTATCCCTGATTACACCTATATTCCGTGAGCTGATTATCAAGCCTTCATTGTAACAGTCGCGGGTACACTGTGTGTGCGTGTGGGGAGTGTTGCAGTAGAAAATTCAACTGTAGCGCTGGTGCATTAATGGGAAACCCTTAATGTTGAGCACCCTCTATGAAACTTCAAGCTACCCCACAGCACCCCCTAGAGAAAATCTCTGGCGCCGCCACTGACCGTTAGAGAGAATGCGTGTTAATATGGGCTCAGGAGAGTCTCATAATACACACATGCAGGGGTTAAATTGGGCCGGGGCTGTCCGGGGCTAAGCCCCGGCACATAGGACGATGCTCTGACGTCATCACCCTCGCAAATTTGTCATATACAAAAAACGATATGTTAAAACTTTTCTCGTTCTTAATATAGACTATATTTAGGGTCGATATGTGTTGACTTTACTTTAAAATAGCAGATCTCTGTGACCGGATATTGTTTTTTCGGCTTAGTGAACGTGTGTCTCTGCTCCGATCAGCGATTTGAAGATTGGATATTTGTAAACATTTCTGTGTACATTAATAAATTAAGATGTAAATGAATTCCACTTTATTTGTAGTACTTTCTATTTGTATTGTGTCATGGTGGCATCAATGTGCATTTGATACAGATAATGGAGCAGTTGCTTTAGGCTGCAGCCACACGAGGATGATAACGGTCATATCCGCTACAGTTCTCTATCATATAGACGGTTCGGCCACACGAGGCCGACATGGAAATGCAGAAAACGATAACGGATCTCAAGGTGGGTAGATCTGCGAACGAAACGCTCTGGGGGGGCAAACGGCTCCGTGATTACGCCTATATGCTAATTTCCTGATAACGTTGAAGCAATAGCCCCGCCTCTCCCACCTCTCCTGCTCAGAGATCAGCTGCTGGGCTGTCAGAAGAGGGGGAGGAAAAGAGAGGCTCCGTGTTTTATTCTTATATTATTATATAGCCGTTATCAATTTGTTTTAAAGTTCAATAAATAACAAAAAAGACCTCTGACCGGCACTTTTCTAATTTTGTCCGAAAGATTTAAACTTTAACGGACATGTTGACCGGTGAAAAAAAATCGAACGGAAACTCTGCCGCACGGTTCCCTCGTCCCTTGGAAGAGGCGGAGGGGTGGGTGTTTTTCATCTGCTGGTGGACTACCGGAGAGATTTACAGTAGGAGCAAACGCTTGCCTCGGGGAGGGATAAAAAGAGCCAGAGCGTCCACAGCGAAGAATAAACAGAAGGGCAACCATGGCAACAATGCGCGGGAAGTCCGTTTGCGTTATCGTCCTCGTGTGGCTCCAGCCTTAGGGCCTCATGTACAGTAGCCCTTAAGGTCAAATCATGTGATCTTCGACACCCCCCCCCCCCCCCCCACACCGAGCCCCCCCACATATCAAATCCCAATTGAACCCCTGCACACATGCACACAGAAGGATTCACACTTGTATTTCATGATCCGCAAAATGATTCACACTTGTATTTCCGGATCCACACTTGTGTTTTTAAATGCACACACAAATGTGTTCCGTTTCATATACATGTAAACACAATCCAAATACAGAAAAAAGTTTTACACATGTATTTTTGATCCACACATTTGTTTTCCGTTCAAATCCCCTGAACCTGCAAACACAAACCGCTTTCTGTGCACGGATCGCTGTGCATTCGTGTGTGGGTTTTTTGAGACTCCCCTGACGGTCATGGTAATTTTTTCTATCTATAGCCAATCAGATGTCTCCTCAATTCTAAGCCAATCACATGAGCGCGCCCCCACTTCATTACGTTGCGCTTCATGTACGCATTTTGCGCAGTCCGGAGCTGACAGGTCCATGGAGCCTGCCTGCAGGCGCTAATCTCAGGACACCTCCACTCTCAGTACATTGCGACTTTCCGAACAGGAAATGCACACACATACAAGCCTTTATATTATTAAGGTACAGTGCCACTTTCCGAACCATTGATGAATGCTTGTGTACACAAAAACGGCAGGCAACCGTTTTAAATGTGTGTTTCCTGTGTGGCCAATACAGCTGCTTTATTTATGTCTGTATGAAGTTGTTGTGAGTGTGGAGGGAGCAGCTACAGGTTAGCTTAGCCTAATCGATCAGTGCATTTCGAAGCCAGTGCTATAGTGAACTGTCAACGGGGAGGAGCCCCGCCGGTCATTATCGGCCGATATTCACTCTTAATAGTTTGATCTGTGCTCTCTATAAAGGCCGATCAGGAGAGCTGGATCTGATCGATATGGACATAAACGCGAGTGAAGTATAACCGGACGCGAGAGAGAGATCAGATCAGCTGCTGAGTCTGACAGAGACAGGCAGCTCTGCATAATCACCTGATGCTCCGCCCTCTCTTTAGCGAGCTGACCGGACAGCGCAAAATGCGTACATGAAGTGTCATGAACGCAAGAAGTCATACCCTCGTGGGGGCGTGCTCATGTGATTGGCTTAGAATGAAGGAGACATCTGATTGGCTATAGATAGAAAAAATTACAAGTACGAATCGGGTGAGCATCAGGGGAGTCTCAAAAAACCCACACACGAATGCACAGCGATCCGTGCACAGAAAGTGGTTTGTGTTTGCAGATGCAGAGGTTTTAAACGGAAAACAAATATGTGAGGATCAAAAATACATATGTAAAACTTTTTTCTGTATTTGGATTGTATTTACATGTATATGAAAGGGAACACATGTGTGTGTGCATTGAAAAATACAAGTGTGGATCCGGAAATACAAGTGTGAATCATTTTGCGGATCATGAAATACAAGTTTGAATCCTTCTGTGTGCATGTGTGTATTATGAGACTGTTCTGAGCCCATATATTAAAGATATTTCACTTTTTAGATCTGTAGGTTGCCGCCTGGTTTTACAGCCTAAAATATTCACGTTTGGCCTCTTAAAAAAGCTTTGATACAGACTGTACAGAACACCTTTTGTTCAAAACTAAACAGATGATAGATACAATTAACAAGCTGCTTAGAAAAAGATATTTCGATTAGGAGTTGGTGGATATCAAAACAGCCAGAACAAGTGTAAAGTTATTTATCCTCATCGATATTTACCTTCCTGTTTTGTCTTGTTTTCTGGAGAAAAAAAAATTCTGATGAGTCATGCTACAGTCGGGGGTGTAGATAAAAAGTAAATCCAATCAAATGTAATTCCGTGGAGTGACAACCCAAACAACGTTGGTCAATTCCCCCCTCAGGTGCTATTTTTTGTCCATGTCCAATACTCTTAACAAGCTCCAATCATGATGAAAAAAGATAACTACATCGCCTCATTGTTATCCAAAAGTTGACCAACATAACAGCGGTAACAGCAAATGGACTTTGTCAAGGATAGAGAATGCCATCCAGCTCATTAATAGTCTAGGGCAGTGACCACCAACTGGCGGCCCGCGGGCCACATCCGGCCCGCCCGACATTCTCATCCGGCCCGCACGACGGGGGTGACTGTGGCGTTGGCGGAGTGGTTACTGCGTTCGCCCCCCACCCATTTTTTTTTTTACAACGTCTCGTGAGTAAGGTGCAGTACCGGAGTTAAACAGAGAGGCAGCAGCTGCGGGACAGTAGACTGCATACTGTGAAACCTTCCCTTCCTTGAAGAAGAAGAAGAAGAAGAAGAAGTGATCCTTCGTTGTGAAGAGTCTGCTTTGTGGCTCCGCACCACAGCAGCAGCCCTGCTGCGACAGAGTCCAACAGAGAGGCAGGAGCTGCGGGACAGTAGCCTAGAAGCAGGGTTGGGTTGTAACGGAATATATGTAACGGCGTTACGTAATCAGAATACAAAAATCAAGTAGGCTAACTGTATTCAGCTGGCGTTACATTTGAAAAACGAGTAATCTGATTACAGTTACTTTCGTAAACCTGAAGTGAATACATTTTGGAATACTTACCGGCAGTGTGTACTAACTGTGTGCACACTGCACGACGCTGCAGCGTGTCTGTGAGCGAGAGAGATGCAGCGTGTCTGTGAGGCCCCGCCCCCGCACGCAGATGAGAGAGAGGTCTCTTTTCAAATATATTGAAAGTTAGAAACGGAGATGGTTAGATCAAATGTGCAAGATAACTTTGATGTAGCATTTCTTTATTGTCGAAATGATGACATTTATAACGGGATCAAATCAAAGTGAATGGCCTGCTGCTGCTGAATGCATGGGGCAAGTGACTGGAAAAAGTTTTAAAAGTTATTACATCGTTTCAGATAATAATAATAAGTAATAATGATAATTCATTCTACTTAGGGGCGCCTTTCAAAGCACCCAAGGACACCTTACAATTCATAACATATTCTAAGGAAAGGTTTACAGTAGGAGAATGCAGTCCTGGTGATGTTTTTTATGTGGGGTGCAGATAACGAGAGGGAGCTGTCCAGAATGACACCAAGATGTTGTGTTTGAGTTCTTGATAAGCCATTAAAACAGTAAAACAAGTGTCTCCTGTTTACCAAAACATACCCATCTGTTATGGAAAAATAAAGTATTCCAAAGGTATTCTAAAAGTAACCTGAACACGTAACTGTAACTCTATTCTGATTACTTTGAGAGCATGTATTCAGTAATCAGTAACTGATTACATTTACAAAGTAACCCTGCCTAGAAGGGATCCGCCCCCCCATCCCTGGTCTAGGGACTTGCTACCAAGTGCTGCTTGTTACAAAAAATAAAAATAAATTGAAGGCTGAAAATGCTTTTATATGTTCCTTTGTAATTATTTAAATTACAAAATGATTGAATATTGGAGCTTCAAAACTAGTTTGTGTCCCCCTTTAAGACTACTCTAAATGTCTCTCCACTGGAGTAGCATATCTCACACTCACACTTGATATGATAGAATGAAGTGGTAATTGGATTTCCATCACAGCATTGAAATCTGCTGCCAAATGCTAATCTCTTATCTACCTTTCAATCGCTGCGCAACAGCACGACATAGCAGAGAAGATCAGCACAGACTTATCTGGCGGTGGTGTTACATCTGGAGCACAGCTGCTCTTTGTGACATCTCGAATCTACATGTGGATTACCTCGTGACGAGGCGCAGTTGGTGTGATTTTATCCAGATGCTACCTGCCAGCTGACGTGGCAGCCTTCCCCGATAAATCACGGCTTTTCAACGACTCGTCAAACCGGATCACAGGATTTTCCCCGACAGCTTGAGCATTGTTTACCTCTGGGTTCAGCAAATTGCCCCAAACATGGATTTATTTTTAAACATTACATTCTGTTTCCTCAATCCTTTGGGTAGATAAATGATTTGGAGATGTGATCTTTTCCTCAGACAATTTGACGACTTTCTCCAACAATGTAGATTTATTAGCAGTTCTGACAAAGCCTTATTATTCAGCATCACTCCCCAGAGCTGTCAGAGTGGTTCTGGCACCGAGGCATTACGGACCACAAGCATCCATTAGGACCAAATGGAGGGAGAGCCAAACACAATGTCGGACAGCTTGAGCTTTTGAGTTTAATTAAATGTGTCACAGGTTTCATCCTATTTATGGCCCGTAGGCAGTGATAGCGACAGGCTGTAACTCCTGCGAGCACAGCAACTCCATTTATCTCCGGCTGTGACCTGAGAGCTACATATTTTTCTAAATGTGAGCACTTGGAGCCTTAACAAGATGCTCGTGAGACGAATTGCTACAGAGCAGATAAGGTCGATATAAAAACAGATGGTACAATAGCCTGTCAGTTCCAAATTAAAATATTCAAATACTTAATCTATAGGGATTTATACTATAGTCCTTTAAACTTAAACACCAGAACCAATAGTTAGGACTAGATTTATATTAGATTAGACTGAGCATTTGCTGTTAAATGAACTTCTCTTTCTGGCAGGACAATTACTTCACAATGAAAAAAGTATTTATCATCCAAGCTAATTCAGCTCGAGCTGACCAGCTTCTGTCTCTGATATAAAAGTACCCGTCCTAAGGCATTCAGGCTAAATAATATATTGAAGGGGCCGATAATCAGTCATGTCTCGTTTTTATATTATTCAATGCAATAGGTAAGTTGATTTGAGTGTGAAATATATTGCTCTTTATTGATTGATTGTAATGTTATTCTTTTCATTTCCGGTGTTTTTCCCCGAGGCCTTGCTTGGATAGACCCTTGTATTTATTAATCCTTCTTTCATCTCGCAAATCTAGCTCAGAATGGATATGTTTTGACAACCTAGATTTGAAGGCTGTATATTTGTCAATTTGTTTAAAGTTGTGTGATGACAAAATCTTGTTGATTCAATTTAGTCACTAATCAGATATAAGAAAGACGGCAGCTGTGAGAGGAAACAGTGGGAAATCTTATTCTCATCACATATTCAGTATTATCTGTTCATGAAGATGTATATATTTGTCTGATGTTAAAGGGGCCCTATTTGTCGCGTTCACACCGCAGTACTTTTCCCACTTTAGTTCCGATATAGTTCCGAAATGTCGCGTTCACACCAAAAAGAGCCGGAACTAAAGTGAGTTCATCAGAACCTTTTTTACCCTTTTTCCGTCCCTGCCAGAGAGCAGGTACTTTCGTGGGAGAAAAAGGTTCTTATTTCTGATTGGCTGGACGGAATGCAAACCACGCCCTGTAAAACTCCCAAAAAGTTTTGTGATGGGCTAAAGGGCGGGACATCTCTAAGTGATAACCAGCTAACAGACAGAGGTTGAAAAGAGGTGCTGCAGCACATGCAGTATGAGACAAATAAACACCTATTTGAACATAAAATGTAAGCAAGTAAACATATCATAGTAGAGGCACAAAATACAATGAAACCTGAATTGAGCATAAAAGGGCCCCTTTAAGAAATGCGGAGCAACTTTCTTCTATTTTTGCCTGTTAGCAGCAATTGTATGGTTGTAATGACGTTAACTCCTCAGTGAAGAATCTACTTAACCATCCTTTTTAAGTATTTCCTGCTCACATCAACACAAGTAGACATGTAGTGTGATCTGTCACTACCTAGGTAACATGCTTCTGCTGCGGAGGGCTCTGAAAGGACCAAGCTGGGTTAATTAATTAGACATGAAGCGACAGAAAGGGACACAAGATCTGAGACCACCAGAGAGAACAGGCAGAGTCAGGTTCAACGAAGAATAGAGTGCTTGTGAAGTTTTCTTTCTTCTATTTGTTTAGAGAAACTATCCCAATAACTTCCACTCATGACATCTCCATCTTTGTAATATACGCCGGCTAATTTCTGTGCACTCCAAGGAAGGCCGTAATGAGGAAAAGCCATTAGTTTGGCATATTAGAACCACCTCCCTGCCTCGTTTGTGAGCAGACAATGATCCAGAAATTAGATAATGTTGAGAGTACAAATGACAGTCCATATTTCCATGGCAGCAGCCCAGCAGAGCATTTTAACACAATTTAATATTTGATGGGATCCATTCCTGTAATGGAAACGCGTGTTTCAGATGCACCTGATGAGGGAAGATCACAATGGGCCGGATGGGTTCAGTATTGAAAGAGACTTAACCCTAACAGCTTTAGTTCGTATGTGACCTAATGAGATGTCCAATTAAACCCATTTCCGTGAAGCTAGTAAGCGAGGTAACCATATAAACTAAACGTAACTAGCTGTTTTCAATGCTCGGAGACCTACCTAGTGGTGAGCAAATAGCAGATTGCGTATTATGTGAATGCAGCTTAACTGGGGCAACAACAAGATATTTGAACTACTTCTGGTGACGCCAAATCCTCGACAAATTCAACAAACGGCAGGAGACTTAAAAACACGGCTCACATGACATCTTACGGTTTGTTGTTTTTAAGCATCACTATCCATGCCAAAAGCCCCCTGTGGCATTGCCTACAAATCCATTGGCACATCCAATGCATATTAAACTGCCATCATTCCATTCTCGGTAAATAATCATAAATAAATACATAAATAGAAAAAGATAATTGGACTTCTGTATGGACAAAGAAGGAGAGATCTGAAAAACCCATTTGGAAAAACTGATAAAAAACAGACAGCTGCAGGCAAAACACAGCCTTGCAATGATCTAATTTCTTTCTTCCGCACATGCTTCACAATTACAGTGCAGCTGCCTCCCCAAATAACTGGCTATGTTAATAAGTAAAATATCTCATGCTACAACTCTATTAGCTTCGCTGGCTGGCTAAATGGAGATCCGTGTGTTTATACAGATTGTCAGGTATTTGGTTTTGAAATAGTTTGTATTCCAAGTGGACTCTTTCAAATGTTGATTAACAAAAACGAATTTAATTTTAAAACACTCAAATATGACCTTTTTTTTCCAGATCCAAGCTTCACGAATACCATTTAGCGACACCATCTCTGATCTGCAGCTACTCTGGAATTCATTATGAATCTTGGAAGTCCTTGAGCTTCAGGATTGAAGGTATGTTTATTCAATCTCTTCTCTTGGCTTAACACGACTGTGATGTCTCAGACGACAGTAGAGCGAAGGCTGTTCCGTGTTGTTTCAGCAGAGAAAGCTCCTGTCAAGAAATGTGGTGTCTGCTCTGAAGAGTCACAAAGCATGTCTTATGGTAACAATAACGCTGGGGGCTGAAAAGTATCTTAAAGCCAAAGGTTTGAACGAGATAAAGGTTTCGGAAACATTCATATTCAAACGGTTAACGCCAGGAAAAGGTAAGGTTTAGGCACAAACGGATTGTTAAAGGTTATGTGTTTGGCCCGTCCTCCAATTATTCCTCCTGCCTGCCCTAAACATATTTCCCACTCAATACAAATCTTCCATAATTAAACCCTAACCCTAGAAACAACCTTCATCAATACATCTTTTGTATGTGAATGAATGGTTTCGACATCACCTTTTTCCAACTGAACTCCACCCACTTTAAACCAATTAAAGGAGCAAGGACAAAAACTCACATGTCTTTTGAGCCATAATGAGCATTGCTCATACAGGATCACTCAATTCTAGTTATGGACGAAATTGCAAATGGTACAAAATGACTGAATAAACCTTCAAGGAAAAAAATAAATAGATTCATTTTTTGACAATTGTAAAGAAAGTTAAAGGTCGGACCAGAGGCAGGAGAGAAACGAAGCATAGCGACGACACCCTGTCATTATACAGCAACACCCTGGCGCCTCACGATGAGCCGTGATGCTCTCATGTACTTGAGTAAGAAAGGCGTGCTTAGCTTGCATGCATAATTGATCGAGTCACTGGGTTAGATGAAAGACGGATATGCAGTTGCGCACAATGAGAGTTTGGCCAGGGCCCTAATGTGAAAGGAAATGGACTGCCACTTAACGCAGATGCACTGTTATGGATGTCTTGTTTCTCGAGGCTGCTCCGACTGTTGCCAAAATGGATACACAATGGTCATGAGGGTAAGAAGAAGGATATATAAATAGGACCGCATATCAAGTCGTATGAAGAAGGTTTGCGCACTTATTTGATTAAGTGCTCGCTGGGTAAGGCGCCCACCATGTTGCTGGGTCTTGGATGTTAAAGTGGTTCATTCTTTATTCTGAATCGCAAAACTGTAGAAATCTCAAATGAAAGCAACACAAAAAAACATTTGTTCTAAATTACACCTGCCAGACTCATACAAAAGCATCCAAATAAAAGTTGACAGTGATGTCCTTACATTCCTTCCAGAGACATTACTGTCACTTACATCCATAAATGTACATTACTTTTGATTGATGAATGACTCAAAAGAGCCTTTGATAATGGTGTGTTTCATAGACAAATGTGTCCATGGTTGAAATGTTCCGCAGGTTTAAGATGCCAGCAGGCACAGACAGGTCTATCCTTCCACCTGTAGCATTTTGGTTTTGTGATATCTTGCTCATCTGTGTTCATAAATGCATCCCTCTGCCTCCTCCTGAATGTTTCACTTGATGCTTTATTGAAGCTGCTGTATTGCTACTTCGTGTAATCTGTCATCTTCCGTGCCCATCAGCTACGAGCATCGCTGCAAAATGGATTGTGGTGGCAAGTGACATCGACAGCCACTTGAATAAAACTCTCAGTACCCGCCAAAGATTAGACCGATAGACTTCTCTTCCTTTTTACTTAGTTTTTAGTTTTGCTTATATGAACAAGGCTTGAGAGATGTGGATAAGAAAACAAATAAAGCTGCTGTATGTTTTTGGAGTACAGATTGAAAATTAGGTTAAGAAAAAAGTCATCAGTTCCCTGAAAAAAGTGACGGCTTGTCTCACGAAATGAAATAAAATCGTTACAACTTCAGGCAATGACTATTTTAGTATTTCTTCATTGCTCAGTGCCTCTAACTTTTGACATTCAGGTGGCAAACCCACTGCAAAATAGATGCACTTGCTGCTGATGCCACTTTTTTTTTTAGCACAAATGTCTTTAGGTATTTCTTTCGGGATAGAGCCATAAAATATTAAACCCATAAACTGGAGCAGCTTGTAAAAAAGGTGAAAAATCCAGCGCATAAAAAGTCCACAAAAGTTTGTTGTGCATTAATCATTTTGGTGGAATTTGAGTATGAATTTTCAAAATATATGTAGAACAATTTTAAATTTAATTTGTTAGCGCTTTTACAGTATCATGATTATGACATAGTTAGCTCTCTGATCTCTAACATGCAAGTGAGTGACTAAATTGTTTCCGATGTGATTTGCACCAAGCCTCCAATAAAGCAGTTGAGCAACATTTTCAGTGGGAGTCAAATGTCTTTCCCCCCCCCTTCTCAGTGATAGGATTTTCACAACAAAGCCAAAGGCCATCTGTCAGTGGGAATGGGGAATCGATTCTCCGGTGCCACCCACAACTTTTCTTCTACACCCCTATAGCATTGGAGATGATGACATTGTAGCTTCCAGTAGTTCTTACAGGGACAACTATAAGATTTAGTGCTATTTGTTTAAATAACCAATTGTTTTACTTCAGTAGCATATCCACACTTTTGAGCTAATGCTTTTCTTTTCTTAAGAGCATTAGTTCCCAACAATTGTGTACAAATGTATTAAAAGGAGCCACAGTGTGCACACCTTGTTTTATATTTCCAATGCTGCTTTTGATCCTGCACGTGTTTTGGAAGTGCGCGTGACTATGTTTTGTTCATCGAATAGAACATTAACATGTTAAAGCTGTAGCAACTCTACATGTCATTTTTACATTTAAAAGTATAATGTAGGCTACTTTAATTTTTAAAGAACATAATGCTATATGCATCAAAACTATCTCTGTGTCAAACCATTAGCCAAAGAGTGTTATGGCTCACTTTGTGGCCCCATTTATGCACCTTGGTTTACTTTATTGTAACCACAAGGCACTTAACCAAAAGGTGTAAATGCACTTTAGACACACTGAGAGTGGAGACTAATTTGACTTCCGAAACCACTTCCGGAGATTAGTACATATTCAACCAACCATTTAAAAGCACTGTGTTATTAGCCCAAGGGTCAGGATGATGCTGAATGGAACACATAAGATACATTTAAAACAAATATAAGAGGACATGATGTTCATGACAGGAAAAGCCATGGTATGGCAAAATATGGCATTACACAATTATTACAATTTGCAATCAAAGTAGACTTATATTTTGGTGAGATTGGGGTACTTGACATGTGACACTAGTAGTATCTTAAATGTTTTTAAATGCAGTAGATAAAAAATGTACCCTATAATTATTACTATCAAGAGCTGTTGATTTTTGCTTTAACGTTACTTTCGGTTGGTTAACTTTCATGTTTACTCTTTTGGTAGCAATGAGAACAAGATTAATGAATGTTGTCAACCAATTCAATATATTTCAATATGTTCACTGTAACAGTTTAGTTTGTTGCTAATCCTTAAACTATATATTTTTGACAAAAAGCTAGCTGTAATTAGCGATAAACTAGCTTAATATTGACGCTAGCAACAGGAGCTAGCAACAGAAGCTAAAAACAGAAGCAAGCAACAGAAGCTAAAAACAGAAGCTAGCAACAGAAGTCCAAATGGTGTTTGTCTGTCTGTATGTCTGTGTTTAGAAACTAAGGTACTTTCTGTTATTTCAACCCAGTCTCATGGCATTTCGTGTTCACCAACACGATTTTTAATCTATTGATTCGTGTTCACCAACACGATTTCCCCCTTTTTTTCGTGTCACACAGCACGATTTTAAAAGCAATGTATTTCTACTGGTAATGTGTTTCGTGCCTGCAGCACGTCTTTTTCTCCGGTCGGGTCGTGGAAGACCGGAAGCTGTGTGGTTCATAAAAACATGTTCTTACTCAATATCAAGCCACAATTATTGCTTTGATTTTAAATCGTATAATTTCGGACTTTTGTTGCCATCTGTGAGGAAAATAAACTGAATTTCAAAATAAAAATAACCGGAAACAGACGTAGGCCTATAAGGGACATTTCGAGCATCATTGCGATTGTCAAGACACTCTTATCTTTCTTACAGTGCAGACGCTTTTCTGCTTGCTCCTGCCTCTGCTTACTTTTTATGCTGATTTTCCTATTCTTATTCTCTGAAAACTTCGAGCAGCGGCTCCTGGACATTAACTTATCACTGGGACAGTTCATCTTCGTAAATTGACGGAGGGTTTCAGCCATATTTCAACATTTTTACGACGACCTCAGTCTTACAGTAGCGTGGCCTAGCAACAGCTAAAGCCTGGTAGGCTACTGCATGCTAGTTGGTAGCAAAATGCCTCCGTTCTCTACAGATGACTTCCACAAACTTATACAGAAGATGGCTGTGTTGGAAATGAAAATGCAACGGTTGGAAGTTAACGTGGAAGTGAATGGACTATGTCGTGGGAATGACACCACTTTACCAGTGTTGCAAAATAATGGAGAAGGGTATGCTAACTCACAGCTAGTTAGCAGCTACAAGGATTCCAAGGAACAGGGGGCCTGTGTACTGGGTAATAAATCTACAAGTGGTAGTCCTCCCTGGAACTCTCTGGGTGCAAAGCCGAAGAGTAAATCATTTCCATGGGATTTGGGAGGACGGATAACAGGCAGAACCCAGCGCTCTGAAATCTGTGATGCGACCGGCTGGCCTGCATTGTTATCACCCAGGAAGAGCGCCTCTTCAACCCCTGTCCCAACCAGGAAAACGCAGTGGAGAGCTGCTAAAGGGAGAATTACAAACAATCCTCCTAAACCACCAAGTGTGCCAATCCAGAACAGATACGCTCCGCTGACCGAGAACCGGAGATCTCTTTCTGATGACCTGTCCTCTTCACACAGCAGGGTAAGAACCAATAGCTCCAAAAGTAAAAGGCTAGAGGGAAAGCTAACGACTGGGCCTGAAACTCTGATTGTGGGTAACTCTGCTGTAAGAGATGTAAAAGGTCTGTGTAATAAGAACAACACCAAAGTACTCTGTTTTCCCAAGGATATGGTCTCTGACTTGGCTGAGAAGATCCTGCATATTGGGGCAAAACATCCGAATGTGAAGAATGTGGTACTACACATTGGAACAAATGATGTTGTGAAACAAGAGTCAGAAGTGCTGAAAGAAGACTTTAAATGTTTGTTGGAAACTGTCAGCTCTCTAAATGCGGAGGTGTTCATCAGTGGCCCTCTACCGCCAGTCAGAAGAGGAGTGGAGAGATTCAGCAGATTGTTTGCACTGAACACCTGGCTTTCAACTGTCTGTACTGACCATTCTGTCCATTTTATTGACAATTTTAACTTTTTCTGGGATCGCAGACATCTTTTCAAGGCAAATGGAGTTTGCTTGAACAAGTCAGGAGTGAAATTGTTTATCTCTAACATTTTCAACTGCCTGCGTCATCAATCTGTTCCCTCTGCCAAGGACAAGCAACAAGAGGAATCAAAACAGGAGAAAGACACAACACATCGCGCAGAAAACCCTGAAGAATTATCACTGCACCCGCCTGAGGAATGTTCTGATTATGGGAGACCTATGACACACATGGAGGACTCTCCGCTGCCCGTCACCCCCCCCCCCTGACAACGCCTTTGAACACATGAAGGCGATACAGAGGGTTGGCACCGATTCCTTCCTGGATCTCAATAACCAAACAAAGGCGATACGCAGGGCTGGCAGCATGTCCTTTACCCCCGCTCCTCAACGACGCCCACCAAAATCACCGCGGAGACGGGCACCATCTCCCCCGTCTGCATCACGGAGCCTACGTCAACCACCTCCCCCCCCTGGCAGCATGTCTTCTACCCCCGCACCATCTCCCACGTCTCCATCACCGTGCCTACGTCAACCACCTCCCGTTCCTTCTAGAAAGCATCTGCAGTCTCCGAAGCCTGATAAGGATGTGTGTGTACAAAATGCTTACTGATGTGTGCTGGGTCCAGGCTCAAGGGCGTATGGCACTCTCAACTCTTTCCAGGACATGCCAGGGCCCTGCCTGCCTATAGCTTTGCCGATATCTGTGTTGATAGGTAATAGATTAAGAGCGGTGAATCATCTTAGATACAGGAAGCGCTCAAACGTTTGTGTGAGTTTATCACATTTAGCTGTGATTCCATGTCAGCCACAGCTTGTTACAAAAAACATGACTGATAGTGTGTTTAACAAACTTAAACTAGCTTTATTAAATGTCAGGTCTTTGGCAGGAAAAACATTTTTAATCAATGATTTTATCACTGAGCACAATCTCGATTTTATGTTTTTAACAGAAACTTGGATTGAACAAAATAACAGTGCAGCTGTTCTTATCGAATCAACCCCTCCCAACTTTAGTTTTATGAGTCAGGAAAGAATGCATAAGAAAGGGGGTGGAGTTGCTATTCTGTTCAATGATTCCCTTCAATGCAGGAAGACATCTTATGGGAACTTTGCTTCTTTTGAATATGTGGCCCTTCAGCTGAAATGCTCCTCTCGAGCTCTGTTCCTAAATATCTATAGACCACCCAAATACTGTGCAAGCTTTTATGATGACTTTACTGAACTGCTGTCTATAGTGTGTATTGACTTTGACCGTTTAGTCATTGTTGGTGATTTTAACATCCATGTTGACAACCCTCAGGACAGAGGGGCAAAAGAACTGTTTTGTATTCTTGATAGCCATGGACTGACTCAGCATGTGACGGAGCCCACGCACAATAAGGGGCACACTCTGGACTTAATTATCTCAAAGGGTTTGAATATCTCTAAGGTTGTGGTGACTGATGTTGCGCTCTCTGATCATTCCTGTGTTTTCTTTGAGAGCTCTATTTCTGTTCACAAAAATGTTCAAAAAGAGGTAACCACAAAGCGATATTTAACTGAAAATACTAGGGAAATGTTTACTCAGAATTTTTCTTCCACACTTGCCCCTGCTAACATCTCAGTAAATGAGCTAGTAGATCATTTTAATTCAAAAATTAAAAATATTATAGATGCCATTGCTCCAACTAAGGTAAAGGAAGTGACTGGGAAGAAAATACCTCCATGGAGAAAGGCCATGACCGTGAGAGCAGAAAAAAGAGAGTGTCGAAAAGCTGAACGCAGGTGGCGAAAAACAAATCTCCAGGTTCACTTTGAAATCTATAAAGAGAGACTTGGCCTTTATAATTTGGAATTGAAAAACGCACGACAATCGTTCTTCTCTGACATCATTACCAAAAACAAAAACAACGCACGTGCCTTGTTTGCTACCGTCGACAGACTAACTAACCCCCCAGTGTCAGTAGCGTCTGAATTTCTATCCACCAGGGCGTGCAATAATTTTGCCTCCTTCTTCACAGACAAAATTCAGAAAATACGACAAGCAGTCAGTGCCTCTGCATCAGGAACAGCAAATGTGTTGTCTCTGTGTCCACTTAACATCAATTCAAACACCATGACACAATTCCATCAGATTAATGATAAAAACCTAGAGGACATTATTCAACTTCTGAAATCCTCCTCCTGCTGCCTTGATATTATTCCAACGGGATTTTTTAAAGATGTTTTGCCTTGCATGGCCTCAGATCTACTTCATATAGTAAACAAATCTCTTCACTCAGGTATTTTTCCACAGGCCCTGAAAACTGCAGTCATTAAACCACTCTTAAAAAAGAATAATCTCGATGCTTCAGTAATGAACAATTACAGGCCCATATCAAACCTGCCATTTCTAGGTAAAATCATTGAAAAAGTTGTTTTTCAACAGCTGAGTAATTTTTTGCATTTAAATGACTGTTTCGATGTGTTCCAGTCAGGCTTTCGTCCAAACCACAGTACTGAGACTGCTCTTGTAAAGGTCTTTAATGACATCCACTTAAACACAGACAGTGGCAGAACTTCAGTGTTAGTATTATTAGATCTCAGTGCTGCGTTTGACACTGTTGACCACAGCATATTACTAGACCGACTGGAAAACTGGGTGGGACTTTCGGAAACCGTCCTAAATTGGTTTGAATCCTACTTAAAGGACAGAAACAACTTTGTTTCTATAGGTAAATACACATCTGAGTTGACAAATATGACATGTGGGGTTCCTCAAGGCTCCATCTTGGGGCCTCTTCTCTTTAACATCTACATGCTACCACTGGCTCAGATAATGAAAAACAACAAAATAAGTTACCATAGCTATGCAGATGACACACAAATTTACGTAACAGTTTCAACAGGAGACTATGCTCCAATTCAAACACTGAGTAAGTGCATTGAACAAATCAATGACTGGATGGGTCAGAACTTTCTCCAATTAAACAAAGATAAAACTGAGGTAATGGTTTTTGGAGCCAAGGCAGAACGTATAAAAGTTAGCGCTGAGCTTCAGTCTGCAATGTTCAAAACAACAGATAAAGCCAGAAATCTAGGTGTAGTAATGGACTCTGACCTGAGTTTCAACAGCCACATTAAAACAGTTACTAAATCAGCCTACTATCACCTAAAGAACATATCTAGGATTAAAAGACTAATGTCACAGCAGGATTTGGAAAAACTTGTCCATGCTTTTATCTTCAGTAGACTCGACTACTGCAATGGTGTCTTCACAGGTCTCACTAAAAAATCTATTCGGAAGCTGCAGCTGATTCAGAACGCTGCTGCTCGAGTCCTCACTAACACTAAGAAAGTGGATCACATCACTCCTGTTCTGAAGTCTTTACACTGGCTTCCTGTGTGTCAAAGAATAGATTTCAAAATACTGCTGCTGGTTTATAAAGCTTTGAATGGTTTAGGCCCAAAATACATTTCTGATCTACTGCTAAATTATGAACCATCCAGATCTCTCAGGTCTTCAGGGACTGGTCAGCTTTCTGTCCCCAGAGTCAGAACTAAACATGGTAAAGCAGCATTCAGTTATTATGCTCCAAATATCTGGAACAAACTCCCAGAAACCTGCAGGTCCGCTGCAACTCTGACTACTTTTAAATCCAGGCTGAAGACTTTTCTTTTTGTCGCTGCTTTTAATTGAATTATTCATATCTTAGACTGCACTGTAACTTTTATCCATGTATTTTTTCTTTTAATGTTTATCCATGTATTTCTTCTTTTAATGTTTATTTTATTAGCTTTTCTTTTTAATGACTGATTTTAAATGCCATGTTCTTAATGTCTTTCATTTGTTGTAAAGCACTTTGAATTGCCTTGTGTTGAAAAGTGCTCTATAAATAAACTTGCCTTGCCTTGCCTTGCCTTGCCTTACACTACCCATAATCCCCAGCTATCGTTTAGGACTACAGTCCCTGTGATTAATCTTCAAACTCTGGGATTGGATGTTGGAGTGGCAGTGCGCCAAGGTTACTCCGAGCGTCAAACAGCTGTTTGAAATGGAACCACGCCAGACTATCCAAAACTGGAATCGAACGCCCCCCCAGAACTACACACGCTGGCTATTGTGTTTCGTAAAATGTTCTATGGGACGTCTCTACTGAACGTTTTCGTTTTTCCCACAATTAGAAGTTGCCAGTATTAAACACATTGGTGTTCACAAATATAAAACATATAATTAATAAATGGGTGAAAATCGCTTGTGTCCATAATGCGCAGCATTAATATATACCCACATGACAGCTCATTGTTACTTTGTAATTCTACTCCACTACAATTCAGAGGTTAACCTGATATTTTTACTCCACTACATTTATTTGAGTTACTTTGCAGATTCTGATTAATGATGTGAAATATAAACAACCCTTAAATCAGACTTTAGTTACAGTAAAATTCAGGTAATGCGATTGTCAAGTGCCAACAATCAGGAGAGATATTTGATTGGTGCTTGAGAAGACTAAACATTTAGACATGAATGGAAACAAGTAATAAAGTATATTCATTACTCGTTATTCTCTACTAATAGTTCATTAAAGACTGTATATTATGGCTATTTTGCACATCCCTTTCAAGATTTTCAAAGGGTTATTGACATAATCATATACACAACTACGGTGTATGCAATGAATGAAAATCTTAGGTCACATGTTCCTCAACAGTGCATTACAAGACATCTATCAATATGTGTGTATACCTCCACCATTAAACTGTCGTATTCTGCACATTTCTTATACTATCTACATACATAAGAGTATAATTCATATGTATAATATCAGTTAAAATAAGTGCTTCAACATAGTTAACATTGCAGGAAAGCAATTATGTTAAGTACTTTGTCAGACTTAATATGTATCTGCAGATAGATACCCCCAAAGTTTTTTTCTTATTTAAAAGAAGACCTTAATCTAAAGTATTATTTAATGTTTAAATAAAGATTAATTCGTTTTTCTGTTTTGCACCTCCTCCTATTAATATCTTTGTACATCCTGCACTAAACTGTTTTATTGTATAGATCACTTATAGTATCTTCTTGATTTTGTATATTCTATATTGCTATCACAGACCTTCTACTTTCCCCCTATGAAAGTATGTACTCTTAATATTTTTTTTATCAAATATAACACATAAAAACAATAATTCAATAACGTGCTTTAACCACTAGGCGGTGCACACAAGGTACACACAGCCATAATAACTTTGTATTATTAGTGTAGGACACTTATGTATGTACAACCTCTGAAGACTTTACAGCATATTGCTATACTATTTCAGACTCAGTATTTACATTCTTATATTCAAAGAAAATCAGTAATATCTTTAAAAACTACAAGTCCTTTTATATCAGCTGTGCACCGTTATGGTGTAAATATAACCTATCTACGAATTAGATCAAATGTAAAAGTCAGCCGAATTAGTGTTGATACTGCAAGGAGATGTATTGTGTGAAGAGAAATTGAAGATGTTGTTTAATTGTTGATATATTTATGATCCAAGTCAAGTATTCAGTTTCGGCAGGATTTCTTCCAGTTTTTCGAAAGGTCTTCTCATCAGGGCTCTATAAATAAAGAACTACGGCAGATCTGTAATATGTAATACAGCCGAACCGTGTATTACAATGCCGTTATGTGATGACTTTCAGAGAAAAGCAAGAACACTCGGAATTAAATATTATTTTATTCTTTTAAATGTTTTCCGGATTTCATATCATATAAACACCAAATCCCAGCATGCATTGCGGCTAAAACATCCAATAAACGAGCTTAAACCATAGCTGAGGATCTTGGGTAATCGCTCGAAATGCCTACGTCTGTTTCAGGTTATTTTTATTTTGAAATTCAGTTCCTGACGGACGCCAAAAAAGCCAGAGATTATGGAATTAATCCAATAAATACAAGCAAGGATAATTGTGTGTTATTGGTGAGTAAATAACAGTGTGTTATTTTGAAAAGAATAACAAATTAGAAGGAAAAAAGATTTAAAAATACAGATTTCAGTATCCTGAGACTCTGAGCCCCATTTATTTTCCTCACAGACTGCAACAAAAGTCCGAAATTATACGATTTAAAATAAAAGCAATAATTGTGGCTTGATATTGAGTAGGAACATGTTTTTATGAACCACACAGCTTCCGGTCTTCCACGACCCGACCGGAGAAAAAGACGTGCTGCAGGCACAAAACACATTACCAGTAGAAATACATTGCTTTTAAAATCGTGCTGTGCAACACGAAAAAAAGGGGGAAATCGTGTTGGTGAACACGAATCAATAGATTAAAAATCGTGTTGGTGAACACGAAATGCCATGAGACTGGGTTGGTTATTTCCGTCTAGTTTCTTATGTTTCCCATACATTTGTGAGACGCATTTGTAAAACTCCAGAATAAAAATGTTCATAATGGTTGATGTAGAAAAGTAGATTGATAAAATGCTTGCCTACTAATAAAAAGTAATTTCCCAAATCAGGACTTTTGATACATGACTTCAGCTTGTTTTAAAATATCAAAAGAATCAATCTTATTTTGTTAAATCTAATATTTAATAACTTTTGATCCTGTCTTTCAATACTTTCAGTTTGACTTTGGTAACAGAAAGTTATCTGGGTCCCGAAACATTTCTAGATTATAAGTTATATTAGTAAAAACTACTATGCTGCAAAAATATCAATACCAAAAATACTGTAGGCCTACTGCAGCAGTAGTAATTGTCATCATCAGATGAAATAAAGGAGATAATAGCTTTCTCTGGCTTAGAAGCATTTTCGGCCGAGTACTGACTGAAAGTACAAAAAAAAACACTAAAACACTGTCCTGCTCTCAGTGTAAATGATCTTTCTTCTCCTCGCTGCAGTAAATCTCACTAACTGTATTGATCTTCCTTCTATTTGGAAATAAGTGGCCGAGGTGAAAGAGGCTCCACAATGTTGTTTTGCTCTCACATCCGTCCGTGTTGTCTGCTGGCTGCTTACAGCTCCAGTGATATTACGAATGTGATGGAGCGCTCTCGGACATGTCGGCCCCATTCCCCAATGCCTGGACTTTATTATGATTAGACTCTCCCAAGGGCTTATGACAGTAAGGCAAGGCAAGGCAAGTTTATTTATATAGCACCTTTCAACACAAGAAAATTCAAGGTGCTTTACAAAAATGAAAGACATTCAGACAAAGGCATTTAAAAACAGTAAAAGATAATAAAAGAAACATTAAAAGAAAAAATACATGAATAAAAAGTACATGAATAAAAAGTTACAGTGCAGTTTAAGAAATGAATAGTTCACACAGAAGTTCCACTTTACTGATGAACACAACGGCTCAGTTTCAATTAAAAGCAGCGACAAAAAGTCTTCAGCCTGGATTTAAAAGTAGTCAGAGTTGCAGCGGACCTGCAGGTTTCTGGGAGTTTGTTCCAGATATTTGGAGCATAATAACTGAACGCTGCTTTACCATGTTTAGTTCTGACTCTGGGGACAGAAAGCTGACCAATCCCTGAAGACCTGAGAGATCTGGATGGTTCATAATTTAGCAGAAGATCAGAAATGTATTTTGAGCCTAAACCATTCAGTGCTTTATAAACCAGCAGCAGTATTTTTGAAATATATTCTTTGACACACAGGAAGCCAGTGTAAAGACTTCAGAACAGGAGTGATGTGATCCACTTTCTTAGTGTTAGTGAGGACTCGAGCAGCGGCGTTCTGAATCAGCTGCAGCTTTCTAATAGATTTTTTAGTGAGACCTGTGAAGACACCATTACAGTAGTCCAGTCTACTGAAGATAAAAGCATGGACAAGTTTTTCCAAATCCTGCTGTGACATTAGTCTTTTAATCCTAGATATATTATATCGTTCCAATGCGGAGATATTCCCGCGAGAGTGCGAAAAAATATTGGTAAAACATTTTTTACCAATATACTCACGGACCACTAGGGGGCGCTCACGGACCACCAGTGGTCCGCGGACCACACTTTGAGAAGCACTGCTTTAGGTGATAGTAGGCTGATTTACTAATTGTTTTAATGTGACTTTTACAACTCAGGTCAGAGTCCATGACTACACCTAGATTTCTGGCTTTATCTGTTGTTTTGAACATGCAGGCTGAAGCTCAGCACTAACTTTTATATGTTCTGCCTTGGCTCCAAAGACCATTACCTCAGTTTTGTCTTTGTTTAATTGGAGAAAGTTCTGACACATCCAGTCATTGATTTGTTCAATACACTTACTCAGTGTTTTAACTGGAGAATAGTCTCCTGGTGAAATGGTTATGTAAATTTGTGTGTCATCCGCACAGCTATGGTAACTTATTTTGTTGTTTTTCATTATCTGAGCCAGTGGTAGCATGTAGATGTTAAAGAGAAGAGGCCCCAAGATGGAGCCTTGAGGAACCCCACATGTCATATTTGTCAACTCAGATTTGTATTTACCTATAGAAACAAAGTTGTTTCTGTCCTTTAAGTAGGATTCAAACCAATTTAGAACTGTTTCCGAAAGTCCCGCAGGAATGATCAGAGAGTGCAACATCAGTCACCACAACCTCAGAGATATTCAGACCCTTTGAGATAATTAAGTCCAGAGTGTGCCCCTTATTGTGCGTGGGCTCTGTCACATGCTGAGTCAGTCCATAGTTATCAAGAACACAAAACAGTTCTTTAGCCCCTCTGTCCTGGGGGTTGTCAACATGGATGTTAAAATCACCAACAATGACTAGACGGTCAAAGTCAATACACACTATAGACAGCAGTTCAGTAAAGTCATCAAAAAAGCTTGCACAGTATTTGGGTGGTCTATAGATATTTAGGAACAGAGCTCGAGAGGAGCATTTCAGCTCAAGGGCCACATATTCAAAAGAAGCAAAGTTCCCATAAGATGTCTTCCTGCATTGAAGGGAATCATTGTACAAAATAGCAACTCCACCTCCTTTCTTATGCATTCTTTCCTGACTCATAAAACTAAAGTTGGGAGGGGTTGATTCGATAAGAACAGCTGCACTGTTATTTTGTTCAATCCATGTTTCCGTTAAAAACATAAAATCGAGATTGTGCTCAGTGATAAAATCATTGATTAAAAATGTTTTACCTGCCAAAGACCTGACATTTAATAAAGCTAGTTTAAGTTTGTTGAACACACTATCAGTCAGGTTTTTTGTAACAAGCTGTGGCTGACATGGAATCACTGCTAAATGTGATAAACTCACACAAAGTTTTGAGCGCTTCCTGTGTCTAAGCTGATTCACCCCGCTCTTAATCTATTACCTGTCAACACAGATATCGGCAAAGCTACAGGCAGGCAGGGCCCTGGCATGTCCTGGAAAGAGTTGATAGTGCCATACGCCCTTGAGCCTGGACCCAGCATATAGCATCAGTAGCAGTAGCATCTGCACTGCTTGTATGGAAGTAGCCTATATTGACAACAAAAAGTAATTGAAATAAAACAGATTGAGAAGGCTGAAAACAAGCACTACTGAGTCTGCAAGTCAACAGAATTAGGTTTGACTGAAATCCAGATCATGTGAACACTTGTTTCTGAGTCTGCTCTTTAGATTTTCTCAAGTATTTTTGGACAAAACATTTGTTTCCAACAATGTATGACTTGCAACTGCTTTGAAGGCCTATATAGTCAATTGTTTAGCCTATGATGTCACTTATTATGGGCATTTTGATCCACACTTAATATTGAAGATCAGCCAAATTCTAGTGATCCAAATTATCCCCTTAATGTAACCTATCCATGTTGGCATGTCAGATTCGAGCCATGACTTTCATTCTTAATTGCCACATCCCAAGATAATATCTGAAACACGTAAAAGGACAACACAAGAAACCTTTGCATCTAGTTTAAAAATCAATTTGACAACTTTTAAGAATAAAAACGACAAAATTAACTTTGAATTTGAACAGGTAATTTTAAGTGTTACGTATTTTGATTTTCAAGAAATTACAGACCGCAAATACTGCTCTTTGTCTTCATTTGGAGGTTAAAAAACGATACTGTCCTACTTTGTATTTTGAAATTAGAGGAAGAGGATGACTCTTTTCTTCCTGGTAAAATGTACAAACAGATTGAGTTTGCGTTTAGAGGATACAAACCGTCAACATTTCTGTGCACGCACCTTGATCATTGTCAGCTCAAATTCCACGTTCCTCTTGCTGCTCAAATCAATGCTACGCTAACTATTCTGTTATCCTACGCATACAAATCTGCCTTTGTGCTCTCGAAGTTTGACATGCAGACTGATGAGTAGCGCTCGCATGCTCTCTTTAATAGTTTGCGGTCAAAATACACAAGTCATGACTTCTCGAGAGCACTTAGGAGGGGTTAAGTGACTGACTAAGTACCCATTTCTTTCTGTAACTCACTAGCCAGAAAAAATATGGCTTAAAGACTTTCCTGTGGTTCTCTCATAATCTTTGACTCTTATGTGTAAGGCATTCAGTTGTTCATAAAGGCATGCATTACTCTAAAAAGCCAAAGCCTGACTGCTAACAACATGCCAGCTGGATGAGGAATGTGCTCTTGGGAATTTGGCAAAAGAGAGCCCTTCATTTTACCAGGTAACAATAGCCCAGTGTAATTGTTTTCTCTAATTGTGGCTTTGCTAATTAATTTTTCAAGAAAAGCTGACAGGCATTATCAATCGATTCAGAAACCTGTTTCACAATGCCAGTGTGGATTTGATCCCTTCTGTACCCGCCGACCAAATGTCTGGGCATTGTTACAGGAAGGGCTATAATTAAACTCAACGCAGAACTCACATTAAGTCAAATGCTATTTGCCTTCCAAAAACCCACAATTCACTGTCATGTTAAAAAGCTTTTGAGAGAAACTGCAACAGGAGCACATCCCACCTTGAATGAAGGAGAATCTACCTTCCCTGTGGGTACGTCGATAAAACTAGCCACGTATCAATGGTTCTACTCGTCTCATAAATCCCATAAGGCCTCTGCTGTCACAATCTCAAATAATGTGATGGATCATGATGCTGTCTTTGTCCTTGTCTGTTCTCTTTGAGTACCTCCAGTTTTTAATCTAATATCCTTTAACATGAAAAACAAAAAATATTTCTGTTGTCAAATGTATCCATAATCTATCTTTTGAACACCCCATCTGCAGGCTCTGAAAAGATTAAAGATGGATCCCTCACAGAGGACAGCAGATGTCCTCTTGGATTCACAACAGTTGCGATGGATTTCAACCGGAGCCCAAAAGTACAACACAAATAGAAACCCAATAGAAACTTCTAAAGCCATTCGTAATTCCACGTTCCTTTGTGGATCCTTAGCCAGACAATCTTGTTTCCACAACAGAGTTCAATGGTCTCATCATAACTTTAATATACTATATTAAAGTTATGATACTATACTTAGAAATGTAAAAGCCAAAAGGAAACATCATTGAAAGTACAGATCAATAGCTTTAATGTGTTCCTCTCATGTAATGCTATTACTGTACATCGGAGTCACAGAGCTAAGCATCAATTTGCTGGAAAATGCTGCTCTTCAATTAATGAGAACACATAGGCTATGAACATATATTCCAGAATAACTCAAACATGTATGACTGATTCATGTTGTACAAACTAAGCACAGAGAGTTGTCCTTTGAAGCAAAATGTCCAGAAAAAGATGGGCTCCTTTGAGAATGGGTTAAAACAAAATCGACCTTCTTGGATTCTTTTTAAGATGCCCTGTATTCCTTTTTTGGAAAACTAGAGGACACGTTAGAGCCCCACTCTGGCAGATTTATCAAACAACATGATGCCGCAGAATGATTTTGAGAAGTTTTTCTGCATGCGTTGCTATGGACTGACACTTTAATTTGCGTAAGGACGTACTGACATTTAGGACTGTAATTTACTGTTTTCCCACTAATGCCTCAGTTTGCATATGCCTTTTAAATGTCAGACATGAAGTATTCCCTTCCAAACTGCATGTATCCATACAAAAGCATCCCATACAGTCTCTTAGGGAGGATAGCCATTGTCCAGCTCGCCTTGGATGTATAATACATTAGTGCACAGAGGTTGTAGATCGTGTTTTAGAGGCTGATTGAATAGCAGTCCATTGGCTTCATCCATTAGCTTAATGTGTTCTTTTCCATTCAATAGCCAATCCCTTCAATGCCCCAATGACTACTTGTTCATGCACGCTTCTCTTTTCACCTCTTTCTTGTGTTTGGGCTGAGGAGACGGACAATAATGCAATATATTGCATCTTATTATTGCAATAATGAGTCGTATCCCTTTATATCATACCTTTCTTAATGCCATGTACTTAGAATAAGAAGATGAAAGATTACATGACTCAATAAGATGCTAAATCTACATGTCATTGCACCTGAAAGTGTCTAGAAGAATCTACATTTTTTAGAGGTTTAACTTTAAAGATACCCTATTGTGCTATTTGAGGTTTTGCCTTAACTGTAGTGACTTATATAGGTGTGTGTGTGCATGTAAATGGTCTGCAAAGGCTCAAATCCAGAAGTTCCCCCCAGAGGGAGTTTCTCTCCCACCCATTCCCTCCCTGCTTGAAACGCCTCAATTGGACTCCTTCAGTAATGTAATGACATCACTATGTAACACTTGTGGTTTTATTGGCTAGTGCTTCAACACATTGTACGCGATAGGCTAAGGGACAGGACATACAGTATATAAGTGGTTGACCAATCACAACAGAGCTGGATAGCTAACCAATCAGAGTGGACTGAGCTCTGGTCTGGGTGAAAAGAGGTCCTGCAGCACAGGCAGTATGAGAAAAATAAAGACCTTTTTGAACATTAAAGCCTGGAAACAAACATCACGACTGGACTGCATACAGTATTCAATTATATAGCCAAGCCTTTTTAATTATAAAATGTAAAGCAAAGTAATCACACAGGTAAAAAAATAAAAGGTACAGATGTAAAGCAGTTTCAAATCATTAATTAAAAAAAACCTCTGAATAGAAAATGTTAGATGCTGGTAGAATCCAAAATGAGACTGCACACCCAAATCAATCAAAAAGAGAGAATGGAAAAAGATAAACGGACTGCAAAATGTGCAATCATGTCCTCCGATGTGCAAGACAAAAACAGCTAAAAACAGTTGATATTACTGCCCACATGTTAGGTATTAGAGGGAAATGTAGGCTACTATCTCTGCTTCCAAAATATACAGAACACAAAGTAATGGCCCTGATTCTGGGTACGCCAGTTGAAGTGTCTTTGCCATCTAACAGAATCCAGTGGATGCATTAACAGCATATGTCTCTTCCAGAGCAGCATATGCCTCACAGCTGTCAGTGCTGCTGAAAGGTCCCGGAGGTCAGCGCTCCAGGTGTCAAATATGGTACATACATGTGATGATTAGCCAAGCAAAGGAGGAAACTCACACGTTTAATGATGTAAGGAAGGGCATGTTCTAAAAATCTCACTTAAAAATATGCATTTTTAAGACAAACGTAATGTCAAGCCATATACTGTGCTTTGGAAATAGTTTCAACATATAAAAACAAGGAATGAGAGATACCTGGAAATAATCTGTCATTTATAGATTTGTTTAAATCTTCCAATAAAAATTAACAAGGCGTACATTTTACTGTCATTGCGTATTTAAACATCTTACGTTCAAAGTTTTTAGTAATTGGAAGGATTATTATATGCCAGTTGGGGTCTGTTATCTCACCGCAGGGTATTGTACGTTAAAAAAGTTTAAAAGTGTTTCTATCCGAAACTTCCTTATGTTTGAGAGGGGTGTGGCTTAAGGAATGTTGGTCTGTTGCAATCCTTTATTTATAATTGGGTACTTGTTGTCATTTGCAACATCAGGAAGATTCGTCCCCAGCTGACCCAGAAAGCCACCCAGGTTCTGGTCCAGGCTCTCGTCACCTCACGCCTAGACTACTGCAACTCCCTCCTGGCTGGTCTACCTGCATGTGCCATCCGACCTCTGCAGCTCATCCAGAATGCAGCGGCTCGTCTGGTCTTCAACCTTCCAAAATGTTCCCACACCACTCCGCTCCTCCGCTCCCTTCACTGGCTCCCGGTAACTGCTAGAATCCACTTCAAGACACTAGTACTTGCGTACCATGCTGCGAATGGATCTGGCCCTTCCTACATCCAGGACATGGTTAAACTGTACACCCCAGCACGTGCACTCCGCTCTGCATCAACCAAACGACTCGCTGCAACCTCGCTGCGAGGGGGACCCAAGTTCCCATCAGCAAAAACACGTGGGTTTGCTATCCTGGCTCCAAAATGGTGGAATGAGCTCCCCATTGACATCAGGACAGCAGAAAGCCTGCACATCTTCCGGCGCAGACTGAAAACGCATCTCTTTCGACTCCACTTCGAGCGATAGAATTAATAACAAAGCACTTATATACTAATAAAGGACTGGCTTATCTATAGCCAGCCGAGTAGCACTTGAAATGTTTGGCTCTATGAAACCTGATGTACTTATATGATTCTGTTTTCTTCAGGGTTGTGTCTTCCTGGTCGTATGTACTTATTGTAAGTCGCTTTGGATAAAAGCGTCAGCTAAATGTAATGTAATGTAATGTAATGTAATTTGCCTTTTCCCAATCCATTTAAGATGAAAATCCCAATCATCTTGAGTTGATTAGAGGTTATTCATATCACCTGTTTCCTTATTAGGAATTGAGAGCAGCTGGTTGCATTCCTCTATCAGCCAATCAGAGTCTGACTTCGTCCTTTCTTCAGGTTTTAAGAGAGGTGGAAAACTGTACACTCGTTGCACTTTGATCCTTCCTCCTCCTGGAGCACACGTCCACAGCTGTTGTTAGCCAGAAACTCTGCTCTTAAGGACCTTTCAAGGCACCTGTTGTCTGTCATTTTCTGGGTTAGGGTGACTTTCAACTTTCTGAAACATAGTTGGATTTAATGTTAAAAAAACAGCTTTCCACTAAGTTGACTGCATCAGGGCGGGTTAAGGGAACACCTCACACTTTATCCAGTTTGTCTTTTTCATTGAAACACTTTTTACGTATTTATTTATTGTCTAAGCGGGGTGTGCATTTCTTTTGAAGAGACCATTTTTTTATTAAAGAAGCAATTGTATATGATTATTAAGAAGGCTTTTTTTCCCAAATGAAGGACCTTGGGGGTTTTATTAAATATTGTTGTTTTTTTTTATTCTTTTTGTGGTTCGGAACTGGTTCTCAAATGGGCTGGCTCCGGCCTATATTGTTGAACTCCTCCAGCGCTACACCCCAGCCAGAGCTTTAAGGTCTGCTGACCAGCTGCTGCTGGTAGTGCCGAAGACTAGGCTCAAAACACGAGGGCACCGAGCCTTCGCAGCAGCTGGCCCGAGGCTCTGGAACACTCTGCCCCTCCATGTGAGGTCGGCACAGACCCTAGGGGTTTTTAAATCATATTTAAAAACTCACTTCTTCGCTCAGGCTTTCTAGCTAGAGCGGAGCACGACTACTGACACTTCCCTGTGAATTGTTTTTTATATTTGCTGTTGCTAAATGTCTGTCTTATTTACAATTACACTGCAGTGAAATGTTTTTATTACATGTACAGCACTTTGGCTCGACCAAACATCGTTTTTAAATGTGCTTTATAAATAAAATTTGATTTGATTTTGATTTTGATTTTTCTCAGGCTTATTCCCATCCCCTTAAAGTACCACCTCAAATCAATACGCTTTCTCACAGGAGACACTTTGATCTGTCACAGGAGGAGCGCAGGTGTTGCTAACAATGGCTCCAATCTAGACAATGGTTCCAGTGACAGTGAGAGACATGTGCAATACCAGGAAGCTGTCACCAAAGCAACTAAATTGAATTCAATAACACTTCTTTACTTGTCTTCTTGAAAAAGCCCCTAGAGGTTGTCAACTCGGCCTCTAATAAGCTAAGGTTAGAATGCTAACACGCTAAACTGAGCTAGTACACAAGGAATATGTTTAATCAACAGCCATGACATTGTCTCTGTTAGCATGCTTAAGTTAGCATTTAGCTGTTTGTCCAGGTTGGCAAAACAAGGGCTCCAAATATTTGAGAATATTAAGGATTTAAACCTTTCCTTTTTCTGGTTGTATGATTGAGACCTTTTCATCAAACAACCTTCGAAGCATTGAGGTGAAAAATGATTTTTCTTGGCTGAACATCAAAGACTGTTGTACAGCTGCAGGCACTTGTATGGTTTCGTCAGGACAACCCTCCTGTTGTGATGGGAACATAACACCAGCTAAGAAGCTTTTTGAACATGTGGCCATTAATCACTGCGTTTTCTTGGTATGTCACATCAAAATCAATTATATTTTTTTTGTTCTGGAAAACAAGAGGTGTCTAAGGGTTTTGCAGAGACATCTTATGTGCTCCAGTGGAGAATAATCTGACGTATGTATGTCTAAGTTTGTGCCGGGGATAGCCACGGAAAAGAAAAACATTCCCCCAGAGAAGAAGGAGGAACAGCTGAGAATTATGTGTTGGATTACCTGGCATCTGGGGGAAAAGTAATATGCCACATTCCACAAGAATATTGCTATGTTAGTGCCCTCATTTGCAATGTATATATGTTTGTGTGTGTGTGTATGGTTGTTGGTTGCAAAGACAAGCTTACTTTTCTTTCAGGGCACGTTTCTTTACTTTGCAAGTGTTCTGCCTGCCAGCATGATAAACGGAAAGTCGAATCGAGTAGCAACTTCAACATGCACCTGAATGAGGCAAATGGTTCTTTTTTTCCAGAAGAAGAAAAGCATTATCACGGTTATCTGTTGCTGTACTAACTTGCAAGGTGAAATTCTCTTCATAGTCAACCAAGGACCGAGATAAAAATACATTTTAATTATTGGGCATAATCAAGAGCTTCTTCTATTCTGCTTCTTATACTTCTATTGTATTATTACATATGAGTGTGCAGATCAGTTTCTTAAACTATTTTGCAGTGAAAATAAAGTAAAAACGTTAAGCTGTCTATTTCTCCCAACATAAATATGTCATAATGCATACAGAAAAAAGAATTAGCAACAGACCTCCACCAAAGTCTTGGCTTCCGTATAATTAAGATAAATTCCAAAAATCTTAGGATATTTTTGGTCCAATAAAAGCCTTGAATCCTTGAATCTATGCTACACCAAGTTAAATACAAATCAAGCCAGTAGTTTTTCTGTAATGCTAACAAAAAGTGACCCGACTATAATCAGCATTAGTACATAATGATAGCTCATCTTAAATAGATTTGTATGTAAAGTCACCAAGTGGTTTACAGATAGTTGCGGGATTTGGAGATTATGATAAGCACTTAAAAACATTTGAAGAAGTAGCCTCCCTTTTTAAATTGGGAAAGTTTAATCATGATACCAGCACATCTCAATGTGAAGCTGGTGTCTGGTTGCTCCTTCCTCAGAGAGCTTGTTGTGGTTTGTCTCTTCTCTAACTGCAGGAAATGTTGGTTGTTGATGATCTGAGCTGTTCTGGGGTGATTGGATGATGTATTAATAGAACTGTGTGTGCTCAGTGGAGTGCTCACAGAAATTACTTAAACTGTGCAATTGTCTCTTAATGTGCAATCAAACCGAAGTTAGCAAAACTAAGTAATAAGTGAAAATCAGCTCCAACTTCTTTGATTTATTTAGGAAACAACACTGTGAAACAACACGGCCTACTATTTTTCTTTTCACTGCTACAATATTGAAAATATCTTTATCTTCAGGTGTATCATGAGTTCAATTTGTATGAGTACACATCAGGTTGCTTTTGCTTTACATGTTTAAAGCATTCAACATAGAATCAACCCCTCTGGCACAAGGATTTTTCAAATTCCCATACTCCTAATGGAAAGCCTACATACACAGCAACATAGGGAGACTGTAAAAATACACTTTTCTCAACCCCCACATCAAACAGTAAGGGCAATGAAGCCTTCAGTCTGCTGCACGCCTCCATCTCACGCATGAACATTTCCACAGTGGGAAGTCAGTGTGTCAGTGAGGGATAAATAGTCTGATCATCCCACTCAGTGGTCTGCTAAATAAGGGCACTTACAGTATATAAGCAGGATGAGGACGGCTGTAATAGTCAATCTGACTCCAGCTCTGTAATCTAATCGGAATTCTTTCAAGGTAACCTTGGTATAATTCAATGCTAGCATAGGCTAGTATTACAAATGTCATTTTATCACTGACAGTAAGCCTTCTCATTTCAAACTATAATGAGATGTTTTTTACGCGGTGAAAAATAATACTAAGACAGGTGAGGTGGGATATTCCTAAAGAAAAGATAACATGGGTTTCTGTAATGTTAGTTGACAAAAGAACATTGGAAATGGTCAAATTTAATCTCATACATTTGCAGGATCTAGGATTATTATTATTATAGGGTCATAAAGTCAGAAAATATTCAAGTTTTTTCTACATTTGCAAGTTTTTTTCTTATGAGTTTGCCACTTTCATTTTATTGAAAAACAAACCAATCTTGAAATTCTAGGTTCTTTAATCACATTTGATTTTTTTAGCCTACAATGGCACTGCCTACAATACTTTGTTGTACTAGTCTGTTCTGTCAAAAGCTGTTTTCCCCTCAGAAAACATTTAGCCTTGTCACAGCAGTAAATAGCAAACCAATAACAATTGTGACAGCAGGACAGCACGCACAAAGCCACAACGTTGGAACTGAAGCGGCTAATAAAATACACGCATCAATAGTTGTTTTCCCACTGTGACATTTCAAAATGTCTTGATTGGAAAGGCCCAATTCAAAACCTGCCACAGCCTCTGGGTGTTTCTCAATGTCGAGGAAGGCTCCTCCAGAGCCACTATTTCAAGGATGCTACGTCACTGAATCCCGTCGAAGGACTGTTCCAATGTCCAGGATCCTTGGAATTCTACCAAGGACTGAATCCTTCGTTGTGGGAAATTTCGAGGATGCACCAGTGTATCCTCTGCGGTCTTAAAATCCCCACAATGCTTTGCGCACGGACCAATTTCCCAAATCTTTTGCGGAAAATGTAAGGCGGGGCCTCTCATATGACGCACACTTGCTATCCTGTCCCATTCTTCGTTCTCCGAATGAAGGAAGTATTCTGGCCTAGCCTCTGAAAGACCTGACTCGGAGGGACATGTCCTACCAAGGAAGCGTCCTCGACATTGAGAAACACCCCCTATGTCCTGGAACTATTCACAGCTGTCATACTCACCTGATCCCATCACTCACTGGCACACCTGCTCCCAATCAGCCAATCAGCTCCCAGTATAAATGCATCTCTCACATTTAGCTCTGTTTTGCCATTCAAGCTGCAGTCCATTGTTCTGTCCTGGTCTCCTGCTGCCCTTGTGTTTTTGACCCTTGCCTGTCATGTTAGATTTTGTCTAAATGCCCTTTTCTTCTTGCCCTGTGGCTGACCTCTCCCTTGTTTGTATTTTAAGTAAATGTCTTCTTATCTTAACTGTGAGTCATCACTCTTTGTTGCTGAGTCATTATCAAGAAGAGTTCAGGAAAGACTGGAACCTAAACTGTGGTGTTGATATGTGAACTAAAAACAGCAGAGCAGAACCATGACACTGACTTACTTTTGGAAATGTAGATTACATTGATTTATTCAATAATAATGTTCTCTTAAACAAGACATTAGGTTTGCCTTCAAGGGAATTGCATCATGATTTCAAATGCGTCATTTCAAATGATTTATTGCACAGAAGTCCTTGTAATCTATCTTCCTAAAACCACAGCTAGCTTTCTAATTTCCTTTTAATCGTAGCTGTAGCCCAACACTACATGTCCACATTTAGAAACTTCAGTCGGCATCAAAGGAAGTAAAACGGCAGCTCAATACTTCCATTTAAGGTGCGAGAAACCAGGGATTACCTCAAAGCATTTGAATCATCCAGGTCAAATACGGGACTCTTTTGAGGTGTTAGCGCTTTGATATCATTCGAGGACTATTGACTGACCAGCATGTCTGTTTGTGGGGTAAATAAGGCCCTTAAAACACATTGCTTACCAGCATATTTCAAATGAACTGAGGTAATAAACAATACCACACTTAGTAGATGACAGGACAGTGGCAGTATTCCAATCCATCATACACTATATACGTCTAATGCCACTGCTGATGAGCTAAATGTCATTGGGGGGGAAATATGGGATGACAATTAGGCACAAAAAACTGTTTTTCGTTATTAGCTAGATCTGTGCATGATTCTTCTCGGTTGTGTATCATCTTGGTAGTGTGATTCATATTGGATAAAAGTGTCAGCTAAATGAAATGTGATATAAAAGGGAGGATCAATAAAAACTAGGTCACTGGAATGCAAGAATATGAGAAAACAAATAATCTTGTGAATGGAAACCTCCACCAAGGCCATGCCGTTCATAATGTTAATGAAATTGAACATAATAAGCGATGCTTATTAAGCCTAATGCAAAGTTCCAGTGCGTACATCATGCTAATACTAAGAGACCATGTTATATCTGATCTTTAAGCTTCAGAAACCTGACCTTTATGCTCATGAAGTTCAATAGAAAATCACTCAGTCATTGTATTGCCAGAATATGATCTATATGTTCTTTGTTCTGCTTCAGAGAATCAATGGTGAAATAAAATTATCTTCAGCTGTTCTGAAATTCTTTACAGGATCTTCTGTGACCTTTAAAAAAATAGGGCACAGACATAGGTTTCCCACAAGCATGGTGACCTTTACCAGCTTTCAAAAGCAGCATTGAAGCCCTCTTTCAAAAAAACATTTATAAAATAAAGTTGGATGAGATTGCTGTCTTATCTCTGCAATTACTTCAATTTCACACTTTGAACGCCTACAAGCAACTTCTGCTCCAAAAACTGAAAAATAGCTGCTCAGTCAATTTGAAACCTTTTGTCCATTGTGTGTCTGTTTTTGTTTTGCTGTTTTCTACCAGTTTAACACAATGTCATCCTATTGGGGAAATCAATTTATAGTGAGAACCATAGAGAACATCATCTGGATTAGTGATCCCAAAGAAAGAAACACACTAAAATACATTGAAAGACTGGCTAGAGAGGTAGTGATATGTCAAATTGCACACACAAGATGCTTTATCTCGCAGTGGGAGCTCTTCTTGCAGTGTCCTCTTTATACTTGAATGCCAGGAAGTCACCACTTTGAAGAGCATCTATTTTTTTTAGCATCTGTACTGTATCATCGCATGTACTGCATTAGTGCCGTCCTGTTGTCCCTGCTTTTGCTTTCTACTGTAGCCTTGGGCTTTTACACGGAAACCATTAGCACAACACTTGGAATGGTCAATTATTAATTGTAACATTAGGAACATGATGCTAAAACCAGTATTGTGTATGAAATATCTTAATTAAAGACAGCGTTCATTGAAGGCGTTCATGTAATTGCTGCATATATCCTGGTGCAAATTATTTTACAAACATCTACATGCTACCACTGGCTCAGATAATGAAAAACAACAACATAAGTTACCATAGCTATGCGGATGACACACACATTTACGTAACAATTTCACCAGGAGACTATGCTCCAATTCAAACACTGAGTAAGTGCATTGAACAAATCAATGACTGGATGTGTCAGAACTTTCTCCAATTAAACAAAGATAAAACTGAGGTAATGGTTTTTGGAGCCAAGGCAGAACGTATAAAAGTTAGCGCTGAGCTTCAGTCTGCAATGTTCAAAACAACAGATAAAGCCAGAAATCTAGGTGTAGTCATGGACTCTGACCTGAGTTTCAACAGCCACATTAAAACAGTTACAAAATCAGCCTACTATCACCTAAAGAACATATCTAGGATTAAAAGAATAATGTCACAGCAGGATTTGGAAAAACGTGTCCATGCTTTTATCTTCAGTAGACTGGACTACTGCAATGGTGTCTTTACAGGTCTCACTAAAAAATCTATTAGGAAGCTGCAGCTGATTCAGAACGCCGCTGCTCGAGTCCTCACTAACACTAAGAAAGTGGATCACATCACTCCTGTTCTGAAGTCTTTACACTGGCTTCCTGTGTGTCAAAGAATAGATTTCAAAATACTGCTGCTGGTTTATAAAGCTTTGAATGGTTTAGGCCCAAAATACATTTCTGACCTCCTGCTAAATTATGAACCATCCAGATCTCTCAGGTCTTCAGGGACTGGTCAGCTTTCTGTCCCCAGAGTCAGAACTAAACATGGTAAAGCAGCGTTCAGTTATTATGCTCCAAATATCTGGAACAAACTCCCAGAAACCTGCAGGTCCGCTGCAACTCTGACTACTTTTAAATCCAGGCTGAAGACTTTTCTTTTTGTCGCTGCTTTTAATTGAACTATTCATATCTTAGACTGCACTGTAACTTTTATCCATGTATTTTTTCTTTTAATGTTTATCCATGTATTTTTTCTTTTAATGTTTATTTTATTAGCTTTTCTTTTTAATGACTGATTTTAAATGCCATTAGTGTAAGCGCGCAGTTTATCCGCAGTTTAGTCCACTAGCCCCCCCGCCCCCCCCACGCACTCGCGACACAGATCGGGCAGGGGCGGCTCTGTAGGTAGATCTTTTGGGCTTGGTCATTTTAAAAGTAGCTCCCAAGCTGAAAAAGTATGGGCACCCCTGGCTTACAGGAAGCTATTTTCTTGTGGCCAACAGCGGTATTACACTTGAGTGTACCTTTATTTAACCAGGTAGGTCCCATTTGAGATCATTGATCTCTTTTTCAAGGGAGACCTGCAGCAAGTAGCCTAGGTTACACATGAAACATAAAACAACATAAAACTAAAATTCTGGCCCAACATACTTTTTCCCATTGACTTACATTAACTTACATTCAGAGTTATTGTCTGTTTATCTATTTGACTGAGCCGAGACCGCACAAGATGCTATTGTGACGAAGCTGATTGGGGGCGGGGTTTAAGGAAAATACAATCGCTATCTTACCAATGAATGGGCAAGATCGCCAGAAGATCTAGGGAAGATCAATAGGCACGTTCACACCAAGTACTTTTCCCACAATAGTTCATGAGAACTCAGTTCATGAGAACTCTTTTAGTTCTGATGAACTAAAGCAGATCGCGTTCACACCGCAATGAGTTCCTGGGGGTGGATTAGGCAAATGAAGCCGCTGACGTCACTTCTTCTTCTTCTGCTTTGGGTTTACTGGCAGGCCGCAAACCACTTCACGGCGTATACTGCCACCCGGAGTCCCCGGCCGGAAGTCTCCGGAATTGGGGACTGGCTTCAGTAGAAGCCTTCCGAGTAAATCGCCAGAACGCCGACACCTCCTCATCTCCACCGCTCCCATGTTTTATTTTGTGTTGCCATAAGTTAGTCTCTCTGCGTTTGTGCGCTGGGCTAATGATTATGAACATAAATGTAATATAAATTAAAGTTGTAAAATATGTGGTAGACAGTTTTCGAATGGATAAAATGACTTGGACAGCTGGATTTAGAAATCCAGGCGACGCAGATCTTCACCCTAACCCTTATATCAAGGAAATAATCTGGTTTGGTCTTCCATTTTCCAGTTAGTTGCAAACTTTTTATTCTGTTTGATGAACAGGTCTTGCTTGTTATGGCACTTTCAGGACTGGTGGTAGTGAACAAAAAATGTATGTTGTAGGCAAAAAATAAAAACAATGTGCTAAAAGATGCCAACACGCCCAAACTGGCGAATTGTTTTTTACACGGATTATAATTATTCTCTTTGTTCAAACTTTCAAAAACTTTTTTTACAGTGTTGCATCCTGGGCCACCTTGATATCTCTTTATGAAATATCTTCTTCAACTATGTGACGTATTGCTGGTGTGCGTCCAAAACATATTTACCCGACAGAAATGTTTTTCAGCATGACGGCTGAAATATGCTCGAACTTCCTCAAGTGCCGTAGGAACTTTGATTTAGAAAGTTGTCAAATTGAACTGCGTGTAATTACCCATGCTCAGAGAAAAAAGTAACTCTGCAAACTCAAAGCATTCAAGCAACAAATTGTGCCCCTCCATGGATATACACATAAATCATTTTAAAGAGAAACCTCTCCTTGGCTTCGATAAAGCTGAAAGTCCCTTCGGCCATAAAACGTTTACTCTTCCTGAACGTCAGGTACCAACATTGTGGAGGTCAAGACAATAAACTCTCAACTGGGATATGTCGAGTTTGATTCATGCTCTGTGTCTGTGGGCGCTGCCAATACATGTATTACAGTTTGCAAGTTCAATATGACATACTTTTGGATACTATGGAAATGTTTATCGCTGTTTATATCATGTCCACAGATTGGTAATGGTCGCCCTCATGCACAAAGACATATTTTTCTATCCTTTATATTAAATATATTTTTATATTTTTCTGTTTGCTATCGCAGTGTTTTTATTGCATGTACAGCACTTTGGCTCGACCAAAGATCGTTTTTAAAATGTGTTGTATAAATAAAACTTGATTTGATATCTGCCATTTTGTTTCCATGATTGCACCCTTTTTTTCTTTCGTTTTCGTTGGACATATTCCACCCTGGTTATAAAAAACAATTAGTTATGATTAAAATGCTACTTATGAGTTGAGGCAGAATTCACACAAATGTTGTTTTGTTTCCCCCTTAGCCAATTTCTAAAGGATATTTAAATGAAAATTTAGGAAACAAATGTCAAAACCAAGATATGAAAATGAGTCGAAAATGTGGTTGGTTCCTGTCTACATGGTCCGCATGTAATGGACTCACTTCCCATCAGTCATTGTGTTTCTGCAAAAAAAGAAAAAGAGTAAAGTATACTCCTTTTACAGCCTGTAACCTTTTGCCCTCATTATGCATTAAAGCCTCATTGTATCATTTTAAAAGCACTCAGGTTTTCATATTGAAAATGTTCCTTTTCTGAGTATGTTTAGCCTTCTGGCATTTCTGCTGACATGGTGAACCTTGGTGGCATCATTGAGCTATAACAATATTTATTATCCCTGTACACTGAAAACAGACTCATAGAGAGCTTAACCAATCCACAATTTAATTAAGTCAACGTCACTGTGACCAATGGCTTATCTAGTATTTATGTAAATGTTGTAATACATGAGCTTGAGCTAGAAAAGCAGATATCCCTTAAGAAAAAGGGACTCTTTAAAGCATGTTCTTCTTATTAGCCTAGCTTTGTTCATTGTATTATTATTCAGGCAGAATACAAAATGATTCGGAAAAAATCCCTGGAGGAAGATGAAGGAAGAAAATTTCAAACAGCATTCATCTAATTCTTTTTTTTAATGTCCTCTTATTTAAAATGTTCAAGAACAAGATCACAGAAATAATTGAAAGGAGCCTGCAACTGATAAACACTCCCTTCTGCTAAGTTTTAAAAGATATATTTGTATTAATTTGCTATACATTTAAGAACAAATTGTGATGAGGAATACATGCTAAAAGAAGATGGCCATCTCTCTGATTACATATTGGAGTTTGAACATTGTGACAATGCAATGTAAGGTTTTTTTTTCTAATCTCCCAATATTAAATCCATGTAGAAAAATCAGTTTGACCATATTACACAATTTAAAGTAATTGTGTATATGTTATGACAATAAACCTTTGAATCTTTATAAAAACAGAATTCTGATCATTCTGGAACTTTTGAGATGTCACGTTTTTGGACTTTGAGTTTGCTTTTACAGATGTTGAAACCGAGCCTAATGGATGCTCATGAAGATGTAAGAGATCCTATTCGTTCACATCGGAGGAGCTACAGCGAGTGATGATGGCTATATCAAAACTCTTTTGCGTCTTGTCCCCTGTGCAAAGAGCCCTTCTCACTGAACACCAACATCAGAGAGCAGCCGGATGGTTTTCTATCCCCATGATACACATTATTACTCTGACATTAATATCGGATGAAAGCAGAAATCCGGGGATTGTTGTCCAAAGGGTTGTTCATCCTGTAATCATGAGCAATTAGAGCAGCAGGAGTGCTTTCAATGAAGGTGTGCCAATCTCCTCCACAGATAATGGTGTTTCACATCCAAAATAACAAAAATAAGAACCAAAGTGTTTTTAATGTTATGGTGCAAGTTTTGATGTTGCTTATATGGAAATGGATCATTCTAGAGTGGGTTTCTAAGTGTGAAGAATCCCACCCAAGGCCAAGGCATAATGTAAAACATTAATATATAATTAAAAATGTTAACATTTTGAATACGTTCAATCTTTCAGTGAATACTCAAACTCAAATTTAGTCCTAAAATGTTTTTTAAAATTTTTTAATTCAATTTTAAATAACAGATTGGATCTCTTATTTACTCTTTTTACTTTTATTTGATTAATTTTCTTAAAATTACGACTCATCTCTTTCATTTGCTTTTACAAATACAACTATTTACTTTTATTTGATTTAAATTTGTTTCATAATTTAAACCTTTTTTTAATAATTTTTATTATTATTATTATTTTTACTTTTTTCCCGCTATGCTTGGCCCTCTTAGTATTCCATACAAAACAAAACCACAATGGTGTCGAAAAACCTTTTTTGTTTTACTTTCTACTTTTCTTTCCCATTTAACTTTATATAAGCCTTGTGAATCATAACAGTTCAATTATCAAGTGTTTCAACTTCTGGCTTTGAAAATGCGCTTTTCAATTTTCTCCATTATGTATTTATGACATTTCTGTCTATTACCGTTTATAAGGCTGTGTCACAGGTCTGCGTCTGCAAATCTCATGAGGTTTCATATTCATAATTTACTAAATTAATTCAACCCTGTCCCGTTTATATCCCGTTTCCATTATAAAAACTAAATGTAATTTGCATTAAAAGTGTATGCAAATCACATATCAAAACCAACTAATTTAAATTCTATTTATTGAGTACTGCGCATCTCAAAGAAGATTAAAACATGTTATAGGCAGGAAGAGAACATGAACATAACGTTGCCCTTTTCCCGTTCGTACGAGTGAGACGTTTGACAGCTTCCAGACTTATTGGAAGTGGACAAATGGAGAGCCAAGGTGAATTATGAATGAAGCACCTTGACTGATGGGCAGTAAAAACGTATGGCAGCACCTGTCTCCTCTGTGAGGTCCTTGAATCAATATACTGAACATTAAATACTACTTTCTGCACCGTATAAATTGTTTCAGTGCGACAATAAATTATGCTAATGTGGAAACACGGATGCACAATAAACCACATCGTCCGATCGTTACATCCGAGATCTGCAGAGTTGATGTCCGACCATAACGTTTTTTATTTTGCCAAAGCTTCAGATCATGTCTAATAACTTTGGTGAATGTAAAGAAGAAGATAATTGTTTAAAATACTTCAGGACCATATTTTTGGCATAGACTGTTTGGAAGAAGTTCATTCACTGATTGCTTTGTTGAGAGCTGTTTTAATTAGTCGAGTCGAATTGAGGCCATAAAATCATTAGGGTTTACTGAGGCAATGAATTAGGGTCATTTGCTCTATACAATTGAACTACGTTTTGCAACCTAAAGGCAATGTTGCATTGGTTTAACTTTAGACCCGGAGTTTCTTCTGAGCCTACTCGAAGGGGACCATCACTTACACATTGAATATCATGAGGTATTAAAAAAGACCTTTAACCAGCAATTGAAAGCAAAAAATCATTAGGAAAATGTTTATTGCGATAAGGAATCAAGTGAGATCATTTTCTCATAGACTTCTTTTTGCAAACAGTGGAGGCACTTTCACATTAGCTTTACTTTTGAGACCCAGAGTTTGTGCGTTCATTTTCAGTCTGCAACAAGATGTATCCCTTTTCTATAATGTACAATTGTGTTTTTCATTTAAAAGATATATTTCAGATGTCTAATGACCTTGGTGAATTTCCTTCTTCCTTAACAAAAGTTATCGGGACAAACATTCCTCGTCGGCCACAAAATGAATCACGTCTGAGGTTTTCTTGTAAAAAACTTTTATTACATTTCTCACAGAATGAAAAAAAATCATCATAATTAATCAGATATTCATATATTAAACTTTTGAGAACAGAACAGAAAAAGTGCCCCGTCATCACACAACCTAGCCAAACCTTCACTTTGGGCTGATCACTACGGCAACCGCTCTAAATGACCAGTCGCTCCCATACAGCAGCACTATTTCACTGTAGCTAATTCATTCCGAGTCAACATCCCTTCCATATCATGCATTAGCTAATTAGCGTTAGCTGCTGACTACAGCTGCACAACAGTCGCAGATCTTACTTCAGATACTGACTTATAAATTAACCAACTGGATTAAATGTCCCCGTCAACATAATGACATCATACACAAAAAAAGGCATTGGTCAAATGTAGGCACCTGTTCCAGGGAATAAAAGTTTAGTTTGAGATTTAAAGCAGGAATTATAAATAGGCATTAGAGATAGGAATCAGAACCCCTAAAAAATGATTAAGAACCCAAAACCGTGTAAAAATAAATTAAAAAACTAAGTTCACAGTAATACTATGTAAATTGGCAGTAACCACACGTGCTGGTTATTTCACAATCTTGAAAAAAAGCCTCCAGCAAACACTTAGGACGTGTAATGCACTTGATATCTGATCATGAAGTAGCTCCACACATTGGATGGCAGATGGCTTTGGTGGTTGAAGCCTCTGCAGTAAAACACATTCACATGCTCTTATATTTCTTCCGACAATGAATCCTGCACGCACACATGTAGGGAAGCCCAACGAGGCAAGGGGGAAAAGAATATTCTGTGGATCCATTTTCTAATCAAAACCGTTTTGTCTCTTTTGTTTATGACTCAAGAACAGAACAAAGAAAAGGTTTTTGATGGGATCATTTTGTGAACTAAAGTGTTTTGTCAGGTGTAAATCTAATTTTCTCCATAATAGGCTGAAGTGCAACTCCATCCCATGTATGAAATAGGATTAAAAGCATTTTAATGTTTTCTTTCACACGTTCTTCATGCACTCTAAATCCGAGGCACATACAGAACACGCTGGAATAATGTAACGGCGTACACTGAGCTTTTAAAATGTAGTTTTTCTAATTGTTAGCGCGAAACGTGGAATAACATACAGAAAGATAGAGTTCCGTACATTTTTTCCCTTATGGCGATTACAATTGTTCATGTCATACTCCTACGTGGTCTTGTCTTGATTAAAAGGTTTTGTTTTTTCATATCATACAAATTAGTATCATTATTATATATGCTTGTAAAGCGCTTTGAGCACCAGGAAAAGCGCTATATAAATGTAATATATTATTATATTTTCTTTCGTAATTTTTTAACGGTGCTATAACTAAATGTTCTTCTTCAATGTATTTATGGGTCACAATCAAGGTATAATTAATTAAATGATTAAAGTTCATTTCTATCCAAACCAAAGACGTAACAACATGTGCTAACAACCATCTTAATAAATGCAGGACAGACAACTAGTTCCAGCAGATTTAGAAAATGAGTCAGCATTTCTCACTTGCGTCTCAGGGCCTCCTTACGTATGCAAGACTCCCTTTCAAATTGGAGGGAAAAAATCTCCAAAAGGCCAAATTTCTTTAAGTATGGTTGCTAGCCATCTGTTAACAGACTGCTGCTGTAAACCGTCTGGCTTGAAAGGTTGTATCCATGCTATGAGTTAGAAAAACAGGAGACATTCAGACATTCCTCCTCTGACCACACACAACTAAAAGTCTCCGACCTCATCAGCTAAGTGAGGCGGTCTACAAGCTTATCGTCTTACGGTACAAAATCTTTAAATGAGACTCAAAGGATGCTCAGTCAGTCCAAGATTCGACGTCCTAAAGTCCCTCTGGCTGAACAGGAAGTGTGCGTTGGCCTGGCCATGACGTATTTGTGGAGATCCTGATGTCAGACACAGATGGCAATGTTTTTTGTGAGAGGTCCGTATAAAAACTATACAGTGTTGTCTGCCATGTCCGTTCCCTCTGTTCTCTGCTACCTGGACGCGTCGGGGATGAGTCTCTTAAACCATCCGCCCACGGCCACGTCCACTCGCAGCACCAGAGCGACCCCGATCAGCAGAGACACGCTGCTCACCAGGAACCCCGAGGCCTCAAACATTAACCTGCGGGGAGAGAACAGAGGACATAGTAGAGTCTATATATACAGTATATCATTCTAAACAGGATGTATTCAGTCCATACTATAAAGATCTATGATTTTATTTTTTTTAAATAGGGAACCTTAACACGATTTTCCCATTTCAGATGTAAAAATACAAAAACATGACGATTTCAACAAGAAAATTATTCCAGAAATGTTATTCCATAGTAAGTCTTAAGGATATAGAAATCAAGATATGATTAAAAATAAAATATCCATTCAAATTATTTAGTATAAGATCTAGATATTTGTTGAAAAATAAGTCCCATTCTTAAACACCGTAACAGGGTTTTACACAAAGTAAAAAACTATTAACATTGTGTATTCTGTTCCGGCTGTGTGTTAGTTTGTTAGCTTACTAATATTATCTTAGTAAGAGATCCAGGGTACAGTTACAAATCTAAAAACTGCACAATGTCTGATCTGCGCTCAAGATTTCAGGTTTCTTTGCCAGTGTTATTCTTTCTCTGTCTTTTCTTATTTGTGTAAAAGACAGTGATTGGGTTCCGAATTCAAAGTACATTTGATTTTTCCTGGAACATAAATCCCTCCTGTCAGTGAAGAGATGCGCCTGCCCTCTAGTGTCAGAATAGTCAAGGTCGGACATGTCAGGGACATAAACTAAAGAAAAACAAATGTTCGAGTAGAGGGGATCTTGAAAAATGTGTTTCTCCATTCTGTTGAAGTCTCAATGTGATGCATTCTGATGAATGACAGGAACTTTGCTTTCTGGCTAAGCAGATGTAAATAAGGACACGAACATGGTGTTAACGTCAACCACTGTAATATAGATTTAACAGTCTTTCCTGTAAGAGAGTTTGTGTGAGCTGGAAAATTCATTCGGGCACTTACTTGGGTGCGAAAACCTTCCACACCATTAGGTGTCTCCTGAGGATAGCAGCAGCACAGACCGAAGAGAAGACCTGTGAAGCGACGTGATGTGGTTAAGGTGGAGGAAGCAAGGACTGCATGCAAGACGTCAAATGATTATTAAACATCGATTATAAAATATCCCGAATGTTTTAGATTGGTGACTAAATGTATTGGTACAGTAACAGATGCTGCCGTAATGTGGAAATCTATCAATCATCAGAACACTTTTATTTATCCAACTTAAATCATGGGTTTCCTGTGAGTTTCTCCACTTAATGAAAAAAATTTAAAAAATATTTAAAATAAAAATAAGAAATTAAAGAAGCACTTAGAACTAAAATAGACATTTATATACGGTAGTGACATTTCAAATAAATAGATGAACAAAAATAAATTCCTATTGTTGTATACATTTCTTTAAGTAAAATGTCAAATGAAGTTAAAGTAGAATTGCGCACATTTTACGTCGATATAACACGGACAATACAAAATATAGAGGTAAGATTAAAAAGAAGCAAATGCAGTAGCACTTATAATGAGTTTGGCTTGTAAGCTAATGTTCTTACAGGATTCTTGCCTTTTTTGTGTCGTCATGGTTTAATACTTAATGTCTTTCGTTTTTTGTAAAGCACTTTTTTGTAAAGCACTTTGAATTGCCTTGTGTTGAAAGGTGCTATATAAATAAACTTGCCTTGCCTTGCCTTGCCTTACACCTATTGTAAGTTGCGTTGGATAAAAGTGCAGCTACATTGCAGTTTAAAAGGGTTCGGCTGCTCATGGTGACGAATCAATTTGGTATACTGACCGGACAAAAGCGTGTCACGGTCTGTAGACGTACCTGTGCTCCGAGAATAAAGAGGTAGCGTGTTGCGAGTTGCAGCAGGGCGGCGGTGAACTGCTGGGGGTGTTCTCTCAGTCTCATCTCCATCACAGCGTCCTCTCCCTCGTCCCCGCAGGCTCTGCCCCCCCGACTCCCACGCACCTCACACACCAGGGGCCAGAAGAGCAGCAGCGGACAGGCCACTGCACAGAGACGTGTAATCAGGTTCATCTTAACTTTACAGTTCTATACATTAGCTGCTTTGTTTCATTTCATTTCTTTAAAAAATCATTCCAAGATATCTCATTTCCAGTGTGTTTTATCATTATAATAAGATCACTTAATTGTATTTAAATTCATTAAAATACATTTATGGTACAGGATATAAATCTTTCACATCTCCAACTAGTAAAACATATCACAATTTGGCTTCATAATGTTACAAAATGTCCTTCTGTTTTACTGTTAATAACTACCTGAGAACAAGATGTGAGAGGCGAAGGTGTTGAGGGTGACCAGAGAGGCGGGCAGCAGGGTGCCTGTGTGTCCGTCAGGGAACCCCACGAAGGCTGCGCCCCACTGGATGGAGGGGAAGGTGGGGAGGTGTCCTGTGGCGTGGAAGAACTGCGTGGCGGCCAGAGACCAGAGCACCACCGGGGTCCAGGGGACGTTAAAGTCAGCTGTGGGCAACAGAGAGGAGGTGTTCAGTGGAATTAACTTGACAAATAAAAAGTATATAATGTGTTCTTTCAACACAAACAACAATTGAAATAAAACTTGAGAATTGAGAACAGATTTTGTTCTTCTCTTGCCTCACAGGGCTCTCTTACACGAGACAAATAACGCCCAGAAGAATAGACGTGTGATTGTGTGAATCTCACCAGAGAAGGTTCCCTGCAGGCTTCGGAGGGTGGTGGAGGACGCGTGAATGTGCAACAGAGCTGCCATTTCCAGAAACAGCAGGAGGAAGGACAGAGCCATGCCCTCTGGGTGCAGCAGCAGCAGTCCAATACCCAGCATGCCGCAGAACAGCATCAAGGGGGCCGAGTAGACTGTCCCCAGCCCGTAGGCCTTCACCGCGGGGCTGTTGTCTACATCGCCCATGAACTGCTCGTCGTCGTCCAGCGAGCGACGCATGCGCTGGTAGATCTGCGGGATGAGGTGGTGCAGCTCGGCCTGGGTGCTGATACCGGTGCTCGCTCGGTAGCGGGACGGGGTCTGAGACTGACCCCGGGCTGGGGTTTTATCCTTGGGCTTTATGAACACGGTGAGGGGATCCAGCCAGATCAGGAACATCCCGAGTCCCAGGAGGCAGAAGGCGGCCCTGGGGAGCACCAGCTGGCCCAGGCCGATCAGCTCCGACAGGTTCCTGAAGCTGTCCTCGGGGGTGGCGCTGACGGCCCAGTGCAGCGCCAGGCACACGGAGGTCAGAGGGAGGATCCAGTGCGCCGTGAACACCGCCCCGCTCGAGGCGTTGAGGTTGCCGTAGTGGCGGAGGCAGCGTTTCAGCAGGTACGTCCACAAGCCCAGAGAGACGACGGAGAGGACGTAGTGGAGGTTCTTCAGCTGGTTGTCCTGCAGCCGGGAGAGGGGGGAGAGGAAGGGGGACGGCTGGCAGGAGCCCTGTTCCTCCCGACACGCGTGGAAGGACAGGGAGAGGTAGAGGCTGCCAACCAGGACACCGAGGCAGGCGAGGAGGGTGCCGCTCTCCTTCCTAACGGTCGACGGGGACAGGGCCGGGGAAGGCAGGAAGCCAGCTGCCTTCAGAGGGTCGTGGATGGGGGGGAGGAGCAGGCCGTCCCAGTTGAGATGGATGGGAATGTAGAGAGCCAGAGAGAACACCAGGAAGGTGACGGCCCGACCTTCTGCGATCACATAGCTGTCGGAGAGCAGCGAGGCGCAGCGGAGTAGCGGGACCAGAAGAGACGGGAGGAGGAGGCGACGCAGGGTCAGCCAGCTGGGACTCTTCGGGGCTTTAGAACCGTTTTTTTCCTCGGGGACAGCTTTGGATCGGCGGGCTCTCCAGAGGAAGACGAGCTCTGAGCTGAGGGCGGCAGCAGCCAGGCACCACGACGCCTCCACGTCGCCCTGCGTGCCAATCTGACCGATCGCCACGCAAACGCCCGCAATAAAAGCTACGCGAACCGGCGGCTTTAAACCAGGACCGCTCTCCCGGATCAAGACGAGGGACAGCTCAGACACGACGAAACACGTCAGGCAGGCGAACGCCAGGATGGCCAGGCCCGCCGCCATCTTCAGCGGGTTGAAGCGGGCCCAGGTGGCGCGGCAGGTAGCTCTGACCGAGGTGAGGTAGGCCTGCAGCGAGGCGGCCAGCCGGGGGGAGGGGGGGCGGCCCTCTCTGACCGTGGCGAGGTACTCCGAGGAGAGGTGGGAGAACTCCGACTTCAGCTGAGAGAGGCTCTCCGCCGGGATGTCTTTGGCCATGCCGGAGTACGTCTCCAGGAAACGGTTGACCTTCAGGAGCAACAAGGTGAGGTGAGGTGAATTCGAGAAACAAAAAACATGATTACTTAACATGTTCTATATGTTTGGAAAAAAATTTTTAAATTCTGAATTAAAAAAAAAGGTATTTTTACTTTGAGTATTTATTTTAAATGAAACTTAATTCCCCTACATCTTAGAGGTAAACATGTGCTCCTCTACATTAGTAGCAGCTTTATTTACTTTTCAGATTAACATTTTTCATCCCCTTCCTATCCAATGAAAACCACTTATTTCCAAATGCACTGGTTTTGAATATTTATGATAATCTGAAGGAAAGTTCTCCTTCTTAAACTAAACCAACCAATTTAAAATCAGCTGGGAATTGCATCTTAACAAACAGCTCATGAGAGAAATGTATGAGTATCTTATAGAATATGATGCAATGCTTCTTCCATCCCTGGTGAAGATATTTAAATGGTGTCCTCTGATGGTCCTACCTGTTTAGCATTGATCCACAGCGCCTCCAGCTGGCTGAGACCTCCTACTGCACCTCCTGTCTGCACGTGGGGGGAGAACACGGGCAGCAGGACCTGGCCCACGCTGCTGTACGGGATGGGGACCCCCAGCAGCAGAGCCAGGGTGGGCACCAGATCTGTCTGCGGCACCACGTCCGGTTCACTCTGTAAAGGTGAGAGAATAACAGCCCAGGGTGTTAGGGAGATTCAGCTTAAACAACTGGTAGAACACCCATTAGTAATGGCTGGGGTCCTGTTTTCATTTACATCTACCTTCTGAAATAAGTCATTACTTTGCTAACAATGTAATGTTGTTCAAACTTTAAATAGATTCTGTCTAATGAAGCTTCACTGACAATACGACGTGTTTTTACGCCTGTGCTCATACTTTACATTTCATCAGCTACATTTTGTACGTGATAGCTAAGGGGCGAGACATCTGTGAGCAGTTGACGAATCCCAACCGAGCTGGGCAGCTAACCAATCAGAGCAGACTGGGCTCTGGTTTCAGACAGAGGGTGAAAAGAGGTGCTGCAGCACAGGCAGTATGAGGAAAGTAGACCTTTTTAAACATTGAAGCACAAAATATAAATGACTGAACATAATATATCCTCTTTAAATCACTGGACCTATTTAGGCTTTTTTTTATTTAGTTCTAAGAAGATAAATCTGCAGGGAAAGTTCATCTTCAACGCTTGCTGAATGCAAACTGCCTATAATTACTTAACTAATTGAAAGCTTGGATCAATTTGATTAATCTACAAATAGATGTTTGAGCACCTAACTCCACAAATCTCCCAAAGGTTGGCGTAGTAAATTACCAGCAAGCAGATTATGAATAATGACTCCATTAAATGAAGAAGTCATTTGCCACTGCGGTGGTATTTATTAGGGAGATTGCTAGATAAGTTGAATCATGAGGAAAATTGAGTCTCCGTGTCTAATAGGAATTCATACAGACGTAGGAAGAAGCTAACATCGTCAGATAGACAGCATTTTTTGTTCTTCTGAAAATGTTTCAAATGTTTATTATATTTAAACAGGTAAAAGTCTCATTGAGATTAACATCTCTTTTCCAAGAGCGACCTGGCCAAGAAGGGCAGCATGAACAAAGTTACAACAGATAAAACACAGAAATAATATTATGTATTGGTTATTATCTTCTCTTTGTCCATTTATCCTCCACAATAAACTGAAATAATCTTTCTTAAGATTAATTAATTCAGTGCCTGACATTAAGGATTTTGGCAGGTTCTGGCCCAGGCTCTCGTCATCTCACGCCTAGACTACTGCAACTCCCTCCTGGCTGGTCTACCTGCAATGTTCCCACACCACTCTGCTCCTCCGCTCCCTCCACTGGCTTCCGGTAACTGCTAGAATCCACTTCAAGACAATGGTACTTGCGTACCATGCTGCGAATGGATCTGGCCCTTCCTACATCCAGGACATGGTTAAACTGTACACCCCAGCGCGTGCACTCCGCTCTGCATCAGCCAAACGACTCGCTGCACCCTCACTGCGAGGGGGACCCAAGTTCCCATCAGCAAAAACACGTGGGTTTGCTATCCTGGCTCCAAAATGGTGGAATGAGCTCCCCATTGACATCAGGACAGCAGATAGCTTACACACCTTCCGGCGCAGACTGAAAACTCATCTCTTTCGACTCCACTTCGAGCAATAGAACTATTAACAAAGCACTTATATACTAATAAAGGACTGGCTTATCTAAAGCCAGTTGAGTAGCACTTGAAATGTTTGGCTCTATGATACCTGCTGTACTTATATGATTCTGTTTTCTTCAAGTTTGTATCTTCCTGGTCGAATGCACTTATTGTAAGTTGCTTTGGATAAAGGCGTCAGCTAAATGCAATATAATGTAATGCCCTGCATAGCTATAAGAAATACTAAAGTTGTTGATCAAGACACTTTCCATCAGATGAAGTCAAATGCCTTCCCAGATGTAGAAAGTAGAGTAACAGTAGAAAAGTAGAAAACATTACATTCAGTTATAACTGCCAAAACAAACATTATTTACACTATTATGGCCCCTGTTAAAAATGTTTGTAATATTATCTACTGTTAGTCTGGGAGACCTCGAGTGTACACTGGCCAGCTTATTAGAAATTAAGAATTGGCAAGAGGTCGAAACCACCCTGAAATAACTGCTTTATACAATTATTAATTACAAACAAATTGCACGTTCAGGGTGGTCATGGAGTACTTGAATAATGACCTGCATGTGAAAATATTATTGCATTTCATGACCTGCACATGCACAACAAATGAATGACCTGCATCATGTAATACAAATAAATAGTACTCTGCCATTTATGCCTGAGAATTAATAAAGAAATGACTTAGTTTACTGATTCGATTCATTGTCCGGTAGTATTCATTGTATAGAAATCGTATTGACCGGGCCAGCCCGAACATCGCGGAGTTGGTCGAACGAATGCCTCCTCATCCGGAAGCTGACCGAGCAGACCCTAGAGGAGCCGAGCGCATCCGCGAAGCACACAAAATGGCGACGTCCATGAAGAAAGACGGGTTAACCGACTTTTGGCAACGTTTTCCAACTGATGTGACCGCTGTCAGGCGCTGACACGTCTCCACAATTGCCATAATAGATTGCCCGATCGGGCAACCAGCAGGTGAGGCTTCATTGCCCGAGCTAAATACTAGATTGCCTCGGGCCATCGGGCAGTTGTTAATGTCGAGCCCTGTAATTAGCTAGAAATTCATCTTATTGAGCTCTTGATCATAAAATAAAAAAGGGGCCATATTATGCTAATTTTCAGGTTCATATTTGTATGGTGTGTCTCTAACTCTGACATGTTTACATGCTTTAATGTTCAAAAAGGTCTTCTTTTTCCTCATACTGGATGTTAGCCTTGGCAGACCATTACATGCACACAAACCTATAGCACACTACAGGAAAGGGAAGAGCATAATAGGGCCTCTCTAAAACCGGCGGTGCTCTACGGACCTGGGTTGGCGGTCCGGGGAACAGAGGGGAGGGACTGTAGAGGAAGATGGCAGCGTCCGTCTCCTTCTGACTTTCCCCGCCGTGATCCCCCGTGTCCGTCATCCCGTGATCTCCCATCACCACCAGGAGGGTGTCGTTCTGCAGGCGGTCGATCACAGACCTGGAGGGAAAACGGGAATATGGTCAGAGGGATTTCAGGGAGAGACTCATCAAAGATGTCTCGGATGTGGCATTCCTGACCTGATGACCCCGTCCATCTGCGTCAGCTTGTCCGCCATGGCCGGGTGGTCGGGGCCGAACCTGTGACCGCAGTGGTCCACTCCGAGGAAGTGAGCGACCAGGACATCCCAATCCTCGCCCACCACTGAGAAAACCAACAGCAAGTGACAGATGGAGAGGTGTGAAGCGCGAGTGCGATACGAGAAGGCTACGGAAGTGCCGAGGTGAATACATACTAGTGGAGTAGAGGTGCTGGAGGATGCCGTTGTCCACCGTGTGCAGATCCTTCACGTTGAAGGAAGGGAAGGGCAGCGAGCGGTGGAACTTCTTCGGAAACAGATTCTCCCAAGTGTCGTCGCCCATGAAGACCACGCGCTTGCCTGTGAAGGGAGTTCAAATCAGAGCATATGCCATCAGTGACATTGACTTGGAAGATTTTGAGGTGTGATAAAGCAGTGGTTCGCAACTTTTTCAGGTTGTGACATCCCAGAATAATCCTGTCTGTGTTTGCAAATCTCCACCCTACCAAGCAAAGGCTTTGATTGCTCATAAACTGTCTGCTCTACAGTGGTAGATTAACTAATATGTGCTAGCAAGTGGTTTAATGTTTTTTCGTGTCTCACCACTTTTAGCATATGATTTCAGTAGGCACTAAAAGCTAAAACTAAAATTACATTGATCACAAGTTACAACATTGTAGGCGATGCAATTTAAAAGCAATTGACCATGTTTTTTTTACTCCACAATCATATGGCGACCCTCAGGAATAATATAACGACCCAATGACTGAAACCAATGTCATAAAGTATGAATTAAAACATTAAAGATGGCTCCATTCCATTTAGATGATGCATGGAGTTGTCGTGCCACTCATTCATGACATTGGAAATCTATTGAGACAAAGCCATCATTAAAGATATTATCCACACCTGTGCTTGTCCTGCCCTACCACAAGCTTCCATTGGAGCATAGTCAGCAGAGCAGCAGCAGCCCTTTGATGGCTTTAACCTCCCCTTAACAGGCTGTAAAGAACTGTCAAGATAGATTATCTTCTTCAATTCTGCAGAACATCCTAAATGAGTGTCTTGCAGAGGACGCACGATAAAGACATCTGTGTATCTACTCACCCACTTGCCCAAACTGGTGGATGAGGTTGTCCTCCAGGATGGCACTGGATGCAAAGTTGTTGCCTACATCCACAAAGGTAGGCAAGGAGCCAGTGGTGAAGCCCTTGATCCTCTGCATGGTGGTCGTAGGTGGGTCAGCTCGGAAAGGATACAGGCGGCTGTGGGAAGGCCTGGATGTGACTGTCTCCTCCAGCACGGGCAGCTTGTTCTCATAAGGTCTCGGAGACGTGTTGTTGGGGTCAAACCAGGCGAAGTCGATCTTGAGGGCGTCGATGATGAGGAGGACTGCCCGGCGGAACCGAGGCTGGACACGGCAGAAGTCGGCCGGTTCCTCCCCGGGCTGCAGCACGTCCCCGGGCTGCAGCACGTCCCCGCAGGTACTGGTCCGGTTCACCTCCAGCCTCACCAGCAGGAACCCGCCGACGAACAGGTAAATGCCCACAAAGTACACCGCACACACCCAGAGGAGCAGGGAGAGCACTGGAAGCTTCTTCATTCTGCACACATACAGGTTCAAGCAGAAATAGTCAAATAAACCTGTCTATGGGGCTAACAAGATGCTAATGCTAGTAACATTGAAAGAGACCGTTAGTAAGTTGTTAGCTGCGGCTAGCTTGTGTTAGCTCTTGTCACTGACCTTGCAGCAGTCGGGTTTTCTTCCTCTCTCTGCCAGAGGGCGGATGTGAGTGTGTGTGTGTTTAGTAACAACACAAGGGTACAGGTGTCTCAGGTAAATAGAGAACGGCGCGACACCCCCTTCACCTTCATTGGGACTCCGGTACGATGAGATTAGAGGCTGGTGACAGCAGCTAGGAACTTCAGCGTGCGTGCAACCCGGCGGAAATATGAGGAGGACGGTTTTCTGTGTAACGCAGAAATGTTGTTTGTGTTTTTTTTCCCTACACTCGGACTTTCAGACATTTCGCTCCACTGTTCGCTTGCAGGGCCAGGGGTGTAATAGTAATACGTTAACATTTAGCTTTCTTTGTTTTATATAAAACATTTTATTAGTTAGCCTGCTGCTTCTATTACTAACTTTTTGAGTTGCCTCTTTAACATGGTTGTAGAGAAAGTTCTTGTTGACGTCGTCATGACCCTTACCCTTAAAGATGCCATATATTATAATAAACAGAAGGAAACTTAAATTGGATAGTGCTGAACTGCTTTATTATAATTTAATACGCAAAACAATATATAATGCAAACCGTAGTAGACTGTAACTACAAGTTTCCTGTAAGGCAAATACGAGGGCCGAAACACACTGGATCACAGATAGGAGAGCGAGGACGTGAGTAAAGAGGTGTCCCTCCGTCATTATGTTGAGGAACCAAATTCAGTCCACTGCGAATTGAATCTTGTGACAATGTACCTATAACACATATACTTTGTTTGTTTGGATGATTTTGAATGTAAAGACATTCAATTTAAAGTATTTCCCATTTACAATACTGAAGCATTTATTTTGTCGTCTTATAGTTTGCCAAATATTCCCGACTACATTTACAATACCATGTATCCCTATAACGAATAATGAACCCTGGCAAGTTCAACATACCTCTACTGATTTAAAACAATAGTCGAGCATTTATACATTGATTTATTGACACTCAGACCAAATTAAACAACTTTTTTACATTATATTGTCATGGTAATTTTACATTGGCGAACCAAAAAAGTGACCCATAACATGGAGGGCAACTTTAACATCTTTTTTCAAATTATAATGTAAGATTTCATTCATTTACAGTCAAGGGT